>JARJUX010000002.1:0-600000 GCA_030789285.1 Arthroderma sp. MBC 929 | reverse complement strand
CTTGCAAGCAAAGTTGCCTCGAACACCCAATCGCCGTCATCAGGTGCCTGGACGACGGTTGGAGCTGGTGGGAAAGTCAAGCAAACCACACCTGTGCCTACAGCTGCACCGCTACGGTCCGTCCCTGGCTTAACTCCTAGCCCATCCCCAGTTGCCAAAACCAGGCCTACCGCCACCACTACCGCCACTGCACGAACCGTTAGCGTAGGCGGTTCAGTGAACATTGCAAGCCCCAGCCGGCCAACAGAAGAATTAACCAAGTGGGCAAAGATGGCCTTGGGTAAAGGCTTGAATAGTTCTATCAATGGTAAGTGTTCATCAGCCTGTCTGCTGCCCTACATATCTATTCCCAAAACAGACTGCTAACATCTATTTTTACAGTCGACGACTTTGTCCAGCAGCTCCTTTTCCTCCCTCCCGAAACAGAAATCATCTCCGACTCAGTCTACGCCAACTCCCAAACTCTTGACGGCCGTAGATTCGCCGAGGAATTCATCAGACGTCGCAAACTGGCCGATAAAGGCATAATCGACCCCGCAGCCACAGGTCCCGGGGGTGTCGTTTTCGGACCTGCCGACGAATCCAAGAACTCAACCGATGGCTGGAACGAGGTTGCAAAGAAGGGAAATGCTACCAGTGTCAGTAAGGAGGAGAGCGCAGGCAGCGCAGCCGCATTCAAGGTTGTCTCCAAGAAGAAGGGAAAGCGGTAAATGACAGCCAATAAATTGGGCTCTTGTTGTTTTGAGATATATGAAAGCAAGCGATCGATCTTTACTTCTGTACAGCCGGGCATTCTGCCTTGTTTGGTTTTTTTGTCTGGATATAAAGAATAAACATAGCCGGCTAGCTGTTTGTGCCTTTGCCAAAAGCCATTTTGTTTGATGATTGCATGTATGTATCTTTCTTTACAACTGTGATATTAGTTTCTTCAATTCGGGGACTTGCTCTTCTTTGTTCCCTCGTGAGGATTCAGCTATTTCATATACAAAATTCGCCGATGCACACCGGTAGGATGCGGATGTGACTTTTCTCCACGCTGTGGACCATTGAAGGATGAATTGATAGTTAATCCAGCAAAACTCCCTCTTGTCCACCGGCGTAATTATCTCTTTCTCTGGGCTGATACGGGGCGGTCGTCTGAAGGGCGTGAAGCTTAATAATTGTGACGCATCGCCCCGCGTTAAAGCGCTTACGGGCGATTGATTAGATATATAAACCATACCCCGCGCTCAGGGGAGAAACAAATATCAATATATATATACATCTATACAGGTGAATTGAGAATATATCGAGTACAATCCTCATCATGGGCTCTACTTCACTTCCTATCAGGGCGGGCTCAGATACTCCTGTCCCATTCGGACGGGAGATGAGGAAGCAGTTCATGCTCGACCCAGCATATCAGCCTTTGAATCATGGTATACAAGCCCTCCTTACTAAAATATATATCCAGTTATCTATTATATATACTAATCCATCACAGGCTCGTACGGAACATTCCCAATCCCGATACTGAAAGAGTACCGCTCCCTCCAAGAACAACAAGAAGGCCATCCCGACACCTTCATCCGCATCACTCAGCCCAAATACCTAAATGAATCTCGTACCCAGATCGCCAAATTCCTCAACGTCCCGCGTCAGTCATTGGTATATGTCAAAAATGCCTCGGTGGGAGTCAACACCGTGCTGCGTAACCTGGTTTATAAGCCGGGTGACGTAGTAGTGTATTTCTCCAATATCTACGAAGCGGTGGAAAAGACGCTGGCGTATATGGCTGAAACCACACCATTAAGGGGGAGAAAGGTCGAGTATGAGTTTCCTATCAACCATGATGAGCTGGTTAGGAGGTTTGTGGAAGTGATTCGGCAGGCGAAGGCGGAAGAAGGGGTGAATGTGAAACTTGCGGTGTTCGATACCATTGTGAGTAACCCGGGTTTCCGGATGCCGTTCGAGAGGTTAGTAGAGGTTTGTAGGGAGGAGGGCGTGTTGAGTTGTATCGATGGGGCGCATGGGATTGGACATATCCCGTTGGATTTGGGCAAGTTGGACCCAGACTTCTTCGTGAGTAATTGTCATAAGTATGGACCCCCTAAACCTATCTACGTTTATATATAAATGGCATGAGCTAATGGCCTATTAGATGGCTCTTTGCCCCCCGCGGCACAGCAGTGTTCTACGTCCCAATTCGCAACCAGCATCTCATGCGAAGCACCCTCCCAACATCTCACGGTTTCCAACCCGTCCCTAGAATCTTGACATCTCCTGCGGACTACAAGCCGGCCGAGCCATTTCCTCTAGCCCAGCCAAAGAACGACGAGGTCCAAACAGCATATGAATTCAGCTTCGAGTTCGTCGGCACAGCAGACGACCTACCATACTATTGTGTCCCAGCCGCCCTTGAATTCCGTCAAAAGGTAGCCGGCGGCGAAGACCGCATCATGGAATATTGCGAGCAACTCGCTTTTGACGCTGGGAACCTCGTTGCTGAGATCCTCGGCACAGAAGTGCTATGCGAGGCTGAATCGAAGAACCAAAAGACCATTGAAGGTGGAGATGGCGAGGGTGAAGCTAAGAGCCAGGTCCGGCGCTGTGCACTTGTTAATGTGCGATTGCCGATCGCCGTTAATGACCGGGTAGATCGGTCTGCGGATAAGCGTAGGTCGGGGTGCTCGGTTATCGAGTTGGGGGATTTTGTGTCAGTGAGAGACTGGTTGGCCAACGAGCTGCATACGACGTATAAGACATTTGTGCCTTGTTTTAGACAGGGGGGATGGCTGTGGGTGCGTTTGAGTGCGCAGATTTATCTGGAATTAGAGGACTTTAGATGGTTGGGGACGGTGTTGAAAGAGCTCTCGAGCCAGGTGGGTGCCCTCAAGCTGAATTGAGGGAAGTAAATGCTAGGCAGTATAAACAGATAGATGGCTGGACATGGTATCTGGATAGAATTTTAGATATATACTCCATGCAGTGTAGATATCAGGGCAGTAAGGAAGTCTGCATGGTTAGATGGGTAGCGAGATCAGATGCTCCATATTTAGTAACCCGATGAAGTAAATACATGTCTATCTGAAATCATGGGAAATCATGACAAGGAGAGTAAGCCCAACAGCTAAGAGAGCGAAGAAAACCAATTGAAAGTGAGAATTCGAGAGAATCGCTGAATAAAGGACGGCCGCTGTGGAGATGTGTATGAGTGTGTGTTGCCATGTAGAAAAGAAAATTAATGTAAAACCAAAAAACCAAGTCATTCCAGCCATTCATGAGAGAAAAAAAAGAAAGGGTATACACGCTAACATATGGCATGGTTTAAATAATAAGTGGAAAATGATCAAACGCCATCAAAAAAGAAACAAGGAGCAAATGTCACGTTGAGAACAGACTTTTCAAAACCTCACCAACACCGAAAAGGATATGATAAGAAGAGAATGGTCATGGAGAAGAGCAGGTAGCGGGGTGCTTGATAGTGATGTTGCCAATTAATGACTGCCGCCACCAAAATGGGACCTCATCCAGCCGCCCAGGCCGGTTCCCTGCCCTTCGTTTCTTGTTGACCTTCGTCTTTCTCTCATAGGAGGGCTACCACTGGTATCACCCGCATACATAGGCCCATATGATGCTGATGACCTACGATTGGCATGAGACGGGCTTGATCTTTGTGGGGGAGATCCAGATATAACGTAAGGGTTCCTTTGACTTCCTGGTGCGGATGAGGGTGATTGGGAGGCATTTTGATCCGGTTGTCCTGATGACTGTACCTGCTGCGCCTGAGTGCGTGCGATGTAAGAAGCCATTATTCCCTGGCGGCAGTGTGGGCAGGTATCATGCTCGGCCAACCAGGCGGCGATACAAGGTTCGTGAAACCAGTGTTTGCATGGTAACTTGGTAACTTCTGATCCAAGCTCCACTCCATCCATACAAATGGAACATTCCCCTTTGCCTTCAGTACCTAGCATTTCCTTGTCAACTTCCTTTTTAGGTAGAGATCGAATGGCTTCTTCAGAGGCAGGCATCGGGCCGCCACCGTTCATATTTTGATCGACCAGTTCGGATATGACGCGATCAAGCTCCTCCTGAGAATAAACTGCATCCTCGTGTCGACCTAATCCCAATATTTGTGCTACAAGGCCCAGCGGATTTCCGCCGACTGTACCACCAGGACCAAATTGAGCCTGATAAGCGCCGTATGGCGAATTGTGGGGATGTAAGTCTTGTTGGAGCATCGCTAGGATACTATAAACCTTGTTAGCAATGTTTTCCGAAAGAAAAAAGCTATTAATTTTCAACAAATGATCACGTACTCGTGGATATTTCCCAACGGTCGAGCATCACCCTGCGGTCGATTTGCATCGCGTGGCCGCAACCCAGGAGGAGTGCCATTGCGATCAATTTCGGCTTGTTGTGCCGTACTCTGCGGATGGTCTTGTCCAGGGGGTTGAGTATTCGAGGCCCGCTGGTTATTGGCAACACCCTGTAGGATGGCATTGAAGTTGCGGAAGAGAGGTCCTAGTGGATCGTCGTCCATTTGATGAGGCATGTTGGGAGAGTGGATGGTTGTGCTGATGTATGATATTGATCCATCGGGCGATCTAAACTCGCGCCGTGTTACATTTCTGGCCAACTCTGCTTGATCTCTTCGGTCTGGAAAGCTTGGGAAGCCAAAGGCCGCTGGGAGGCCCGCTTCCCAAGACGGCGAACCGTCTGAGTCATGAGTAGGGTGTTGGCCATCATCTTCAATCTATGGTAATCAATTAGCCAATGCAAAAGGGTATAGTCGGTGGCGACAAATACAAGGGAAAGGGAAGAAAAGAGAGAAGCGTACAATCTCGACAAAGTCCGAGTGGCAGGTCGGGCAGGAAAGGCCGTGTCGAACTCGTGGCCACTCCTCTGCACATTCGTGACAGAACACACGGTCCCCATCTATCGTATCAGACATACTGATAATCTGAGAGAGAAGTCAAGGATTCTAAAATAACGGAGAGACCCCCCGCGAAGGGCGCGGATGTTCGGCACTGTTCTGACTCTGTGAGAGGGATATTCGCCTTCTGGACGATGTAGACTATGTAGGGAGAAATAGAGCCCGTAGACGAAGCAGAGGAAATGTAATGCGTGTGTCCGAATTTTGAAGCTGGCTGGCTGCAGTCAAGAGGCGGTGATGAGTTGTTGTAGAGCTTCGGTGGTGGTGGATGGCCTCTTTTTATGAACGATAAGATAGCGGGAGTTAGTGGAAGCTAGAAGCTAGAACCAGCTCATTTCATTCTCGAGCGGTCGACGGCTTGAGAAAACAAGGTGACGAGTGATAAAGAGAGAGTGAAAGAGACAAACAAACAACGATTATACTGATAAAGAAGAAGAAGACGAAGAAGAAGATGAAGATGAAGTTGTTTCGACCTTTTTCTTGATAGAAAGACGAAGAGGGTGGTCTGCTGACTCAGCTTTGTTGGGTGTGTGTCACGTGTCAAGTCGAATGACGTCGATGGGGCGCTAAACCGAAAGAGGAAGCAGGCAGACGACGAAAGGACGAAAGGCAGACTTGAGATATAATCATGGCTATGTTGTCGGGGAGAGGCAGCTATCGTGGTACAAACAGAAAAGGAAATAGAAACAAAAGGTGCGCCTCCCATGACGACCAACGCCGCTTCAAATGCCCAGGCAGAAATCTGTGTCCAAGAAAGTCGGATAAAGAAAGAATTATTGATATCCACGCAAAATAGCAAACATCAAGTCAATAACCACAATAATGATAGTAACAATGCAGAGAAAGGAAAAAGAAAGAGCTGAACAACCAGCCACAGTCGTTACCTTCTACCTCTTTCGTGCTCCCTTCATGATCAAACCACCAACCAACCCAGCAGCCAAGGCAACACCGCTGAGGATAGCAACGCCCACCATACCCTCTTTCGCAACCTTGTCGTCTATCAGGGATCGTAGGCTGGCTGCCTGCAGATTCTCAGGCTCGTGGTCGAGGAGGAGATCGTTGTATCTTCGAGCTTCGCCGTAGTTGCCTAGTTTGTAGTTGCCTAGGGCGAGATAGTAGAGGCACTCGCGTCGTCGTTCGGGGGCTGTTCGAAATATTTCAGATAATAGTCTAACACCTTCCTGTTGCTCTGGCCGACGGTTCGATTTTATTAGGCCCTATAGAGGTAAAAGCGCGTTTGTTAGCTGCCTAAATCGCTCCGTGCCCTTGATAAAAAGCTATGGCGCTTAAACCACACATATCATACCCATGAGTAGTTGAACTTTGTCTGAACACCAACGTAATCTCCCTCTTTTTCATACTGTGCTCGAAGGACTTGAAGCTCGGCGGGCTTTAGCGGGCTGTTCGAGGTACCGGCTAGTTAGCATCACGTTGCCCAGACTAGATCCC
This sequence comes from Arthroderma sp. MBC 929, assembly GCA_030789285.1. Lineage (NCBI taxonomy): Eukaryota > Fungi > Ascomycota > Eurotiomycetes > Onygenales > Arthrodermataceae > Arthroderma > Arthroderma sp. MBC 929. The sequence goes on along the minus strand of JARJUX010000002.1, from coordinate 593,636 downwards.
ACTCGGAGTCAAGCGGAAAAGAAATATTAATCAGATCTAACCTTTCAGCGTCCGCAGCATCTGCACAAAAAGGTGTTGTTAGAAATTAAGAGCAACCTCGGCGAATGGGAAAAGCCCGCTGACGGTGTTAACTTACATGGAAGATTCGAACCCATGGGTAAGGCGGGTATAGGACAGTTAACGAGCGAAACAAATAACAAGATAGGTAGAGAGGGTCTAGGAATAAGGATAGTAGCTTATGATAATGACACTCGGCTGTCTTGTTATTTATTGCCTTTCGGCTTTCGCAGCTTCAGGGCGCTTGTGGCGGTGCGCGGGGCCACATGCGCTAAGAAGCTCGGCGTGTGGCGGTTGCTCCCGCAACGAGAAGCGCTGTTTGGCGCGGTTCACGCTTAACACAAGAAGCACTTTGAAGATTGAAGTCGCCCACCTGTCGCAAGGCCTTTTGGTATCTCGCCTTTGTTTCAAAATGCTTCTCGAAGAAGATCCCGCAGCTGTTTGTTACCCTCAATCCCGTCCTCTGCAATGCTTATACTAAAACCCAGCAGTTAATCAACCACACCGTCACCAACTTCAATATCCAACCCGATAGACAAGCTCTATCTCGCATAAATGACTCCCTCTCTACCCTCGAGCAGTCGCGTGAACTCCGCGTGCGCGAATTAGAAAGCACACTCCATAAACTCTCGCGCCATCTTAGCACGCGCACCACCCAGCATCAACAAGAAGTCGAATCGCACGACGCAGGTCGCCATGCAGCTGAAATTGTGGAGTCTGACACGAAGAAGTTCAAAATCGCTAAAGCTGCGTCAGATCTTGAGATTGAAAGTGAGAGGCTAGAAGCTGAGCTGGAGACGTTAAAGGCGAGACTGGCGGAGTTGGAGGCACAGGGCGTCGAGGGTGATGAGACTGTGAGGAGAGAAAGGGAGGCGGATGATGCTACGATGTGAGTCGCTTTACATCCTATGAGCGCAGAATAATTGCTGACCGCTGACCGTCGACTATTGAAGACTACGACTTAAAATCTACCGATCACTAGGAATCGAGATCGAAGCGGACGAAGCTGGGAATTACAACAAGGCGATTATCCGGAATGGGCGAAAGGGCGATGTCCACGTTGTCAACATCGATCCTAAATTTTCGCGGTCTTTCTACGCCAATTACTTCTGGCAGACTATGCAAGGGTAGACATGATGATGAACATGGAAATGTTTTGGGGCGCAAATGAGATTTCGTTTCACGGGCATGCGGGAGTTTTGGGCCGGGATGTGGATTTTTAGATACCAATTATGAATTAAGATGCTTGCAATTTCACCAAACAATATTTCTAGCAACAACTATTAATTCCTTGACTATTCTTAAAAAATAACAATTAAAAGCATTAAAAGACGCTCCACCTGATTGCGCGGCTGTGGATATATATTCCTCTTCATCTTGCTGATCAACTATCGTGAACTTTAGGGCTTTCACTCCTCCAGATCCTTCGTCTTCTTTCCTCTCGTCGCGTCAAACATCAGACGAATATGGCTCTTCCATAACCCTCCCCAACACCTCTAGCCTAGCGGGGAAACGGGAATAAGGTAAGCAAGCGATAAGGAAGAAAAAAAGAAAACAGAAAGCCGAAAACGAACCAAAACCAAACAGAGCGAAAAATGCGATCCTCGCCGCCGCGACTTTTCTCCTGCCGTCTGATCTATATATTCACCCTTACGTTCCTCGCGCTGATCTACTACTTCCATCGCCAGCTTCACCAGGGTTCGAACTCATCAGGACGGGGACGCAATGGCGTGTCGAAGGAATTGGTCGTGGCGAGCATCACGTCGGAGAATACGAGCTGGTTAGGGGAATATCTACCTGATTGGGACGCGAATATCTATGTCGCAAATGACCCAAAGGCACAGTTGACTGTTCCTAGGAATAAAGGGCGGGAATCTATGATTTATTTGACGTGAGGCACCAGAAGTTGTTAACAATGAGAAATGAATCCATCTTTTGGTTCAACAGTTTTTTGGAATAGAGTCTAATTGGAATGATTTGGAATTGGCGTTATAGATATATCATAGATCGCTACGCGAGCCTCCCTGATTTCATGGTATTCATGCACGGTAATCGATATCAATGGCATAATGACGATCCGATATATGGTACGTTGGTAATATACAAGGGTGGAATTGCGACAAATTATGCTGATTAGCTACGTTAGACGGACTGCCAGTGATTAGAGCTCTTCGGCTACAATCAGTATCACGCGCAGGCTACGCACCGTTGCGATGCACTTGGAGTCCTGGATGCCCAGTGGAACTACGTCCACTGACTCCGGCGACAGAGGGCGGAGAAGATCGAAAAGTGACTGAGCGTGCATATGCTCTCGCTTACAAGTCTCTGTTTCCCTACGACGAGATACCAGCGGAGGTGGGTGCGCCGTGTTCGTCCCAATTTGCTGTTACGCGCGACCAGGTGCTGCGCAGGCCGAAATCGGATTATGAGCGGATGCGTAAATGGTTACTAGAGACTGATCTTCCGGATAAGATCAGTGGGAGAGTCATGGAATACAGTTGGCATAGTATGTTGCACTTTTCATTCCCATCTTACCATGAGAAGCTTTGAAGCTCATAAACTTCTAGTAATCATGCAAAAGCCACCGGTATATTGTCCACCGGCTGGAGAATGTTATTGCATGATGTTTGGACTCTGCAATCTCGAGTGTACGGCTGCGCGTTGCCAGAACAGATATATCCTTCCCAAATATGCGAAAATGCCGGATGGCTGGCCTGAAAGCGGAGGCGGAGAAAACGGGTGGCCGCTCCCTGGATGGAATGAGTGAGTGTGTCTTGCAATATCTGCTCGAACTACACATACAAGCCACCCAGCGCTTCAAAAAAGAACGGCGGAAAAGGGAAAAGGGAGAGGCACCAGTTCCCTCGGTCAGGGAAGGTTTCCGGCTCAGCATGGAGAAGCGGAGCCAGCATTGAAATCGCTCGAGGACGGCGGCAGAGTTTGAGTGTCCAGGAGAGACTGCACACTGTCCAAATGGCTGGCCACTGAAATCCTCTCGTCCAGGGGCATAGACGACTAATGAATTGTACCAGCGGTTATATATCCTAATCTTAGATATCATCAACTTATCCGGCAGACTCTGGGTAGTTCGATAAAGCATTGTTTGATGCGAGTCCGTAGAGTTTAGAATCCCACGATATTGTATAATACAATTCTTCCTTTCGAGTTTTCGTGAAGATGCCATTGAGCAATTAGAGCTGGAAGTCAAGGGGTTGAGGGCTTCAACTCTTCCCCATCCCAAGCCAAAGCAATAGTTGCCTCAGTCGATTTATCTCCGACTCCATGCTTCACCAGTACCTCTAACCCTTCCAACCCTACCTCTCCAGCCCTTTGATTCCATAGCATCTGCCGAACACGACCATCCAGCTCAGCAAGTACCCAGACCAACGGATACCGACTATTCGCAAGCGCATCTCTCACCCCCTTCGTGGCCGCTCTCGTACTAACGAGCATCCCAAGTATTCCCTCACCTCTCCAACCGGGTGGTGCACCGGCGAACGTACCCTCCAGCTCCCGAATCAGATTCGGTCCCACTTTCGCTTTCACCGCCTTGCATTGAACCAGGAGACGAAGCGGATGGGGTAGAAAGGGTAGCGCCCAGGTTCCAACAAGGTCGATTCCGGAGTCTGCCCGGCCGCCAATCCTGGTCAGATCCATGGAGTAGCTGCGTAGGCTTTCGAGAATGGTATATTCATAGTGCGTCCCTACGAAGGTGGTGGCTTGAGGTGAGAGGGAGGTTCTTTCAGCGTAGTCGAGGAATGATCGGAGATCATGATGATTGGAAGTCGGCGAAGGCGGTGGGACTGGAGCTGTCGCTGAGCTGTGTTGAGTCCTAAGAAAAGTGCTGGGAAGACATGGCTGCGGCCACCGGTGAGTCCGTAATCGACAGAGCGGTCGTAGGCTTCTCATGTGTGAATTGGTTTGTGGTGGTTGATGGTTTTGAAGCTTCAAGCCTGGAGGTTCTTCTTGATGAACGCCAAAAGCTCTCTTCCCCACGCGATCCACCCGCGCAAGCTGCGACTTTCTTCAACACACACATACACCTAGATAATTCGGTTGCTGCAAGCGTCAGCCTGATTGACCAGATTACATTTCTGCACAGCTACCGACCTCTAGATACTCACTCGCAAACAATCCGCAATGGCGGACATATTAACCCAGCTCCAAACATGTCTTGACCAGGTGAGCAGCCCAAAGAGACCAGCTTAGGATATCATATCTAACGAAATAACACTCCATTAACAGCTCGCAACCCAATTCTACGCTACTCTCTGCTACCTCACCACATATCACGACCACTCATCCGCCCTCCAACCGCCAAACGTCCCACCCGAAACACCCCAGCTCAAGCAGATCCCCAAGAACCAACCCCCAACTACAAAAGGAGGGACAGATGAGGCGGCAGAAACGGCACTTCCGCCCCGACCAGATTCACCTACAACATTCGCGCAACGGCAGCGGGAACTCGCGCGAGACCTGGTGATTAAAGAACAACAGATTGAGCATTTAATTAGTGTGTTGCCGGGTATAGAGAGCAGTGAGGCCGAGCAGGAGACGCGCATACGGCAGCTGGCGGAGGAGTTACGGGTTGTGGAAGCAGAGAGACGGCGGAAGAGGAGGGAGATGAGAGAATTGGGAGAGAAGGTTGATGGATTGCTGGAGGCTGTGAGTCGGGGGACGGGGGTCCCGAGGGGGATGTAGATGATGCGAATCTATTAGAATGAGGGTAGGCATTTGGACAGTATGGAGTGCTCTGGGAGGGTGTGGAAGTCGTTTGGCAGATGCTGCCTTTTTCTCTTTTTTTGATACCCAAGATAGACGGAATTCGAGAAGTTTTACCGCACATTAATGGTAGCTCCTACGATTCTCTAGAGAATACTAAGTGGACTGATTGGTACATAGGCTGGTTGATAGAACGGGGGACTAGTGGACGCCCGCTACGTGATCTAGGGGAGCCTTTGAGATGGGTGGCATGTCTAAATTCTATCTGTCTCAGCTGTCTGGGGAATTGTGCACATCGCATATGTAGTAAAAAATATCAAGCCAGGGTATCTAAGTTAGGAAAAGAAAAAGAACGGAAGTAATAATAGCCTGCATCGCCTCCCAGGGTCTCCCGCTGCCCGAAATATACCTAAACGCCGTGCAAAAAATGTCCTACCCAGTGTAAAAAGAAGCTCCAGAATTTCTAAGAAAGGTGCGTCGGACTCGAGGTAAAAAAGTAGTGTCCTATGTTTATTTGAATAAGCTCCGATATTCACTTAGTCTCTCCTTTTGCAGTTCTCGGCGGTCAATCTTCCTATTCAAACTCATGTCCGCAATCTTCTGCTTGCGCTTCGCCAATTCAGCTATCTTCTCTTCAATGCTGTCTTTCATGATGAACTGAACCGTGGTGACTTCGCGAGTTTGGCCTAGCCGATGAACACGATCGACAGCCTGCGCGACGGCGGCTGGGTTGTACTGAGATTCCATGACGTAAACCTTCGATGCGGATGTTAGGTTGAGGCCGACTCCGCCAGCACCGAGTGTGGCTAGCAAGATGGTGATTTTATCATCTTTCGCGAAGGTTTCGAGAGCGGCATTTCGCTGTTTAAGTGTCATTGTGCCATCCAGGCGAGCATATCCCTCCAGGCCATTTTGCTCTAGAGCTATCTCGATGAGGTCTAGATGGGTCGTCCAGGAGGAGAATACTACGCTCTTAATCGGCGCAGTGCCTGGCGCGCTTTTGTTCTCTCCAGCGGTAGCGACGAGTTGTGAGATCAAGGCCTTGGTTTTGGTATGAGGGCCCTCGTATTGGCCTAGGGCTTTAGCCTGTCTACGACTTCCCCTGGCCTGGAGCTGAGTAGATTGATATTGGTCGAAGCCGGCGGTTGTGATCATTGAATAGCTAGGAGATATATTATCTTTGCAGTAAAGACATTGGATGAGCTTGAGTTCGCGTGCGCTCGCGTCTATGCTCTCCTTTACCTTTGCGAAACAATCGATGCAAAGGATATCATAGCATGGCAGCATGGCGGCTATTGGAGCATTTTTATCTCCGGTAGTGTCATCTACCATGGAGATATCACTGGCACACCTCCCACACGTATCGGCAGAAGATTCTCTCATCAGAGCAAACATTTCATAGGCTTTCCGATCGGCGGCTGATTCCGAACTTGCGTTCTCTAATTCTTCGAGGTCGATAGCATCGTTTGCGCTTGCACCCTTGAACCTTTCCCGATCTTCTTTGTCCAACAACTCCTTGCCATGGGCGCTGATCTGCCTCAGTATCATCATCGCCTTCAAGACAATGTGATACATCTTTCCAGTGACCTTTGCCTGGCTCTCGGAAGCGACGACATTCATCATATACCTAGACTCCTTCTTGAAGAAATCGTGCAACTTCTTCTCCTCCTCTGTGAAAGATAGCACTATGGTGTGATCTTGTCTTGGAGGCAAATTTATCCGGTCTTTCACTCGACGAAGGGTAAAGGAATCGACCAAGACGCGCAAATTCGCAATTGCACTTGGGCTCTCGACTTTGAACGGTGAGACAATGTGTGCTGTAAACCTACCCCGTTCATTATACGGGTGCAGTCGGAGAAATTTGGTCACGGATCCAAGATCCTCAAGGCGGTTTTGAATGGGCGTCCCTGTTACTGACCATCGGCGCTGGGCCTCCAGCTGGAAGATAGCCCGACTTTGAGCTGCATTTTGCTCTCGGATCGCATGGGCTTCGTCAAGGACAATGCGGAAAAAACTCAATTGGAGGAGTGGGCTACCTTTTCTCTTCGAACTCTTACCGGATACATCGCTCAAAATTGTGCTGTATGTGGTGATAATTAGATCGTATTTTGCAAGCTCTTCTGGATCCTCAGTTCGAGAAGGACCGTGGAACACATAGTAGGAAATGGCGTTTTCTTCCAAATGTTCCTTGATTTGGTTCACCCAATTCCCTACAGCACTGAGAGGAGATACCAACAGTGTTGACTTCGCATTGAGCAACACCCCGTTGTCTGGAGTCTCCTCCGCCCATTTGGCGGAATCCGGCAGAGTCGAGCATACAAGCGAGAGAATACTTAATGTCTTCCCCAAGCCCATCATATCAGCTAAGAGCCCGCCAAGTACTTGCTCTGGTTCTTCTAGAACAGAGATCCCGCTGATAATTTCATTATAAACCCGCTGTCCATTAGCTTTGTATTGAATTCTCCATAAAGAATTGTTATCCTCCTCATTCGGGCCTAATTTGCGGGGTTTCTCTTTTTCCCTCATAAACCAAAGTGCCTGCTTCTGATGTGGAAGAAGTTCGGTTTTAACCAGTTCAGGGGTATTTTCCTCTGGAAGATTCTGCGCGCTGCGCAACTGGTCAAACATTTTTGTGACGGCACTGCTGATCTCCTCGTTGGTTCGAGTTTCGGATTGAAATGATTGCGTAGTAGCAGCAGGAGCAGCTGCAGCAGCTTGAAGGCGCTTTTCAGCATGAGGGTTGAATGTGACTACACCAGCATCGACAGCATTTGGAATTCCCAACCAAACATTCCTCTGACCAAGGTATTGTCCAATATTTTCTGCCTTCCTCCTAGGGCCGTACAAGTTGATTGCAATGCGAAAAATATCAGAGCAAGGGTTTGAGGGTATTTCGTTTGGTTTCTTCCTCCGGACTTCAAGCCGGGCCTGGGTGCGGACGTCCTTCGCCTCGTCTAGTATAGGAGCTAGCGCTGAGGCGGAATGTGCATCTAGCGTACCGAATATTCTACCGGACACGTCCTTTACTTCAATCTTTCTATTCTGGCTACGTTGCCGTAGTATTTGGCAGCGAATAGATGGCCAATCAGGCGAAGTCCCGTTGAACACCGAGGGCGCTGGCGTCGGTACCATATACGCGTTTACCAGAACTCCCTCCAGCTTACCATAACAAACCTCCTCTGCTCCACGATCCTTGTTCGAAATGAATATAACATCGTCATCGGTCTGCTTTTCTTTCGGATCATCGTTGTCTATAGCATACATGAGCAATGTCCAGTTCATAGCTAGGGGCCACGTAAATGGAGTTAAAAAGACCACGGTACTCACCTGAAGTGAGATCAATAGTATCCGGCGTTATGGTGGGAGTAATAGGCTGTGATACATCCGAGCTTTCTTTCATATAGCCTCCTAGAGCAGAATCCGTAGATCTAGAATAGCTCGAGTGTTGGGACTGTGAGGAATTTTCGCCGGTCTTAATTTTCTTCTGGCGTATATTCTCTCGTCTCTCGACACCGTACATATCCTCAAGCATTCCTCGCTGACTTTCTCCAAACTCAGCAAGCGCACGCTTTGGACTCTGAGGCTCCGGCCCATTGCTATCATCAATTTCACTAGCTGCCCCTATGCTGCGCAAACTGGGCGTACTAGCAGCAGATTTGCTCGAGGGGCGGGATTTTCGGGGGTTCAAGCGCTGGGCGTTGAAGGCGGCTCCTAGCGGTGCGCCTATATTCGCCGTAGATCCAGGCGACCCTGTATTGCCATTGACCGAGGGCGATCGATCTTTATCAGACGCGTTAGCACTTGAATCTCCGAGTACATCAGGGTTGTCCATTGTTCTGCCATGTGTTTGGGGCGTAGCCTGGACTTGGGTACTGGGGGGAGTAACAGAGGGACCGGGTGGCTCGCTTGCAGCACGTGAAAACGGCGGTGGTCCAGGACTGAACTGAAATGGGTATGTGGGACTTCCAGTGTTGAAATTGGAGGGTAGAGATAATTTATTACCATTACCAGTGGGCTTCCGTTTCTTAAAACTCCTTGGGTCGAGAAGAAGAGAAGCAGACGGCGTGTTCATCGTCACTGAGCTGACCGGGGTATGCGGGTTTGGAACTGCGAGAGAAGTGAAGGAGAAGGGAAAATTGCAAAGCAAGAAGGTGCAGCGGAGGGAGAATGCGCAGTAAGTGTTTATGAAGGCGATCTGAGGCCACAGGCAGAACTCCCAACTTCGCTCTCACAACTTCGAGGGCGAAGGACTGCAAGCAAGGTCAAACTGAGGTTCGAGGGAACATATGCAGAGGACGAGCAGACTGGTATAAGAAGCGCATTTAACGGCTAGCTGTGGCGCCAGTGAGTGCGAACAAAGCCCTCATAAGCCTGTGTAGTAAGGTGCTTGTGGTGCTTGACGTCTTTGATCTCATCGACAACCGCAGGTGTTGAAGATGGAGCGAGAATGACGCACGGATGAAAACGCGCGAGGCTCAAGGTACTTTAGATAAGATAAGATGTCTTGGCGTAGATGGTCGAGCAACAACAGCAACAACAGACGGTTAACAACAGCTCAATGCTCTATTAGATTCTTTTAACCTAGGTATTGGTATATTGGTGCAGCAGTCTGGCAAGTCGCAATTGGTAATATACAGATTTAAAGTACAGAAGATTAAATGGCTTATGCCGACCTCCACCAGCCTTCCCAAGAGGCCGTACATACGCCTTCGATGCAATGTTGCAGCGCTCTGCCATCTAACAGACGTCTAAACGAGGCCCAAAAACGAAATCGTCCGAACAAAAAGATGTGAAACTCCCATGTCTTCGTGTATCTCTGTAATGAAAGCGGCACCATATATTGACATGAGTGTTGAAAGGCAAGTAAAACGGAAGAGTATTATGAATAGAAAAGAGGACGAGATATCATGCACATTAATTAGTCATATGGACAGAACAAGGGGGCTTAAGAAAATAAGAACAAGAAGGAAAAAGGCGTTAAATGTGAATCTGGAGGTATCGAATCAGCACCAGGTAAAGACGGGGTTTTTGCTTTTGACGGTCTCGAGTCTTTCAACAATAACTTTGCGTTCGTTGCCCTCCATCTCTTCTGCAGCTGCGTAGCCGAGGTCGCCCTCGAGATCATCGCCGCCGAATGCTAGTGCGCTGTCGCGTCGTTTATGTGACGCTCGTTTACCGGCCAAGTTCGCTTTCCGTCTAGATGGGCCGTCGCTTGGGCGGTGAGGCAAGGGGGCCCAGCTGCTGGCAAACTCCCTCCCAGCATCAAAGCTATCCCCGCTACGGTGGCGGGGTGAATCGAATGAAATCGGGCTTGTGACGCGGGGAACTGCGCTGCCTGACTCCATTGAAGTTCTATCACGCGAAAGCTCGAATCGATTTGGGTTCGGAAGCTCGTTTGATGGCGAACCGAAGCTGAGTAGATCACGCTGAGCAGCTGGTTCGGAAGACATGGCTGTGCCGATATCCATCTCTTCATGAACACTACTCCGCTTTTTACTTCTCTTCTTTTGAGCGTCACTTGAGGGGCTTCTTAAGGGTATAGCCACTGGGATATCAACCAAGTCATCCCAGACACAAACTCTCGTCCTTCGTGTAAGCTCTAGTGGGCCATGGTCTGGTTGTTTTAGTGTCTCGACAACATTCCAGGCTTGACCCTTCATGACCGCAATCTGCCGGGCAAACATGCTCTCCTTGAAATCGGAATCTTGACTAAAGACTCGGCGAAGGGCACTTTGAGTACCACTCCACCAGGCTGTCGATGTGAGAAGGGGCAAGAAATGGTCGCGCGTCTTTTGGGAGAATGGTTGACCGATGAGTGAAACTGGCAGGAAAAGCCATCCGAAGGGGAAGCTTCGCCACTATATTTAATATAATTAGCTCTATACCTAACAAACGAAAAACGAAAACGCAAAGACAAATGCTTACAGCATCGGGGTGCTTCCATGGCCAGGACAGACTGTTATCGATAGCACCGAGAGATATAGATGAATTGGCAAGCTCTGGAGCGTTGGATGGCGTTCCAGCACGGCTAGTAGCTACCATAGCCTCTTGGCGCCTGTAGGGCCTTGAAGAATTCGAACGATGCCTGTCGGAATGTACAGATACGGGGCGCGGTGGTGGTGTTACATCACCCTCATCATCGAGATGATTAACCCCATTGACTTTTGGAGGCTCGGATACGATAGATACTTGTTCTGTCTGTCGATCAATCCTGATCATCCAGTTGTCTAGCCCGCGATCGGTATTTCGCATGATATAATCCAAGATGACTAGTTTCTCAAGTTCCTCTCTAAATGACTGTTTCAAGTTCTCTGTCCAGTAGAAACGGGGTTCCTGAGGCTCACCCTGAGGGGAAGGTGTGAGCATTTGTCGCTGCTCCTCTTCGTCTTCGTCCTCTGAATGAATACCAGATGGGCGGCAAGCTTCGTTCCACGGCCTCCTCTTTTTTCGGGGGGCGTCTTCTGCACGAAAACCTGTGTTGGTCTGATCTGGCCACGGATGCTCACGCAAAAAAATGTTCGCATCCTTAAACCCTTTCAGGAAGACTTGAAAGCTTCCTACTTTTGCAGGAAGCGGCTTCTTCCCACCCCAGGCGCGTCTTCGATCCCAGAAATCGTAGTAGAATGATTTTGAGGAAAGGTATACAATGTCGGTGTAAGGAACTAGGTTCGTCCGTAAACGAGTGTCAAGCACGTATGCAGCTGCTTCGGAGACGTAGGATAAATTCGGGATAAGACAGGCGCGGCCAAAGAAACACGGGAACAGATTTCTATGTATCCATTTGGTCCATTTCGGGTTGCGCGAGGCATATGGTTCCTCATCTTTAGGCTTAAACACGCCGACCACTTTCCCAGAGGCGTTGCGCGCGAAGTAGCTCCCGGAACTTCCCTGAGATATCATCTTCGGGTGCACACCCATTTCTATAGCTGTTCGGACACTCTCAACATATCCTTCGAATTCTTCCTTTGTCATTCTGCCATCCTCAGCGGTTGCAGCCTCCATGGAAGCGGATGAAACGGGACGAACGCCATCGGGAGCCTGGAAGACAGAGTGGTGAATCTCCAGTTCTTCCTCCTCCTTTGTCTTCCCTTTCACCCGATGAATCTTAAACCTCGAAGCAATTTCATCTGCCCAGTTTTCAAGGCGCATGTTGATGGCTTTAATGTCGACACCGTGTGAGGAATTGCGACGGTGGGATTTATACGGGCGCCTACGGTGCTCGGTCGGCGATGCTTGCCTCGCGGCATGCATCTGTGCACGGGATTGGACCGGCGCATATCGAGGTACAGTGCTTGAGAGAGTAGGAACAGAGTATGGATCTTCTTCGTCAGATTCGTCGTAGAGCTCATATGGTCTATCTTCGTCGGCCTGCGCGAGTCGAGCATAACCCGAAGTAGCCGGGCGGTGTTTATTGGATGGCATTGCGACGTTAACTAGGAGTATGCGTTATATAAAGAGGAAACGAGTGAGTTTTCAGACTCTGCCGTTCATCTGTTCAAGACAGGCTGTAGATGAGGGAAAAGGGATTTGCGGCAACGATGGATCGGTGTCGGTGTCGGTGTCGTCAGCGAAGTTCAAGGCATCGTGAAGAGTTTGTGGCTGATAGGAAAAAGAAAAGAGAATAATTAGAAAAAGAACAGTCTGCCTCCCTTCATGCGCGAAGAAAGGACTGACCCCTTGAAGATGTAAGATGGTTGAAGCCCCTTTGTGGTTTGGGATTCTTGACAGTAACAAATTAATTATCACCATGCAGGGATACGCTGGCCAGAAATCGACGGGCCTTTTTTTTTGTCGCCGCCTAACCTCAACCAGAACCACCGCCGAAATTTATATACATCACATATGATAAGTTCTTAGAAAAACATCGTTGTTTGATCATTTAGTATTCAAGATTTTATTCTATTAATTAATCCGGCTCGTCTAGCTTAGGTATTCGGAAAGGAGGCTGCAGTCTGGCCACCAGCATGTTTTCAGCAGAGTATGCATCTCTCGCCCTCAGAGAGATGTCGAGTACGCCCATTATGAAACTACGGAGTAAAGTCTCTGGCTCTGGATTCGTGTTGCCACCTCTATGCATGCTAGCGCTCAAGTTGGTGGACAACTGTCCCAATAGCCCTGCTGCATGCGACCCCGGCCACTCCGCAGTTCTCACACACAAGGCAGAGCGAAGGTGGCTGATAATTAAATCAATGCATTTGCATCCATCGAGTGATCCTTCATATTCTTCACCTTTGGGTGGGAGCCTGTAAACTTCGGGCTGTCCTAAGCTATAAGGGTTGTTGAAGCCCTCAATAGGCTTTGGTCCGCCGGAGCCTTGAGGCCACGGGCGAGGAGCGGCCATGAAGAAAGCTAAGGAGAAGGTGAAGGGGTTCCTCTCGCGCCGCTCACACTTGAAGCCACCAGCATCTAGCACGCCTTCTAGCAAGACAGGCAGCTCGGGATCTCTGGCATCTAATTCAACGTCTCCACCAGAGCTTGCTCAGACATGTAAATCTCTCGTGTTGGGCTCGCGGAATCCAGGCCTTTGGGAAACTGCGCAGCTATGTCTTTCAGAGGAAGATAGAAAAACTCTTCAAATAGGCGACCTTTCAGCGTCATCTGACGCGAAGATGGCCCCTGAGGAATTGATCAACATTGTCAAATCAAAACGAGAGGATTTGGAGACTAAACGATGGGATTTTGAGTTTCGAGGCCGTTCTATCAGGCCACGGGATATTGCTGATAACATTACCGTCTGGCTGGGCAAATTCCAGAAAGTCATTGATGTTGGCTCAAATGCCTCTCCTGTGATTGTTGGGCTGCCGTGGGCAGGAATAAAGTCTCTACTCCTGGTACGGAACATAGCGATCTTTCAAGCTCTTTCAAGCTGACAATGCCCGTTAGATATCGTTATCTGAAATGAAACAGATGCGCTGCTTGCTTCTCGGGGTTGATCAGGCCCTCTATATCATCGCCCGATGCAAAATTTACGAAAGCTTATATCCCCCTGACCCTAATCATGCCATTCCTCGTCGCAACCTTGAAACAGCGCTTATTGGGATATATGAGCATATACTTCGCTTTTTGGCGGAAGCACTTCGCATATACCAGAGGAGCACCACTTCCAGAGCTCTCCATGCCACTTTATTGTCAGATACAGCTGTCGAGTTTCAAGAGGGATGTAAGCAGATGGAGCAACGGGTTGAGATGGAAGCAGCCAACTGTGAGCGTGCTTACAATAAAGCATTCCGTAGGGAAGTTTCCTCCTTCAAAATACTGCTTGAGGATATTGTGAGCCAGAGAGAGCATATTGATCGAATTGATACTGGCGTTACAGAAGTCAGGAGGACATTAAACGAGGCTGAGAGAGGCAGAATCCTCAACTGGACCTCGGACATTCCTTATGAAGACCACCACCAAACCGCCGCCAAAGGGCGGACAGAGGGTACTGGAGAGTGGCTCATCCAGCATGAAAATTACCGGCTATGGCAAAGTTATAGCCAGTCCATGGTTTTGTGGTTACATGGAAGGCGTAAGTTTGACCCCTTGATCTTTCTCAAGATGCTCTGACTGATTATTATTTTGTAGCCGGGGCTGGTAAAACAAAACTTATCTCCAAAGCAGTTGACCACCTCCTCGCCGATCGACCGGATGAACATGCCCTCGCGTATTTCTACTGCTATAGGAACGAAGATTCCCGCAGAAATCCAGAAAATATCCTACGGAGCTTTGTTCAACAACTTGCAACACCTCGGGATCGGAAGTCTGTATATGATAGCTTGGTCCAAGTCTACCGGGAAAAACAGTCGACTGGTTTTGCATCGCAACAACTAAATTTTAAAGAATGCGAAGGTCTCATTCTTAAATTGGCTGGGAATTTCCAACAAGTGACTTTGATCATTGACGCTTTGGACGAATGTGAAATTCAAACTCGTGGGGAAATTTTTAAACTGCTGCAGCGAGTTATTCACCGGCCACAGCCACCTCGCCTAAAAGTACTCATTTCCAGCAGACCTGATAGAGATATTCAGCATTATCTTGGGCAGAATGCGAATATTGGGATCCGGGCAACTGATAATGAAGATGACATTCGCAAATTCATTCTTGAGCGCATTGATCAAAGCCAGGCTGACGGGTATCGAACCATATCGAAGGATCTACAAGAAGAGATTGCTGAAACTCTCCTGACAAAAAGCAAGGGAATGTAAGTGTCCTACTTTCTCATGGTCTAATTTATCTTAGCTCATGGAAGGGCTCAGGTTTCAATACGCGGCGCTGCAAATTGCCGACATCCTCGAACTGGAACTTGAGGCTGATATCCGCGACCGCCTCGGTCGATTACCTGAAGGATTAAAAGAATTATATGATGAAATATATAAGAAGATCGAGACAGGAAAGGGAAGCAAGCCAGTAATCGCGAAACGGGCGTTTCAATGGGTCATTTGTTCTTACCTGCCGTTATGGCCTGAAGCCCTGTGTGCTGCTGTCTGTCAAGACCCGGAAGATGACGCAACTAAACAGCCAAACGTGAGCATTAGCTTTATCCTCGAGGCCTGTTGTAATCTACTATTTATCGACGACCGCTCACTCTGCCGGTTGTCACATTTGTCTGTGCGAGAGTACTTTGAGGCCCACCACTGGAGTATTGAGCACTGTCACGGGGTGGTAGCTAAGGTCTACCTATCGCTGCTAAACAACCCCGAAAATTGGGCTTTAGATACTAGGTCAAGAATTCCGACAGAGCTGATGGCCACCTCACATGTAGTGGTCTTGAAATATGGCCGAGAACGTTGGATGGTCCATGTGAATCGCCATGGAACCGACCAAATTGACCCCCGACTTTCTATGCTATTTCGAAAATTCCTCGGCTCCCTTCACGAAAGCAGTCCTGCCTACAGAAGTTGGCAACAGTCAATATTATCTTTGCCTAGTTCTCCGACTGGCCAGTTTTTGAACCCAAGTGAGCTGGAACCTAACTCCTCCAGCCTCTTAGCCATGTCGTTATTTGGGTTTGACAAGGTTATTTCCGATTGGTGGGATCCTGAAAGAATCAACCCCAATCAATTGAATGACTCTGGGCACTCACTTTTGATACTGGCGACCCTCGGGGGCTCCTTGTCTGTTACTAAGAAGCTACTCGAAATGGGCGCCGACGTTAATTTAAAGACAGAAGCTGGCCGATTTAGCACGCCATTATGGGGAAGCGCACTGGAAGCAGCAGTTGGGGGAACAAAAGACATTGTTCAGCTTTTGCTGGACTGGCAGGCTGATGTAAATATGCGGCTAAGCCATGGGCAATATGGCAGTGCTCTGGCGGCGGCAGCAGCACTGAGAATGAAGGAGTCAACGGATGATGCAGAGATTCTTAAGCTGTTGTTAGACAAAGGGGCCGATGTAAACATGCAATTAAGTGTTGGAAGATACGGCAGTGCTCTGGCAGCAGCGGCATCATCCGAGAAGAATGATAAAATTCAAATGCTGCTTGACGCAGGAGCTGACGTTAATATGCCATTAGAGTCTGGAGAGTTCGGTAGTGCGCTTGCAGCGTCAGCGAGACTTTCAGGCAGCCCTTACGCAAACATTCGGGTATTACTTGACTCGGGAGCTGATGTTAATATGCAGCTAAACTATGGGCGATACGGCAGTGCTCTGGTGGTAGCAGCAGCCTTCAACTACAAAGCTCTAGTGCAACTATTACTTGACGCAGGGGCTGATGTTAATATGAAAGTAAGCATTGACAGATACGGCAGTGCTTTGGCAGCAGCGGCGGAATATGGCGACAAAGATTTGCTTCAATTGCTACTAGATTCAGGAGCGGATCCTAATATGCAGTTAAGCAGCGGGTATGGCAGCGCTTTGATGGCGGTGGTAGCAGAGTTTGATTATTGTGATAGCCGTCAACAGGAGCAGGGCGCAGATAATTACCACTACCAACTTTATCTCCGGGCCACATTCGATGCAGCTGAAATGTTCAGATGCCTTCTAGACGCCGGGGCTAGTGTTGACATGATCCTGGATCAACCAGATCTCTCTGATGCGTCGAGGACGAAAACAGCTCGAACAGTCGGAAAGATAAGGATATATATGCTGGCAATTTTTCTATGCGAGTCGACTGAACGGCTCAGCTGGCTCTTCAGCAAAGAGGAGGACGAAGAACACTTGGGGTGGTCTAAGGATACAACAATTTAACAGCTTTGATTTCTTGTTTGTTATATAGGCCATAATACTCTTACACACAGTAGATAGGCCATTGGCGAGCAGACAATTTGAACAGAAATATACTATATTGTTAATTATTGAGAAAAAGAATATAGATCAGAGAAACATATCTCTTCTTTTGAAGAATTTGTTTGCTTGCTGATATGAATTCCAGCCGAGAATACTGAGCATTGCCTGATTCAACATCGATTCTCTGCCCTGTTCGAGCTGCATGTACCTGTAAGTTTCCCGGCAGCATGAAGAGTTGCTCTACCCTCTTTGGCTCAGTGATTCAATCCATCACTGGGTAAATGAGTCGTCATGCAGGGCCTGCGCATTTTTGGTAGGTGTGGGAGAGACAAGTGAAACCGCCGAAGCCAGACCATGGCCCTCTCGACGTGGGCCACTTTGAGCGTAATTGTATCGCGAGTGTTCCCTTTCCGGGAATCGCGCAGCTTTCTTCGAAAATAATCGGATTTCTCCTTCATGATAGCTCTGCTGACACGGACCAACACAACCTTGGCTTTGCCCTCATTTTTCTCTTCTTGGGCGACGATCTTTACAGTCAAGTCGCTAGGAGAACCAAGATCGATCATGCCAGTGTAGAGACTCATGTTTGTCTCCATGGTGTTAAAGTAAAAGAAGAAAAGAAAATCCAATTAGATCTCTTATTCGAGTAGCTTGGGGGGCAGGGTGGTAGAATGGAAGGAATAACTAACGCTCTGTGCACCAGCGTACTCGAGGTTAGCAGGGGATGAAACTTGCTGTGGGTTGTAACTGTTCGATAAGTGCCCTGTGTTAACGACGAAATTTCTCATGGTACTAATTCCAAGTTGGCAAAGAGAATATTAATGACCTTGACCATAAAGTCCTGATATATTCCAACATGGTTTACTTTATATCACCCAACACTATAGGGTGACTTGTCTGGCGGTCCAGGAAGATACAGCACCTATCACAAAGGCAGACATTGGGTATCAGGTCTTAGAACTGATATGGGTTCTTGAAGAGAGCGCGGATGGAGATCCAGAGCTATGAGAGCGGGCATATATATGTATGTATACAGCTCTATGCTCTCACGCCCCCCCTCGCGCGGGAGGCGTATGGGCAGGTCCGACAATCATCGGAGCCCAACACAAGTAAAAAACAATAACCCGCAGTAGCCGCAAACGAGGCGCTGCGAGGCGTTGAGGAGAGAGCATCCTGACGGGCATTATCCGCAGAGGTTGACGGAGGGGCGGAGGAAAGCGAGGCGAGGCGAGGGGAGGAGAGGAGAGGAGTGGGAAGTGCCAAGAAAGACCACCGGTCAGTGGCTTGGCGTTTGGGTATTTTCATGCTTCGGAGATCATGAAAGGGCATCGTAAAAACAAACGAATGAAACGCTTGTGCTGACGATCTGGAGCTAGTCCGGGTGTGTGTCACGTCACTCCCGGGACGCCAGGAAGAAAAGAATGAAAGGCCGTTTGAACACGACAGCCCAACACTTACATGCTGTGCGAAGATAGGCGTGCATATACATGACTTAATCTATCCAGCATCGTCGACCAACCCCAATAATCTGAGCTGGAAGCATGCTGTGGACAGAGTGTGGGAGATGATTGGCATATCTTCTTGCAGCTATTTTTCTTTTTTTTCCGGTCCCTTTTGTTTTTTTTTTTATGTATGTATGGATATGTATGAAGTGCTTGTCATGATGTCCTTGGGGTTTCATCCGTTAGGCTATGTCAAGGTTCCATAAAAAAAAGAAGACCCAGTTTCGAGACGAAAATTATGCCGGCTCTCGTCATAGATACTCCGTTGACAGAGGTAGCAGCGATAGAGATATGCCTAATGCCATAAACCCTGGTCATAACAGGGAGACGGCAGGTTCATATTGCAGTCATAGTAGCAAGGAAGTCGGTGTTGTGGGAAAGTGGAAAGGGGCGGAACTCCCTTGGGTTGCTCGAAGCTAGTTAAGAGAGAAAAAAAAAAGCGTGTTTCCCCCACCATCCAGTTTCCATTTCTCTTCCTAATATAAAAGTCTTTTCTCCTACCGAAGAGTGATCTCATCTTGACTCTTCTCTGACTCCCTTCTTACTCTGACTCTCTTCTCTACTTCTTTCTATACAATGTCGACTCCTACCATAGCTACAACCATGCAACATCCTCCTCCACAACCCCGTCCACCACGACTTTGAACACAGAGCTTGCTGCCCGTCGGGTGTTAATATATATAAGATATATCTACACACGCATTTAAATATATATACCTGACGAACCCGCATCCTCCCATCCTACACTAGTGCTTCGCCACCTAAAAAGCAACAAAAAGCAACCTCTTCCAACTCGTCTTTTCGGCCGTGGAGCTCCCCGTCGTACGAATTGCCTCCCCAAAGAGCTTGCTTCCGCCGCCCGATCTACCTCTTGTCTTCCTCCCTCCGCGACGGACGAAGTATACCGTCTCCCATTGGGCACTCTTCGTAGCCGCCCACGGACACCTCCACACCTCCCGTTCGAAATAAAGCCTCTCCCGTTAAAAACGCTAGCTTGGCCTTGCCGCTGGGCACGCGAGCCTCAATTGTCAGTTACGATTTCCGCCCGAGTCCGATCGACCAACAATCGAATAGCTATCGTGCCTTTGGAGCGTTAGAAAGAGCGAATGAGCTTATATATACCTACCTATACCTACCTACCCATCTCATCCTTTGGGACTCGAATTGCTCCGGGTGGGAAATAAAAAAGAGAGGGATAGACAGAGTAATCCAGCAGGTTGGGAAAAAATGGCTCACACCCGCACAATGGAATCGCGGACTGGAAGGGAAAAACAACGTGAGCTCTCTCCAATTTTTTTTATTATTATTTTGATTATTTTTTTACCCCCCCAGCTATATTTTCGCTTTCGTTTCTTTTTCTTGTTCTTTTGTCGTGAACGCTTGGTTGGAGCACGTGTTGTGTTCATTCATTTTCCAGCGTCACTTTTAGGTGTTGCACCCCTGCACAACATCCTCATCCCCCAACCCTTGCACACGCTCCAGAAAAGAAAAAGAAGGAAAAAAAAAAAAAAGAACAGGTCAACGCCTGTGAGGGCTGAGATCTTCAGACCATCTTACGACCAGAGATACCCACAGCATGCCTTGTCTCTATCGGCCTTCTTCATGCATCAAGTTGCATCCACGATGATGTCTTCCCTGCCCCTCCCTCTCTCTGCTTAAATATTCCCCCCTCTCTACCCCCTTGCCCCTCCTTTCTCCTTCCGCCATTTGACCATGCTGTTGTTTCGTTCTCCTGATTCGAAGATTTATATCGCCTCCCCTTGCCATTCCTTTCGTCCTCTAGCTCCGTTTTTAATTTGTCTTGCGTAACTTTAGGCTACAGTACCAAGGGCGAAAGGCTCGTCGTGGGTGCTGTTGCTATCTCCCCGGACAACAAAAAAGTCCTCCTGATCCAGTCTGCACGTCGTGGAGGATGGGTCTTGCCTAAAGGTGGTTGGGAAACTGACGAGCCTGACGCCCGCGACGCAGTCCGCCGTGAGGCATGGGAAGAGGCCGGCATCGACTGCGTGGCCACTAAAGACCTGTGTACGGTACCGGACATGCGTGATAAGGCCGTAATCGCCGCAAAGGGCCATAAAGTCCTATATCAGTTTTTTCAGGTCGAGGTCAAACGTGAAGAGGCCAAGTGGCCCGAGTCGAATAAGCGAAAACGGCAATGGTTCTCGTTCGAGGCCGCTGCCGAAGAGTTGAAGACTCGCCCAGAGCTGCTGAAAGCTTTGAAGGAAAGTTCCATCGACAAGTCGAAGTAGTCGGCCCAACTTGGGATATTCTAACTTCCTTCCATCTCTCCTTCCTATTTCCCATTCACTTCTTTTTTCTACCTTTGACCCCTTACACGCCTTTTAACTCTTTCCACTCATCACATTCCCATACGCCCTTCCAAACCTTCCGACAGGTCGACAGGTCTATCCATTCTCTCCACCGTAGCCGGCGTGGTAGCTGGCATTCTCCTTATCCCCCGTCTGTGTCACCACACGGAAACCAAATGCGGCCGTGCACCAGCTACCTTACATGGACCGGCCATTTATACAGATCATTTTCATGAATCACGCATTTGATTTTATAGTTCCAGGATGCTGGACCATTTGCTCTTGATTTCGGTTTCTCCCTACGACTATAGATTGCCTTGAGTTCCACGTTTTCAATTCTTCTTCTTCTTCTTCTTTATTTCTTCATTCCACCTCCTTTCATTCACCTTTCATTTCTTGGAAAGATTCGGGTTTTACGGCAGCTGGGAAAAAGCTCCACCTCCTGGCGAGACTCTCCGTCCGCCCTGCACTTACGCCTGCTTCACTCTGCTCTATTTCCATCCTCGATTGAGGTGGTCTATAATTGGGTGGTGATTTCGATAGACCTTTCTTCTCTTTGCTCCTGACTTTTATTTCTCCCATTTTGCCGTACGCATTTGCTGCGTCAGTTCTCATTCTTTTCGTCAACGACCGAAAAACTCCCACCTTGCATCATGACCACCAGCAGAAAAGCTTGGTCACTCTTCCTCATATATCTCCTTTTCTCTCTTCCATCTTTCTTACTTCTATTATCTTTTATACTGTCTGCATTTCCTTGCTTGCATATCTTTTAGCTTGTGTATTTTCAGCGGGGACGGAGTAAACAGACGACAAAATGAAAAAAGAGAAGACACGAAGATGCATTCCTTACCGATAGAAAGGACTTTTTTACTTGCTTGGTCTATTTTTTGCTTTCTTCTGCATCTCATTCCATCATCCATCAGATCATCTCTCTGGTTTATGCTCACCTTTGACTTTCTGCACAAGAACCTTTCGGTCTAATCATACGGCTTTCCGAACTGAAATTTGGGATATATAATAATGAATGGTACGGGGATTTCTTGGATAGGTCATGGTGGTTTGGTTGGAAAGTGTTTGATTTGAATCTTTGGATATAGAAGTAACCAAGCTGCATAGACAGAGCTGTTGAATCTGACGGATCTTTATTGATCCGATATTACGGAAGAATATTAATGCGATCTATCAAGCTGCTTCCTTGTTCATCTCCACTTCCCGTCTCGATCTTCATCGCCACATCGACATCCTCACCGTCATCTCTGCCTCATCTGCATCTATCTTCAAAGATTTACTCTGTACATCATGTCCCCGCCCCGACCACCCTACAATCTGATGCCCATATGCCCAAGTCTCATCCAATTGGATGTTCCTGGTTGTATTGCAGACTTGCAGACGATGATCGATGATCGATGATCCCACCAGAAGTGAAGCACAAAAGGCAAATCTTCGTACCGCAATCGAACTATATCATGCAAAAGAACTTCCAGGACAGTACAGAGTTATCAAAGATGGCAAAGTCACCTCAATGCAAGATATTGATATCAATAAACCATTTTGGACTGAGGTATGTTTCTCTTCTTGTCTTCTATCCATCCATCACTCGACTTATCCGTTTGTTTCGATCTATCTAGGGTATTGCACAGCAGCCATCAACACAGATTATAAGGCCAGCTACAGAGTTTTCTCCTTAGCCTAAGGATAAAATGCCCTTAATTCATCCTCTAGGAACGCTCATTACCGAGATAAATTTAATGTTGTAAATGCGTGCCCGCTTAAAACAGGTCCAGGTTACGGAGTGACCTTAAGAATTCCAGCCACGATCACTATAACAATGGTTGTTCGTGGATGTTGACTATGTGAGTTGAGGCATAAGTATTGGAACCTTCACCATCGTTTGGATCAAAGTGGCTGAGAACGGCCTGCCTCGTCGTTCTCGATCGACCAGGTATGGGTAAGCTTCTGGAACGGAGGTAAGGGAATTGACCCTAGCACAGAGGACAGAGTACTTTGTTCTTGTACTTGAGGAATGGGAGAGTCTGGAACGACCACCTTGAAACACCCTAAAAATGAGTCTTCACGGCTGAGAGGGAAAAACCTCTTTAAAGTCGCGAAACCACTTAACGCGAGACACGAAAACCGCGTCTTCAACCTCACCTCACCATCTTCACCATCACCATCGCCATCCTCTTCATCATATTCATCATCGCTCAACATTCCGCCCTCGAGAGTTACTTTAGCTCCAAACTACTTGTACCTTGTGATCTCCTCCCCTGCACTATGACATAACATGCATGCCACACGCCACTCTGGTTGGCTGCAGATCGAAACCCTTGAGATCCTTGAAACATCGCTGCACATCCTCGACTGCGGATTGGACCAGCCACTGGCTTCCGGCAAAAGAAACTCATCGGAGCATCTCAGACAGAGAGCCAAGAAGAGCCAGCTCGACAATCTGTAACAAGGTTGATGATTTGTCGCTGAATCTGAGGGAAAACCCCCAGAACCCCCATCGCCCAACGAGGGGAAACATCCACATATCTTGCAGCTTGGGAGTCACACACGCCTGTTTCTTCATATATTATTAGCCGTAACTGCGATAACGTGACACTTTTAGTTCGACTTGCTGCTCATTATTATTGGTTGGGAGATTTGTTCTGGAGAATCCTCGGCTTGCGGTTCTTTAATGCGCAGTGGCTCTCACCCTCCCGCTCTTCTCTTCCTCTCTCTCTCCCTCTCCCTCTCTTTTCCTCTCTTCCTTTCCTCTCATCGAATCGATACACTTCTTTGCGACTTTTCTGCGACAACGAATGCCAGCGCGCCCTCTCCTGTTCTCCACTGAGGCTTTTGACTCCACTTACACGAAATAACGGTCCTGCTTCTGCCTAATTGCACCATCCAGCGCATTTCGACTGTTTCAACCACCCATGGTTTTTGTGAAGAAAGAACGAAAATAATTCATTCCAGACATCAAACGATTAGCGACGAGATAGCCTGTTACAGTTCGACTATTTTGGATGGTTTTTATCGCATACGCGACACTTAGCTAGGATAAATCAAAGTTACATCTACTCCCCTCTTTGGGTCTGTTTCTTATAATTACTTACATTTTCTACACTTTCTACGTTTCGTTTCTTGCTTTCTTCTTCCCAGCGCATCAATTTAACCTCGCGACACGCGGTTGCGCCTCCTTGCCGTTGTCGCATAAACTCTTTGTCCCAAACCCTTGTTTGCGACAGTGAGTTCAGGTTACTGCTATCCTCCTCTATTCCTCCTTTGGATAGACGCTGAGGATAGGGAACAGAGCTAAGAGTCAAACGAAGAGAAAAATAACTCCGCGCCCACGCCCGGCGCTGGATGAATCGCCTTCCCACCCCGCTCAACAGAGTGGGGAGCAAAGGAAGGAAACCATGATGACCGCCACAGAGCGCATGACGGAACTAGACAATATATTTGACGACCACCCTTCTCTTACCGCCTCGCTGGAAGATTTTGAAGAAGATCGGTCTCCCTCTCCTCGGTCGCCGCCGTTCTTCGGCCTCCCGTCGCAACATTCGGGCTTCCGATCTGAGGTTATCGATTTCCATTCAGAGGACGGAGGTGATCTTTCTAGAGCTAGTAGTCCGTGGTCGCCGCCGGGGTTCAAACATGCTTATCTTCATAACCACCAACCGCATCTATTCCCAGGAAGTACTTGGTATCGACAGCAACCCTATATGCGAAACCAGCCAGATCTCAAACCCACACCGCCGCAAATGAACGGAATCAGCCCGGCAAGGTCAAGAGAAGTTAGCCCGCAGTATGAAGATGCGCTAGAACGACATATTGGCGCCAAAGATAATAAAGCGGATGCTAGCGATTTGATACTCCCTGCCAGCATACCACTGCCGGGGGCGGATTCGCCGTTTTTAGAGAGATCTCCGAGCCCTAAACCGGAAAACATCAAGAAGAAGTATAATGAAAATAATGATGATAATGATAACGAGAAGGAGAGCAAAAACGTGGACAATGACGATGATATTAAACAACCAGCACTTGACCAGGGGGCGGAGTCGATAACAAATTGTAAACATCTTCTATGGCCGATGGATTCTAGACCGTAAACTGACATATATCATTCTAGACATACGATTCGCTATACGCGCGGAAGTTCAACATCGAGAACCATTCGTCGCATTCTTCAATTACATTGGGACAAAAATAGATTCCATAACGCAAAGTCGTTCATCTACTCTTCTCACTATAATAATCGGTTTATTTTCCATCGCATTCATTCGCGCATTGTTTTTACCACCCATACCACTCCCGGTACCCGATCTAGTCAAATTATCTAGCTTCACACGATCGTTTGAACCTCTAATATACTACTCTGAGAATGGGGTGCAGCAAATCGGAACCTTGCAAGAAACAGGGGTCGCGGTATGGGACTTGGGAGAATCGGTGCGCGGCACCAATATGACCAGCGCACCCATCATTGTCCGAGAGCTGGACGAATTATCTGAATCACTCAAATCGCTTTCTCTCGAACTGACCCGGTTCTTCGCTAACGTCGATGCGGATATCGACTCCATCCTCCTCGTCATGGAATGGGCTAAGCGCGAACTAGAAGCTCTCTCTTCACAGCCGGGGCACACCCTTTCATCATTATTCTTCGACAACTTCCACGGCATCCTGTCACGACTGGGTGCGCTCGAAACCATACCATCCACAAGTAGGGAAGGCGGTGATGAGAATAACAACAATAACAACGGGAATGTCTTACCGGTACCGACCCGCCTTGGGACCGTGATAACAGCCATATTCGGCACAACTCGCTCCCAGCGCACCCAACGAACTCTCACCCACACCTTCACCGAACTCCTATCCGTGCTTGAAGAATGCATAAATACTGAACTAACCCACTCCACTGCCCTCTTTACCCTATTTGAGTCCATAGATCGCCAATTCCTCAACCTCCAACGCACCGTGGTGCGCGAATCCAATGCTCAAGAACGAGCAGAGGGTGAAATGCTCTCGTCTCTTTGGACACGCGTTCTAGGCCCCAATGCCGCGGCGCTGCGCAAGTATGAGAAGAACAAAGACCTGTTAAAAAGCGTTAGGCATCGGACGGTTGCTAATAAGCACCTTCTAATGGATCACCGGGGGAGATTGTTGGCGTTGAAAGTCAATCTAGAAGTGCTGAGGCGGAAGTTGGTTAGTCCGCTCTTGCGCAGGAACGAATCCTCTGGCATGGGGCTTCTAGGGGGTGGAGGTGCTGGAGGAATAGGAGGAGGGAGTAACGGCGCAGACGGGGGTGGTGCGGGATCCGGAAGTGCATTAAGCGGGATCGAGACGATTGTTGACGGACAGATTAAAGGGTTGGGAGGAGCGCATGATTATCTGAAGGAAGTGAGAGAGAAGCAGAAGTCGAAGCTGATGGAGATGGTTTACGGAGCAGGTCGTCGACGGACAAGCATTGATGGCAGGCAAGGGAATGTGCTGGACGACATCGTGAATAGTGGTGAAAGCTCAGAAGAAGGAGATGATTGATGGTGATACAGGGATGGAATCTCTACTCTTATTTATACGTTTTCCTTTTTCCCCTCCTCGATTTGAAAATATCCTCTCCTTTGGCATTTCCTTTTTTGCTTTTTGATTTCTCCATTCTCATTCCTTTGGTTCATTCTTTCGGCGGATCGAGTGTGGGTTTCTTTTGGCCGGGCAGTGAGAGATTCCTTTGTGTTTTCTTTCTTTCTTTCATTTTCTTCAAGAGCATACCGTCGGATACTTGGAGTAAAGTAGGTGTATCTAAGGGAGGGAGTTACTTCTACACACGACGGAGTATGCGAGGTAAATTAGTTAGCCGGCCGTTAATTTTAGCAATCTAGATATCTGCATCCATACATATTTACATACCTTTTACCAGAACATATGTACGAGCCCGAGAGAGAGAATACCACCTTGCTAGGATCCTTATACATTTCTTTTCTCTTCTCTATTAATAGATGATATCAGCTCTTGGTTAACATCTTATGGAAACAGAATCAGATAACACATGCTAATCCAACTTCATCTTCCTCACATTTCCAAACGAGAGCGGCTGGATACGAATAGCCCTCCCATGCCAACCGCCCGACCGCCGTCTCAAGCCCGTTTGTTCCAAGAACTTCTCGTGGTTATCATTGATGTCGCGTGGTGGTATTTCTTTTTTTAGCAATGCCCAGACAAGATCAGCGCCCTTTTTCTCGTATTTGCGCCTGTCAAACTTCCAACATCGTGGAGTTTGAGATGAGCAAGGTCCACTCCCGGATGCGTGATGGGTGAAATTATGATGTTAGAGAGGTACAAGCGAGGATTAATGAGGTGTATGTTGTGCGTGGGACACGAGGGTGAGGGTTAATGTCCTGCTGTCCTCCTTGCCCGTTCATGGATGTGATCGTGACTGATGTGTGGATAGGTACGAGGTTCCAAGCCCAAATCTCCATGAACATGCAGGGTCATGGAATGTACAACTACCTCTCACAGCGTGATGGACAATCTTGAGGCTCAGCTGCCCAGTATTCACTTCGTTTGAGCACACGACATGTTACCATTTCGGATGGCGATCCCTGGCCGAAATGAGGGTCCATGTATCATGATGCGATGATGCCTCGTATTGACTCGTCAAGAGGCCCCATTTTGTTCCCGTCTTTGATGTTCATTTGGAATATCTTTCCATCTGAGGCTATACATAGAAATGAAAGTGGGAACCCTTCCATTGGGATTTACAACTTGACCTCGGGCGGCTGAACTACCATCTGGAGATTGACCTGAGGGGAGAGATATAAAATGACATCAAATTCCCGCCATATTCATACCCATCTTCTCAAGGTCAACCCGCAGATCCCTACTTGAGCAGGAATCCAAAGGATAAAGAAAAGGGGTGTGTGAAAAGTACCACCTCTCTCTTTGAAAATGATACCCAAAATGTCTCGCCTCCTTGCCTTTCTCTTCCTCACCATCCTCTCCCTCTCCCTCCTTGCAACAAGCCAACCTGTCGAAGACACCTCGGAAGTCGATACCTTCGAGCTCGATGACCGTGCAGCCTCTTACAGCGTCGCCGTAGTCGACCAAAACTCCAAGACCGTCCGTGTCTTCCCGCGCGACAAGAAGTGGAACAAAGACGCCATCTCCTGGAGCCTCAAGGCCGAGTCGAAATGGTGGGATTATAAGAATCGTTGGGATGATCTCTCCGACGTCCGGATCCGCAAGGTCGCGAAACACGGCTGGATCGCACTCGTTACTGCCTCGGGCGGAAAAGCAGGAATTATCAACATCACCAAGGAGAAACGCAGCGTCCATACCGACGATAGCCTCTGGCAGGCTACCCCGGGCGGAAACCCACATGCCATCGAACGTATCCCCCGCAACGGAGCTATTATCGTAGCTAGCTCGAAGCCCGGGAAATTAACCCTTTACGTACCCACGGGCAAGGATATCAACGACTACGGCAAGATCAAGAAGTCCCAGTTCAGCTATGATGTCCCCGGAGCCCATGGTGTGTTATGGGATCCTAACGGCTCCACGAAAGTATCCAAGGGTTTCCTCTGGGCTGTGGGAGACAAGTATCTCTATAAATACCGCGTCACTGGCTCGGGAAAGAATACACGCCTCGCTATGGTTGGTAGAGAGATCAAGATTCCCGGCGGCGGTCTGGGCCATGATCTCCAGCCTGATTTTGGAAATAAGAACTCCCTCCTCGTCACTGATACGTATGGTGCGTATGCTTTCAACACCAAGTCGAACAAGTGGACTACCTTGAAGAAGATGAGGAAGCTCAAGGCGCTTGCTCGACATGAGAATGGTGAATATATGTGGGTTACTGGCACCAAGGATGAGATGGGCCAGTATGTCGAGTTTGGGAACAAGGTCGGTGGCAAGAGCACGAAGCGTGGATGGAAATCTGCACGGATTTACAAGGCGAGATTTTATAGAGCCGATTTCGATTGAGTGTATTTTTTATCTGTACTTATGGCATTGCAATATATGGTTAAATGTAATAATGGTACACATAAAATAAGAAAAGAAGACATATCGTGGTTAATCCCTATCCTGTACCCGTTTTTTTCTTCTACCCCAACGTTCGCCAAAATATAGAAAGAGAGAAATAAATAGCCTGCTATGAAAAAGGGAAAATGGAATACAATGGATGCTTTATCCCTGTATTTTAAACGTATATTAGTTTTCTGAATGGTCAGGCACCGCCGCCCTACCGTTATATCCCACCGCGGGGGACCTCATAATGGGTGAGGGATGCAGCGTGTAACCATTGCCGTCATTTCACCGCCATACTATGCCCATGCTATGGACATGAGGGGCATGTAGAAGGACAAGGCATCCTCCAAACAACCGCAAGCCCCCGCAGTTGCGAAGGAAGCTCACTTAGAAGCCATACCCTTGCCCGTAGGGTGTTGCTCCGTATGGAGTTGTACCTCCAGCTCCACCCCATACACTTCCGCCGCCAGCTCCAGCACCGCCCGCAGCACCGCCTGCCCCGTAAGCAGTAAAGCCGCCATCCATACCCTCTGGGGGCTCATAGGCGTCCGGACTTCTCGCACCTGTATCTTCGTCCATAGCACCATTGGCCATTCCCGCATCACCTGTCAGGCCGGAAATAATTTCGGCTAGTTTGCGTTGCATCATCACGATAGCTTGCTGCACTATCGCGTCTGGCTCTAGGTTTCCAATGCTTTCGACATCGACGTAGAATGTCGATGGCTGGGCATCATAATCGAATGGCATGTCGGCTGTATTTGCCGTTTCCCAGTCTGCATTTTGAGATACAGGCCTATGCCAGAAAATAATCAGATAACCCAACCTTGCAAGATATCAACGGAGAGAAGGCCAGCAACATACCACTCCTTCAGCGGATCCTCCTCATACCAATAATCCACATGCCTCAGGTTATTATGTGGATCATATTCAAATCCCACCGCACTCGTCGGCGCCCATTTCGCATGTTCTTTCGCAATCCCCTTCTTAACCAAGCACTGTACCTTGACCTCCTGGTTCTTTCTCAGCTTGCAAATCATCGGTCCTTTCCCTTCTGCATCTGTAACCACGGGGTTTCCAACCCACTCGTTCGCCCTGTCGCCTACAACGACCAAATCTCTGGCATAAACCTTCATTATGTCGTCGCCTGTGCATTTCGCATGCAGCGATAACGTTATGTTGCACCTCGAGCAGCCACCTTCACAATCGCAGTCGCGCGCATATATCATGTCCGTATCACAGTTTTTCGAAATTAGTGGGATTAAACCCAGTCTGTGTGCGAGGAATTCGTCAGGAAGAACGGAGGTGTTGGTTTCTACTTCGACGACGTCGATGGCGACGGTTGGGACTTCTGCGAGCATAGTACGGCGGAGAGAGTTTGCGAAGGCGAGGTCGACGGAGGCTAGGCGGAAATCTACGCGATATGGCTCGGCCTATTTCCATCATGTAAGTTTCTTTCGACCATTTATGTCCGACCATGACTTGTACAGTGGGAAGGAAAGTGTTGGTGGTGGTGCTCGCGGCGGGTGGTGGTGGTGATGGTGTACTCACCTCTCGGACCGTAACTTGAGGGCCCTGGGGCTCGATGTCCATTTCATCGTAGTCCATGGATGCGGCAGAGAGAGGCCGCACAAAGGCAGCTTTTTATTCTCGTTGTTTTCTTGTTTCTATCAGTATCCTGAGCACGGAGGTTGGTCCAACTCTGTAGGTAGGGAAATCGTAACAGGCGGTAGCAAGCTTGATTCTGTGAATAGGGATACAGTCACCGGAGGCCAAAGTAGAATCTATGAAGAAGTTGAAGGAGGGAAAAAGTGCTCCTGGGTATCCTTTTGTTTTCGTGTTGCGCTTGAAGCTCTCTTCGAGGAAGCACCGAAGAATTGCGCCTGCGCGGTGATGTTGGTCGGAGTATACTTTATCCGGTCGGACTTTCAGCAAATTCCCGATATCACGATCGCTAGTTATTCTTCCATCTACAACCATATGAAGAATATGTAGTCAAGGACAATGTCCGTTCTCTTTGTTGCCTCTCTACCTTACTCCTATGGAGTTATTATTGTGAAGATTAGATTCACACCAGCGTTCTTTTTTTCTTAATTCTTACCAGAACTTGTGGTCCGTCTTTGGAAATTCAAGACGCCATGATCACTCTGCTCTTGTGGTGATTCTATTATGTGATTTACAGCTGGGAGTTTCCCACAGGATATACCCAGATCACGAGAGCTGATATACTCGCGATTTTGAAAACTGTCTCTCCGCTTGGATAAATATTATATCCGCAAGAATTCGATAGATTAGAGAGAAAAGATCTGATAATATTATAGATATATTCAGCTTGAATGATATCAATCTGTGCTCTTGAAATATTCTCAACTCCACTGTCCAGTATCCCAAAGTCAAAGCGAAGCCTCATGGGAGCGCGCACAAGACGTAGCCTTGGGGTGCCGTTGATATTAGTGACAAGTACGAGTTTGATGGAAGCCACATCTCGGATTGGGTTTGGTTTTGGGTGGCTTTGAATTTAAACCTTACCCACTGCGAACCTGGCTTCATCAAAGATATGTTGTATCTTGCATTCAAGCTCGTAGATACCGACAGCTTTTCATATCTTACCAGGACGGTTGTATATGAGGGTGGTCTATTCGGGTATAAAAATACCGAAATACTCGATACATGCGGTTTATCACTTGAAGTGGCTAGTAAGCTGTCTAACCCTCCCAGCCAATCTCTTGCAATTGTGGACTGACAACCACTGGTCTTGCCTTAGCACTTCTCCTTCTCGTCAGGGATAGCATACTTGGGGAAGTGTACGGTCAGCTTTTCAACAAAGTCATTTCAATGCTCGGATGCCCAAAGTGCTGTTGCCAGAGTGAGGCTATTTCAAACCACATACGCGAGCTAGTGCGCATCAAAGTTTGGCCATTAACTACATTCAGCAAAACCACTACGGGGAGGCTAATTGACAAGTTGCTTGAATTTCGCCAAACCGAACTAGAGACTGTGGGATGCTCGGCCTTATCTAGATCCATTTTAGCTAGGGGTGAGAGGCGTACTAAGAAAGTGAAACTTGGTGAATGTGAATGTCATCAAGTTGTCTGGAAGGCTATGGTTGACCACGCCTGGGAAATCGCTGATGAACACTTCGAAGGGCTATGCCTCGAATGCATGGTAACGATTGATGGATGTCCTAGAAATCATTGTGATGAGGCGGCCAGGCTTAATCAACTCTTCATATTCCCGAGCGGTAGTAATGGCATACAGCACCGGTACTCAGGGAGTCATATCGCCGAAACTAAAGGATAACAATGGCACTCATTAGAGCTAGGCCTACGTGTGACTTTGGTTGCTGAACCCCATTGTCGAAACCCGTTATCGCTGCATATGTTTCCGATCAATACTAAGGGGCTATGATGGGAGGCACTGCTCTAGATTTGTTGTTCATGTCATTTTAGACTACCAGATTAAAGCAAATAAAACCCGAAAAAATTGAGGCTTGATAATAATGCATAACCGCAGAGTAGTTAACATATTTCACCAGTTATTTGATTGACATTCTTGGTCACTCCTTGATATGGTCACGTGATAAACAGTCTTGGCATGATGGTGGGCCTGGAGCTTTCCTTAAACTAGCAATCTCACGACAAGTCACTGTTGCTTGATAGAAAGGCCAGATGGTTAGAGTTGATTGAACACCTTAGAGATGTCTTCAGACCGTGGCTCTGAGCCATCTTCAATCTCATACTTTTGTCCTATGGGTACGTTTATGCCCAAGTTCGTAACCGTTTCGGATGGCATATTAATTGCTTGAGTAGGATATCAGAGAAACTCCTGTGGCTATTGCAAGAGTGAAAATGGAAGTCAGTGGTCGAATCATACTGTTTTTGTATTCTTCATATCTAACTTAGAATATAGGCGCTAGCTATTATGCATCATCCACGGCGGTTCGCGTGGAAGAATACGAGGAGCTTATGAATCGAGGCTGGAGAAGGTAGACAAGCATTATTTATACCCATATGCTGTTGTGGTTGTACTATTTTTACAGAAGTGGAAATACTAAGACTGGTGGTACTTTGTCAGATCCGGAGCGCTATATTATAAGCAGAACTTACCTCGTTCATGCTGTCCT
Source organism: Arthroderma sp. MBC 929 (assembly GCA_030789285.1). Taxonomy (NCBI): domain Eukaryota; kingdom Fungi; phylum Ascomycota; class Eurotiomycetes; order Onygenales; family Arthrodermataceae; genus Arthroderma; species Arthroderma sp. MBC 929. Next base: position 560,712 of record JARJUX010000002.1, on the reverse strand, counting down.
CATTATACGATTCGGTGCGTCAAGTTTACCCTATGTTGGTTCCTATTGAATGATCATATCTAATTTGTGGTCATAGAATGGATCCTACGGAATATAAACCTAGGAGGGACCAGAAGAAGGCTCTTAATAGGTGGAATAAATTTGTCCTAGGGCCAGCATACATGCGAAGTGCCGCAAGACTTTGTCCCAAGAGTAAAGAGTACGTATATCTTTTAACCCGCTTATCACCCCATGGCTAAGTGTTTTTAGGGGAAAGCGATATCGGAAATCTAAATTTGATCCTCTCAAATTAGTTCATGAGACCGAGTATAAGAACGTCCAGAGACCAGTAGATCCGAAAACAAAACTGCCGATAGAACCAGCCCACAAGTTCGAGGTTGATATTGAGCCCGATTCTTTCTCTACTGAAAAGTAGGTAGCTTGCTTTTTGCTGCTCGCGATTAAAGTAATGTTGCTAATCCAGTTCCAGATTCAATCTCTTTTTTAAATATCAAACGACTGTTCACAAGGAGCCAGAATCGAGATGGAAGCACTCTGATTTTACCCGGTTTCTTTGCTCTGGCCTCAAAGGAACAACTGTTCGACGGGATTCTGTCGAGCAGAGATTGGGATCCTACCACCAATGCTATCGACTGGATGGAAAGCTCATTGCGGTTGCAGTACTTGACCTTTTACCGCATGCCGTCAGCTCAGTTTATATATTGTAAGTGTTACCTTTCTATTTGGTGGTCGGGTCGCTAACTCGCCCATCATATAGCTATGATCCGGCTTATGCGGAATACGAATTCGGCAAGTTGAGCGCTTTGAGGGAAATCGCATTAACAATCGAGGGGAAATATCAATATTATTATATGGGTATATTTCACCCTGTAGCCTCTTCTACTAAATCGAAGAGAACGCATGTTGACCATATGCTAGGCTACTATATTCACTCCTGCCCCAAGATGCGCTATAAGGGGAATTTTCGCCCCCAGTATATTTTAGGTAAGCTATCCTTTTGATTCGAATGGAACCTATAACCACTTTTAGATTAACGTGATACTACAACAGATTCTGAGTCACTCGGTTGGGACCCTCTGGACGAAAAAATGATAGAATTACTGGACAAAAAGCCCTATGTGTCCCTTTCGCGTGAGCGTGCTTCGGGGCAAAATGCACAGCCGACGCCACCCATGGTAAAAGGCAAGGCAGTAGCAGAGGAAGATGAAGAGGAAATGTCTCTTTTTGATCTTCACATGCCGGGAGTTTTGACTCTAGAAGAATTGAACTCTCAGGTTGACCTGGACCACTGGAATCTACTTGTACGAACCAGAATGGTAGAGATGATTGTAAGTTTCCCTTTTTCTTCTAGCGGATAGTCGTATGCATTAACACCTTTTTAGGATCTGGTAGGCTGGGAGGAACTTGATATTAAAAAGCCACAATCTATAAAGGGGATTGTCGGTGAGCTTGCTGCTTGCCTTGGGCCTAAAGTTGTGAAAAACTCAGCTGTTATATTATTCCAGGGTTAAGACCATGAAGTTTCTCGATATGATACGCTTAAAGCCTTGACATTTTCTACTATCTTAGCCTTGTTTCGTTTTTCTTGAACTAGAAGATACAGAATACGACTGCATTCTTTGCTCTTCCCACTCCCTGGAAGGAAGAAACAGAGTTGTTATAAATCCTCAATTCAATAAGTATATCCCTCTTTTCATGCAGCTTCACTTTCTCCCACCATGGTTTGCGAAGGGATTTTTATTCTCCCCACGATGATCGCCTATTTCTTGCCAATGAGGTTCAGCTTGCAGGGATTACGATGGACCTTCATGGGCCGATGAGCCTATCCCAGTCAACCTCGTCGAGACACACTCACGACAACTAAGCCTCACCCCGCAAGCTTCGATTTTGTTTTTACTTAGAACTATATCTTTTTCAATCCATCTCTCGCGACTCGTTTCGCAATCGAGTAGCCATGGAAGCCATCGGCGCAGCTTCAGCGATCATCCAAATCGCGAGCTTTGGTCTCGAAACCGCAGTCAAGCTAGCGACGTTTGCCGACCAGCTCAAAACCGCACCTGAGCGAATCACCAGTCTCGCTGACGATGTTTCTCTCAATTCAAGCGTCCTCAAACAGCTGGGAGAATTGATGAAGGGGAATCTGGTTGAAGATCGAACATCCGACGATAAGCAACTGCAAAGGGTAGGAGAGAAAAATAACAATGCCCCAGCTACGCAAAGTATCTTCAACGCCGAGGGGCTCGAGGTTACCATGAAGGTAGCGAAGAGGTGTGAGGGGCTTTTCAAGTCTCTCGAGTCTTCGCTGTTGGAGGCTAGCTCTCAGCTAAAATCGAAGAGGTCGAGACTGGGTGCTAAGATACAACTTTCGAAGACCGAGAGGCTTAAGTGGCCGTTTTTATTGCCTGAGATCAATAGGGTGCAGGCCGATTTGAGAGATTCGAAAGCCACTTTGATGCTGATGTTACAAATTGTTTCGTTGGCGTACTCGAGGAAGGTTGCTGGAAGGTATGGTTTCCTCCCTTTTTCCTCCGTCAAATTATCAGATGCTCACCACCAGATCTAGCAACCCTAAAAAGGATGAGGACTTTCTTATCCGGTCCATTATTCTCGGGCATGGCAGCCAGGGCCTATCAAAGTTAATGAGCGGTAATGGACAGAACCCAGATCATTTATTTGGTCGTCCCGCAGAAAAGAATGAAACCCCCCCACGAGAGGGTTCAAACCCAGGCGGATTTATCAACGCAACCTCAATTCCTAACCCACAGTTGTTTCGAGGAATGTCCCAAGAGAAGAATAATAGCGGTGAAAATAATCCTACACCAGATAGCGCAAGTGGTCGTGGGGTCGAGGGGAATCCAAGCAAGCTAAATCAAGAGACACCTCCTGTCACTGGTAGTTGGGATAACCTCAAGCTGAAACCCTTTCCTCCCGTCAACCCATTCAATACAACTAAACCTCAGGCCTACTCAATCACCCCTAAAGCAATGATCATAAATAATATGATTCAAATCAGGTACCGCGCGGATCCAATCGAAGGGGACCCGTCAGTTCTTATGAATCCAGATCTCTGGACGGATAAATGCAAAGGCACCGTCTCAGAGCAATGGGCAACACTGTCTATGGGGGAACGCATGGCGATAATGAACATTGAAGTTGGAATAGGTAGTGTAGCAGGCCCAAGGGATTTGGAGTGGATACATACTGGCGAGCCGCAAAAACTACCCCTCGAAGTCCCTTCAGCTCGAAGTATTACGGTTCTTGTCAAGAAGGCGCCTCCACCATTGCGGTATATACCACCACCCGTTTTCGGAAACAAGTTTGAGCGTCTACCTCTAGACAGTTCACCTCGCCCAGGTGGTTTTGGCAGTACGTCTCCGGCGCCTGTTTTTGGTGGGTATCCGTTATTCGGGGGTCAGCCCAACACCAGGGAGTCCACGGAGACGTTTAAAAGAGATACCAGAACCCCATTGTTTGGTGAAAGTCGAGGACACAAGGATACGCTGGAAGTTATAAGCCAAACCGCATCCACTCTACCTACCACGGGGCACTCAGGGTATGATAGCGATCAGGACGAAGATACTGGGCTTGAAAATGAAGATGGAGATGCCGAGCGGGCAGAAGAGCTTGTTCGGAATCTTTTGAACAAATTCACGACACTGTGAAGGATCAGAGGTATATAGGGAATCGGACACCGGATAATCCTTTGGGCATTGGCCAATAATAGTTTTGTAACTGCAATTTGAAGCCGGAGTGAATCATGTACCTAGATATACATAGTCTCCAAGGTTTTGGGTAGGACAACGTCTATGAGGCATGGCATTCAGAGTAGCACAATAGCCAACGTATCATTATATCCAGTAATATTGTACGCTCTAAAGCAGGCTGAGTGAAGTTTGTGAGACGACTAAATCCAGACCAGCGATATCCATCTCAGCCGCTTGAAGATGGCACCTTGAGTAAAACCAAACCTCTGGGGTTAGAAACTTCTGGTCCTCTGCAGTTCAATGGAGACTCTCTAGTAAGTGAACTAATAGTCAAAGGGCGTGAGTGACATGGCGATTTGCATGTTGTCGGCGATAAAGATGGAGTCGGCGCGAGTTTTGAGCTGCCCGTGGGGAATTTTTCGGTTTTCCGGGGCGAGGCGAGAAAAGAGATTTTTCTTTTCTTTTTTGCTCGGTTTCCCGCTTGACTCATTTTCTTTATTATTGGCTATTTATGCCCCTCTTCGAACTGTCAGTTGGAAAATCTACCATATTTTCTTCATGTTGGAATTAAGTTGAGTTGTTCCTGTCGAGATACCCGAAGCCGTTGAAAAGTGTTTGGAGAACAGAACAAAAAAGGCCCTCGCCGGCCAACCAGCAAAATCCAATCAATATGACTCCTGCTGGGTCAAAAGGCACGGCGTCAAGCCAGGTGCTCAAGGATGAGAATGCAGATGTGGAAAAGAATGTCCCATCGCAAACAGTCGAAGCTGTGACATTGTCGTCGCCATCGTCACTCACAGCAGAGCAACCACCGCAACAGTCTCCGGAAGATGACCTCGCGTTGTTGAAGTTCTGTCAGTCCTTCTGGCACCGTCTGGCATCTTGGGGTGTTGAGCTGCGAGGGATAGTACCTGTCAGTGAGCATGAGCGAACAGATACGCGGCCGCTGAACCTGTTCTACCTCTGGTTCGGCATCAGCTGTAACCTCTTACCGTGAGCCGAAGTCCTCTCAGCCCCATCCTGGCTTTATGGGCTCTGAAGTTAACATAATGATGATGCGCAGTGTTACTACAGGCATGGTGGGAACGCTGACTATGGGATTGAATCTACGGGACGCTACGCTCGTTATCATCTTCTTCAATCTCCTTTGCACCCTGGCACCGGCATACCTATCTATCCTAGGCCCGAAGACGGGCCTTCGACAGATGATTCAGGCACGCTATAGTTTCGGGTCAGTAAAACATTCTATATTAACATTCATTATCTTCATGCTAAGGCTTCAAAACCAGACTATATCTCGTAAATATAGTCGTTCTCCTGAATCTATCGACCGTATCCGGCTTCACAATCATCAACTGCATTCTCGGTGGCCAAGCACTGTCCGCCGTAAACAGCAAAGATGTCAGTATCAACGTCGGTATCGTCATCATTGCCATTGTTGGCCTCTTCATCTCCTTTTTCGGCTACAGGGTCCTCTATCAATATGAACGATACGCCTGGATCCCAACCCTGATATGCATCATCATCGCTACCGGGTGCGGTGGTAAGCATCTAAGCAACCAAGTCGACGCACCACCAGCAGATGCATCATCTATCCTTTCCTTCAGCGGGTTGATAGCTGGGTTTTTAATCCCATGGGCAGCCCTGAGTTCCGACTACTGCACATATTTCTCTCCAACAGTATCATCGTATGTCCCTCCACTTACCCTCTTCGTCTTCTCTTTTTACATTTACTAACCAGCCTCCCAGCAAACGAATCTTCGCAGCCGCATACTGCGGTCTCTGTCTTCCCAACATCCCCCTAATGACCCTCGGTGCCGCCATCGGCTGTGCCGTCCCTAACATCCCCAGCTGGTCCTCAGCCTACGAAACCGGCTCAGTAGGCGGCATCTTCGCCGCCATGCTCTCATCAGCAGGCGGATTTGGAAAATTCATAACTGTCCTCCTTGCATTCTCCACGCTAGGAAACATCGCCGCCTCAATCTACAGTATATCGCTGAATTTCCAAATCCTGCTTCCAATCTTAATCCGGATCCCGCGCGCGCTGTTCGCCATCGTGTTCATCGCGATAGTCATCCCGCTCTCGATGCAAGCGGCCGTCAGCTTCTTCACGTCGCTTGAGAACTTCGTGGGAATCATCGCGTATTGGGGCGCGGCGTTCTTTGCCGTGGTGACGGTTGAACATGTTGTCTTTCGCCGCGGGAGGGTCGAGGAGTATGATCTCAAAGCATGGAATAAGGCCGATGCCCTACCTAGTGGTATCGCGGCGATGGGGGCGGGGGTATTGTCGTTTGCGCTGGTGATACCGTGCATGAAGCAGACGTGGTTTGTTGGGCCGATTGCGGAGAAGACGGGAGATATTGGGTTCCTGGTGGCTTTGGGAGTTTGTACGGTTTTGTATTTGCCTTTAAGGGCGTTGGAGATTAGGATTCAGAAGAGACTGTAGGGGAAATTGGTTGGTGTGATGGGTTGAAAAAAAGTACGAAGTGGAATGGATGTTATGCACGATTCATGAATTAAAAATATATTCTTTATTCAACACTGGGTTTATTTTCCTAGGATGAGAATCAAGGACGCCGTAAAATATGAGTAACCAGAAACGCCCTCCAGACCCGCCAATATGTTCAAAAAACCCGCCAATGTAAAAACGCCTTAATGCTGTGCATTGTACAAATCAAAAACATGCTGTATAGCCCAAAAGGAAGGAAACAGAAGGAGAAGAATAACGTCTTAAAAGGGATGAAAAAAGAAAAGAAAAATCACATCAACTCGACTGGAGGTCGAGGAGTATGAGCCCTGATTCGCTTGGAATTCAATTCGATAGGACTGGGCTCCATATCAAGATCCGAATCATCAGATACGGTGGTATCCTCGACCATGACAGCTGGTAGATGAGGGCTGCTTCCATGTTGTCCAGGGTGGAACACCAGTGTGCTGCTCCGACTTCTTTGAGCTCCACGCTGCTGCTCCATTCCGCCCATAGACACATCAACAGGGGAAGTTGGACTTTCAGGCACCGGCAATTCATCGACGCTCATACCGCTGCTCTCCGGCCGTCCAAGCTTGTCTAGCGCATCTGCAAGATCACCGGCATGAACCTCTTTATTCGGTGGTTCCTCATTGCGCATCATCCAGCCGTGTGGAGGGCTTGGTGGCGGGCTGATAAAGAACAGTTTCTCGGCATGGGGAGCCTCGAGACGCTTTCCTCTCCGAACTTCCTCGGAGTCTTGCATGGGTGTGGGTTCGCCGAAGTATACTTTAGCGCGGACTTTCTTCCCCAGTAATGCTTCTCCTTCGAGGCTCTGGCGGACGTTGACTGCATCGTCGATGGTGAGAAAGGAGCAGAGGATGCGGCGGAAGGAGGGGAGCGGGGAGAACGAGTTTAGCGGGGCGATGGCTAGGATTTGTGATTTGATAGCGTCGATTGAGGGTGGTTGGAAGAGTGTTAGGTCGTATAGATCGGTTATTATCAGAGTATTGGAGGGAGGAGATGGTTGAGTGAGAGGAGGTAGCGATGAGAGGTCTATTGATAGCGGTGACTTTTGAGCTCGTCGAGTAGTTTGTGAGGTTGGAGATGTAGGCGGCGACATGATTATTCCGGGCATATCTCTTGTCAACTTCAGGTATTATGAATAGGTGTATAGCTGGTGAGAGGTGTAGTTGGTAGAGAGTTGTAGCTGTAGAGAGAGTGTGTGTGTTGTTGAAGTTGTGGTTGTTGTTGAGACAGAAAGTGACAGACAGACGAATATTTATAAGTCGCAGTGGCAAGACAGCGAAAAATCTCTCTCGATGAAGTCAACCAGGAGGTGGCTTTGGCGGAACAAAACACAAATCACAGAGAAGGAGAAAACCCTCCGCAAGACTCTCACAGGGCTATGCTTGTTCCTAAGACCTGCTCATCTCTAAGCCTACAAGCCACTCATCGCGCCGTTATTCCCTGAACTATCGCCGCCAAGCTGTGATTGTAGGCGCAGCAGCAATCTCATGCATCGCATAACCACGGTTCATCCGCAGGGCTTGTTCGCGCAGAGGGCAGGCGACGCCGAATAATACTCAGCATCATGGCTACTAGCGAGGCGGAGATCAGCTACTCGTCTGCCTTTTACGCGGCCCTTCAGGCTGAAATATAACCGCCTGTGCGATTCACGGAAGCCTTGGACTGGCTGAGCTCTGTGGCTTCTTCACTCCCTTGCGCGAAGATCTGCCGTATATACGTACTTACTGTGCTACGGAAAAAAGGATACATAATCCAGGGGTGTTTCGAGAATTATCCAGAAAATTCATCCACTTAGATGGAGACAGGTAAAATATATGCTGCAACATTCAGATGGCAGCTCGCCCCTTGGACCCTTGAGCTTGATGCAGTCTGGGGGCACACTGTGGATGCATATTTCGGCTGAGAAGAAAACTACTCCGCTCCATGAAATATGCCGAGTTGCATCTCACGGTGATACTTCCGTCCTGCGCTCGATCTTGCTCCGATGCTGTCTTCTCCTTCATCTACTCCGTACGGAGTACAACGAGCAATTAAATTTCAAAACAAGGTGATGGGTGCAATGGATGGAAATGGCTATTCACATTGCCCTAGATACTTCTCAGCCCAAGGTCTAGCTGGCTGGTGGCGCAAATGAAGACACAGACATCCCAACAGAACCACATAGGCCAACCTTTTCCCCTGGATGCTCTCTGCCTAGGAGACCATTACTGATTATGGCCTAGTTTGTTGCCACCGCACCTCAATTTGGCCTTCCCATTCTTCACAAGCACCCTGCCAGTCGTTCGATTGTTTACTCGCCCAACTAAAGGAATCCCATGAGCTGAGACCTTGACCCAGACGGTACGGATGTACAGATGGCAATCTATTTGGATCGGGAAGGCAAGAGCCGAAGTTTCCTCGGTAGGGTGCGGCAAGTAGCAGGCAGTGCTGAAGTCTAATGATCCTCACGTATACAAATGGAGCTGATGGCCCAATGCATCGGGTCTCGGAGAACCGAAGCTGGATGTTCTGGGCTTCTAACATTGGATATACATCATGCCAGAGGCCACATTTATCTATCATCATTTCCTAGTTGGTACTTGGTTGGTCGAATGAATCCGCCTTGGAAGCCTTGAACATCTTTATGTTCGTTGAACCTGCGGTTTAATGCTGCGGTACAATACCCTCCTGTCAGCCCTGCGCCGGATTTGCCCTTTGGAGTGTGGTGGCTTTATACTCGAAGAAAGGAAGACCTGGATTTTCTCATGGGAATACCTCTTTTAGCTGTTTCTCACTTTGTGATGCGGACCTTTCTCCCCACTCCTGGGACGGAAGCCAGGATAGCGAGAGAAGTTACCAGACATCTCCAAGTTTCAGTCAAGTGTAAGGACTATCGTATTGGAGGTCTATCTTATTGAGGTACATACAACGTGAAAATAGCCTCTGCACAGACTTACAGTCGACTATCAGGCCCCAAGGACATCCTAGCTTATTCCCAGCTAAGTATCATGCTGCCTAAATTCTTTAGGATGAAAGGCACTTGTCTGGGCTAAGTAGGCTGGCTACTAGGGATGCACGTCTCTGCACCCCAAATTAAGAGGGTACTAGGTTAATAGTGATGACATGGATTTTGAACCGGGCTGCAACAAAATCCAAAATGGCATATTGGACTTAACATAGAGAATATCAATGCAAAGAAAGCTTTGGCAGCCCACCACGATACGGGGATGACTCAAGCTTGCCCCTTACTCCGGCCCACAAGGCCACAAATTACGACACAGCTATTGCACCGAACCCACCTTTCGTTTCGAGCACTTCAGCTTCTCATGATAACATCGTTCTCCGCCCTCTCAGCAGTGCTGCCTATTACTTCAAAGGCCACCTCACACATATCTCATGGATAGATGTCAAGAAACCATGGCTTATCTCAGCCGCATATCGGGGGCGTCACCTCTTCCTTGCTCTCCTCCGCAAGAAGCTCCGAAGTCCTTGAAATAGCCTGCACCTGATCCTCCAGTGGATATCGCTCTATAACACTCATCGGCACCCAACAATACTTTTGTGGAGCAGCTTTCAAGAATCCCTCTGAAATCGCCATCTGCAAACTGATAGACTGCTTCAACTTCCATAGCTCGAGTATCTCGTAACCATATTTTGACTTACTCTTGCCCGCGTTAAAGTGTGCATTGCCTATCCCACCATCGTCAGGGGCCTCGCCTGGTGTTTTCCCTGGAGATATACGAGCGACAAACGCGATCTTTTTGGCGGGAAGGGTGGTGTAGAACCAGATGCGATGGACCTTCTGCGGGAGTAGATAGCCGCGATATTCATGATTTTTAGCACCAGAGGCGATATTGCTCATGTGCTCGGGTTTGATGCTCATGAAGATGTCCGAGTTTGATTTCGCCATTTGATGTATCTAGCGTGGAGTGTTTGGTTTTTGGTTGAAATAGTGCTTCAATTATGTCAAAGCCTAAAACAAACTGCCAGACAAATCATCTCAAGCTTCGAAGATGATAATAATGGGGATTTTAACAAAACAAAGAAACTGCTGAAAATATGTGCGTGGAAATCGTCCAGGGGCTGTGTCTATCCAGTTCTACAATCGTGAGCCTCCCTGTCCCTGGGGTGATGAAAATCAAATGAACAAAATTTGTCATCTAAGGTCGACTGGCCCAGTGGTAAAGGCATCCGCTTTACATCTCTAATATGTTCGCGGAGGATCGCAGGTTCGATCCCTGCGTCGGCCATGATTTCATCTTTTTGTTTTTTGATGTTGGCTTATTTTTTTTACCTTGAGGTGAGCAACAATCATTTGTTCTAATCCCCTCGGAAAATTCTTTTGGAGCAGAAGACGAGGGTTCTTCTTCGTGTAACCATATGTGTGCCGTTTCTGTATGACAGGCGACCAATTCCTTCATTGCGACCGATTCTAGACTTGCATTTGCAAGGACTTCGGTCTTATTCTTACCAGGAATAGGTAATACGTAGGTATTTCTAGTTGGGTACATCAATGGGTTCAGTTATAGACATTTCAACATTGGTGGTTTGGGTATCGATAGTTTTGACACTCTTGGTGTCATGTATGTCACTTCCGGGTGCCCCGCCTTCACTCGCCGTTTCCTAACCATATCTAGAGTGTTGTCCTTTCTAGGCTAGGACCTCAGAGGAGCTCGACAGGAGAATTGTATCCCCTGATTCAATGGAAGACTATGTGGGATCGTAGCAAGGCAAGCCTACAGGCAGTGGGATTAACTTCTCGCCATTTCGCTGCCTCAGCGTTTTAAAAGTACCACAAGGGCCAGGGTCTGATTCAAGGAATTCATTGAAGAAAACTCATTCGATCTCCTGATAGAGTACGGAGTAACTGTTTCCTCAGATCTATCGATTTAATTCTGGGCGAGCTAAACAGCTGAGTCAGCATAATAAAACAGCCTGTGCTCTAAACTAATCTGGCCTAGTGTAATTTGAGGCAGGATGCGCCGAAGTCCTTTTCTATCTTGAAGGTGAGGCGCAACGGACATTGACGTGAAAACACCTAGGAATTTGAGCCATGTCTCGCAAAACTTTGACAAATAGTGCTTCGTCTCCTGTTTTGAACTATCTCCGAACTCTTACTGGTCTCCATTCGCAGCGAATTTACTGCTTATCGACACCCGCCTACCATAGGTTACCAGCATCGCACCTGGTTCCTAGGCGGCATCTCTCCTCAAACCATGCGCACCGCGATACTACCAGCTTAGTGCAAGCCTCGCAAGCGAACGTCGTTTCAAGACGGCGAATACTAAGCGTTGCCAACAAAAGACAGCAGTCACGAAACGCATCTACAGAGAGCAATACCTCAATTCCCACGCCTGCGGATGCCGAAGACACTACTCCTGCGAACTCTGAAGTTAGGGAAGCTGAATTGGAATCTGAACCTAAATCAAAGTCCGCCGCATCCCCCCCACCCAAGGCAAAGAACAATACACAATGGCCGGCATGGAGAATACAGAAAGAGGCATTAAAGTCCAAATTTGAAGAAGGATGGGCGCCACGCAGACGCCTGTCTCCCGATGCCATGGAAGGTGTACGGGAACTCCACGAGAAGGACCCGGTTAAATTTAGCACCCCAGTGCTGGCACAAGAATTTAAGGTATCGGCCGAGGCGATTAGACGAATACTCAAGAGCAAGTGGCGACCATCCGAAAGGGAGTCAGTGGATAGAAGAGGAAGGTGGGAGCGGAGAGAATCACGCATCTGGGATCACATGGTGCAAGTCGGGCTTCGACCTGAGAGGACGGAGGACCCGGAAACGGGTGTGAAAAAGCTGAATAGGAGGTACCCCCGGAGTAAACCAAGTGGAAAAGGGAAGCGTGTCTGATCAAAAGTTGATTGTCATTCTTCTGCTTGTATGTCTGGATACCCAAACCCCGTTAGACTTGGTCGACTTGCTCCTTGATTTACACCTTGGGGAAAATTCGTCGGGCATTTGTAATATATTAATACTTGTACAATACTCACCATAATTATATACTACCATGATAGCATCGAGTATCTTAAATATTCTTCATTGAGTAGGACTACACCTAGACTTTAACGCGACCTACAACAGCTGGAAAGCTGAAGATGGCGGACCGTCGATCTCTTGCTGGGCTCGCGTATTGCCGACACAGCTAAACCCAAAGAAGCACTAGCGTCTGGGGTTAGCCGCGTCTAAACGCCTGTGGGTCGCCTGCTCGTTTTGGCGTGCCAAGAATCCAACGATGAAGCCAGAACAGCGAGAAGCGCATATCACGATCTCATGGGGAGAAATCCATTCTTCATCCCCGGACGTTCTACCAGGCTGATCCAAGTCCAACCCATGTCCTCGCCACTTCTACATCCCTGTCCAGACTAATATGTCTTACTGCGAGTCGACTTTTGCCTTGACAGTATGCGAATATCCAGAATAGCCGCACCCTTAAGCGTTCCCTACTCATCTCGATCCTCTCTACCCCCGCGCAGCTACCCATGCAATAATAGGTCAATGGTATCGCCATGTCATCAGACATTGAGGTCTTTGTGCGATGGAAAGAACAAACCATATTTGCAGGAGAAGACGTCGAGTGTACCATCACTTTCAGAAACGTCGCCCCCGATGACAACATTAACGAGCCCGCCAACACGCCGAGGCACTATCGAGGTGGCTCACGTCCTATGAATGGCGTAACGGAAGGAACTAATTATTCACCTGCGAAATCCCGAAATCCTTTCTCCTTGGGCAGTTCCAATCGCCGGCCACAATCTGCCGGCTATCGGTCGCGACAACCCTCCCATCGACCAGCCGCGTCCCTGAGCTCCCCACCGACATTCAGCCAGAGCTTCCCGCCCCCTACTCCGACCACCACTCAAAGTAATCACAGCAGGCATAATACTGCCAAATCCCCCGGGCATAAACACCAAAGGTCGGTTTCGATCATATCCTTGGATACGGACTTGAACAATGATCGCAAGTCGGGGCTGGCCAAACCCGGAAATGGCCATGCTAGGTCTTCTAGCTTCCAAGTTCCTTCACGGAGGAATGATTCCTACCCGGATTTAATGCAGAACTGTAAGAATGCATGCTCTTCGGCAGATCTACTTCTTTTCTCTAACGGACGATCTAGTGCCTTCCCGCTCACCCGTTCAACGTCAATCGCAAAGCCAATCGCAATCCACCCTACCGTCGCCGAACCCACAAAACAGCTCAGGAGCCTCACAGCTTCCGACACCTACGTCACCAGCTACACGGAATCCGCTCCGTAGATCCCCTGCTCGACGACCGGGCACCCTACAATCTGATTTTAAGTTCCCACAAGCGCCCCCGTCCCCAACTGATGAGGACTCGGACCGGTTTACTCACCCGTCAACTACAAAAATATCCACTGGATCACCTAGAGCTGGTCAAACCAACAACACCCAAGCCTCTCCAGCTTCCGATCAGCTTACTCGTTTACCGCCCGCAACGAAGCTTTCCGCTCTCTCTGCCATCGGTGGCAGTACACGCAGTAGTGTAGAGCTCTTCTCCGTGAGCAACAACTCAACAGAGACTCTGGAATCCGAGTATAGGTCTCCGTTGGTACCAATAAACCGGTCCCCCTTACCGCTACGACATAGACGGCATTTTTCAAGCATTGAGACTCCCAGCAAAAGCCGACTTCATGACCCGCAGACTCTCCTCATGGGGTATGCACAGATTAATGCGTCCTTCACAGTAGATGGTTCCCTTATCGATCAGTCTGTCTTTGAAGAAGTTAAACGGAAAGGTGTTATGGGAAATAACATCCAGGGTGAGAGGCCCTCTGCTAGGTCGAGTAAAACTCGCAGTGGCTTTTGGGGAAATCTAGGTTTGAATAACCTCGGAGACTCGCTCACGGGATTATTATCAAGCGGCGAGCTCAACGGCTTAAGAGATATGAGAGGTGTATCTTCTTCCAGATCTATTCCCCTTTTGTCAACACCGCAGTCACTTCTCTTCGTGGACCTACGGCTGAGCCCAGGCGAGGAGAAGTCATTTTCATTTTCGTTTACTTTGCCCCGTGGTTTGCCCGCAAGTCACAAAGGGAAAGTTATCAAGATCGCTTATAATTTGGTTATCGGGACCCAGAGGGCGGGAAACCCCAAAGAGCTTCAAAGAGTGAATAGAATAAATGTTCCTTTTCGGGTATTAAGTGGGGTTGATGGTATTTTCTAGTCCCCCCCCCCCATTTAGCCCCTTTAAATCCAAAACTAACTATTAGCAGCACAGGGAGGCGTGTTAGGTCACGATCTTATGCGTCCATACGTCCTTCTACGGGATGAAGCGCGTGTGCAAAAGCTTGATTCTGATGCTCTACCCCAGCCTCGAGGGCAAAAAAGTATCAGCGCCAAAGCCTGGAATTCGGCTCCACAATTTTTGGCCTATGTAGACGAGATTTTAGGCCAAAAAGCTCGCAGGGAATCACTCAACCCATTGACTCCGGTCGACTCCTATACTTCGAACCCCGAAGTAACGGACGGAGCTGTGACATGCAAAGATGCTATTGAATTCGCAATTCTTCGCAGCAATCGATCAGAAACATCCGAAAGAAGTCCGAACCGTTTCGAAATATCGCGTAATGGCCGCCGCGTCGCTGTGGTCATCCTGAACAGGCCAGCTCATCGTCTTGGAGAAACCGTAGTTGTCGCTATCGATTTCGCTGGGGCAGCATTGCCAACCTATTCCCTCCATGGGTCGCTGGAGACGAGCGAAAAAGTGAGCCCAACGCTCGCATTACGCTCTAATGCCAGCATCACTCGCGCCACACGAAAAACACACGCTACTTACTTTGAAAACACACTTTTTGCGTCAAGGGTGGTTTTCACCCCCTCAATCCCTGTCTCAGCTACACCAACATTAATCACTTCCGTTGTAAACCTTGAATGGCAGCTACGGTTTGAATTCGTAACAAGCCGTCTAGAAGATGCGGAAGATCACCTTGGGGCAACCGGTGTTAGCCTTTTAGAGCCCATCGAGCGCGATGATAGAGCCACGATTCACACCGCCTCGGAGAGCTTAGCGTGTGAATCTTTTGAGATATCTATTCCTCTCACAGTATACGGATGCTCAGTACAAGAACCTAAAAGAGATGAACCTCAAGGAATCCCCATATGATATCACGCGTCGGAGATCGTTTCAATCCAGTTGACTTATCCCTAATTCACCACTATTTTCCCTTTACTCTAGAATTTACGCATACTATTGATGGTTCATAGGCCCTTATATATAGAGGTTTTTGCTTCGGAAGTCGAGTTGGGGTGAGAGATTCTGGGGCTAGGTAGCAGGGAACTAAATTCCCTCCAAATGTTAATTCTTAATCATTAGTTTTCGTCCATGAGCCTTACGAGTCCATATCCAGTGTTACCGTACTTGAAAAAAGACCACATTGGAGAGAAGGCGCTTTTACTACACCCAAGTTCGGACCATACTGAAAGAGGATAAACATCATGGATGTATTTCATAACTAAATGAGAGGTGCTACGAGATGCAGGGTTCAGCTGTCACCCCTCTTAAAATAAGACAAGTGAATACTTGTCAAGGTCAACGAAAGTAATGTGGTCCTAACATAGCTGCCAAACCATAATTATAGATTCCCGAAATACTTCCCAACCTCTCTCGATATTCAAGCTCTTAAAGCTAATCTCTGCAGTCCCCGTCACAGTTGCAGCAAAAGATGTTGCATGCTAAGATCAGAATTAGTTTTAGATCAACCAACAAGAGTCTTTACGTAGAAGATTATTAGCTGCACTTACGGCCTGTTGCACAGCAAAAATCATTGGGGCGGCAGCGATCGCCGTTAGGACAATCTCTCGCCCTCTAGGTGATTATATTAGTCAATTGATGACTATGTAGTAGAGAATAATATAAACTTCTCAATACACTTACACTGCATCCAGGGCAACATTTTTGATGATCAGCAGGAGTATCGGTGAGTGGTTTCACTCCACTTTGAGGATGAAACACATTGCCTGCAGCTTCGACAGTGCTAACAACGAGCAAAAGCTGTAACAAAATAGTCGTCGGTTGCATTTTTCTATCTATAGTTAGTGGATGCCCGGTTCAAAATAGAGTTTGCAGTAAGGGGATAAGACCTTTTGTAAGTAGATATTCTTGAGAGATTTGATGGTTGATATTGTGGACACAGAGGATGGGGGGTGGGAAGAGGCTATTTAAGTCCGAGCCTGAGCATAATAATGTCAAAATAATCTCTGTAGGTGAGGGAAAGCTGAAATGCATGATTTCAAGTTTAAACAACTCACCCGTGTACGGTGCTACGGGGTGGCCCTCTGTCCGAGGAAGCAAAGTAGGGCAGTCATCTCACATATACCATTATGTGTCCGTACAATGATAATAAGATCATGTCGAACCACTCGGTTGTATGGGATCAGAAATGGTGTATGAACCTGGCTATAGATATATTGCCTCAAGCAAAGATTGATGCTGACACCTTCTCAAGTCATAAGAGTGAGAGAAACACTTTGCAGGCCTGATATCCAAATGCAAAGGAGATTGAATGATTAAAACTGCCTACCTGACAGTCTCTCATCCTGCCAGCGGACAAGAAGCCATTGCAGTCATGGCTGCAATAATTCATGACTGAGATTATGTGTCTCTCATGTAATTCCAGTATCAACTGAAACTGTTGGCCATCACCAACAAGTCTAGCGGTTCGGACAGTCTTGTTGGAGAAAAACACTTCTTGACAGTTTGCATCTGGTAAATTTTTGATACCGTGACATTAAAAGCTGTGCTGCCACATATGTTCAAGTTTGTGCATCAGCCATTGTAATTAACACTGGCAAACCTGATTTTAAAATGCAATGAGCTCGGGTGGCACTGAGAAGATTCAAGCTTCTATATTGGCCTAAGCTCATATAGCATTCAAGGTGATGGAGAGTTGTATGTCAATCCAAGAGGCTGCATCATTCCAGTGGGCATCACAATGCTCTTCGTCGATCCTGGAAGTGAGCTGTGCCAGTTCACTGAGAGAAAACGCAGGTATAGCAACGTAACATAGGATATGTTATTGTGCACCCTAGCTTCTAAACGGTCACGCGTATGACTGTGACACGAATCAATCTTCATATGGCAGTCTGAGCTTGAGCAGTAACATCCTCAATAATATCATAAACGGGAGCAGTGTTGAATAAGCATGGCTGCAAATTACCGCTATAATCACTGTAGGACAGCAGATATATCAGACATTGCAGTGGTTCTATCCTCTTATTCCTCGGCTGCAATGTTAGCAAGCATGTGGCTTGTCTGCAGGAATTGGGTATCAAGTTCTTGTCCTCATAGAATATGGAGAGTTTGTGCCTTTAGGGTGAATGCAATGAAAGCTGGTTCTGGTGGCTGGCTGAGTTGTGGTTGTTGATAGTCTCCACGGCAACGTTGACGCTGACCTCATCGCTGTCGATGCTTCTCCATGCCAGATTCGCCGCCGCTGGAGATACCAACTTATTATATCTTTCAGCTTGTTGCAATCTTCCTGTTCAGTCGTACTGGAGAATCTGCTTTTACAATACGCGCTCGATATCCTCCTAAGAAGTTCGGACTTTGATACTACGCCCGTTCGCGGCTCATTCCATCCCTCGCTCCCTTGCCGCAATACTTTCAAGCCGATTACGGCCAACGTCTCTATACAGACTACGCGACGACCTAGAAAATGGCATCTTTTATCACAACAATGTCCGTTGAGCTATCCCTCTCACCTTACTACTCACTACCTATCCATGTGGGTAGTCGTTGACAACCTACTCCTCCCCCTCTATTCACCCCGCGTTTCAACAAACTGCTTGAGAAAGTATCGTTGCTGACTTTCAGATTTGACCTATAGAAATTCCCGGTCAAGGGGACCATTCCGACCACGGACCGCTAATCGGGGCACTGGGACCTACCAACTAAAACAATTCGCAGAAGCAACACTCGGCAGTGGGAGTTTGAGGAAAGCAGTTAAGCTGCCGGAAGGCGAAGATCTAAATGAGTGGCTAGCTGTCAACCGTACGTCTCCTCCGGCTGATAGATGGGGATGTAACGAGGATATAAGAACAAAGGAGGCTGACGACGGTGGTAAATGACGCGGATAGTGGTCGATTTCTATAACCAGATAAACCTGCTCTACGGCGCGATAACTGAGTTCTGTTCTCCGCAAACATGCCCTGAGATGAAAGCTACAGATGAGTAAGGCTTTCCGTCACGTTCAGCTTCCTATTAATGCTAGGAGGCATACTAAAGTTCCACATAGGTTCGAATATCTATGGCAAGACTCCGAAAAATACAAGCGGCCGACCAAGATGTCTGCACCAGAATACGTCGAGCACCTGATGGCTTGGGTCCAAAACAATATTGACAACGAACACATGTTTCCAAGCCGAATTGGTAAGAGGATTTCTGTTTCAAACCTAATCAAGGATGGGAAGCTAATGCGTGTTCTGCCCTGGGTTTATAGGCGTTCCATTCCCGAAGACATTTCCGAGCCTGCTACGCCAACTCTTTAAACGACTTTATCGAGTGTACGCCCATATATATTGCCACCACTACCCAGTCGTTGTACACTTGGGCCTTGAACCACACCTTAACACCAGTTTCAAACACTATGTACTCTTTATCGACGAGCACGGTTTGGCAAGCGGAAAGGACTTCTGGGGGCCCTTGGGTGATTTAGTAGAAAGCATGCTGCGCAGTGACTGAACCTGAATGACACACGGTGCATCGAGGGTGTTTCGTTCTAGATTATCTCTTACTCCAGTGTGCTTCGTTTACACACTTTCGTTTTTGTCGATTCATTGGTCATAGGGTTGCAAAGCATGGATAGCGGGGTTCGGCGTCTTGACGAGTGTATGATAATAGTATGAAGTAGCTAATGATAGTTATACGGATTATGCTCTGAAGTTCCATCAAGATAGATTTGCGAGTGTTTTTTTTCTGTTGTTGTCGTTAGAAGCAAAACCACACAGTCGTCCCACGTGACCGCAACCACGCCGAGACCCGTTCAACCCATCGTTGTGTACTCACCACCACCCACATATACAAGACTTGCACATTCAAACTCCATTGGCGCCCATCCGCAATCCCGACGGTCGCCTCAATTCCACGGGTTACGCATCTCCTCTCTCTCACCATGTTGTCCTCCCGATTTGCCCAGGCCAGCGTTCGCGCTTCCGGCCAGCAGTTCTCCCGACAGGCCATCGTCAACGGAGCCAGAACCTACGCCGCTCCAGCCGCTCAAAACACAAAGCCACCAGTCGCTCTCTTTGGCGTTGACGGAACCTATGCCAGTGCCTTGGTGCGTATTCTCCATCCAGATCACACCCTCCCGTGACTTCCTATATGCCCAATTGGACATGGAATCGTTAGGAGAAATTCAAAAGGCTGATTTTTTTACCCACCTTCAATTTTTTGAAATTGAATTTGGGATTGAGAATGATAAATAGTATACCGCATCTATCAAGTCTTCTAGCCTAGAGCAAACTGCCAAATCGCTCGCTACCCTCTCCGATGTGTTCAAGAAGGATCCAAAGCTCTCCACTATCCTTCACGCCCCTACCTTGTCCGCAAGCGATAAGTCCCAGATCATCCAGGAACTACAAAAGGTTGCCGGTGCTGGCAAGGATGATATCCTCAAGAACTTCCTCGATACTCTTGCCGAGAACAACAGATTGGGCATCTTAGAGGGTGTGTGTGAGAAGTTCACCACCTTGATGGGTGCTTATCGCGGTGAGATTGAGCTTGTTGTCACCAGCGCTCAGGTACGGATACATATCGTTTTCCCTATGTTGTACCCCTTTTAAAGAAATATATGGGAACATCGCAATCGCCTATATCTCAAGACTAACACCGCCTTGCAGAAACTCGACCAGAAGACCCTCAACCGTCTCGAAGCCGCTGTTTCCAAGTCCCAATATAGCCAGGGCAAGAAGCTCAAGGTCGTCTCAAAGGTTCGTTATCATCTCATTTGTCTATATATGTATCAAGCAAACCACCATGGGACTAACCGTCTTGAACAGGTCAACCCCGACCTTGTCGGAGGTCTTGTTGTTGAAATCGGAGACCGAACCATCGATCTCAGCGTTTCGTCCAAGATCTCTAAGCTCAACAAGGTCCTTACTGATGCTCTGTAAATAAATCGTCTTGGGGAACGCCGTACTCTGCTACTACTATCCTTGTGTGAAACAATAGAAATCTTTTGTACTATTTATATCTATCTCCGATCACTCCTCTCGGACTATATATTAAATATATGTTTATCTCACTGAGATGTGACTGAAGAAGCGTAGTTTAGAAAATGGCTGTTCAATGTATATATTGTTTCAAGCCTTCGATATATACTTGGTGATCGCTATTTGTTTGCCTTTGCCCCGAAGCTCCGTGGTAGCCGAAAAGGGAAATTTCCACGAAAGGAAAATAAAACGACATTTACTTTCATTTGACATCGCGGATTTCAACTCTGAAATATCAGCAAAAGAAGAGCTTAATATGTGTATCTAATTGCTAGAAATAAAGAAAAATCAAGGAGCATAACCCGAGCTTCCGTCGTTGGTAAAAACACCTAAAGATAAACCAAAAGCACGCAAATGCGCAGGAATATATCAACAGTAAGGAAAAGTATTAAAGCTGGCTATGTATGGGAATAATCTTAAGGGGGAAAAAAGAGAAAGAAAAAAAAAGAATGTGTTGGCTTTCCAAAGCAAGTATCAGGCGGTCATGCATGATGATGCCGATCGAGGATATTTTTTAAACCAAAATAAACCCCGCACGAAGAAGAATCAATATATGAGAGCTGATTCGTGATGCATGATAGATGTTGGTTAGCATGGGGGAGAAGCTGTATTGCCGGGTCATAGCTAACACAGAGCTCTGTAAACGATCGCAGTAGCTTGTCAAAGAAAAGACGATAGCACGAAAGCCCCAAATGTAGAAAAAAGTGTAAGGAAAGAGAACAAAAAGAATGAAAAAGACAACGGTCAATTATCCCGTGTTATAACTCCATCACGACCAACCGCCTTTTCCTTGCTGGTCTCCTTCTGGGTTTTCCTGTCTGCTGAAATTATTATTATTACGACCCTCCAGTTCCCGATTATTGTTGCTGTTGGCAGTGGGGGCGGAGGATGATGCTGCCGAGTCGTGAGATAGTTGTTGATTATCTGAGAGTAAAGCGGGAATCGTTAGCGATCTCAGGTGTAAGATAAATAAATAAGACAGGTAGACTGTTCTTACTAGTGTCTTGCTTTGTTGGAACTTGGCCGTTCTGCTGCAAGCGGCCTTCCGCAGCTCGAATTCTAGCTTCGAGTTCCTGTAGCTCCCTGTTCTGCATATTGACCTGCTGTTGCCTGTAATAAAATGTTAGCTTCACAGTGTAGTTTAAGCCATGCCCACTATACAAAAAAGTTGGAAAGCACCCACTTGAAACTGATGGAAGTGGTGAGGTCGTCGACTTGGGAATCTAACATAAAGGCACTGTCCAAAGCCGCAGCTAGGGACTTAGCCATAGTCCTAACGGGTAGATCTGATAGTTAGTTACAATCCAAACAGCAGCTCACATAGTCAGCGGGACGGCTAAACTCACGACTGGGGCCGTGCCTTGGGCGTCCATTCACGGTCTAGATCCGACATATCTGCTGACATATTGGTGCGATGATAAAAAGAAAAATAGAGTGTATGGGTGATAAGAAACGCTGTAGAGAGAAATAATAGAGAGGGAGTGAATGAGTGTGAGGATGGAGCTCTGAGGTTCTTCGACTTATGGGCAAGGGAGAGATCCTTTATGCGACCAGAGCCAGCTGGATATCGAGGTCAACACAGAAGCAAGTATTAATAGTATAAACAAGAGGTAGTTGCAAATCAGCTGGCGGTTCTGACGGTCAGGCGTCGAGGTCACGGAAGTCGCATTGGGAGGGGAGACGAACAGCGAGTTGGCGATGTGTTTGTGCCTTTCGAGACGCCGTTGATGGGAGTGATTTCAAGTCTGGTGCTGCTTTTGAGAAAAAACAAAGCCAGTTCGGGGTGTGAGGCCAACCACAGACGGTGTTAAGCCCCTAAATGACATGAAGGTGGGGAGTTTCGACAGTCTAACAGCCCCTTGAAGCCCCTGAAAAGCCCCAGAGAGCGTCATTTTTGCCTGCACAAAGAAAGCCCGCGGTCGATCACCTCGCCGATCACGTGAGCAGGCACCTTGCTGCTTTCTTTCAACTTCAGCATCACGATCTCGATCACCACCTCGCATCACACGCCCTCGACAACTCAGGCTTTTGCATCAAGCTAGTGCCAACCATTCGCCATCGTTCGACTTCGCGGCGATACTACTCGACCCTAGAGAACTGCTACAGCCACATTCGATTTGCCAGTACACCGACTGAAATCTCCGACCGAGATATATATCGAGCCGGTGGATGATGGAGGGATGATGCCTCCACTGGCGTCTTATACACCGTTCGAGTCGCTCTTGTTTTTCCAATCACTCGCAAATCTAGATGCCCGTCCAGCAAGTTTTGGTCCAATATCGGAACTTTTGAAAAACAATCAATTCGTGCAACAGGATGCGGCTTTCGATGCGCGCAGACTCGCTCCCGAAGCGCTGGAGGAGCTATATGGGTCTGTCGTGAATAATGAAAAGCTTGGACTAGGGGAGGCTGGTACACCTAGAGACCGCCGAGATGCAGCGGGTACCGCCGATCAACCTTCGAGTCCAAAAAAGCGGAAACTCTCGCCTGTACAAGACTCAACATCGCATGGTTTTATGATATCAGAACTGGTTTCGCGACTTTACGCGAAATATAAGGAATGTGCCACTGCAGAAATAAAGCAAGAAGAGAAAAGATATGGCGAATTGCAGGATGAAATCCGCAAATTAGAGGCGGAGCGGCGTGTCCCTTCACCTACTGGCACCGCGCAGGTGACAGCTATTCCAGGGCCATCAAATATCTCCACTGGCACAGGCAGAGCTCCAGGATCTCAACCAGTTGTAAAAACGAGCGTACCTTTCGCCTCAACTCCCGCCGCGGAAGTGCTACCACCTTCTTCCAATGCTACCCAAAGTTTGCCTCACATACAACCATCACCCTCAACAGGTTCTTACAGCGCCCCAATACAGCCTCATAAACCGCCGGAGCGTTCGCCGGCAACGGGAAATGCTCCATCCATTTCACCCAGCCTACCCCAGACATCTACTGTTACTGGGGGCCAAGCGCAGACCACCCCACCTACCGCAAACGTTCCAAATGCTCCTCAATATCACCCTAAATATCCAATTCCCCAAAATGCACAAACAGTCAAATTTCAGCCACCTTGGACGCCTAAAGCTGCCCCCCAGTCGTCACACATTCCTTCTCCGCATGTACCACAGTCAATACCAAACCAGCACTCCCAACAACCCCTTGCTCCCAATAACCTACCCTACAACGAAACTTCACAACCGCCATTAGTCCCCATTGCCCCCAGAATACTCCCACATCCCAAAGTTGATGTCCCTACTCAGCCGTATGTTGAAAACCGGACGCCCGTTTACTCAACCCCCGAGGTTCCTAGCCAGCCGCAAACACCGTCATTACCTCCGTCTTTCGCGAAGTCCCTTTCTCAGCGTCCGGTCCGACCATCTCTCGACATTTCCCGAATACAAACCCCTTGGAAAACCCCCCCTCCTATCGTCACTTCCAACCGACCGAGTTCACCAATACGCCCACGCCCCGAAGATATAAGCCCAATCAGCGAGAGATCATTCTCACCCGTCCATGAGCTTCATTTTCCGCAAGCCGGCAGAGGCCATGGTCGCCCTGAGGCGGAAGGCTTCAGCAATGAGGCTGAACTTAATAGACCGCCAGCTGCAAGTACCCGAAGCCGAAATGTAACTCCCAGACTTTCCAAGAGAGATGCGAGACCTACTCCCAGTCCATCAAGGGGCCGAAGTCGAGGTCGATCATCTGCGTCACATATAGGTGATTCGACGCTTCGTAAGGTGAAACAAGAGATGCCTAGTACTCCAATAGGGATCACTCACGACGTGGCAACAGCCAAGCGGAAGAGAACTCCGAGCGGGATTACTCCAGAGGATATACCGGGGTCGAGCCAAGCAAGAGATCAATACATCATCTGCACTCGAACTTTCCCTAGAACATGTGCTCCTGTTATGAACGATATCGCCGCACATAAACACGCTTCAATATTTGCAAAACCTTTGACGAATCGCGACGCTCCAGGATATAGAGATCTGATCTACCGCCCGCAAGATATCAAATCTATCAAATCCGCAATCCATCAGGGGAGCAGAGCAGTTGCTGCGGCTTCAGAAGCCCTGAACGGAGATCCAGACTCGTCAGCAACGGGGCCCGCAATACCGACTAAAAACGGCGGTCTCATGTTGAAAAAATCGGCGGAAATTGTGCCTCCGAAGGCTATAGTGAATTCGTCACAGCTAGAAAAAGAGCTCATACGAATGTTTGCGAACGCCATCATGTTCAACCCCACGCCGGAGCGCACATTCGGATCCGCGTTTCCAATGAAAGGCGATTCAACACCGCGCGAAGAAATACAACAGTCCGAAGCCGAGGAAGGTGGGATCATCAAGGACACTTTAGAAATGTTTGAAGACGTTGAGCAGGCTGTGTCAACATGGCGTGCTGCTGAGCGTACCGTAGATGATGTTGGAAACAAAAATTCCTAAATCTCTGGGATAAGAAGATAGCATGGAATTTTTATGTAAACATGGCGTGTGCGTGTATGATATGTGGAAGCGTTGATGTCTTTTTCTTCTTCTTTTTTTTATTTCTTCTATAATTTTTGTTAATTCATTGTTAATACACGAATTCTGCATCCATGCTGAATCCAGCCAGTTGGATTCCATGATCACAGCAAAAATTGTTATCTTCTCCATTTTCACGCAGAGGAAGAAACCGCAGCGCCAGGCTTTGTTCTCCCCAAACCCTCCTTGGCATAAAAGTCCATAGGATATATACCATTATTAGCCTTATCCCAATCCTCCCGAATACCCAATGCGATCAGGGCCTCATAAGGCGTCAGCAATGGTTTGGGAAAGGCATATCCCCAGTCTATACTTAACCTCGGACAGGCAATCTGCACCCAACACTCAACATCAGGCATGCTAGCCAACTTGCCCGGGAATATCTCACTCAGTAACAAGTTCACAAATGGAATGTCGCGATCATTTAAATACTTTTCAATCATAGCCATGGTATTCGGATTCCCCTGTCGACCCAAAGCACCTAATATAATACCCCATTTCTTAGCCGATTTAGCCTGCTCGATCGCATTTCGTCGTAGGCCCTGCATTTCCTCATGCTCGTACCGTTCTCGGCTCAGTGTTCTCGAGTACGGATCATATCGGTATGCTGGGATCGAAGGGTTGTGAATCATCGCAGACTCCAGATGGAATCGGCCATCTCCGAGATAAAGAAGCAAGTCTACTTCATCCGTCGGAAGCTGCGGCGAGGTACAGCCTAGAATCTCTCCTTTGCTGAGTGGCATGATCTGCGGTACAATGACTTTAAACCCGGCCTTTTCTAACACTGGCCTCAGCCCGTGGAGAGTTGCGTTGAACTGGATAGTTCCGACCACCGCGATGGATTTTCCAGGTTGAAAATTCCGCTCTAGTGTGGCTATTAAATGCTGTGTGTCGATACTGATATCGACGAAGATATATAATGTTTTAATCGTCGTGACGTCAACGGGGATCAAACAGCTATGCGCATAGTGAACTAGTAGATCGCACCCTAGAGCACGAGCGGTGTAATCGTCAATGCAGCATGCGCCGTACGTAACGTCTCCCATGATCAGGGTCTCGATCCCGGGGCAGAATTGGGTTAGGATATCTGAGATGGTGGTCGCGAAGAGGAGGAGGCCCTCGGGGAATTGAAGGGCGACGCGCTTTGCGCCGGATGTTCTTATTCTATGAATGGTCTTGGGGATTTCAAAGGAGTAGTTATGAGGGAGGAGGGAGATTGCGGCTTTAATGTCTTCGTTGTCTGTGATTTCGGCGGGGATCTGGTTTAATGCCCTGGGGCCTCGTCGGATCGGGGCTATAGATATTGCAGCACCTGTTAGAATACGGAATTTAATTGCCAGCTTATACCGAGATATCCTACCTTTCTGCAACGAATCCGACTGTGAATGCTGTTGGTCTCCATCCTTTTGCGCTTGGGCGTCGGCTGCTCGCCGGCCAATAAATCGCTTCTTTGGGACCTTTGTGCGGTTCCCGCCTTCCTGGGCCGCTGAGGTGGTAGCCTCCGGGTTATTAGAACTCATTGTATATATTAAGTTGGAGGAATATGTAGCTTGAATAATTGTTCAGGCTCGCTCTCAGCGGCAACGAAACATTTCACCCCTCCTCGTTATCAGATCTTATCAATCAGCGCTAACCCTAATTTAGAATATAGTCTTGGCGCTATATGACATAATGATGATGACATAAGATCCGCGCGGTTAAAAGCGGCCATACGCCGACCCAGCCGAGGCTCTGATTGGGCGGACCCCTCGCCTGACCTTCCGCCCGCTGTTTCTTGTTTCGGTCTGGGGATTTCGGGTCCTACCGCCGAATCCAAAGAATCCGTCAAAGGCGCTTTGCCGTCCGGCGAAAGACAGCTTCATTGCTCGTGAAGAGTTTCGCACAATAGTTTGTATTGCCATTTTATTCTGTTAATTCAGTTAGGCATCACCACAACCATGTTTGCTCTCAGGTCGACGTGCAGACAGTCTTGCATTGTACGAAGGCAAGGAGCCCGCTTCTTTGCGAGCGAGAGCAAATTGGTTCCCGAATATGTTCGGATAGTCGAAGTCGGTGCTAGGGATGGACTGCAGAATGAAAAGAAAGCCATATCGCTTGAGACGAAGCTAGAACTCATATCTAGACTTTCTAAAACTGGGTTGAAGACGATTGAAGCTGGGTCTTTTGTGCCTGCGAAATGGGTTCCACAGGTGAGCAACCGGCTACCGCTTTAATGAAGAGTATGTTGAAAGTTCCATTGCTAATGAAGTGTTTTTATCTTCCTATAGATGGCTAGCACACCTGAAATCCTATCCAGTCTGCTTAAATCGCCTCCCTCGTCCCCACATCGTATCGCATATAACTATCTAGTTCCAAACATCAAAGGACTAGAGACGATGGTGAAAGTTTTAGACGCAGAAAAGGCTGCCCTATCAGCAAGTTCCAAACCGATACACACACCAGAGATATCATTGTTTGCAGCTGCAACCGAAGCATTCTCCAAAGCCAATACCAACTGCACAATCGAGGAATCGCTAGCTCGTATCGGTCCTATCGTCGAACTTGCCAAAGAGAAAGACATTCGCGTCAGAGGATACGTCTCGGTCGCTTTAGGCTGTCCATATGAAGGACCTGACGTTTCACCCCACAAGGTCGCCGAGATAACCGCCAGCCTGCTAGAGATGGGTGCAGATGAGGTTTCAGTGGCTGACACAACGGGGATGGGCACTGCACCAAGGACACAAAAGCTACTCAAAACGCTTACAAGTGCTGGGATCGCAAACAGTGATCTCGCCCTACATTTCCATGACACTTACGGACAAGCTCTCGTCAATACCATTGTTGGGCTAGAGCACGGGATCCGGACATTTGATAGCAGTGTTGGAGGCCTAGGTGGTTGTCCTTACTCCAAAGGTGCAACTGGAAACGTCTCGACGGAAGACTTGGTACACACGCTGCATAGCCTCGGTATGCAAACTGGCATTGACCTGGAGGAGATGTCGAGGATTGGCGCTTGGATCAGTAACGAAATAGGCCGCGTCAATGACAGCAGGGTTGGGAAAGCGACGCTGAGCCGGCTCGAAAACTGATTCGCTTTAACCTTTCTCTATTCCCTTGATATTTGATATTCCGGACCCCCGTTCGAACAAAACAACCGAAGCGCATTCCCGGCATCGTCGAAGATCAATGTCCGGGTAGTCAGGTCGAAATGGCTGACTGCAATTAATTCCACGAGCGTGTGCTGCACAAGATGATGTCTAACCACACACGTTGTTGCATACACTTATGACCTACCCTTTTCTTGTCCTGAAAAGCCAATAACACATGTACAATGATATGAAACGAACCCATCAAAGTATTGATATTACCGCAGTTAGGACTTTATGGGAATAATAATGAACAAATAGTATCCCACACTGATTATCCTGGCCGTAGACAGACGGCTTGCTGTTCCAAATAACTGCCGATATATATTCCGTGTTTGTCATTCCCAACGATGACAGTATCCATAGTCCCGTAAGTTCATATTAGCCGAGTACCATAGGCCTGGCCCTCAAGTCATCCTCTCCTGAGCCTTCCTTCTCTTTACAGTCGTCTCTCCGTCAAACCCTCGACACGGAGTTGTTGAGTGGCCATCGACTCCCAAAGCCGTCGCACATCCATCCCACTCCATGGGTTATGTAGATTCATCATCGGTTCAACTCCCCGCGTTCAGAAATCAGTCACTCTGCCATTGAAACTCCAATCTCCGCTCGCACCCCATCGTAACGGCTCATTCTTGGGACCACCAACTTCACCCGTCTTTGGATTTCGTTCGCCTTCAAACTCGGGCTTTGCACCCGTTCGCAAATCGGGATGCTGCTCTTCCCCGTTTTCCGAGCTTGGCTCCGCAGCTTGTTGGGCGGTGGTTTCTGGGGTGGGTTGCGGAGTGCTGAAAGCGCCAGTAGATTGCTGTTGTAATTTCTCGAAGATTTCTTGCTCTTCTTTGGGGAGACGGGGGGGCGCAGGGCCAGTCTGGAAGGGGGATGAGCTGTTATGTTGAGATGTGGCGGAGAAGAAACGGGCTGGAGATGGGCGGGTGTGGGAGAGGTGTTGGAATGTTGGGCGAGAGAGGAAGCGAGACCGGAGTAAGCTTGCCATTTTTACGCGACAAGAAGAAGCTGTACAAACAAAACGAGAGATAGGATATTATAACGACGGCAGGCGAACTGTTTTTCTACCGAAGTCCCGAGATTATCTTGAGGCTTTTCGGGGTTTGGCGGTTAAAATGTTTTTCCGGGAAGAGTCATCACCGTTATCAATCTTATCTTTTTCTGGCTTAAAAGAAAGCTCTCTCGCATGTTGTTGACTCAATCGCAGTTTTACCAATTGTTTAGACCTGTCAATCAGACAGTATAGGGCAGCGTGGTCATATTCCCGACCAATAAATCAACGACGCCCATCATGGTTCTTCGAATTGCCGCCAAACGGCTTGGAGCGAGCTCACGATGTGTCTCCCGTAGGGCCGAAGTGCAACCATTCAGACAGTTACGACTGGCCTCAACAACCACGCCGTCACCAGCAGAATCATTCAGACAGCAGCAGCTCGCCAATAAAAGCGGTGAATCAACAGTATGCTCTCAATCAGCCTTCTATACTCCTAATGAAGTCCTATTGCACCCGCTAATTGTTCAATACCTCAGCATCCAGATGTCCGGAATAAAGCAGCTGTTTTCGTTGAAGATGTGGCACCCTACATGGTGACAACCTACGTGCGCCCTCCGCCAGTAGTCGTTAGAGGTAAAGGATGTTATCTATGGGACATGGAGGGCCGTCAATACCTAGATCTCACCGCCGGTATCGCGGTTACATCTCTCGGCCATTCAGACCCAGGGGTTGCTCAAGTTCTGGCAGAAGAGTCACAGCAATTGCTCCATGCCTCAAATCTATTCCACAACAAACATATCGGGCTTCTCAGTCAGGAGCTTGTTATGCAAACCCTTTCCTCTGGTGCAATGCGAACTGCTACACAGGCGTTTGTCTGCAACTCCGGAACCGAAGCGAACGAGGCAGCGCTTAAATTCGCCCGGAAGGTCGGACACAGCCTTGATCCATCTGGAGAAAAGCACGAAATCGTCTCCTTCCAGGGCTCGTTCCATGGTCGAACATTCGGTGCTCTTTCCGCCACTCCAAACCCGAAATACCAGGCCCCGTTCGCTCCCATGGTCCCAGGTTTCAAGTACGGAAATTACAATGACATCGAACAACTATCTACCCTCGTGACTGAAAAGACATGCGGAGTCATCGTTGAGCCAATCCAAGGTGAAGGCGGTGTAAACGTCGCTACCCCCGAGTTCCTCGCCGCGCTCCGGGCTCGATGTGATGCCGTCGGCGCTGTTCTAATCTTCGACGAAATCCAATGCGGAATGAGCCGAACCGGCTCGCTCTGGGCCCACGCTCATCCATCCTTTGCTCCCAAAGATGGCTCCAAGGCCGCACACCCTGATATCCTTACCACAGCCAAAGCACTGGGTAACGGCTTCCCAATTGGCGCTACAATCGTATCTGCCGATTCGGTAGGAAAACATATCAAGGTTGGCGACCACGGAACGACGTTTGGAGGGAACCCACTCGGTTCTGCGGTTGCTAGAAATGTGCTCACCCGCCTTGCAAACAAGGATATGCAAGACCATGTAACCCAGCGATCACAAACTTTTGTTCAGGGACTGGGCCAGCTGCGAGAGCAGTTCCCGGATGTCATTTCTGAGGTTCGAGGTCAGGGTTTGATCCTTGGTGTGCAACTTACTGAAGCGCATGTTGATCGTGTAGGAGAAGTCGTTGGGTTGGCTAGAGAGAAGGGATTGTTGATCATTACTGCGGGACAGGGATGTCTACGATTTGTCCCACCATTGATCATCACGGATGAGGAGATCAATGTTGGCCTAGGAATTCTGCAAGAGGTGATGCAGGAGCTATTCAAGAAGGCATAGACAATTACACGAAGGAGAATAGTTTCCTTTTTCTAGTCTTATATCGGTTCGTTTATTAAGCGTATAGAATGAATGTTGTGAACAAAAAAACTGGGGTATATTATTTCATTACATATTTTAACTGGTCATTTATTTATCGTGTAATGCGCGTACGCTATATCAAAAGAATCGTGGTTAATATGAGCATCTATGCACCTTAGCCCTGACAATCACGGAGTTCTCGCCTCCTCCCGAAGCCCCATCAAGCCGCCTGCCAGCCCATCCATGCGACGGTTCAGTAAATCTTCTTCGCTGGGTAGACTAGTCAGGCTCGTCTGACGCCGCAATATCGCTATCGTTTGCTTTTCAAGTGCATCTGCTTCCGCATAGTTATCCGCACTATCAAGATTCAGGCGTAGTTGTACCGGCTTTTTCGCGCGAGGCGTTGACGACGTCGAGCCTTGACGGCCGGGGTGCTTGCGAATCTTGCTCTTCCCACTGCTTTCCGATGGAGGCGTTGGTGGAGTTGCCACGCCTGGGGATTGGGGAGTAGTATTTACCGTGTGAGTGGAACAAGGAGAACTCTGCTGTGATGCTGTGCCTTCCGCCGTTTGAGGAGACGATTGTTGAGAACGAGAATTTCCATGTGAAGGAGATAACTTGGTCATTTGCAGCATGCTCATTTCCAAAGGCCCATCTTCATCCGCTGAAGATTCCGCGGTTGCAGCTGCTTGGAGATGCGTGGGGAGGGATCTGCTACCATTGTAGGCGCCCGCTCGCATTGAGTTATCACGGCCCATTAGAGCGCTGTCTGACCTACCTTCTCTGCGAGTTTCAAGCCGGGCGGTCGAAGCTTTTGCTCGATCAAGCGCATCACTTGCCTGTATAATGTCTTGGATCCAACGTGCACAGCGAAATACATGCTTCCAGCCTTCAGGGAAGACAGACACGATATTGAGGAAGCCGTGCGATATGCCAGGTATGAGACAGACTTCGACGTGTGCTTTTTCATCGAACTCTTTGCCTGATTTCTCAAGACCGAGTTCTTGTCGCTCACGAAAATGATGTAATTTGGCTTGTCTGATCCTGCCTGCGAAAATGACAGTGTCATCGACGAGCGGGTCTCGTTCACCAGTGAGGAAGTAGGTCCTGGGAAATCGAGCCAAGAGGGCTTCAGGGGCCAGCAGTGGCGAGAGTAGAAAATCGGTGCTAAAGTCAGGTCGATTGTATGGACCGATGTATAGGATTATCATGGCCCTCATCATTTCAGGGGTTATGATACGGTCGTTAAAGTATGATATCATAGAGGAGACTGCGAGGCGTGTCTTGATCTGGCGAGGTTGGTTGTCAGCCAGAGCGGTAATTTGAGATGCTATATCTCCCGGCATCGCTCTATCGGCTGGAGTAGAAGCATGTTCCGACGAAGCTGTTGGCGATAATTCAGCAATGTCATCAGCGTGTATATCATGTTGTTTAGCATATGTTCCTTGGAGAACAGACGACTCGCCAGGGTCTCCCAAGCTATCGTCAGAATGACGAGGAGTCGTTGGAGTCAACTTGTAATAGTCGTCACTCTTTCGACGTAAAATGTTCTGGTTCGTTTTGCGCACATTCCGTTCGCGAATCAATGCCATCTGTTCATCTGTCATCCAACTATTGATATTCATATCGAGTGATGGGTAGATCAACACCAGCCCGGCTGGTGGTGGTAATGAGCCCTCACCGCGCCATCTTCGAGATCCAGTGCTTCCAGTCTGCAATATCATCAGAGTCAGCCCAGCAGCAAGATTTCCACCTGCACTATCTCCCGTCACGATCACCCTGGGACACAGGTCTCCACTCAACCCCAGGCACCTCCCTCGGCTTGATATAATAGTATGGTAAGCGTCATAACATTCATTAAGTGCATATGGATACGGGTGCTCAGGTGCTTTCCCATAGTCCAGGCTAAGGACCGGGATACCAGTCCTTCCCGCCCATGCTAAAAGCTTGTCGTCACTGGTTCGTGGATTCATGGCAACGAAGCCCCCACCAGGTATATCGAGTACAATAGTGGTTTGACCCCTGAGAGCATTTAGAGGCCCATCAAAGTAGAGCCACGCACTGACAGGCTCCTTATACGACGACTCCTTGGGACGCGGAATCCGTATCGCCATCGGCTTTCTACTGCAAAGGCGTGGGCGCAGAAGATTCGAAAAGAACGAAAGATATGGAGTGGTAGCTTTATTCCATGATACCCTCAAATGCTCCACCGTCAGGGTTGCCCTGACCTTTCGGGCCTTCTCGTCCGCTTGTTCCGCCGCAATAAGGTAGTATACGGAGAATACGATAGACGCTATATCTCGTAGCCATTTCTGCTTTATATTCATTGCGGTCCAAAAACCTGCATCAAGGCCAGTTGTGATCCATGTTGCCCTAAAGTACGAACGGGAATATAAACTCGCCAGCGGTTCCGGAGACTCGAGTCCCATGATTTTGGCAAAATTGCGGGAGAGATATAACGTCAACATCGTCATTACGGTTGCTTGCCATGGCGTCATCCTCTTAGATAGTCGTGAGGACAAAATCCGAATCCCAGGAGGCCCATGTTTGTTTCCACTGAACAAAGGACCGTTGGAGTTAGCATATGCTGCGGCTCGACGATTCCTCCCCATTCATATTGGAATAATAGAAGGGAAAGCTGGCGCACCCTAGAATATATAGAAACCAAAAAGAAACAACGGCAAAGACCTGTGTTTTGCGAAACTGAGTGGACGGCCGCCCAAGGACGTGATCTACCAAGACAGTTAGGCCCCGAACAACTCGTATCTTGCACCGACATCCTTACCTATCATCCTGGCACACCAGCTGGAGCAGCACGACCCAACTGAAAATGCTAAGAGGAGCGGGCAATATAATCGACAAAGGGATGGCCTGTATAATTCTTTGCTACCCAGAGCATTATCTCAATATCACTTAGATATTGTCACAGAATAGCTCAGGTACTACTCGAGCACGAAGGATTCCACGTGGATGCTTGTCACGGATTCCCCAATCAATGCAGACAGCCGATACTGGAGTAGCAAATTTATTCTGATTTACAGCACTGAGCACTTCAGGAATATCGTCTACCTCCAGATCGTATGTCAAGCATGATCAACGAAGAGATTCACCTTCAGCTTGGATGTGCTGCGATGACGATGAGCTTGCATGTGACTGACATGTGAAAACGCCTCCAACTATCGCCACGTGAAGAACCCAAACACGTGCACCAAACGCAGAGGGAAATGCCAAGTCTAATGGCTTGGCACCAACACAATGGGAAATCCGAGGAAAGATAAGTAATTATATGAGTATGTGCTCTCAATGTATGTATAAGAATCTCCAGAACGCCAACGCTATATAACTGGGCCAACGAGGAATAGAATCGAATGAGGGAACAACAGCAAAACTAAAAGAGAAAAGAAATCAGGACTGGGGCCGAACCTTAACTCTCCGTCAGAGCTTCTTGCAATAATCCCGCCCGTGGTTCACCTGCCATGTACAGAGCCAGACTTCAAATACCATACCCAGCAATCCAGCAATGCATATGCCTCCGGAGTCACTGACAGTCGTAGCTGAAAGTGAGAACTCCCGGTCTCTCTCAGGGATGCGGTCGCTGATCTCTGCAAAGGTGTTTACGTACACCAGACCGCCTAGTAAACCTTCCCAAAAAATGATAATAAATATGATATAGATGTTGGGTATAAAGTTGAACAGCGCATGTAGCGTGAGTATAGCCAGGTTGAGCACTTGAAGAAGTGACGGAAAGTAAAGATCATGAACGCGGAAGAACGGAGTTGAGGATCGGGAAATAAAGACACCAACCTGGTAGATAGCGTTATAGGTTGGATAAAAGGAACGGAAGTGGTTGAAGGGGCTTTCATCGAGTGGGAAGAGAAGAGTTGGTGCAACCCCTTGGTTGATAGTGTATTCGGCGACGTAGACGAGCAGGAGAGGAAGCATACTAGATGGAGTATTAGTGTTCTGTTTATTTTCAATAGTAGGGTTGGCGTAAGGTGATAAACGTACAAAGGGAAGAAGAGTGCCCTAGCTCGCTTCAAATTGGCTTTGAACTGATTCCATCCAGTATGTCTAGACGACGCAGCGTCCACAGTCGCGTTGCCCATCATGGAAGGGCCCAATAACCCTTCCCTTTCATCCGCGGTGAATCCCGGATCTCTTCCTTCTCCGCTCTCAGCTTCCGATACAGCCTCATAGCCCTTCTTCGAAAGAGTAGCATGGCGTAGTGGCGCAAGAGGCAGTACTATAAAGAAACTAACCAGCATCACCGCAGGTAGAAATGCAGACGCAAGTAACGTTTTCTGCACGGAGAATCCAAAAGATGTCGTTGCCAAAGCGTATGCACCAGCGCCCACCAGCCCAGCAGCGCCAGTCCCGCTACCCCAAGCGGCCAAGCTAAAGGGACCATAAAAATGTGTGAGGCCCAGAAAGCTCAGCTCGCCCGCCCCGCTAGACAAGCTCGCCAGCATCACGCCGACCATCTTTGTAGATATCTCATTCTTATCGGTTACGGTGTGGTCGTACGCAGGCGATAGGGCAATCAAGAGCATTCCACAAGCAGACAGGGCGGCGAATATGACGACTCGAATAGGATACGGCACATGGTGT
The DNA here is from genome assembly GCA_030789285.1 of Arthroderma sp. MBC 929. Taxonomy (NCBI): domain Eukaryota; kingdom Fungi; phylum Ascomycota; class Eurotiomycetes; order Onygenales; family Arthrodermataceae; genus Arthroderma; species Arthroderma sp. MBC 929. The sequence continues at coordinate 525,203 of JARJUX010000002.1, read as the reverse complement.
ATAAAATACGGAGCACATAGTTTTGTGATGAATGACGGGACGACGTCGGCTAGCAGCACGACGCCCTTGGGTACGCTGGGTCCGACCAGGTCGAGCGCTGCTGAAAGGATTACAACATATAGGACATTGTTGATGAGACCTGAGGTAGTTAGAAAGACGTATAGCTATGAGATTTGTAAAAGGATCTGGACTAACCAAGGATCCAAAATGCGGAGAAGACGCGGGGATCAGCTCCGCTGAAGAGAGCTCGTAGTCGGTGGACAAACATAGTCCAGCTGGAGTTTGGAGCACACGGAAGTGGTAACATTGAAGCATGAGCCTCAGACATGGATCGTGTTTACATCAAGAGAGATTTCCGTCTCTCCCTTAGATAGCTGTCTGCACTGTTTGGCAGCTAACGGTCAAGTCAAAAACGAGGCTGACAGTTGCAGATGTAGATCATGTGAGGAGTCTATTGAAAGACCAGCCAATCATAGCATGCGGTTATTGTTGGGATCAAGCGCCAAGCCATTTTAGGCGATCCCGTTTGCCCCTGTTTTTTTGCTGCTCCCCGCGTGTTCGCGCTTGTCAAAGTCCACAAGAAGGCGGTTGACGCGCCCCGCGCAAAGGTTAATCGAGAAACGAGGTAGAAATCCCACCAAGATATGCTGCATCCGTATGCTGCGAGCCCCTCATGATATATGGTACAGACGGCGATCTCTGAACCAAGAAACCAGGAGCCCGTGACGGATATGCTCGCCTGCATGAGTAATCTGTGAAGGTCCAGGGGTGATAGGCGTTGCAGCAACAGGTGATTGGTCAGATGCATCATATATTTCTCACATCAAACCTCCAAAAAGGGGATGGATGCACTGAAAATGTTACCTCTGGCCTGGCCTTGCAGGCCCCTAGGCCAGCCATATTTTGGGGGCCCAATCTCGTTCAAGCATTGTGCATTGCCCATACTAAGTTGTGGCCTTCTCCCCCCCCTATTAATTGCTAATAAGATATAAATCCGCCCCTTCGCTGTTGAGTTCGCGTCGGAGAACCCTAACGGGGCAATCTTCAACCGAAAGCTCGACGGAGAGCCGGTGAATTTATACGCGAATACTCCGTACTTGATTTCTGCCCCAATGCGCGACTCTCAACAGGCCCTGTTTGTGCGTGGCTAGGCTAGTGTATTTGCCTGTTGACATTTCTCCTCTCTTCTCCACTCTTATATAAGTCTTGTCGACGCGGTGAGCAGCAGCATACGGAGGAGCTGGGTCAAGGCGAGCGGGACGCCCCAAACGCAAATTTGGGCTAAGATGAATACTCTACCCACGAATTTGCCCATCTTGACTACGGTTCTCTCCATATGGATACTGCTGCTGGCACTGCCAGTGACTGGACAATCGAGCACCACTACAATCGCTCCAGAAACTGCAGCGCCCGAAACAACCGATCAGCCGGCATGGTTCCAAGGCTACTATATCTATCCTGAAGATGATCTTGTGAAGAGTTCGTCATTTCTATCTTTCTTATATCAGAATGAGACAGCCCATTGAATGAACTCTTCTCACTGTTTCTGTTTCTAATAGCATCGATCGTGGGGTGTCCCGAGGATAAAATATGGTCAACTCGAGGCGACTGGGCTACTTGCTGCAACCCGAATCCTACCGGCACACAATGTGGAATGGCAACATCCTGTTCAGGAGATGAGATAGGATTTGACACCGGGGAATTGGCATATTGGTGCGTCTGGGATAGGACTCCTTAATACGAAAATCGTATAGAAAGTCTATATACTCACATATGTGGAGGGTTTTATAGTGCGGGCGTGTGTGCGAGTATGGTGATATACGAAACGTCTCCGTTTGGAGGACCTTCGGCGACAAACTATTTCTGTCATAACAAATGGACCATTAATACCATCTATAGACAACTCCCAGGTATGCGGACCACGGTGGGGGGAGGAAAGATATCCATTTCTAACATTGTGCGCAATATTAGAGCCAACCACGACCGACACTTCTTCTGTCCCTGCCACAACCTCTGCGGTCACCACAAGCGCCCTAACATTCGACACCTCAGGCAACGACAGCAAAGATGGAAATGATGAAGAAGATAAGGACAAAGCTTCTCCGAACAACAGCTGGATAGCGGGTGCGGTCATCGGCCCCATTGCGGGGATTGCAATCATCATTCTCGCAGTCTGGCTCATACGGCGTCGAAACCAGAACAGGCAGACTGAACTACCTTCCGAAGGTAGGGCATCACCCACTCTCGAGCCACTGGCTGGGTTTTACAAGCCTCCACTCCCCGTCACTAGTAGCGATTCTTCGGGAATAAGGTTGGTTTGGAACGCTGATTCATATTCCCATTCACATTCCCCCACGCCTTCACATTCGCACACGCCACCACCGCCAGGGACGTATGTTTCACGCACAAGAGAGCCGAGGGAGCTGGAGAATAGTGAACGGTCACGTTTTACATCACATTATGAACTGCCTGGGGAGTCTAGGCCACGGCGATAGACGGTTTGGGGAATAATAATAATAATACTAATATAACTGCTTACAAAATACATAACATTCTTTATACAGGAATGATAAGAGAAAGGTATTTCCCGACCACTAACAGGCTGTACGCCCGCGAACAGGAACCGGATAGCAACCAAGTACATCATTTTAGCAGGGAGGTAGCAAAGAAATAAGGATGTGAAGTATTTGTGTAACAGCCAACAAGATCACAATCTTAAACCACCGACTTGCCTTTAGGCTGTGGCATCACATCGTACATATATATATTTATTCTGCAGATATCTAGAAAAGAAAAACGATAAAGAATGCAGCCTTCCATTTCTTCCAGTCCATTTCCAACTTGACCGCAGAAATGCGAAAGAGGGAAAAAGAAAGGAAGAAAAAAGAAACATTGATATGTAGATACTCGCCACGCGATATGAGCGATGGGTATTTTTTCTCCCCCTCTGATAGTGCGGTGGGACAGGAATTACTCAGAGAAAGGAATGATATCAGGGAGCATCTTCATGCAGTGATGCAGCCTGTGCGACGGGAGTCTAGATATGCAGTATGTATGTACGATCGATACAGAAGAAAACAGCTTCATCTCCACCAAAAAAGGTATGACGTGGGTGGTTCCTTTACGCAGGACCAGACCTTTTAGCGTTGTGGAAGCGTATTTCGAGTACCGTACACATCCATCTTCTGGCAATAACGGTAGTTTATATGTGTATGTATCTGTACTGACGACCCTTTTTTCCAATACATACAATTCGCATACAGCAAGACACTTTTTCGGTGAAAACTTCCCCAGAAAGAGTCAAAGTGTGTTTTCTCGCCAGAGAACTGCAGTATATATGTACATACATATTATGTACACAGCTATACGATGCCTGACACTTACTCGACGGCACGGTGTGATCTCCAGCCAGCCAAGCCTCTTCAAAAATAGCCATGTTTGCTTCTTTCTCATCTCACCGAAAAGCAAGGATGTGAGCACATCTGGCTGGCTCAAGTCATCGTTCTTTGAGTTAGCGCGATGGAGATGATGCTGGCTGGCCAAACAAAACATCCACAACTCGCTGCAGCAAGGAATAATAAAAATTAAAGATTGAAAATAGTAAAAAAAAACAAATAACAAAAAATAAAAAAAATAAGCAAGAGATCCACACACCACCCGCAAAATTACTTTTTTGCTTCCCACACGAGCAAGTCTGGAGAGAAAAAAAAAATTAAGGAGCGCGTTTCTTTTCGTTTCTTTTTCCGCCTTTTTTTTTTCTGGATGTTGAGGAACGAAACGTTGCTCTCCGTTCACTCACTCACTCACCCACACACTTTCTCTTCCTCTTTACAACCACCACGACATCCTGCCTGGAGCTATATGTTAACGTACGTATGTGTGCATCCTGGCTTCCTACATGCGGACCTCATGCACCATGAACCAGGACGCACTGACAAGTTTACCTGCATTCTAGTGTCACCCGCAAGCCCGTCTTTTCCTCTGCCACCTCTTCACCTTCTCTCTAATCATCCTCCACCTTCACCTTCACTTGTCGCCTTCACCGTACCTAATCCAGGAAGACGAGATACTTCTTTTACCACGTCCTCGGGTGATTAGCGCTGGGATTCTCGAACGCGCCCGTTTCCCTCCCCATGTGCGACGCTGCGTGCTAGCCTTTACCTCGCTCACCTCGAAACACCCGATTCAAACTACGATACCGTCGATAAACAACTCATGGATCCTCCACGCTCTTCATACACTCGACTCTCAACGCAGGAACATAGAATCCCTTCGGCTCTTCCACCAAGACACTACGCCCAGCCTCATCTACCAGCCGGCGCATCTCAGCAAGCTCAGGCTTATGACCAGTCGACGCTAAACAGGCGAGAACATGACGTACCCACTCACCATCACCAGCCTGTAGGCTATCCATCTGCTCCTTTCCCACGCGATATAGTTTCTGGCCAGCCGCAGCAATCTACAAGTCCATTCGTCCCTACACAGGCTGAGCCTGCCACCAACCTGTACCATCACACGGCAGCTTACAAGCATGACGAGGGTATAAAAGAAGGCCACGGAGTGTACCAAGGTGAGTCTTTGATATTGGTATTGATATATATATATCTATTTCTTTATATATCTGGCTTGGCGTTTTCACGCCTCGGGAACGCTAAGCCGTTTAAGGTTTCGCATCCTTGCCCGTTTTGTACTAGCGCACCCTTACTTCCGGCCTCGTGTCCCGTGACCGTGACTTTTCCCCAAACCTTCTCCAAACTGCGCGACCGTCTCTAACCTTTTTCTTCTTCTCTTCCTTCTTCATCTCACAGGCTCATCGTCGTCCATGATGTCGCGAGACGTGTCGCATCCGTCGCAACAGCACTACGACCACGTACGGAGGAGGTCTCTTGGGAGCAACGGCAGTTCGTCTGCTTATTCTGGTGAGTTGGACGCGGCCAAGACTTTTTTTGCCCAAACCCATCATGGCGTTTCACCGTTCCAGAGACATGTCGCGCTATTCTATTGGTTCAGGGCAAAGCTTTCATGCATTTATTCTTTTTTGTTTTTAACGTCCAAAATATCAATTGGCTTTCCTAACCTCGTTGTTCGGCTTGTTCGAGTTTTTTTTCGTTGACTGATTGCGCTTCGATGTCTTAGGCCACCCGGACCATCCAAATCCTCCACCGCTTTCTGCCCCCGGCTCTTATACCAGCCGCCAAATGCCTCCGCCCTCCTCACCGCAACATTATCAGCCGCGCGGTCCTCCGTCGCAACAACCACCGCCGCCACCTCCACCTCCTTCTGTCTCGTTTACTCCCCGGGAGCCCCCTCCACCGTCTGCTTTACCTCGTCCAGGCAGCAGCATGTCCATTTCATCAATGCTCGATTCAAATTCCGATCGCCCAGCTCGAGATACAGACCGGCCTTCATTATACGCTCGCAGCTCTGCAGCCTCGATACCTTCCGCGACTCCTCCCCACTCTCTTCCGGCCGTGACTTCACCTCCAGTCGGAGTTTCAAGACAGACCTCAGAATTCCCTCCCTTCCGACGATCCAATACCCCCGATCAAAGAGCCTTTTCCAAACCTCCGACCCCACGACCTTATAGATCTGGTTCCGGAGGCACTCCTTCGAGTCATTCCCAACCCCCAGCATCCGATGACATGCGATTTGGTGCCTTACATCGACCACCGGCTGGGATGACACAGCATGTGGAGAAGGCGTCAACAGCGCCGCATTCTCCGCGTTCATATATGGAATCGAACTTTCACCAAGATCGACGAACGAGCCTCAGTGGACCTATGCCTCGTGCTAGCAGCCAAGGACACCCAACAAGACCGGAAGAACCACAAGCTCGTCCATCTTCGATGTATAGTCCTGTCTCGAGACCGGGGGGATTTGGAGAAGGGCCACTGAACGACTCGAACACTCAACGCGACACGCACGGTTACGCTGGTTTTGACGGACCTCCTAGACCCTCCTCTCGGTTTAGTAGTGGCGCTGGGCCAGCGGAGCGATACGGTCAAGAGCAAACAAGTCGAGAACAGGGTTATCCTCCCTCGGGCGCACAAGACCCGAACCACCCATCCCACCAGCAGCAGCCTCACTACACCTCGCAATACGCAGAGCAACGCGAAAATGACAGACCTCAACGATCCCCCTGGGATTCTAATTTCCAAAGCCACTCACCAGAGTCCACCCGTTATGCTGCTAGCGAGGCGGGTTCCAATTTCGGCTTTGGGGCTATTCAAAATTATACGAAGACTTTAGGTTCTCAACTCTCCGCTCCACGATCGGTTCCTGGGTCGCAGTCACAAGAACAGACACCTTCGAGTGAGTCCCCGATGAATACCCGTATTCGACTTGCGAATCCACCCTTATATTCACCTGGCGCAGGAGCATCGAGAAACCAAGGGCAAATTGGGGGGACATACAGCGATGAACACCAGCAACAGCAACAACAGCAACAACAACCACCGCAGCATCACCATCAACCTCCACACCAACATCGTGGAGGCGCAGAAGAACCATTACATCATAGGAACATCCTCAATATCAGCGCAGAAAGTAAACGAGGTGGACGAGTCTCTCCCCTTCCACAGGCTGTTCAAGGCGCTCAAGCTCAGATAGTTGATCCAACAGGCGAAACTGGAATCAAGAGTGAACTAGGACGTGTGTTCTCAGGTATCGGGAGTGGTGTAGGCGTATCCGCGACTGCACCCCTTGGGAGCGGCCACTCCACCCCTCTCAGCTCTAGCCCGTTCAAGAAAGATGCGTTGACACGGCTTGCTGGCCCAGATGGGATCGAACCGGTAAACACCCTGCCTAACCCTAAACCTAGTGGTGGTCGACGAGGAAGGAAAGTAAAGGAAGAAGACCCTTCCAGACATGACGGCGTTTCAGCGCGTGGCTCCGGCAGACGCCCCCGCCATTCGCACCACCACCACCATCACGGCCATCAGTAAGTTATTACATATGTCTCTAAAAAAGAGTTTTATTTTTAACACTTCTATCTTTCAACAGCCACCACCACCACCGACACAGACCAGATGACGAAGCTGTTGCTTTAGCTCAACTTGCATCTCCCCATTCTGGCTATAGGCCGCCGCCCATGGCAGGCGACACGCCACTGGCAACTCCCGGCTCAGCGCCTCATCATCATCACCATCACCATCACCACCATCATCACGTTCTACGCGCCTCCTCCGGCGGTATTCCAAACCAGCCACCCACCCCAGCCGCTCCACCACCAGAATATAAGACTACCGTTAACTTGGAACCGTTACTTAAAAGCGTAAAGCATTTTCCACGGTACCACCTTGGATCTACGCTCTATGCACCACGCATTGGAATTTCGTCAACCAGGGCACCGCCTGAAGTTTCCAAATTTGGATACAACACCACTCCGGTCCCAATTCCCCGATTTGACGGCAAGGAGAATTGTACATTTACCATCCGAGTCCCTAGATTCCGAATTGACGCGCCTCGCCGGGAAGAGATTTGTGCACGCCGAGCCCTATGGGGAACCGGCGTATATACCGATGATTCTGATCCGGTCGCAGCAGCAATACACTCAGGCTTCATCCGTGGTGAATGGGGCGAAGATGTAGATGTATCGATGCTTGATCTGGAAATCAAAGAACAACATCAACATGCCCCTTCTCTAAGCAACGGAACCAGTACTAGAAACAGCAACGGAATCGTTGCAAACGGCACCACCCCATCGACATCTTCCGGTACAAAATCCGACACTACCAGAGTCCAATCCAGTAATAATAGTCCAGGTGAACAACAGCATTCGCAGTCGAACGATCCGTCTACGAAGCCCGCTAAAAAGTTCCCGCCAATCCCCCCTGCCGATAAAGATCTTCACATCACAATCCTTATCCTCCCTACGCTCGAACAGTACGAATCCAGTATCATGTATGGTCTTAAATCTCGCTCATGGGGCGGTAACCATGATGGGATGAGCTTCAAAATCGAAAAAATTGATTGGGTGGACGAAGGGGCGTCGAAGGGTGAAGAACGCGGCGGCGAAGCTCGCCGTAAAAGGCTGAGGAAGCTGATGCAGACCGGCCGGATTTGTACACCAAACGGGCTTAAAGGGCGACGGGGCGTGGATTTACATCTTCGACATGATGCTGCACAATTACCTTCGGAGCCTAACGGGGGAAGTACGGAGGAGGCTAAGGCGGTCGAGGCTGAGACCAAGGCTGAAGCAAAGCCGGATGATGTAAGGGCTGATGGTGATATAACTGTTGACAACACAGAAGCAGGCCCTCCTGATACAGTGAAACCCGCTTCCAGCAGTAATGAGCCGAAGGATGTGGTGATGTCGGAATCTTGATATATATATATTGATCGAGGCTTGTTTCATATCCTCACTTCATCCGTCCTTCTTAGTTGGAATACCCTGGGATATTGTCTACATTGCATCTGTCTATACCAGCTCCTCCTCGATACCTCTTCTCTGTTCCTCTATTCTTTCCAGTCAGAGCAACGGCGTCGGTTGTTTATCATCTTCAAGTCTTTACCTTTATTTCCTTGGGAGGATATCTATCTATCTAGTCTACTTTAGCCGTTTGATTCTTTGTGCTTTTCTTTGTTCATTTTATACCATCTACACTTATCTAGTCAATAGTTAATAATACCACCTAATGACTCTCACTTTTGCATGTTACCCGCCCCGACGTAGATCCATAATACGGGCCGATCTGCAAAGTCAGCAAATCAAACTGAGCCGAGGTAATCGGGCCGGCGAAACGCTTTTCCACGAGCCGAGGGACAGCCCCGAAGAGGCAATCGGCATCTCGCTTTCTGGCGCCTTTTCACCGAATCTCAGAATCAGAAGCTTGCCGACTTCATCTCTCCGGGATCCTTTTAACCTCCATCTTCTTGCTGCTTTGTTTACCTCTTCTTCCTCTCCTCCCTTCTCTTCTATCTTTCTGCTTGCTGCTTCCTCTTCTTCTTCCGCCTTTCTACCCCACACATCTCACATACCGTCACGGGCATGTTCACTGCTGCTCGCGGTCGTCTAACTACCCTCGGGCGTCCCTCTCTTCGCGGTCCTATTCGTCTTTCGGTTCGTTCTAAGCTGACATGCCTCTACTTTGAACTATCTCCTCGCTAACATTCAGCTCTTTAAAACGTAGCCTCTCCAAGCAATGGCTCCCCGACGTGCCAATTCCTCAGTACCACAAGGTTAGTTTAGTCGGACCTCCCACGGTTACGGCGGGATTCAGTTTGCTAAAAACAACACTACTATTTGAAACAGGGTACAAGGAGGACCTCTCAAAAGGAAAGATGCTCCGCTTTGAAGACTCCCTCCCACAATTGCCTGTTCCATCCCTGGAGGAAACTGGAGCACGTTACTTGAAATCCGTTCACCCGCTCCTCACTACCGAGGAATTCTCAAAGACACAAAAAGCTGTTGAGAACTTTGTCAAACCCGGCGGTGAGGGTGAACCACTTCAGAAACGCCTATTGGCTCGACGGGACGATCCGAAAACCGAAAACTGGCTCCACGAATGGTGGAATGATGCTGCGTACTTGACCTACCGCGACCCCGTTGTACCATATGTCAGCTACTTCTACTCATACCGGGATGACCGCAGCAGACGAAACCAGGCAAAGCGCGCTGCTGCTATCACATCCTCTGTCTTGGAATTCAAGCGTCAAGTCGACGATGGATCTCTTGAGCCAGAATATCTCCGCAAGGAGCCTATGGCCATGAGCTCATATGAGTACATGTTTAACTGCTGCCGAATCCCCAGCGATGGCGCTGATTATCCTCAAAAGTACCCCGCTAAGGAGAATGAACACATCATTGTCATGCGCAAGAACCAGATCTTCAAGGTCCCTACCTCCCTCAATGGCCAGCAGCTCAACACATCAGAGTTCCAACAGCAGTTTGAGAACATCATCAAGAAGGCTGAGAGAGTGCCCGCTGTTGGTGCCTTGACTTCTGAAAACAGAGATATCTGGACCGCAGCCCGGAAGCGACTCATCGCCGCTGACGCCTCCAATGAGGCTTCCCTGAAGGAGGTCGAGGGTGCTTCCTTCGTTGTCTGCCTCGACGACACTTCCCCAGTCACACTCGAGGAGCGCGCCCATGTATACTGGCACGGTGACGGTGCAAACCGCTGGTTCGACAAGCCACTCAACTTCATCATCAACGAGAACGGCACTGCCGGATTCCTCGGCGAGCACAGCATGATGGACGGCACCCCAACTCACAGACTTAACGACTACGTGAACCAGCTCATCTTCAGCAACCGTCTCGACTACTCCAACCCTTCAATCCGCTCTAACATCCCTGACCCCAAACCCATTACCTTCAAGCTCGACTCCGCCGTCCTCGAGGACATCACCACCGCAACCAAGGACTTCAACGCCGTCATCGCCTCCCACGAGCTGCGCGTCCAAGCCTTCCAAGCCTACGGCAAAGGTCTCATTAAGAAATTCAAATGCAGCCCCGACGCCTATGTCCAAATGGTCATTCAACTAGCCTACTTCAAAATGTTCGGCAAGAACAGACCAACCTACGAATCCGCTTCGACCCGTAAATTCAAACTCGGCCGAACTGAAACCACCCGCTCTGTGTCCGACGATAGCGTTGCTTTCTGCAAAGCTCACAGCGACAGCACCACGTCGAGAGAAGAGGTCGTTAAGCTCTTCCGCGCCGCTGTTGCCGCTCACTCTAAATACACCGCCGAAGCCAGTGTCGGCAAGGGTGTGGACCGCCACCTGTTCGGTCTTAAGAAGCTTGTGCGCGAGGGCGAGAATGTTCCTGCCATCTTCCAGGATCCTGCCTATTCGTACAGCAGCTCCTGGTACCTGAGCACCAGCCAGCTTAGCTCCGAATACTTCAACGGATACGGCTGGAGCCAGGTCATCGACGATGGATTCGGAATTGCTTATATGATTAATGAGAACAGGTAAGTTACTCATTCTCAATCAAGAACCAACTCCACCTACTTTATTTATTTATATCTAACGTTTTCGTCGTTTTTAGCCTCCAATTTAACATCGTCTGCAAGAAGATTGGCGCTGAGAGAATGAGCTTCTACCTCAACGAAGCTGCGTGTGAGATCCGCGATCTCCTCATGCCTGACCTCCTCGCCTCGGCTGAGAAGGCCAAGTTGTAAATCAGAGAAAAGAATTTTACTTTGGTATCTATTTTAGCGCTTTTTTTTCGGAAGACCCTGGCTTTTTTTTGTTCTGTATATACGGGGCTGCAATTAGATGGAGAGTTTAGACATTGTCGAAGACTTATGTTAAGAGATGGAATCTCGATTGAAAGGAATTTATCTTATCCTGCATTTCGGCTTAGGTCTCTTTCGTATTTTGTTTTGTTTGCAAATTTCATTCCATTAATCTTCTATTTGAAGGAAGGAAACAAAAACTCCCCTTAACTCCCGCATGCAGTACCCTGTTTTGGGGCTCGGTTTCTTTTCGACAAAAGGTATAGAAGCTTCAGATGGCTTTCTGCTCGGTGTATCCAAATTCCAGCCTTGGTTGTCGTAAGGAGCTGCTACCATCTAGCAAGAGCGGCGATGTACCCAGCACCCCTGCCGAGCTTTGGCATTTTCAATGTTTCATGCCGCAATTTAGCAATAGAGTACAAAGTGATGAAGCGGAGATGCCCAGTAGATAAATGGTTAGGGTTATTATTATGACTTGCTCTACCCTTTCTCCCTTTTCAGGCTGATTCGGCTCGATTTGCGAAAAAAAAAAGTAAAGGTAGAGACAGTCCGGTCTCTGTGCCAACGTTCCCTTGTAAAATGTGAGGCTGTTGTATATACCTATGCTATGGTTTTTCAGCGTCTGATTGCTCCTGGGGCGCGGTACGTGACGCCGAGTTAGTGTTTGTACGGATTGTAAGGTTTTGAGGCGATTGGTCGGCTGATGAAATAGACTGGCTGAGCCTACTTGAAGGCGTCGGGGCGGAGGACGCAGTCAATTCCTGGACCTGACGTTCTGCAATGCGATATCCAACGTTAGTGAGCCGCCAAGCTAGTTTTATCCACTACTAATCCGCAAGTAAACTTACCAAGTTCCCTGATTCTCATCTTGAGCATCTGATTCTCTCGTGATAACATTGCCGTTTCAGCTTGGTAAAACGAGCCATCGTCTCTGCTACTTCTCCTTCCCGTACCTTCCGCTCTAGGTATACTGATATCAATGCTGCTGCTCATGGTGGATTCAGGCTGAGAACCCAATCCTGAGGAGATTCCGTGGTTAGAACCTCGCGAGTCTCTGCGAGCTGCGGCTATGGGAATTGGACCCCTATGGGTTTGGGCCAAAGGAGGAACTGAAGGTAAAGACCAAGACCGCTCTGATGTGGGGGTAGAATCATCCACGATCGCGGTCCCACTTGACGAATTATTCTGTTGTTGGTTTTGTGATTGCTGCATCTCTTGAAGCTGCGATTGCTGGCTGCGAATCATTGAAAGAAGTCGGTTCTGACAAGAAATGTAAGCTTAAAACATGAAATATTGAAAAAAGAAGAAGATATCACGAGAACATACTACTTGAGCCTCTTGTTCTTGCTCTAGTTCTTGGTGGATTTCTCCGATAGACGGGGTACGTTGATGATGAGGGTCTCCAGTAGCTATAGTTGGGCTGCCTCCAATGCTTGTCGGGCTATGTGTTCGGAATGCATTGCTCATTGAAAGACGGTGACGGTCACTGCCATTGGATCCATCACCGAAGCTGCGGGGTGAGGGGTCATTTAGATTGGTGTTGGACCCTGTTGCAGATCGATGGCTCTCTGACAATCTCCTGTTTACGGATGGAGACAAACGTTGTCCGCTCGTGGACGAGCGTCTTGAAATATCAGCCGCATTCATGGTGGCAGCAGCAGCAAGAGATATAGATGATCGAGGTGAAGCCGGTTGCTGCGGGGTATTGTTTTCTCCTAAAGAGCTTGTGGGAGGTGACTGGAATATCGAAGATGAAGCAGTATATGAAGGAGGCAAGCTATTCAAGTCCGGGGGCATAGCAGATTTATAGTAACACCTGGCTTGTCAGTTGGTGCGGAGCTTGCCTGGGTGATGAACGTCGCTGGAAGATGCCGGATGGATTGTTCAGGTTGAGAGATGTAAATGAGGGTAGAAAGGCATAGAGTAGGCCATAGGTTAGGCACAGTGAGATGTCTTCTCCTTGATCTTCTTGTTCTTCTGTTCTTCTGCTCTGGTTTCTTCTTCTTCTCTTCTTGTCGTCGTTCGTTGCTTTAAAGAGCAAGTTGCGTCACGGGACCCGCCCTGGAGCTATGACATAATACCATCACGTGGTATTTCGGCAAAAAGCAGCAGAGAAAACATCGCCGGGACGAAGAACAAATACCGTACTTATTGTTAGCATTGGATGAAGATAGCATCAGGAGCGAGTATAGTCAGGCCGGTCGTCATCGTCGCATGAAGAACGCGGCGTGAGGATTCTCCAAAACGGCTTGGCGAGCTTGCATGCGTTGGACCCGTTGATCGGCCGTTTGAAGAGCTTAGCCCTTCTTTTTCTCAAGTCGGCAGTATTTCATCGTCAACGAAGCAAAAGTCGCTCTTGAGAATGCTACCTCTGGGAAGGTCTGCTATCTGCTCTAGGTGTCTTGTACACATCAACAGAGCCCTGCCCAGCAGGCAAAACAGCCTGTCTTTATTATCACAGTTGGGCAAAAGAAATTATAGCAGCGATGCCGCCGAACAGGGTCCAAAAAATCGGCTACGAGTGGCAATCATAGGCTCTGGCCCGGCGGGTTTCTATGCGGCGCATAAGTTGATGCGAGGGGCTCAAGATGCTTGTGTTGACATGTACGAGCAATTGCCAGTACCGTTCGGTCTGGTTAGGTATGGCGTCGCTCCCGATCACCCGGAGGTGAAGGTCAGTTCGCAGCCTACTACAAGTTTCATGTAACTCTTCCAGAGCTATAGCTAATCTATATACCGTATTTTCAATGGAATTAGAATTGTCAAGCCCAGTTTAGTCAAGTTGCCAGTTCCCCCAATTTCACTTTCATAGGAAATGTCGCACTCGGAACCTCACTCCCTCTGTCTGCCCTTAAACCACACTACGACGCCATCTTGTTTGCTTACGGTGCCTCCCAAGACCGCGAGCTAGGGATTCCAAATGAAAATAAGCTAAAAGGCATCTACTCGGCTAGAGCTTTCGTTGGATGGTACAACGGGTTACCGGAGTACAGACATCTTGACCCGGACCTGTCAACCGGTGAAGATGCTGTCATAATAGGACAGGGGAACGTGGCATTGGATGTTGCGAGGGCATTATTAAAGGATGTGGATGCTTTGCGGAAGACTGACATGGCTGATTATGCTCTCGAGAGGTTGTCGAAAAGTACAATTAAGAGAGTCAGGATAGTTGGTCGAAGGGGGCCCATGCAGGTAAGCTGGGATAGACATTTATCCTCCTTCAACCCTCATCTTCTGGGCCATTGTATTAATGTGTGGTTTATATAGGCCTCTTTCTCAAACATGGAACTTCGTGAGATTATAAAGCTCCCTTCAGTCGGCTTCCAATCTCAACAATCCTTGGACCTTCTTCCGCCGAAAAATCTACGATCCCAGTTTCCACGCATTAGAAAAAGGGCCATGGAAATATTTGTCAAAGGGAGTCTCACCCCCCTGGAAACTGCTTCCAAAACGTGGTCACTAAACTACCTCCTCTCCCCTAATTCCTTCCATTCTTCCGCAGACAACCCAGACCATCTCTCGCATATAACTTTTACCCGGAACCAGCTCGATCCATCAAACCCCTATGCTGCAGAATCTAAAGCCTCTCCCCTTTTGGATGATGGTGGTGATGCCGTTAAAACCACTGGTCGAGCCAGCCACTGCTTCCGCAGTATAGGATACAAATCTCTGCCTCTACCTGGTTTTGACGAGCTTAATATCCCATTTGATACCAAGCGAGGCTTAATACCCAACGATGGCCAGGGCAGGATCATTCATATGATTCCGTCATCGTCATCAAACCCTAGACAACCCGACATGCCTATCGCGTCACACCTGCCTGGCCTTTATTGCGCTGGATGGGTGAAGCGTGGCCCCACTGGCGTTATTGCTTCAACTATGGAGGATGCGTTTACAACCGCCGATGCCATCGTTAGGGATTGGACAAACTTTTGTGAGGATACCAGGAATAAGCCGTCATTCCTCAACACCGCAGAAGGCGGAAGCACCGGACTTGGATGGGAGGGAGTGCGCCCTGAAGCGGAAAAATTAGGTCTACGGCCAACTACTTGGCAAGATTGGAAACATCTTAATAGCCTTGAGAAAGAACGTGGACAGGCCAGGGGCAAGTTGCGAGAGAAGTTTCCTTCCGTCGAAGAGATGCTTGATGCATTGCCATGAGAGACCGCAAGTTATTGTATAGAACCCGCTTCGCCGGTGTTGTAGTTTTATGATTTTACCGCGATTTAGACGGAACTTTAGATAGCGCTTGTCTTGTATAGAAATATTGTATAGTATGTATGGTAGACGTTGTACAGTCGAGATATGTCCATGAAAGCGGCGCGTGTAAGATATATATACGTACATGGCTGAGGCCAAAGATGAAAATTTTGTCGAACAATCCCATATATTTTGCTCACCCATCCATTATTATACATCCCAATTCACCCAACCTTAGTTCCCAAGGGTATCTCAACGCATTAAAAATAAAGAAAAACGGAAAATAAAACCACGATTGGAAGTTTAAAGCTTCCTGTACCGTTACGATGGTACACCCTCATACTCCCACCCGCTAATGACCCTTCTTCTTCTCGAATTCCTCCTATTAACATTGCATTTCACAAACAAGGTCAGTGCTGTCACAATAAGAAAGATAATTGCCGCCACGGTAGGTATTATGACCGCCCGCCTTTCAATTGCACTATCATCCGTCTCGTACGGACATTGCGCGGTATGGCCGTGGGTAACCCAGCACGTAGGGACGTCAAAGGAATTCAAATCTAGCCATATAACACGCTTCGCCTCATCGAGGGACGAAGCATTAAACACATCTTGTCTCTGCGTAATCAAATGCTGGTAGAGATAGGTGTTCTCAAGCCCCGTTCGCGGTACGGAAAATGTAGTGTTATCTGGACAAGAAGCGCCCACTTTTTCATAAATATCTTGTTTTTCGGATATCGTCCATTCGTAAGGCGAGTTGCCTTTTCGGCAAGCCGCATAGAATTTATCAAAGCACTCATGGGCCCGCCATTGGCCGAGAAGTGAATTATCCATGACCGCGCAGCGGTATGCGTTCTTTATTTGATCACTAGACGAGCCAGTGGAGTTTTGGGGTTCGCCGGCAGCCCATGACCATGTTGAGGAGAGAGAGATATTTCGGTATGGCTCAATGTCTTGGTCCGCCGTGACGTCTTGCAGGGTACGGTTGACAAGTGGGGATATACCACATGAGCTGATCTGCCTGGCTAACGAGGATAACTGTGACGAATTTCCAAGTGGCAATTCGGTCGTTGTCCAAGCTGCATCCTTATTGATAGATTCCAAAGTTGCGCCCGGCTCATAAAAGCAGCCAGATTTGATTTCAGCGCCCTCGTATTCAACATTAACCGGGGACTCAATGGCATTGTGAGGGTAAATAATGTCCCTGTCCCCGTCAAAGTTGTAAGCTGCTATTTGGGGATCCACGGTTCCCCAACCTACCATGAGCCTTTTAGCATTGGATAAAACAGTGTACCCATCGCAAGGCCATCCATCTGGAGTTTGGTGGCGGTTGTTTGAATTGACATCGGTAGTGAAGTATTCCGAAATAGGTCTTTTATCTGAAGCGACATCGTACCAGGATTGGTTCAGGTTCTTTCGGTCTTCTGCTAGCTTTGACGGCCGGTAAATATGACTTCCGAATGATCGATCAAACAAGTTCCCAATTAAGGCTTGTGGTCCCGGCAGAAGGCTAGGCGGGAGAACACTAGGGGGCTTCGCTGGAGAGTGGGCGGAGGCAGCAGCATGAACATTGATAACCAAATGAAACATGTGTGCTCTTAACGTATCTTCCGTCTTCTCAAAGTAGTCCGAAAGTACATTGATCATGGTTCGTATATCGACCGATTGTGTACACGAATATGGCCCAAGATTGTATAAAACAGCCCCAGAGTCGCTTTTGCTTGTTGGTACCTCCTGGTGAGCAGCGGCAGCGGAAGCAGGGGGCTCTAAGGGTGGAGAAGTAGGAGAAGGCGCTTCTTGTTTGCCATTATCGACTGCCAGCACATCAGGATCTTCTCCTACTCCACCTGTACTCGACGGTTCTGACGAGGGTGTGGCGGGTTCATCTAGGCCTGTCAATTTCCCAGTCGATATTGTGGCAGGGGGAGCCGACGACATGAAATTCGACGATGGAAGCGGAGTCACCCCAATGGCATTGATAGGAATTGCAACCGGGCAAAATCCCCAGTGACGCCTATCCGCAGACCAGTACAGATCCACGAATAACCTCCTATACCCAACAGCTATAAGGTTCGAGATGCATCTTTTCGCCGCTTCTTCTTCGTAGACTCCATTGCCAAAGCACGCTGCAGAGAGAGAAACCGCCGGTCGAGTCACAGAGTCTACGGGGATTTGCAGCGAGATATCTCGCTGGGACTGTATGGAGGCGTTAGAGAACCGAGAGGAACAACCGCGCCATCCGGACAGACTTACCAATTCCACCGTGTTCCAGGGAGGTTGTAGTTTGGCAGCATCATCAGGAAGGTAGCTCATGGACGGACCTAGCTGCCTGTAATTTTATAAAGCATCCAAAGAGTTCGCATCGAAGTGAACATCGGCGCATCATGAAGCTTGACGTTGAGAAACAAATCTTCCGCGCTCTCCGTCTGTCCCTTAACGTCTTTGCGCTTATCTTATCTGTTCTCAATCGCCACGCCCGTTCGCCCAGCAGCCACGTCCCACCTTTCCCTTTTTGTAAATTCATAGATATCTGTCCACTCCGTCTGCTGCCAATCGCATCTTCCTCCAAACACGACTTTGTACAACCCCAAAAGTACGACAATCGCTCATTCTTTCAGCGTATTTAAAAGAGAGAGACGTGCAACATGGCCGCCCAAGGTCCAACCCCCCAGCAAATTGCGGCAATGCAACAGCAATTCGCCGCTGAAGCCCAAAAGCGTGGAATGACGGTCGAGGAATTCTCCAACATGCAACGACAACAACTTGCAAATGCGGCTGCGAAGCAAGGCCTTAGCCCGGAGGAGTATATAAACAAGCTCAAAGCACAGGCTTTGCAGCAGCATCAGCAGCAGCAACAGCAGAGGAGAGCACAGGGCGAACAGGGCCAGGAAGGTCAAGCGCCGCCGCGACAGCAGCCGCAGCAACGTCAAGTACCGGTGAACCCAGGACAAGCTCCAGATCCAAAGGCATTGGCAGTCGCCAATTTCCTACGATCGCAGAACTTGAAACCGAGAACCTGTATCTTGGACGGACGAAGAAAGGAGCTATTCAAAGGTACGATGCCGTACCTGCCAGACGTTCGATAGAAATTGTTCTTACTAAATTGTTCTCTTCTCTACACTATAGTTAAACGTGCACTGCGCGCAATAGAATCACCAGCCTATACCAAGGCACAAGCAAAATCAAAAGGCCTCCTACCTCCAGTCACTGATAAAGCAAGCGTCGAAAATATCTTTAAGCTCCTTCCCATGTCACTTCTCGCTCTGCGCGTTTCCAAAGTCGACCCACACGCAGGCCACAGCCATGGAAAACAGAAGAGAGTAAAAGGCCAATGGACAGTCAAGATTGAACAACACCAAGAGACGGATCCCGCAATGCATTACGTTTGGCTCTACGAGGGTCCGCAATGGAAACAGAAAGCCATGGCTGGCGCCGTCCTCGTCGCTATCATGGCCGTCGTCATGTTCCCTCTATGGCCCATCATGCTCCGACAAGGAGTTTGGTACCTTAGTGTTGGAATGATGGGTCTCCTAGGCCTGTTCTTCGCCATGGCTATATTCCGCCTCATTTTGTTTTGCATCACTTATTTTGCCGTGCCTCCCGGACTCTGGCTATACCCCAACCTATTCGAGGATGTCGGCTTTTTCGACAGTTTCAGACCCTTATGGGGATGGCAAGAGGTATGTACAACAGTAACTATTTCCCTGATAGAAAAAGCGAAGCTAATAGCTACTCGTAGACCAAGAAGAAGAAGTCCAAGAAAGACCCCAATGCATCTTCAAAATCGAAATCGTCCAAGTCGAAGCCCGCTTCTGAAACTCCGACTCCCATCCCGAACAGCTCAAACTCCAACGTGGAGGCAACCACTACACAAGCAGAGCCCGCTCCATCCAGCGATGCCCCAACTAAACGCTCTCTCGTCGCTACCGTCGAGGACGCCGAAGACGAATAGGAGAAGACAACGGGCGAAAATATCTTGCTTATACCCCCAAACTTTCTTCTTTCCTCCTTCTGTCGTTGTTTCCTGGGTTATTAGCCTTTTTTTTCTTACAAATTCATCTTATCTATTACGGAAAATGCACTCTGCGGAATGATGAATAATATTCAAAACCATATTGTTATTTTTAACATTTATTTCAATTCTATGCTGGGAGAAATGGAGTTGATGTTATGTTTGCACACTTGTTCGGTAGATTCCATATGAAAGAATTCTAAAATGTTAATTTATAGCTCTTGTTCTATTAAATAAGTTTTTTTTTTAAGGAAAAGTAAATAGGAAAAGAGAAGGCTAGATGCTGATGACCCGGCTTAAGAAATGCCCAAATCCATCCCACGCTCTGGAAGGAAGTCAAGATTCGAGAGATAGCATGCAATTCAGGCTAGAGGTAGATAGTGGAATGCTTTGTGTATATGCATGAACAAAGGGGAGAATATATGTTGCCAATGGGGAAGTATGCTATGACTGAGAAGAGAAGAAATGTGTTATCGTACATTAAAATTCAAATCTAAGGTTAAAAGAAACCATTTGGTTTTTCGAGAAGGGAAGGAAGTCATCAAGGGATATCAAGAAGTGAAATATCAAATGTCAAATGCAGACATAAAGTAAATGAAAAGGGTATCAAGCTCATCAGGTTCCCGTGAACGATAAGATACGGAGAATGTAAGGGAGAATGAGTATTGGTATCGTATATGAATATCATGAAGAGAAAATGCCCCCACGTTAGACTTGGAACGTTCGAGATCGACGTAAAAATGCTGCGTTTAAGGAGCGAATCTGGTGGATTTGTAAACATTGGAGGTCATAGGTGGACGTATATGTAGATTTGGGAATCTAGATTGGCGCTTCAGAGTAAAGGTTAAGACCACCTGATTCGGTTTCCGAAAGCATATGGGTTATTCGGAACTGGCAGCATACGGGATAATTCGAGACGTAGCAGCATGAAGCGTAATGAGAGGCGTTTAAATAGTCAGAGAAGGGGCGTAAAGTAAACAGAAGAAATAATCGGAAAGACTGATCCTTGAAGAATCTGAAAGATTGGATGAGGTGAATATTTGGCTCAGAATGCATTGACCATGCTTGCTCTCTTTGCCTCAAGCTCAGCAGCCGTAAGCGGACGGTTCCTATAGTCATGCTCAAAATACGGCCTTCTAGGCCGTTGTGGTGCCATGGCTCCCAAATGATCTCTTGATATTTTGCGGTGGTGGCTGTTACGATTTGGTCTCGGAGGGGAAGTTAAACTCGGTACCGCAATTGATGGAACTTCAGGCAAAGGGCAGTCAGGTGGAGGTGCAGGCGGAGGACCTAACGATAAATGAGGCATGCCCTTTTGAGACGATACCGTTTTCATAGAGTTCCTCCACGGTCTAGGCTTGTCATCGGCACCGGACTCTTGTATACCTGATAAGTCACGTGGGGTTCCAAGGATGGAGTTATGTCGGGAGGATGCCGCTGATAGATTCGTAGTCTCTAAAGCTTTGGTTTTGTAGTACCCGCGAGGAAGAGCCTGTAAGCTTTGCGGTCTCCGTGGAGGGGTAACCTGTGCCGTCGACTTGTGTGAAAAAGACAAATTTTGAACGCCATCTTCAACCGTGGCCAGCCCCGGCTGAAAGCTAGAAGACAGGGAGTTCATCCCCGGGTTGCCTTCAAAAGATGAATACCTCCGTGCCCCAAATGGTTTTGTGCTTGGCGCAATGGAGAGCTCGGGCAGTTTATCGGTTAATAATGCCTGGAAAGCCTCACGTGTATCATGAGACGATCTCTTTGGCATGGGGCTCTCAGAGTGAGCTTTAGCTGCGCCATTAAATACGGTCGTAATATTTTGAATGGGTAAATCGGATGGGGATGTGGGCGGTGATATCGGGGACGGACTTCTATCCCACGAAGACATGGATATCCGTGAACTTATGTTCGAGTTGCGTTTGTTTAACATCGGAAAGCTAAAATTAGGAGTTGTTTGGGTATCCGGCTTGTCGACTGTAGCATGCAGTTTCGGCAATTGGTCGTGCGTTTCCTCAGCTTGACCAGAAGACCCGGGTCTCGCTAATGAGCTTCGTTTAGCATGTAGGTCCGCCGAAGACAGCTGCGACGAGATCTTTTGGTTGCTGGAGGCCTCTACATAGGAGACTCTAGAAGTAGAAGAAGCTTTTGGACCGGCCGGCGATGGACCAGGAGATGTACCGCGAGAGCTCGGAATAGTTCTTGTACCCACAGAGGCATAGGACAGCCTTGATATATCCCTTAGTCGATCAAGGTCTGTAGCTGTAGTGACAGTAGACAATGAAGACACCTCGACTGATTGGCGTATAGAATTGCGATTGGTTTGCTTATCCAGTAGGTCGTCCGCCTGAGGTCTGGTGGGGGGTGCAAGACTGGTATTTTCTGCCGACGAAGGAGATTGAGGTTGAGTGACCAAATCAACCCTGCTATTATTCTGTTTTGGCTGCCTCGAGTTTGTTGACAGGAAACGGTGAAGATCAGGGGCGTTTGGTTCACGTGCTGCATCGGGCGTATATTCCTTGCTTCCAAGTGCGTTGATTTCTCGTCTTACAACACTAAGCCATGTCGATAGATCCTCCGCATCTTCGAGGACTAATAGCATTGATTTAGTTGAGCCTCGAGGTTCTGGGATTCTCGGCGAGTTGGAGCCACGCAAGCGCGAGAAAAACGATTTCTTTGGCGCCGGTGCTGTAGGAGCTATCTCTCTAACGCTCTGCGTATGGGATATTTGTAGCACCCAGTGCTTCCCGGGGATGGCATCGCTGGCAAACGCGACCGAGTTCCTTCCCAACGGAACTATTTTCTCAGGCTTCCGGTCAAAACTACCTTCGGCACTATATTGCAATAAAAAACCGCTTGTAACAAGCATGTAAATTTTCCGCGACCACTCAATTTTACTCAACCCATCAGAAGCCTGTCGCGAATGATGCGCCTCCTCTTTCCTTTTCTTGGGAGTATGTTTAGTAGTTCCCACAGGGTCAATTCTATGGCTACTACCTTTCTTATGGGCGTGAAGTCGTAGAAGCGATTCTGCGGACATTGTAGGACTGAGAAGCGTGGCGTGTTTGATTGCCTGGGGATATGCCTTAAACAAAGGCGGAGGATTCCATGAGGAAACGGTGGGACTGGGCTGTTCGGTCGGTGGCTTGACCAATTTGGGCGCGGCGCTAGGGGAGGGATTTCGAGATAAACCGTCATTTATAGAACAGGTTGTGGTGGTCGGGGTGAGCGAGGAAGATACTGCAGGTGAGGCACATGTTTCATTGTGAGGGCTCAGCACGGGTGACCTATGAGCTTCGTCGATCGCTGGGAGTGCAAGCTCGTTTTTTGTTGGGAGCTGTCGAGTAGATTTCGTTCTAAAAAGTAGGTTCTTGAGTGAGGATTTGGAGCTCTGTGACTTTAGGGGCGCTCGCAAAGGCACACGCTCTGCGGATGGACCTCCATGAGCGTGTTCTGGGGCAGGCGGCTTTGGACGGGTCGGTTGATTCTTTACAGTCGTCTGGATGGGGTGAGGTTGTCGACCCCGCCGAGAGCCAACTGTGGTCGAAGGAGTGTTATCCATGTCTCTACCACCGTCCTAATTATATGGAGTTAGGTCTTCAGGCATATATTAGCTTCGACGGGTGTTCGTACTCATTGACAGTCTTTAAGCCCGTCTTCCCATGCCAATCAAGCAACTGCGCACAGCTTTTTCGTTGTTGGTTTTGAATGGAAAGTCAGTCCAGAAGATCGAAGAAGAGTAGCGGAGTAAAGGTTTTTGAGAGACAGAGTAAGACCAGATCGTCACATAACTGTGACATCAAGTTGCGGCCGAGCGGGTGCATGAATAATAGAGGAGAACTAATCCTGGTCAATTGGAGGCTGGGGTTGTCGGCTCCTTTGCATATGTACGGAGTAGTTAAGTCGGGTACAACCTAGTTCATGTGAAATCTGCTTTCAAGTGTGAATGTCGATACTTGGAATATAGTTACTGGATCTGCTCGGCAATTAGTATGGATGGACAACGCCACATAAGACATATAACAGGTTTCTTGTCTGGGAAACGGGAAATATAATAGTTTGGTAAACGTCGGTAAGCGAGAATAAGGGGTTGAAACTCAGGAGACAGCTGGTAAAAACCAACAATTATTAGTCATGGTACAATACAAGCTGCATTGTGAGATGAAAAAAGCACCAGTATCGTCACATGCGGCGCCACAGGCCGGAGACTCAACTCTCGTCCGTTCAAAGAGCAGACTTTGTGCCTTCCAAGGTTCGTGAGGGGGGACAGTCACTTCCTGACCTTCGACACCATCCCCGCCGAGGCCATGATCAACTTTCGCTAGCAGGGATGAAATGGGCTTGGACAGGTCCCACTCACAGTTCATTGGCGGGCCAAGAAAGATATCAATGGTTCGTTCTCCAAGAGATGGGGATTGCTCGCGCGGGAAGCGTTGAGAAGGACAGAGGCCTGGTCTGGGTTCTTTGCGGTAGTTATAGTGCCGTTGTGTGTGGTGAAAGAGGCAGCTTTTGCGTGATGTCACCGTCTAAGGCCGAGTATGGAGAAGTCAAAGTTCCGTCACGAGCGGAGGTGGAATCATCCCATGCGACCGCCTCACCATATGCACGTAGGCCAGCCGAGGATTGTTATGTGCAGAAGAGTATCAAGCCCAAAGAGACCAGTCAGAATTTCAACGTTCGTGTTGGTTTCTTTGCTTTTTGTGTCGTTGAATATTGCTTTTTGTGTCTCGATGTCCAAGAAGGGAAGCTTTTTGGTCAGGGCGCATCACGTGATATAAGCTCCAATTGACTTTCGGCGACTGACTGGAACCTTTCAACGGCGGACCGAAAGCAACACGCAAGAGTGACGAAGACAACAACTGCTATTGTGCAACTGTGCAATATTTCGGATCCCATGGAGGCGTTAATGCTTGGAAATGCTCCTGCGTTGGGCTAGTGCAAGAGATTCGGTGTTTTGTCCACCGTCGGTACAACCGACAGCACGCCAGTATAGCTTCTGATCTGCGGCAAATATACCTCGAGCC
Source organism: Arthroderma sp. MBC 929 (assembly GCA_030789285.1). Taxonomy (NCBI): domain Eukaryota; kingdom Fungi; phylum Ascomycota; class Eurotiomycetes; order Onygenales; family Arthrodermataceae; genus Arthroderma; species Arthroderma sp. MBC 929. The sequence continues at coordinate 500,799 of JARJUX010000002.1, read as the reverse complement.
TTATCAAAAGGGCAATATGTTGTTGAAGCTGGCAGCTTGCAAGCTTGTACATCTGGAACTTACCGTCCTGCATATCTGGGAGCTTGCTGCTTCGTGGCGGTACTACATCACACCAGTTTCTACGATCCGGTTACACCACCACGAAAAGGGAGCTCTGTGGAGCGAAAGAGCACAACCATGCGGCACAGCTAGGACCAAAAAAGTTTTCCGAGAGAACAGAATCTAGGAATACGTGGTGATTAGTCTGAGACTCTTTCTGCAGTATTTGACGAGGATTATGGCATAGCATGAAAATCAATTGACTCCTGTCTAACTCGGGCTGTTTCTCCTAGCACAGCATCCTATTCCTTGCTGGAATATTTACTATAAACCCAGTCTTCGACTACCTTGCCCAGCTCCACTTCTACTTGCAATCAAACCCTGGACACGTTTCACAATATCTCGATGTGGCTCTTACAGGAAACGTCCATTTTGAGGAGACCATTGTTTTGTTTATTGCTGATTTACTTAAGAGCCTGGGACCAAATGAGTTATATTGGTTGATAAAATAAGAACCTATGAATCACGATAGGGGTGTCTGGGTTACGTGGGTGAGAAGTACATGTTACAGGCAAATACTCGAAGGAGCCTAACACAGTGCCAAACGATACTCAACCTCCAATCGATTTCCTACTTAACCTCTGTAAGATATGTTAGACTTTTGCCTTAAAAACAAGGAATGAACAACAGGCGAACAGAGATTACCCGTCTAGATGACTGCAGCTCGTGAAAGCACAGTCGAAGCAGAAGCAGTAAAGATATACTTCATTTCGACAACCAGTCCGAGAGGTGAGGGTTATGGAATACATCTACAGAATATTACCTAGACCTGATGACTTTCTCGAAAACTTTCGAGTTTACTCGACCGGTTCGACGTTCTGACCAAACTCTGGGAAATTTATGACATCAAAGACGAAACTACCGTTCCTCCTGTATAATTGTTCTAAACTTCCCTAAAGGCCTCCTCCCGAATGGGTCCTATTAGGTTAAATTTTTCTGTAGGATGCTACGTATTTATCAGAACATAAGCAGGTTGACCACCTGGTCCAGATCTGTTCATGACATCCTCTGCGTTAATCTCTTTTGATTAGCCCCTCAAAGTTGCGGGTGGGCATAAAAATAGAACTATAAATTTCATTGAAGCACACACCCCGGCTGGCTGATTCCTACTGATAACCAAAGGTTATTCTTTGGAAATTGGACACTGATAGACAGATTTTACGGCTAGATTGTCCTCACGGGGTTTTGAAAATGCGTCTGTATCTTATCCAAGCTCTCTTCTTTGCCTCTGCTCTGGGTGTTGTAATCGCGAAAACAGTCAAAACCTCCACAAATGACAATGAAAGGTACGGAAAGTTGAACATGCATAGGCTCTCAGTTCTAATGTTCAACAGCTCCCAGAGAGCACCACCACATCGCCGGAATATGTGGAGTAAAAGATAGAAAGGGAGATATCCACCGAGCCGATTATGGTGAGGCACGGTGGGTGCGTTGGTAGATAATTGATTGAATGGAATGTTTGGCGGTGCACTTCTGACCAAAGGTTCAACCGGATCTGCCTTGTAGGATTAGCTTCAGCTAAAGAAATGATTGAGCCAACAGGAATGGAGATAGAAAGAGCAATTATATTTGTTGGATGTCTCTGAGGCAATAGCAGTCGAGACAAGCACTAGCCCTACGCCCTGCAGCCGGACTAGACAGTATCCAGGGATGAGAGGATCTCCGATCTTCATGCAACCACTCGGAATATAATCTATTGCTTGGGGCACCCTTCAAAGCTCGGAGAAAAGCAGCAGTGGCTGTGGTGATGTTGAGACGCCACGCCCAACACCACCATCGTCCAGGTAGCCTTAGCCGAGTTGATAGTCGTTTGTCGGAGAATAAACCCAAGGGGTTTAATAAATTAAGATTGCCTCTAATGCAAGATAATTAAAGGTGAGAGATCGTATGTTTATCAATGGGGTATATCTCTTGGGTGTTTATTACCCTCCTTAAAATAGCTGAGTGGTGGCTGGTGGTGCTGATCAGTGGAATTCCGAATAAGCGAGGTGAATATTCCAACCGAGCATCGATGATCAAAGGAGAGAATCTCCTGTTCAAAAAAGAAAAGAAAAACTACTACGTACGTAGAGGGTGGTAGGTAGTATGTACATAGTAGAAAAAGTATGAAGATAAAAAAAAGAACTTCCGATACCGGGACTCGAACCCGGGTCTATTGTGATCGTTGTTCCGCTTGGGAGCCACATGAAAGACAATGATGCTAACCCCTACACCATATCGGATGGGTTGTTACATAACGGGGCGTTATTAGGAGCCTCAACCCCACCCAAGCCACTTCAACGACGTTTCCCCAGTAACGCTTCTGTTGTAGGCTTCAGCTCAAGCAAAGGAAGCGCTTTATCTGCGTCTCGACTTCATCATCGCGATACCCTACGCTCATTTCGACAATAATACCCCAAGTCCCTTGCGTGGACATACTGCCATCAGCATTTCAGTTCGTTTCTTTGCTCCCTTCATGTTTGCAATCTCTCCGAAGCCTCTTCATCATGGGGAGATCTGAACCGCCATTCCTTTATGATCCACCTACTGCGCATCGCGCCTCAACCCAGACCGCAAGCTTTAATCCCAAGTCTGTGACCCAGGAAAGCTGGTCTCCGCGTCCACAGAGGCCTGCTAGAAACGCTCCTTTGATAAATTTTAACCAGCACCCGGACTCGGTGAGTCGTGGATCATGCGTGCCCGCTATCAGTTGCGCAGTATCTGACTACCTTGGCACTGGAAATAGTATGCGGTCATTCCCACTGGACAAAGCAACCGAGAAGGCATAAACCCAAATACAAAGAAGATTGTGAAAGTCTCTCGATATGCGCAGCTTTTCCTGCGAGTACTTACCTTGCTTGGTGTGCTCGCGGTGTTGTTCTGCGTGATTTGCATCAAAAGCACTTCACTCCATGTGGCATGGATAATACGTGTCGCTGTGAGTTATTTCACCCAGAGAAATTACCAAAAGGGATAGAGCTGATCTTTCACCAGCCCGGAGTATCAACGCTTCACGTTGTGTACGCAGTTTATCATCTCTGCCGTTCTTCAAGGGCGCGTACACCCGGGTCTACCGCTAGTTACATGCTTTTTGCAGCACTGCTTGACACTGGACTTATTCCCTTTTATGTTTTTACCGCCCTGATGGCTCAGATTGAACATCGCACCGGAGAATATCAATGGGATACGCTCTTTGAAACTCCTGATGCAAAAGAAAAAATTGTCTACGCTACCTTCCTTAGCAGTGCAGCTACTGGTGGATTGCATCTATTATCGCTTGTCATTGACATTTATCTAGCAATTGTTTTCCGGAAAATCTCTAAGCTACCTCCGGATATGAACCCACTAGAAGATAATTTGACCGCTCGACCCCGTAAACGCACGAAGTCCGAGATTGCTGAAAAGCATATGAGCCAGAGCACAACAGCGTCCTCAGCGTTCAACAGAGACTCTCTAGCTCAGGATTCACCAATTACGCCGACCCGCACCGTCCCATTTATGCACACCAGAAACAACTCGACTGCAGATACCCAGGCAAACTCAACGCAAGGAGGTGATTGTGATAGGTCATCGTATTACTCTGCTAGATCCCACCGGTTTTCTCGTGCCGATCTCCCCAGTGAGCAGCTACGCCAGTTCGAACAATCTAGTCGGCCCATGACACCCATCACTAGGACCGCTGCGCAAAAAAGAGGAACTGCTTCTCGCCCACAGTCTGGTATATTCCAAGCACCACCGGTAACGGACAATTTACTCCCGGCATCAGGTGCTTCTCCAACCCGTGACCCGAGCGGTGTATCGTCACTCTCGGAAGGAAATTGGCAAACATTCCCATCCAGTCCACCATCTCCTGAGTATGGCAATTCTCAATTCTTGAGTGGCCCTGATCCTTCCCAGAGGCCCATCAGTCTAAACATGGAAGATCTTTTGGACGAAGTAAGATGGAATGTTACCGATGAGCAACGCAACTTGAACATCCGAGGCAGTACAGTTCGACGGCACGGTGGAAACTACACCGCTGTAGATACGGACGAAGAGGACGACTATGGAAATATCTACAGTAGCTCACATACGAATCAGCTATACAACGCAGAGCTCGACCTAGGCGAACGCCGATCTGGTTTTGGGTTGGAAGATAGAGAAAACGATAGAATGGACATGGCTACCAATCCACTCGGAATGAACCCTCCGACTCCCAGGCCACTCGAGATTGAAAAATCTAGTACACCAAAAGGCAGTCTTCGCCGCGCCCCGTTATCCGATGTACCAAACCCACCGGCGTCCAGCGAACAGTCGACGCCAGTTAAGAATTCTACCCCTGGGAAACTTCGATCATACGGCAATCTTGGTCAAGATACTCCATCTCCAGCTCGCCCAACGACAGCAACAACACCCGGAAGCAACAGCAAAACGGAGAAGTCCCGATGGAGGCGAAAGAGCAGCAGAGGAGTTACATACGAGTCACTCAAGCCAGACGAAGATAGTGATGGTGAGCAACGTGCCAACAACAACGGTGAAACCGATCGCAAAGGTCGTGTTGTCAGCAATACCGGGTTCGATCTTGGGAACGGCCTAGGGTCTGGTTCACCAGGATATGGTACTTACATTGCCGGCTTGGGAGTCGGTAGGAGACGAGACGTAAGCGGAAAGGTTGCAGAAGAAGGAAGAGGTGGATCAGCCTTTGAAGAGGAGGAAATGGACACCCGATCAAAGAGCAACACGCGCGCATCATCTAAGAATCGCGCTGCAGGCTGGGCGCGATTTAAGGGCCTGTGAACGCCCTACACGTTGCTCGGTGAAAGATAAATAGTGGCGTATGAACCCTCTTGTCTTCGCTGTTGGTTTATCTGTTCCATTGCCTCACCGCTTTCTCATACCATTTTTGTTATTATTACTCCTTTGAGAAATAATATCTCGGGTGCGAATGAGTGCATGGTTATGGATTGGTACACTAATTCTCCTATTTTCCGGGCCAATCATATTAAATCCTGACGAGCAAGGTATGCTGCTGCCCTCTTTAGACCCCAACTGGTTTGGGGTCTGAAGGTGCTCACCACTCCCTTGCTCATCGCGATTTCATTCTTGCGTCGGACAGCTGCCCCCTTTTGCTATTTACCCCCCTGTTTGTTTTGGTCTTTTGAGCGCTTTTTGTTGTTATATATGCCATGTATGTGAATTTATGTATGTAGATGAAAGTTATATGAATGGAAATGGAACTAATGAGATGGAATTCACGTCTTTACTTGGTAGTGAGCTGGAGTATCATATTGTACTCATGAATCTATCATTATCAGATAAATTATCTGCTCTGTATGTAAAATGATGGGTATATACAACCATAACTAATCCCACGCAGCAAATCCATTTGGATGAACCTGTATCATATAGAGAGGCGATAAACCATCATACAACTTCCATTGAACTAAGACATCAATCATAAAATCCTCCTCAAAGGCCCACTCTCAAGGAGCTGTTGTGTTTGGACTAATTGGGGAAACCGGTGTACTGCTCCCTTCTCCTATTGCTGTTCCTTGGAGCTCTACGGGCCCAAAGCCCGCACTCGATAATTTCTTCGCAGGCCTGATATCCTCAACCCCAGCCACGGGTGCCTTTTCATCGCCAAACTGAGGGATATATGGCTGAAGTATGGCTGATTGAGGGTTGGGTGACTGAGGGATGGGCGAATGGGGGCTAGGCGATGACTCAGGACCTTTCCCGGGGTCGACGCTGTACATTCCACGCAGAAAGGCATCGTCAACTTTTGGTTTTGAGTGGCGCGGTTTGTACCAGAAAAACCAAATGAGAGCGAGGACAATTGCGATCAGGGCAAACCCTCCGACAATACCGCCCACGATTGCCCCTGTGTAGTTTGGGCTGGAGGGCTGTGGTTCGGCGGTTGGTTCGGTGGATGAGGAGGTTGATGGAGGCGAGGAGGGTGTTTCAGACGGAGAAGACGAAGTTTCAGACGAGGGTTCAGACGAGGTTTCAGAAGAAGTGGCAGATGAGGTTGCCGATGAGGTGACAGAAGTGGAGGTAGAGGAGGAAGGAGAGGAAGAGGTGCTGGCGGGCTTATCACACCCGTCAATGCTGTAATATATCCAGCTAGAGTTGTAGCATTTTGTTAACTCCGCGACCAAGGTAGTGGTTGAAGAGCACGGGGAGCCGCTTTTAGCATTCAGGCCATAGATCGTAACTATTGTCAATGTCAGTATTTTGGTCGCCATGCGCGAAATTGATTGGAAAATGAGGTTCTATCTCTGACCTGCACATCCTGGATCTAACTCATCGATCCGAAAGCTCGAGAATTTCGCGCCCCCTGGTAGATTTGAGCAGTCTCCTTCCGGATACCCGTTTGGACCATCTACGGATTTGTAGGGCTCTTCGCAATTGTCGTCGGAGAACGTAGAAATCGTTGAAGCCGCTGTAAATTGGATTTGATAGAGAAAAAGGAGAAAGAGTGCAAGGCCGGCCCATGGAGAAGACATGCCCAACGATGTGGAGGCCCAATTGCCCCCTCTCTTCTTCATGCTGGCGATCTTGGTAGTGTTGGCTGCTTTTGAAATGTTGATGAGTAGGAGGGTGAATGGAGTAAAATAATCGGTGCCATCACAATTCGGTCATGCAGACATTGTGATTTCAATTGCGGCCGATAGGCACTTGACTTTTCCTCGCTCCCTTCCCAATCTTCTTAGTTACACTGGAAAAAGGAAGTGTAGAGGAGAAAAAGAAAGAGGATGAAGGGAGCCGAGTTGATTTGTCTAAGGAGAAACCTATCCCGCCTCAACGTGCCATTCTTGAAGAACTCGGCTCGGGGGTTTATGTGACAGGGGTTTCAACCACCGATCAACCTTGAGCTGCATATGGCAGCCAGATCCATGTTGCTGTGGTAGATGAAGCGGGGAGTCTGCATGAAGACTGGAGCTTGAACGCGGCATTTTGCTCATATCTTCACCCTGAGTTGCCGAGGCCACAATGCAATTCTTGCTCGGTCCTCCCATGTCAGCAAGATAAGAGAGGCCTGAGCGATATAAAGAATGGTGGTATGTATATTGAGCTTCAGGGCCGTTGAATATGGCTGTCTGCTGGGCGTGGTGGACGTCGACCGTCGCAGTTTCAAGCATCACCATCACCAGCGTCTGCTCAAGAGAGGGTAATCTCCCATCCTAGTCTGCGGGACAAATGTCTTGAATGTAATTAGAAGTCCCTGAATTTGCGGTTGGAAGAACCCTCTCGCTCCACATCGTCGAAGGTAATCCTGGGTAGCGCATCTTAGTTCCTTGTCCCCACGATGTCGTTCTGTGGAACGTTTCGCCCACGAGGGAGAAATTGCCTTTCAACCCTCAGTTCGTCAATAATCATCGCAATGCTGCCAGAGTTGCAGTGAGAATCGCTCTGAGGACGTTTTTTGGATGCCTTTTTGACGCTTTTATCCAAAATATGTCGATACCGGGGAGAATGTTGCTCTTTGGCCATGATAATTTTGATATCCCGTCAGCCGTTTGCGTTGCCCAGCTTCAAATAAGTGTTGGAGAGCAGGACGTGAGGAGTTTCTGTGTTTTCCTTTCATGCATTCTATTTTCTGGTGAATAGAGAATCTTCTATTCGTTTGTGTAGTTCTTCTTTGTCACTGGATATTTATGTAGTTTCTGGATTGACCATCTTCAGTCCACACAAAATATCCATGGAATCTCTTCTCAGAACACTTCCATCTCCAGATATTTCATATATGCTATAACTCACATAGAAATACCTGCTCGCTGCCTACTCTCCAATTGTCTTTTCAGCTGCCATACCCGGTCGAATAGTCAGCTCACATTCTGAGCTCAGAATGTCTACCCCTAAACGGCCACTTACTTGTTACTATTGGAAGAATGGGGGATGCAGAAACTCGGAGGAAGAGTGCCGATTCTTGCATATCGATACAGAGAGAGTTGCAGCTAGCCCAAGGAAACAAGGTGATTCACACTGGTGTGGTTTACTACATGTGTGTTGCTCTTACTGACTTGATCTTAGGACAAAATCGCTCGGCTCCAAGCAACAATGGCGACCTCATATCTCTGTCATCGAGGGACAGTATACCGACGGCAATATCTGAACAAAAAGACGGGCCGTCCATATCTGCTGAAATAATTACTGCCGTTATCATGCTCCAACCAAGCCTCACACTCATGGAAGACATGTTCACCAGCAGCCCACTCCACGCAGTTAAAAAGGCCCTATCAGCAAGTAATGATGGGCCAGCTGTTATATTTACAGCTATAGAATACAACCGGGAGGATCTGGTAAAGCTGTTTTTGCAATATGGGGCAGATCCAAATAGCACTCATCAGGACTCACAAATTCCCGTCCTTGCTTTTGCGATACTCAACAAGAGCTCTACCACCAATGACATTGTGAATCTGTTGCTTAGCTACGGGGCTAATCCCGCTGTTATCCCCAGAGAATTTTGGGACGAGGAGCTAGATGGCTTTAGAGCCTACCCCCATCAAAGGTCGGGTGGCACAAAGATCCCCAGATAAAGGAGTTATCAAGATGCATTACCATCTCGATAAAATATCGTCTATACCAAGCATACAAGGTAACCCCACTGGAGTTAAAACAATTCAAAAGGAAACTATACCCTTTTTTACAGTCAGTTGCCCAGGCGGAGCACTTTCTCGTCGGGCAAAAGCTTGCCATCGAAAGGGTCAAGCGTCACTTGATCACTCATTTGTTGTCAAGTCATGGGAAACCCCTTGTGATGGTATTCAACGGCCCGCCTGGACACGGCAAGACCACATTTGCTCGTTTAATGGGTGATTTCGTACCAATATCTTCCTTGATAAACTGCCAAACTCGGCCAGGCGAAAGCGATACGGATAAAGAGCCAACGCAGCGCACCAAAAAGGATATCGATAGAAAGTTAACTGTCATTTTCGTCGATAGTGCAAACGAGTCGAACCTCTCGCAACTGGTAACTTTCCTCGATGGCGACGATGACTGTAAGTTGCTTCTCATACTGATGGTTTACCTTGCACTGACCAGAGTGTTCGTAGACACCTATCCGGGCCAGGGCGGTCAAAAGTCAGTCGAACGATCTAAAACAGTCTGCATAATCGCGACCACCGCAGGAGAGCAGGCTTTGATCACTTTTCACAACAAGTATATCAAACATGGAGGCTCACGTCCTTCTCCACCTTGGGATTACCTAGATAAATCAGTGCGGAAGGAAGTGATAAGCCATTTTCCGGTAAGTGTATCATATACACCCTCAGGCACAGCATAATAAAGCAGAGCGATGAATCCCGCGTTTAACTAACCAATCTCTAACATCAACTAGCGTCCTGTATCCCGCCACATCGGGCCAATCGTCCCTTTCATGCTGTTCTCCAAAGCCGAAGCTATAGTCTTGACACACGGCTTTATAACCAAAGCCTTCAACGCCCTAGCTAGGTCATATAGATCATTGAACCTGGCGCACTACAACCCATTACCCGTCCAGCACATGGTCTACGCGGATGAACAGGCGTGTTCCTGGATAGTGAAAGCAAACTACGACATCAACTTTGGCGCCCCTTCCATAGAACACGCTGTTTACAGCCATGTCCAGATACCTATGGTTGAGCGATTTATGGAAGAGCTAGACTCAATTACTGAATGCCATTCTCAGTATCCGGATGGTAATAAGTGTGATCAACTGTCGGTTTATGTCACTAAAGATGGGGAGAGTGTCTCTGTCACCTACACTTACGACTTACCGGTGAGCGAGTAAAGCTATGGAGTTCTGGAGCATAGGATCGGGGCTAATATGGGGGCTAATACCGTGGTTTGCAATTTAATAGGACGAGGCGTGAAAAGGGAAACTATGCTCAGTTACCGGAGGTTTGAGGGCAATTTCTTTCATATCATTTCAAGGAGCAACTAGCTAGAACATTCTAATTAAAGGAAGGATTTTTACCACCATTTGCAAGTATTTTCCCTCAAGAGAACGATTGTGATGTCCCAAATATGGGAATGAATTAGTGGAGGAGCAAAAAGAGAAAACTCCAAGAAAAGGAAGAGAGAAAAGCTTCGACGCCTCTGATTCAACGACGCCCAATGACTTAGATAGTAGATACAGGGGGTAAAGGGGTTTGATAGATTTAACAGACGTCACTATCTAGAGAGAAAAGGAGGGGTGAAGGAAGAGTGGTCAATGGGATGATAGATGGGCCAGGGAACATTGTGTAAACACATAAGATGTTCAGCGTAGAAGTGGGATAACAAAAGAGTCGAAGGCAGGTACATGTACAGCACTACGAGAAATCTTCCCCGGTTTCTTCAATGTTGTTCTTAACACGGAGGAAGATGGCGGTCTTCCATTTATCCAGCTTGCTCAACTGGTCATATTCGAATAGGCGATCTCCAAATGCGTCATTGTCACCTTGCTCAACGGCATGAGTTAGGTCTGCGAGTAGCTGGTACTCTCGTGTCGAAGCGAATGTGTTATCTAGTTCACAGTAGGTTTGTAGTGCCCTGTTTGTTGCGACAAGATCCTAACAAGAGGGAAAATGGAAGTTAGCATGAATGGCCGTACTAGTGATGAAAGGAAGTATGTCAGATGGCCCTGGTTCTTACATTCGAAGCGAGATGGCACATAGTCGCCTTCATGAAGTAATCTTTCACCGACCACTTCATAAGATGGTTGCTTATCGAGGACCTTGCTACTTTTTCGAAATTCTCAACGGCTTTATAGTAATCTCCCTGGATAGCTGCGAGATCGGCGACCTTAAGGAAATGCTTGTTCGCAAGTCTGAAATGCCAAAATAAGTTAGTGGTGCATGCGGTGTGGGAGTTGGCAATAGTTGTCAAGACATACGCTTCAGCGTTATCGCCCTCAAACCATTCTGCGGCCTTCTCATAGGCTTCCAGAGCTCTTTTTTCATCACCAAGTTCCACCTCATAGACTTCTGCGAGATTCTGTTGGTGTGTAGCTGCCCGTCTGAAGTTGCCTTTGGAGATGTAATGTTGTATAGCCTGCTGAAGGACACGGGCCGCATCTTCGGGCTCTGATTTTCTATATACTTTGAATGCTTCCGTCAACGTGTTGGCCGCATCGTCTGGTTCGTTCAAGTTTTTGGTGTAGATCTCTGCTGCCCGCTCAAGTGTCGTTCCGGCCTGTTTATCTGTTTGTTTTCAGATACATTCTCTTATCAGCCTTCGAAATGCCACCACGACTGAAACCACAAGAGCTATATCTTCCTAGAGGGAGAGGAAACCGTAGAGGTTGAGCGAAGGGAAAGTATCTGGGTCTGGAGGTACGAACTCATTTTCTGGACCCTGAAGACATTTGCGGCCTGTAAATATAGATCGACAGCATTTTCGTATTTTTCTGATTTGTTGCCGAAGAAGCTGAATCCACCACTAGCACTTTGAAGCGCTTTATCTGCCTTTGGAAGGGGGTTCTAGTTAGCATTTATCCGTGTATATTGATCATTTCGCGGGGCAGCGGTTTGATGTCATACTTTCTGCAGAAGAGCTCTGGGATCCTGGGTCATGGTTTCGGTGTCGCGTTGATATTCTGGAGGTAACTAAGAGTTTCCCTGGCAAGATGCAAAAGACCAGCTAACGCAAGGGGAGGATCTAGATATATAAGAGTGAGTGTACAGCCAGAGCTAGACAGTGTTGAGTTGACGTTAGTTGCTTGGTGGGTCGCCAAAAGTCCAGCCGTGTTGGTTCTCGGCGGCGTCGCAAAGTTTTGACAACGCGGAAAAAACAAACCTACTCCGCGCCAAAGGAATTCAACAACCACGCAACACCAGCTAATATATCTGAAAACCTCCAGGCTGGCTGCCGAGCTACTTCTAACCGTTCCTTAAATTACTGAAAATCACTCACAATTGGGTGGCTTCGAGGCCAAATCGTCATCATTCGTATCAATAAACGGAGAATTTACGAATCTCTAGAAAATGATGCTGATGAACTGCAAGGCTCGCGTGGCATTCCGTCAATCTTTCACTCGAATACCAAGACTCCGATGCGAACCTGCCTGTCAATTTTATTCTTCGAAGGCTGCCGTACAGAACGACGCAAGCTCAATCCTCGCCAAACCCACCTGGTCCGTTAAATCGCTTCTACCCGATAATTCAGGCAAGGACGCGGCACCGAGTGTTACGCCAAAGCAATTACAGCATCTCCTTCGACTCTCTGCCCTCCCGCAACCCTCTACTGTAGATGAAGAGCAAAAAATGCTCAGGAACCTAGAGTCCCAGCTTCATTTTGTAAGAGATATACAACGGGTTGATACTGCCAACGTGACGCCACTACGAAGTATTCGAGACGAGTCAGAGGAAGCACAAAGGGAGGACACAATAGATCTCTCGACGTTACGAAAGGCACTTGATAGAGAGGAATATGTTGGAAGAATGAGAAGAATCCGCCGAACCCGAGCCGAGAAATTTGATAAACCGGATGGGGACACTTGGGATGGTGACGCGTTAAAGACTGCTAGCAAAACAATGGATGGATTCTACGTTGTACAATCGACACCAGAGGAGAAATGAACTTCTTCATACTGTCGTCCATCAATCTATCTTGAATCCTTGCTGGCACTTTGCATAAAACACGTGATGTTCACGTGTCGATGCCTTCCTGTTTGGGTGAAACGATGTTGACTTGCGCATCCTCGACGACTTCGCCTCCGACAACATCCAACAACGCCGCTTGGCTTCACAGCACAGAAATTGTATGAAGATAGCGATGAGGTTTTGAATAGATTCCACTTCCAGTCTCCACTGCCAAGGCGAAACACAAAACATGTCGACACCAACATCCGATAGATCTATATTTGGCGGGGGAACTGCCGCTAAATCAGAGCTAGGAAGCGAAAAGCCCAGCAAACAGGAAACTTCCGATGGAGACTTACGAGAAATCCTGACTACTGCGCAGCAGGATGACTTGGTCTATCTAATAAAGCACTCCATAGATTTGATGGCGGCTATGATCTGTTCCCATTCCGAAGAGTCCATTTCAAAGCAAGAAGACGAGGAACTTACTAGAGAAGGGAAGGACATCGGCTATTCTGACCAAACCCCCGAACAGAATCAACCAAAAAAGGACAACAGGGAGCCGAGATCCCCCACCGCAGTTGCGGAGTTAAAGACAGAGGCAGAGGCGTCTAGATTCCTTAATGCATGGAGAGAGTCTGTTTTACTTCGTTTATCAGAATTATTAAAAGAAGGAAAGCGCCAGGCCGGGAAACGGGACTCTGATAGACAAGGCTTGAGTAGCAGACAACAAGAAAACCTTCCCTCAGATAACAAAGGAATTAGAGGCGGCAACTCACCCACTTCAGACTGTCCCCTAGCAGAGCTACCTGCCAAATCCAAACTAATTGTTCTCAACTGCCTTCTGCTCTTGCTCTTAAGCTTGGAGCACTACAATGCGCATTCTCGCTCACTCCTCACCATAGTCTGTGAGAGCCTTGGGCTTTCTCCAAGGGATCTTGCCGAGAACGAGATGAAGGTCGCTCACGGCCTACTCGACAGCGTAAAGGCCTTGTCAGGCGACGAAGAAGTAAAACGCAAAGCCGAGCAAACGAAGAATTCTCGGCGATGGAAAGTTGGCCTTGCGTCAGTCGCGGGGGCGGCGTTGATTGGAGTGACGGGTGGATTGGCTGCGCCCTTCGTCGCAGCTGGAATTGGGGTTGTTATGGGAGGGTTAGGCTTGGGCGCCACGGTAGCAGCTACTTATCTCGGAGCTGTTGCAGGAAGTTCCATCATAGTTGGTGGTATATTTGGAGCGTACGGAGCTAAAATGACCGGGCGTATGGCAGATCGGTACGCTCGGGAAGTTCAAGATTTTGCATTTTTGCCAATCCACCAGCCCCTCTCATCCTATCAGATCGACGGTCCTGTATCGTCAGAACATCGTCTCAGAGTGACGATATGTATCAGTGGCTGGCTTACGGAGGGAGGCGATGTCATTAACCCCTGGAGGGTTCTTGGCAATGATTCTGATGTTTTTGCCTTGAGATGGGAGCTCCAAGCGCTTCTAAGACTTGGAAACTCTATGGATGCGTTTGTGCGAAACACTGCGTGGGCTGTGGCTAGCCAGCAAATCATACGCAACACCGCCCTGGCGCCGATTATAGGTGCTGTCATGTGGCCACTTGCGTTGTCCAGAATTTCCCACATTGTCGACAACCCGTTCAGAGTTGTAAGAGTCAGAGCAGACAAAGCCGGCGAAATTCTCGCCGACGCTCTTATAAACAAGGCTCAAGGTGAACGACCAGTAACACTAATAGGTTACTCAATGGGAGCCCGAGTCATATCATCCTGCCTCATCAGCCTCGCCAAAAGACGCGCATTTGGTCTCGTTGAATCAGCTATATTGATCGGATCACCTGTCCCCACCAACACCAGCCATTGGAAATTTATGCGCACCGTTGTGAGCAGAAGGCTTATAAACGTATATTCTACCAACGACTCGATTCTTCGGTTCCTCTATCGTACCAATAGCATGCAGATCAACATTGCCGGCTTACAACGAATTAGTGGACTTGACGGAGTGGAAAATTTTGACGTCAGTGACCTGGTTAGTGGCCATTTGCGATACCGATTAGTTATCGGGAAGATTTTAGAAAGGGTCGGGCTGGAATATCTAGATATGGATGAGATTAAGAGGCAGAACGCTACACTTCAGGCCGTTGAAGCAGATGATCAAAAACGGCTCGAGCGGGAAGAACAGGAACGGCTGGCAAACCAAGACTCCGCCTCACAGCTTAACCCACAGAAGACAGATGAGAAAGATCAAGACGAGCTTGCTGCTTCAGAGCTTGAATCCCGGAAAATAGAAGGGGATGTAGAAAGGCGAACCCAGGAACGTCTTACCGAAGCCAGGCTTAGTAGCATCCAAATTAACGATCGCTCTGAGTCTTGAATTTTAAGCAGCATATTTTTTTACCTATATGACATAAGTTATTTTTCTGCCAAAGTTATATTCACCCTTCTGTTATGAATACTTCAAATCATTCCGAACAATCATATTTTTCGTTTCTCGTTTATATGGTTAGCGACACGTATGCTGCATCTTAGCAAGGCTCGCTTGCTCCAACCAAAAAATCATCGTACAGTCGTATATACACAAGACAGCGTGCTTGGAGAACAGCATCCCATATTTACTCCACCCTTCTGGTCTGTCCTAGGCATTCCTCCAGCACACTTTATTCTGATACTTGTAATCATAAGCGGACCATATACCAAAAACCTGCGCAATAGTGGCGAGAACGACGAGGATATGAAATAGCTGATGGGAACTAAACCATAGGTCGAATTTCCCAGGGCTTAACGATTCAGGAATACGAGTCTTCAATTTTGAAAAGATATAAAGAAAAGGTTTGTGCCCACCTTTGGGAGGACCCTTTTTTACCTCTCTGCCCGCCGCCCCGTTATAGGAGGGAGCAGAGAGGCAAAAAGGGTGTTCTCCCGAATGTAATAGAAAACAGTTAGATGGAATCAATGAAATCAAGGTTTCCAAGTAACGGATACAATGTTGGAGGGGTTCAAGGTAGGAGTGGGGTGGAATAGATGCTTACCGCATACAGAAATACGCCAATAATGTGCAGAAGCCCCTCGAGGAGGTAGAAAGGTAGACCGGATTGTTTGAACATATCGGATACACCGAAGCGCATTGCACCGTGTCCCAAGGGGGCTAGGGCGGACAAACCGGTACACATGAAGGTAAGGGCGCGAAAAGACCGATATTGTCGCCCTTGAAGTCTAGGATGAAGCAGAATAATACACGTAAGGATACTAAGGGCGAATGTCTTTCCCCCGGTAATTATAGGGTTAGCTGTCTCTGAGCTTGGTGTTTTATAGGTAGCGAGTCAACGAGTCGGGTTGAGGTGCGGGCTAGGGCGGTGGTGAGTGTAGTGCTGGGTTCCCTACCATCGACCAGTAGAATGACCGTATAGCAGGCTCGCAGTAGAAGAGTACATATGTTCCCGATACAATATTGCCGAGAATCAGGCCCACGATTCCAACATAATCGACGCGCAACCATAATTCTGAGACTAGGGCCGAGTGGTTCATAAGAGTATGATAGGCAGAAGACATAGACATGCATGAGACCGCAGTGAGTAGGAAGAAAGCGAACACCATCCTGTCGGTTGATGTGGCCTCCGGGTAGAGAGATTCAAAGTGGTTATAGACCAGGAATTCGGCAGCAAGGAAGCTGACGGCCGGTAAGAGGTGGGTGTAAATATTTACTGATTCGTTATGAATATAAGTCCAACTGAAGAGGCATTTAAGGGCGGAGTTGGAGACGGGCCTGTATCCAGTGCGAATGAACGTGTTGTCCTGGAGCCAATGAGGGACTTCATCGAAAGTGAGTAGCTGAGGTTTCTCCGGTCGTATTCCATCGGATTGAAAGGGAATTTCATCCAAGTCCAGTCGGGAGGAGGTCGTCATTGACGACGCTTGAGGAAATCGATGGATGACCGTCATGACGGACAGGTATAGTTCCAGATATCAGGCTTGACAATAGGTTTCTTATTCTTCAGGTAGGAAACATAAGGAATTAACAGTAAAATAGATTATGTCTATTCTAGAAAAATAACGAATGGAAAAGGATTGATAGGAGTTAGGTGATGAGAAACATCAGTGTCTAATTCAAGAGGAATCCATGACACTAAGAGCACTAGCAAGGGATAAGCGAGAGAGATAAAAGAGCGACATGAGTGCGAATGAGGAGCAAAATGAGGGACGAGAAAAAAAAAAGCTCGTATATCATTTCATATTATTAAGACGCCAGGCAGGGTTGCCAATCTGCTGGCGCCTTACAGGTTCACCGAAGCCAACCAGGCCGGAAGGAGTTCGGCAGGGGGAGACAACGCCGTGTGATGGAGAAGGTCCCACCAGCAAACCAGCGGCGAACGGCGACGGCGTGGTGAAAGGGCGTGGATATCGGCAGCGACGGTTGCAACGGCCACCCATGCCTAGCACGAACCCACGACACCATCATTTTCTGTCCTTGGTGGAGAACTGATTTTAGTGCAATGCAGGACGACCTTTCCCCCGTCGTCTTGAGCATGGATGAAGGGATGTTGACCGAGAGATGGATAAATCAAATGGTGATTGTTGTGGATGTTCGTTGTTGGTGGTTGAAGAAGCCTTTTTGGCGCTTAGTTAAGCATCACCAAGCCTTTTAAGCGCCGGAAGCAGCATGGTCATGTGATGGCTCTGGCAACAAATAGTAGACAGGTGGTATCTTGTATATTCTCTATCAACAAATTATCATAATCATAAGGCAAAGACCATAGCTGGTCATGTCATATCATGCAGAAAATGCAACCTCATCATGTCCCAAATCAAAGAAAACATTGAAAACCAGACTTTTCCAATCCTTCCCAAAACCACAAACCTCATTATATCAATCCCGACGTTAAACAGTACCATCCCACTCAATTGCTTTTCGAGGGAACACTCGTTTGTACAAGCTGATACCCACGGCGTCTTGAGGATTGATCTTCGCGTCAAACATGGCTTTAAAGTAGCCATGGGTTCCCAAGCTTTCTTTGATGAAACCGCTGCGGCCTCTCTTTGTCCATAGCTGCAGAGCTTTGAACCACTGGATATCCTCTGAATTGAAGAACATATACCGAACAGTGACAACCTTCTTGTGAATCTTGTACGGGTGCCCGGTTAAGATGATTCGCTTGGCCACAACTCGAGCGTTATCAGGAGCCATGGTGGTCCCGTTCCCGATTAATTGCAGCGTGCTCGTTGCGTTGGACATGTCCTGATCGTTCCCGTCCAGAACTTCAGGATCTGCTTGAGCTTCACGCTTGAATACCAAGACTGGGATAGCGCCCCATGATACTGGGCCAATAAACGTGGCGACTGCACTCCGGCCAGGATGGATGAATCGATCAAATTTATGGATGTTATTGGGTGTGTTTCCAGCGGCAGAAAATACAGGTTTGATTGTCAATCGGCGGGGTCCGCATTGGATGATCAGCTCAGTCTTTGATCGGAGTGGGTTCTCAATGCTTGAGTTTAGAGTCATGTTGATGTTGACGACGGTGTGTTTGTGCTCATGGCGAAGAAGGGAGAAAAGTGACAATGGGTTCGGCGCACGCTCCTTCAGGTTTAGTGGAACATCACGAAGGTGTATATTCACTCTGGTGCCAGGCGGTACCCCACCCACCAGGGCTTCACGAATACATTGGTTCCTAGACCCTTTATAATCTGACACTCGGAGCAGTCGACGCCAGTCCTCTGGCTCGTGGGCTCTATCTTCTTCCTCTGCCCATGTGCTTGTTCTAAGGCTCTTCAAACCGCGGTAGCGAGCGAGACGCTCTCTTGCAAGGGTATTGGGATGAAGCTCAATTTCATCTGGGAATTCGAGGTCTTCTTCAGCTTCCGTCTTCCGACTTGCTCGATAATCCTCTATTTGCTGAGCTTCATCTTCAGGTGATGGGTCCAAGAACATTTCGGATTGTGGATATTCGGTTCCGCCACCCTCTGTCATAGCATCTCGATTATCAGTATTGAAAACACCATCCTCTGGGCCGGCCTCGGCATCATCCATCATCTCATCGTCGTCGTCATCATGGGCGTCGTCGACCAGGTCAGACCCTGAATCGGATACGTCATCCAGATACCAAGCCGCTTGGTAGTTTGATGTTCCCCGAGGGAGCCTTCTCGGCCGTGGTGCTGCATTTTCATCGTCGTCAGAGAAGTAATGGTGGTCGTCGAGCAATACTCCTTTCTTCTCGGTTGGACCCATGGCCATGTCATCATCATCATCCATAACTACCTCCTCAAGCGAAACGGTCTGCAAATCATCGGCATCGGCAGTAGGCTCATCGAGTACCTCTTCCTTCCACTCATCGTCTACATTCATGCTATCCTCCTTCTTATTTCGCAGGGAGGGTGCCTTGGTTATTGATGAAATTTGAAAATCTCCCCAAGTTGGAATGTGCACTAAGCGGTCGGATTTCAGCCCCTTTCCACGGACGGTACCGGTGACAGTCACTTCCCCCGAAGCATCGGAGGAAGCCTCAGGCCATTGAATATCTTCAATGAGCATCCAGCTTCGGTCGTCCCGCCAATGTATACCCTTTGGAGTTGCTGTACAAAGTCCGCGAACCACGTTGGCGCATTCTTGTCTAGAATCTAGGGAGTGAACTTTTTCTAAACCCGGGTAGAAGCGGGAAATGGCGTATTTGAAGTAAGTCGCGGCTTGGGTTTTCTTTTTAGGCTGGGATATTTTGTCGAGACCCTATCTATCGTTAGAAATGGCACGGGTATGGCTAATAACTAAAACCACTAGGATCAACGAGTGATATACATACCTGGACGAGAGCAAGAACGTTAGAAATTCCCTGTCCCTCCACTGATCTAAGAAGCAGTTCTGCCGTCTCATCTAGCTCCTCGTCTGCCGAAAAGATGAATACGACAAAGTCCGCTAGCCGACAGGCGTCCAGAGCACTGATCAAATCCCGTTTTGCGGGAATGTACATAACACTCTGCTTGAACCTGTCAATTCGTACATGGCTCAACCCACTGCTGCTTGCACTGTCCGGAACTTCAACGCTCTGGTTCAAAGCCGACACAGCAGCATCTGTATCCACCCCCTCCGAAACAGGTATCAGGGCAACATGCCTCGCTGCTCCGTTATGACCGGCAAATATACTCTTAGCCTCTGAATGGACTTGGCGCTTTAACCTCTGCTTCTGGCGCGCTTGATTTTTCCGTTCGAGTTTCGACTGGAGTTGCTGGTGGGGTGTCTTGCGGCTGCCCCTCTCAGTATTATTTTCAACTTTGCCTAAATTTCATAGTCAGTAAAAAGTATTTCGAGGAGCGATAATCTTCAAATCCACAGAGGTTCATACCCTTGGATATCTCCTTCAATGCTCCCTTAGTCAAGTGCTTGGACTTGAAAGTCTTGTTCGCTCTCTTTGTCGTACTCCGATGATGGTGCTGGGTCGGCACAGCCATGGGAGCCATGCTCTGTCCACTGGACGCTTTGAACCTGTAGGGTAAGGATGCCAGATTGACAACGGTATACAAGGACTAGAATGGCGAAAGGTATCTCTCTTCAACGACGTAAACTCGAGTCAGCAAAAACGTCCAAATTATCGTAGTGCGCAGAAGCAAAAAAAAGATAAAATCACATGATAAGGCCTTATCGCTTTTTTTGTGGGCGCGAAATCTTGGCACAAAAAGTTTCGCAGAAACTCGAGCTGCAGGCAGAAAAAAAGAGTCGACGAGTTCGACGTTGGGATATCACGCTGTCACCAGTCTTTCAATGCTTCGATGATCATGGAGGTAACTACCGCTCAGCCCGCACCTGCGCCTAAACAGCCAACGAAGAATGATAAGAAGAGTTCCGAAGCTCAAGAGGTGAAACGATTAACTGCGGAGGCACAGGAACAATATGGCCGAGGAAAACAAATATCTACAAAATCAATCAAGAACAAGAAGCTGCGAGCCAATTTGAAAGCGCTTGAGTCGAGAAACAAAAACGCTACGCTTGAGGCCAAAAATGCCGAAATCCTGCTCGAGAACGAGGCTGGTTACATAGAAGCGGAGGGGGAACTTGAGCGAACTTACAGGGTTCGACAGGACGAGCTTAAAGCAAACGTCGGGATAGAAACTGCGAAGAATGGATTTGAGTTGAAATTGAATGATTTGGGCCCTTATAAATCGAATTACACGCGGAATGGCAGGAAGCTGCTCCTCGCCGGGCGCAAGGGACACGTCGCGACGATGGATTGGCGGGACGGGAAGCTTGGATGTGAACTGCAGCTTGGGGAGACAGTGAGGGATGCGAAGTGGTTACATAACGATATGTTTTTCGCGACGGCGCAGAAGAAATACGTATATATATACGACCAGGATGGAGTCGAGATTCACTGTCTGAGGAAGCACGTAGAGGCAACACACCTTGAATTCCTACCCTACCATTTCCTATTGGCTAGTGCGGTAAGTAGATTATCCCTAACATTGCTTCCTCTAGACGTTCATGGCTAACTATTTCCCTCTTGTCACTTCTTCATAGGCCACCAGTGGTTTTTTGAAATATACAGATACCTCCACCGGCCAGTTAGTTGCAGAACTGCCCACGCGCCTGGGTTCCCCAACCTCTTTATGTCAAAACCCACATAATGCCATACTACATGTCGGACATCAGAACGGAACCGTCACTCTATGGTCACCCAACTCAACAACCGCACTTGTCAAAGCTCTCGTGCATAGAGGACCAGTACGGTCTCTGGCAGTCGACAAGCAAGGCAGATATATGGTTTCAACGGGACAAGACCAAAAGATGTCCGTATGGGATATCCGAATGTTCAAAGAGGTCCACTCATACTCAATACATCAACCCGGCTCGGCTATATCGATAAGTGACAGAGGCCTGACCGCAGTCGGCTGGGGTACCCAAGTCAGTGTCTGGAGAGGATTATTCGATGCAGCAAAGGAAGACCAAGGGAAAGTCAAAAGACCATACATGGCCTGGGGAGGAGAAGGACAGCGTATAGAAAACATTCAGTTCTGCCCATTCGACGACGTTCTTGGAATTGCTCACGACAAAGGATTCTCAAGCATGATTGTGCCCGGCAGCGGTGAACCCAACTTCGACGCAATGGAGGTCAACCCATACGAGACCAAGAAACAGAGACAAGAAGCAGAAGTCAAATCGTTACTGACCAAGCTTCAACCCGAGATGATCTCCCTCGACCCCAACTTTGTGGGTAAATTAGATATGAGAAGCGAAAAAGTCAAGCGGGACGAGAGGGTCCTCGAGCAGAAACCAGATGATATTGTTGAGAGGCTTAAGAATCGCGGACGAGGAAGAAATAGTGCTTTGCGGAAGTATCTGCGGAAGAAGGGATCTAAGAATATCATCGATGAGAATAAGCTGAAGGTCGAGGCGTTGCGAAAAGAGCAGAGTACTCAGTTCAAAGAACGCCGTCGCCAACAGAAGGAAGAATTGGGGCCGGCATTGGGGAGATTCGTCAGGAAGTAAACCATGCCCAATGGCTCAAAATTCGAATCTATACTTTATTCGGTTTTCTTTTTTCATTGGCTCTCCACCAAAAGTGATTATAATACCCATGGAGTTTGAAGATGAATGTACTGTACGTTACCTGATGCATGGTAGATGGGCGTTTTTTACTTTACTGTTTTGGCCTCTAGACAAGATCTCTCTATATCTTTTTTTAAAAAAACTATTTTTGTTATAACTTCTTTTTTCATTTCTGTTCTTTTTCTTGCTCTCTTCTTTTTGTTCTTGATTTTTCCTAACATTTTATACCCGTAGGAAACCCCGCTGGCGATAGGGCGTGCGATTCGAAACAGTAATATGCTGATTAGACAAAGCCGTCCCCCCATTCGGACAGAGGGTCGCTGAGAACGAAATATAAAGGAAAAGAGGCTTCAACACTCACTTACCTTTTGGCGCAATTCTGAGACCAAGGCTCAGATAGGACCAGACCCCTTCTCCGCACCAGCCTTCCATCTCTCCAAACTCAAGTCGTAGGCACCACTACCCTTCCAGGCACTAATTATCAAGTTGACAATATGGTCTACGCCCTTTCCGGCCTTCACTTCCGCGAACACTGTTGGGCCACCTTCCCTCATTCTTGCCGCATCTCGTTCCATCACACTCAGGTCGGCACCGACGGCTTTGGCGAGGTCAATTTTGTTGACGACCAGCAGATCGCTGCCGGTGATTCCGGGACCACCCTTTCGAGGGATTTTATCACCACCGGCGACATCGATGACGTAGATGATGAAATCGGCTAGCTCACGCGAGTAGTTTGCCGCAAGGTTATCCCCTCCAGACTCGATGAGGAGGAGGTCAGTCTGGAACTTGCGTTGGAGTTGTTGTAGCGCGAGGAGGTTGGCGCTTATATCTTCACGGACAGCAGCGTGGGGACATCCACCGGTTTCAATGGCCCGAATGCGCGGTG
This sequence comes from Arthroderma sp. MBC 929, assembly GCA_030789285.1. Classification (NCBI taxonomy): domain Eukaryota; kingdom Fungi; phylum Ascomycota; class Eurotiomycetes; order Onygenales; family Arthrodermataceae; genus Arthroderma; species Arthroderma sp. MBC 929. The sequence goes on along the minus strand of JARJUX010000002.1, from coordinate 477,782 downwards.
GTGAAAGAGCTTTGTGACGTGTGAGGAACTCCGCATCCTCCCTGTAGAATAGTAGCATACATGTAAACAACTAGAGCTCCGGGAATTATGGGGATCGTCATGGCTTCATAACTATAACCTACCGGGTGAAAATGTCATTGGTGACAGCAGCGATGTTATACTGATCGCGCAAGGCCAAGCAGAGAGCAAGCATCAGAGCAGTTTTCCCTGATCCAACGGGCCTGGGATACAATGCAAGAAACCATGTTAGTCGGCAGAGCCAAGCAGCTGCGAGGGACAACTTATCTGTCGTTGGTCGGTAGGGAAATAAACGTACCCACCAATGCCGATGGTGAAAGCTCGATCTTTCCAGTCACGGCCCTCGATGAGAGGCATCTCTCTGTCCAAGAAGGAGCCTGGCCCGTTTAGGATTTCGTGAGAATGGCCATGAGCATCAGCAGTGGTGTGTGCATGGTCATGGTGCGAGTGGGCGTGCGCGTGAGAGGGCTGGGTCGACATTGTGTATGTTCAAGATGGAGATTGATAGATGGTGATGTTTCTGGTGTTGCTGATATATCTCAGGGCGATGATGAAGAAAAAGCTGAAAAGAAATCAGGGGAAAGTTGGGCAGCAAGATCCCCTTTTAAGCTTTGAGGTGTTGGTGGGGGTTGGTTATTCTCGGTGTTTTTACTACGGCGAAGATGCTAAAAACTATGATGCCGTCATATTTTATACCAAGAATCAAGTGATAGTTCAAGCCACCAAGAGTAAATCTTTTGCATCAATCAATAAAAAAAAAAAGCAAAGAATATATATCCAAGTAACGACTGCTGAAAGACCTGAACGCCAACTCGACCTCGAAGAGACAGACGGAGAGACCATAGAACACAAACCACAGTGTATCAACGCGTGAAAAAACAGAACGTACGAAATTAGGTATGAACCGGTGAGTGAGACATGTCAAGGAGTGGAATATGATTAGAGAATTGCAGCCCTGGAATTGGAAGGGTGATCGTTTGTGGAAGCGCTCAGGAGGGAAGCAAGGCAGATAGATAGCTAAGCCAAACATTCGGTATATCAAAAAAGAAAAGAAAAATCAGAGGCAATAAAATGGGAATGGAGATGGACAGAAATGCGGCAAGGTGGAAAACAAGAGAAAGCAAGGATAATACACATTCAAAAAAAAGGGGGGGAAATTTTTTCTCATCCTCTTAGCACATCGACTTCCACGTCGTAATTATGGGAGGACTTGCGCAGGAAGGCAAGAATGCCATTTCTAGGCACATCTCTCGCTTTGACACGCAGTCTTTCCAAATATCAAAATGACCAGCAAATTGGAACCGGTGGTGGGCCATGATTATTACCGTCTACTCCGAGACAAATGTAAAACGTAATATCTTGTTCAAACGAGCAACCGAAACTTGACGCCGTCAACACCGTAAGCGTAGCTTGAATAAACCCAAGCGGAAACTGACCACGTAGAGTATGCGAAGCAGTAGCGCCATATCCAAAAGAAATAATAAAAAAAAAACAAGGAGTAAAAACCGTAACTGCGCGTCCCGTTTTGCCCCCGGGGTTATTAAATGAGCAGGCGCCGTGGATAACCTATTAAACATATAAAAAGGGAGTTGAAAGCAGCTCCAAGAAAATGGCGGGGGAGCTTGCAAGGTTGTTGTGGTGGAGAGAGGCTTCGGTATCGCTCTCAAGCTGTGCCTTTTTGTCTCTTCCCGCCTACTCTGGGGCTGGCCTTTACTTTCGAGACAGGGGCATTGCCATTAATTTCGGTTGGGGGGCCACCGTCTTCTCCTTCCATCTTTACTGTGCTGGCCCGACGGCGCTTATTGCTGACACTGGGGCTGGCATTAGCGCTTGTCCCTTGGCTCCCGCTGGTATTGGTGCCCTGCTGGCTTTGCTGGGCAGCCATTGCTACTGCCTGGGGGATTGGATTTTGCGCTGGGCTGGGTGTGTGAGTCGAACCTCCAATGTGTGGAGAGACGTGCATGCCAGGTATGCCAAGTTGGGCGGCAGCGGGCGATGAGTATTGTACGGGCCCATTGAGGCCTGGAGTTCGCTGCCCCGGGGTAGGTTGGCCAGGGTGACTAGGGGCAAAGCCTGCAGTTGCTGGATTTTGAGCGAAGTTGTTTACCAGTTGTCGTAGAGCTTCTGGTGGCGTCATGTTGGGGTTGTTTTGTGAATACTGGAAAATGGTTTGCATCTGTGTCATTGTTTCGGCAATCTTTGATAAAGGAAACGGTCAGTCAATGTCCCTAGAGTTGCAAACGGGCCAGGGATAGCTAGTACCTCAAGGAAGCTCAATACTCGCTCAGTAACGCCTTCGTCGGCTACCATGGACTCTGGGAGTGCAACGGCGCCCGGTCGCGCCGCTAGCTTTTGTCTCTTATTTGTCTTGCCCACTTTAGGGCTTGCTTTCTGGTCTGGCGATCCTGCAGGTTGGAGTAGGTTGCGAGGGAGGTATTCGTTATGACCTTTGATGTCGATATCAAGCATTTCGATCTTTCCGTTCGGGTCGTATTGGGCGCGAAGAACACCCTGAGAGACAAGCTGCTATCGAGTTAGAAATACAAATTAAAGCTTATGCAGGGCAGTGTTTTGTAAGCTAACCTGGGTCCCGTTTTCAAACCAATATATGAAGTAGGCCTTGTTACTATCCAGCACTTGATAACCTGTGGCGAGTTCTTTTTCGACTGCGTTTTCGACTATCATTTGCATGTGCTTCACGCCGCTGGTGAAATGAGTCCAATAATACCGAGCTAGGGTGGGCGTAGAGAGTTCGAACTTTTTCGAACCACACTGCGCATTCCAAACACCCTGCCGCAAAACTCCACTGGGAGAATAAAATTGCTCCACAAATTGTTGCCAGTAAGGCAATCCAGGACATGGATCACGGTTCTAGAGACATTATTAGCACGAAATAAGATTGAGTGTCATCAGTGGGAAGTAAGAAAAGGCTCAGCTTACGGAATAGCTGCTAAGGTGCTCAGAGAAAGCAAGCAGACGAAACATTAATGTCCCTTTCATAGGGTTAGGCATCCGCGGGGGGATCATCATCGGCCCTCCACCATGGGCCATTCTTAACTGCTGGTCCTGAGCAGATAACTGTGTTGGCTGGCCTGGTTGCTGCCCCATTTGACCGGAAGTGACAGTTTGACCTTGTTGCTGTGGTACTTGGGTTTGCTGAACCCCTTGTGGTGTTGGTGTTTGGGCGGGGGCCTGCTGTGACGGAGTAAGTGAGCCCTGGGATTGAGGAGGTGGTTGAGTATGTGCAGGAACTGCCTGCGCTTCTGACATGGCCTGCGGTTGTGTTGTTCTTTGCTGAGGGGTTTGCTGCTGGTTTGGTTGAACGGCATTATTCGCTTGAGCCATTTGCAAAGCGTATAAGTGTTGTTGCTGTTGTTGGTGAATATTTTGGGGCTGACCGTGGTGTCCTTGCAATTGTTGCTGGAGGTGGGTTGGGATAGCACGCATATGGCCTGTCGGATTTGCAGCCTGAACGGCAGCCATATGAGCCGCGCTTACTGGTTGAGTCCCGTTTGGCATACTTGCAGGTATTCCGGCGTGCTGCGGCTGCTGAGCTTGCTGAGCTTGCTGTTGCTGTTGCTGGGCCTGCTGTTGTTGAACCTGTTGCTGCTGTTGCTGCTGCTGAGCTTGTTGGTGTTGTTGTTGCTGTTGCTGTTGCTGCTGCTGCTGCTGCTGTTGGTGTTGTTGCTGGGCTTGTTGCTGAGCCTGTTGTTGTTGCTGATGGATAATCATTTGGTGCTGCCGTTGTCGCAGGAACTGCTGCTGCTGTTGCTGCAAATGTTGCTGCTGTTGAATAAATTGCGGGTTATTTCCAACTGCAAGGAGAATAGCTAGTCAGCCACTTTGAACGCCCTAATATCAGACTGACCGCATGGGTGTAGATCTTGAAGAATCATTCAACATACAATTTTGCATATGCTGGGGCTGAAACATCTGATGAGAGTGAGCTGGGCCAAGATGAGAGAGCGCATGGGCATTGGGTCCCGGTCCTCCAGGACCGGTTGTACCGACAACCTGCTGCATTCCGCCAGCCATTGGACCAGACTGGGTGACTTGAGCGCCTGGTGTAGAAACTCCAGCATGCAATTGTGGTACCATCGCAGCACCGGGATTTTGTGCTGCGAGATGCGCCGCATTCGGGTGTTGGCCTTGGGGCATTGGGTGACCTGGGGCAAGGCCGGGATGGTGCGCCATGCCGACTTGATGGGCAGGAAACGGTTGCGCCATCATCATCTCCGTCAAGCAAAAGCAAGCAGATTCGAGCGAGTGTGGAAGAGTTAAGATTTCAACGCGCGATGTTAGTTATCTTATCGAGACGCAAGGCGAAGGGCTTCAAGCGTGAGAATTAACGCGAAAGACTAAATAGGGTTCCTCCCGGCGGATGGCTGTCCAGAAATCAAGAGGACAATGAGCATGAGACCGAACCGCTTTGATCTGCAACCTTTCAGCCGAGAAGGTATTCCCTAGAGAGGCCGTTAATATCAAAAAAAGATCATGATGGCACGTAGGCAGCACGAGATGAGAGACGAGCCAGCGAGAGGGGCAGGACACTCCGAGGACAACAACCATACCTTTTGAGAAAGATTAGAGGGAGGACAGGGAGATTCAGCAGTCGTCAGAAGTCGGTTTCGTCCCGCTCATGAGATGCAGCATCGTGGGGAGAACATCGAGGCGGGATTAAAGAGCGACGGCGACCTTTCACGCCCGTCTCGAAAACCGCCCCAAGAAGGCAAGTGGTTGTCACGCTGATGCGCTAGCCGCTTCGGGAAAAGCGAGTCACGTGTAACACTAGTCTGTTTTCAGCCGCCAAAAATCTTTCGCCTATTTATATCTTTTTCTTCTTCTTCTCTTCTTCATTTTTTTCACACGCAGCTTTCTGCTTCTAATCGCAACAACATCTGGAGTTTGTGCACATATGAGTGTATATTTGGGCTCCTCGAGCTCCTCGAGCTCTTTTCTGCAGTAGTCTATCTCTTGGTAAGTTCTTCTTCTCTCCCCTGCTTTCCACGCATCTCTCAAGATGACAACCACTTTTCTACTTCTTTACCTTTCTTGAGTCGCCCTTGAAGAAATATTCGGACCTCCCCTTCCCGGTTGGTCTGTTACTTGCCAGTATCTTTGTCTGATTTGAAATCATTTAATTCTGCACAATTCTCAGCTATTTGAACGAGCTGTTGGCTAACTTGTGTATATCAGTCTTCGAGAGGATTTTTCATATACAATGCGCTACAACTAATATCCTGCAGCATACCTGCACCTCCCGGCTATACAACTAACGTGAGTTGCAATGTTTTTTTCTTCTGCTTTCCCCTCAAATGATGAAAAATCTTCCTACATTCGCAGTTTCCACGCTAGCCGTCGTATGAACCTAATAAATCGACGTGTCGTTGAGCGGCTAAACAGCCTACCTTGGATGTCTGATATCTTTGTTTAACTTAACATATTTTGCTCTGCACCAGCTTTGGAGATCCTATGCTAACATGTTTGTGCAGTATTTAGGATCTATCTTTTACGTATGGCAGGGCGGGAACAAGGATATATAGATAGCTTCACATATAGAAGCCACTTAGCTAGACGAATAATTGATTTACTTATTCATGAAAATCGCTTCCCCTAAGCTTCATCAAGTTCTGTTTGAGATCGTAATTGCGTCAAAAAAAAAAAAAAGAAACAAAGCTCCGCATCTGATATCACGTGAGATCTTATCTCTTCTCGGGACAACGATTTTCCAGCTCAAAGCTCTCAGTCTTGACATTTTCTCGTTGAAGGCGACAAATTACCAGGCGGTTTTTCATACTTATCAGAGTATTGAAGCCCCAGGCCAGTAGCCGCATTACGAGTTCTGCTCTGTATGCTGCACAAATGCAATGTACGCTGCGCTTAGTGGGTCGGGTCTCTCCCAGAGCTGCTTGTCGAGTCACCTCTCGCCGCCCTCCGCGAATTCGACCTCTCCGCGCCTTTTCTACCACCCGACCATATAACAACAATTCTCCAGACGATCCAGATAAGCCGGTCAACCCATTGAATAGCAGCAACAATAACACCAAAGCAGAGGAGGCAATTGGTGATCCGAAGGAACAAACCGCAGAGCATGGCGGCCGCCGCGTCTCAGAAGTACCCGATAGCGCGGCGAGCGTGAAAGAACCACAGAAAAAGGAAATTGGGCCTTATGGTTCTGCTCACCGGAGGGCTCTGAGAAATCGCAAACCCCGTGAGAAGTCGCTTCCATCGGCTATCGAGTTACCGTCGTGGTTCCGTGAAAGAAACTTGGACCTCTCGGGCGACTCTGCACAGGTCTCGCAATTACAACCAGATGTTCGGGTCATACAATCGAGCAAGGGTGAGAAGGACACTGAAAAGATAATCACGCCGGGTGGGAGCGACGGTTCAGGTGACAACGAACCGGACGTTGACCCTTCAAGTTCGAGTTCAACGGAGCCAGACCCCCGGCCAGAGTCTCGTTATGATATCAATGCAGAGTTGTGGGAGGAGCTTCATGCGGTCATTCGAGCTGGTTTCACACGGCCGAGTCGAAGATATCTCTCCTCTCCTGCGGCAGCAAAACCCCATCTCGTACTTCAGTACCCTGGGGAGGGTGGTGTATTGTTTCTCGATGCGGTTATCAAGAGCCTGGCCCGTGACATTGGGGCTAACACTATCACTTTGGATGCCCAAGATATTGCCGAGTTACATGAACAGCAGAGAAGGGATACCGATCCAACATCCGCTCCAATGTCTTTGCTAGGCTACGAAGTTTACCAGTCTGCCAGGCGCACTCCGCAAAGGGAAGCAGAGGAAGAAAGCGAGGAGGGATTTGAGGAGGAAGAAGCTGACGAAGAAGCTGAGTTGGCGGGTTCTAGCAAAGGGCGCTCTGATTCTACGGGACTAAGCCCCTCCTCCGTGCTACAAAGTCTATTCGGCGGTAAGGGTTCGGTAGGATTCGCTAGGGTCGTTGTTCCCCAGGGCCGCGAGAGAAAGGATGATCTAGACACCGGTTCCAATTTTCGGTGCATGCGGCTTGTCCAAAATCTATTAGAGGTACCCCTAGGAAAACTGCCCGAGCCAAAAGAAGGGGAGGAAAATGCTGAAGTGGACAGCTCTGCCGGAAACAACACACCTCCTCTTATTATACAGATACGAGACTATAAGGACATGCTGGCATCGACTGGTGGCTCGATATTCATCAACTATCTTCATGAAGCGGTGAGGAAGCGAAGAGCACAAGGTTACAGGGTTATTATAGCCGGAACTGTATCAGAAGATGCGGCACATAGAGGCTCAGAAAAGGTATTCCCAAAACTAGTTGCCAGAGATTTTGATGATAGGACATCATCAATCATCGTCACCCCTTCAGTGGCTCCGAAAAAGAGCGAAAAACTATTTTCCGAAGATGCAAAACAGCGAATATCGCAAATCAATATCCGACATCTACGGACCATGCTACAAGCTCGCCTGAACGAGTCGAATGCGTCGAATCCGGAAGTGGTGAAAGCCCTCGAAGACCTGTCGCAAACATTTGACGAGTCCACCATTAATGAGAGTGGGCTTAATGTTTGGTACTGGCCGTTTGATCTGGTCCACCGTGTCTCTACACTCGCACTTGGAAGTGTCAAAGACGATGAAAAGCTGGGAGCCGAACACATTCGCCGAAGCATTGAGATTGCGGGGAAGAGTGACCAGACCAAATTCGATTGGATCGGAGACAGGCATCCTCGGAATAAATCAGCACGCGGCAGCAGTGAAAAAGATATAAAGAAGAAGCTGCGCGGAAAATGCAATACCCACGAAGAAAAACTTCTCAACGGTGTAGTTGACGCTGAAAGTATCAAAACCACCTTCTCAGACGTGCACGTTCCCCCGGAGACTATAGATGCCCTCAAGACGCTCACATCACTCTCGCTTGTCCGGCCAGAAGCGTTCACATATGGTGTGCTCGCAACTGACAAGATCCCCGGTCTGTTACTCTATGGACCTCCCGGAACAGGGAAGACCATGCTCGCTAAAGCTGTCGCGCGAGAAAGTGGTGCCACCGTTTTAGAAGTCAGCGGATCGGACGTGTATGAGATGTATGTTGGAGAAGGCGAGAAAAATGTCAAGGCAATCTTCACGCTAGCCAAGAAACTCAGCCCCTGTGTTGTATTCATCGACGAAGCAGATGCGATATTTTGTTCGCGAACAGGCTCAAACAACCGTTCTTCACATCGTGAGCTGATCAATCAGTTCCTCCGCGAGTGGGATGGTATGAACAGCCTGTCGGCATTTATAATGATAGCAACTAACCGACCGTTTGACCTTGACGATGCCGTGCTGCGACGCCTCCCACGGCGACTGTTAGTCGACTTACCGGATGAGAAAGACCGTTTAAACATTCTCAAAATACACTTGAAGGAAGAAAACCTTGATCCATCAGTAGATTTGGCTGATCTAGCAAACCGTACACCCTTCTACTCCGGCTCAGACTTGAAGAACTTGAGTGTTGCAGCAGCATTAGCCTGCGTCCGAGAGGAAAACGATATGGCAGCAGAACACAAGGGCGAGGAGCCATACGTGTATCCGGAACGCCGGACACTTCACCCCAGACACTTTGAAAAGGCTACGGGCGAAATCAGTGCCTCTATCAGCGAAGACATGTCATCTCTCTCCGCCATCAAGAAATTCGATGAGAAATACGGCGATAGAAAGGGACGGAGAAAGAAGGCTGGCGGGTTCGGATTCAAGGGTGCTGGCGTTGCGGATACGACTGTTGAGACTGGGCGTGTACGGGATTAATATGGCAAACGAGCTGGCGTTTTTTTTTTATTTTATAATAGAACTACAATCTATACCAAAGATGGGGGGGGCCTGCATTGATTTTTGATTTTTGGATATCTGGTTATTGTTTTTGATAGAGATACTGCTTGTACCATAGTGTATAAAATAGACGTTCTTCAGCATAAAAACGACGTTGAGAAGGCTGACAAGGGGCCCCGGGAAAACCGCCTGCACCCCACATCATCGAGACCGGAAATGCTAATAGATTAAGGGTCTCCAGCAGAACTCCATATCCATCGTATGCCATGATATAAATATATCTCATCGTATCTGCTCTTCGGCCTGTGGTAAAGAAATTCCTCCGCCCACCGGCTCTCCGGGCGCCAAGACCTGAGCCGAGAGCGGATATACGAACTCGCAACGTTCGTCGCCGGAGACTTCGCATCTCCACAAACCTCCAACAACGTCGTTTTTTGCTCGATCTTCGCCTATTTCACCGTTCGTATCACTTGTGTGTCGCCTGTGTTTTCGTTTGTGACGCTTGGCTGTGCTGTTGTGCGCAGAAAGGAACGGCTTCTTCACCCTGATTGACTGTCCCCTCCCTTGGCGGCCGTGGTGGTGGCGATCGAAGCTCGATCTAACGCCAGGGAGACAACTACCGAGCCGCGGCGTTGACGAAACCGCTTATCCCCGTTGCTCTCGTGCGTAAGAGCAATCGGACCGACAAGAGCTTTTGCAGGAGAGAGCAATATAGCAAAGAAGACCGAGGAAATTCGTCATAATTAATTCCTTACTAAATTAACGTCCTTTCCGTCATATTTACCGCTTTAAGCCCAGTTTCTCTATGAGAGGGGACCATAACAGCATACATTAGTTCAGATCAAAAAAAGAGTATCGCCTCATGGAGAATAATCCAGCAACTTCCCACGCTCATTCGGTCTTTGCGAGCTTGCATCGGAGGAAAACTACGGAATCGACCCATTCTAGTACCGCCAAATCTGCAGAGAGCCGTGACGCTGCTTCGCGAGATGCAAGACGACATTTGCTCCAGATAGTACGCAATGACTGGACGTTCGAACCTGATTCCTCAATCACTTACCCGCCATTGGCCTCCTCTATACCCGCCGAGAGATTGCGTGATGTGCGCGAATGGGTGGCTCGCGAGCAGGATACTTCAGACTCGGAAGTAGACAATGCGACGGCTAAGAAAGGTGACTCCAAAACTGACCCGTACCGGTTTGAGTCGCCCGATGCTGTTGAATCGAGTCTGGTTGAGCGGAAAAGGAAGCGTCGCAAGTTGATCCAGGAAGAGATGGAGTGGAATGAAGGACTACGGCTCTGGATGGAGAGAAGAGATGCGTGGACGGGTGCTACGATTGGCCCTCTGTCACAGCCCTCCCCGCCCGCTTCTACTTTACCCAGCCTAGAGACGGACCTTGAACGCAAAATATCGAGGAAGTCGACAAGCAGCGACGGAAGCAGGGCCGACAGCTACAATGGCAGCAACGATACCGTGGATGCGATATCCCAATCTTCTATACAGCATGAAAAATCATCCTCGCTCACCCCCACCACGACACCATCCGATGATCTTCATCTGCAAGATGGCGATGACGCCACAAAGGATCCCCTCGCACTTACAGACGCGACCACTCCCACACCTGACTCCGCATCGAGTAATATAGATCCGCTGTCAGAGCCGTTACTCCCAATCCTCCCACCAATCCTGCCCGACTCAAACCCTATCCGCGCCTCGATAAACCCAGCAGTATACACCGCCATTTACAGTCGTCTAGTAATCCAATCTCACGCTCCTGCAGTCCCAATAAACCTCTCCCACATGACCCGTGCACTCGTCCAGGGATGGAAAGCAGACGGAGAATGGCCGCCAAGACCAACCGTCAGCAAAGACGTGCCCGTCATCAAAAGGCAACCCAAATCCAAAGCCACCCGGGACCAAATTGCTAATGACAAGAAGAACGCAGCTAAAAAATCAGGCGTGTCCGGCGTTAGTAACGCGGTGAAGAAAGTTCTCGGCCTCTCGTCATTCCATCCCGGCCATAGGCTCCATATTCGCGCGAACAGTCAGAGTAGTCCTGCTTCCAACGCGCGAGTATCAGATGACGCTACTACGAAATTTTAATCTCGATTCACGTTGTTATCTATGGGAAAGGAGTAATTTGCGTTTTGGATTTTCTTTTTTTTTCCTGCTTGCTTGGTTTCTTTGGACAAATACCAATTTATGAGTTCAGGGTACGGAGTGCATTGCATTGATTAGCAGATTTACTGTCATGTTTTTACGATCTATTTTCCACTCTATCTTTTTCGATATGGGATTATTCTACGGATGCTCATTCATTGTTTGCTATGATCGAATCATGTAGCTTTTCAATCAAGTCATCATCATGACACATTCAACAACCTTTTTGTAATACGGTCAAACATGCGATTCAAATCAGAGACGTAAGGTAATTATAGTTCATGAATCCATTCATTTTCATCATATTCAACATTACAAATATCTAATTTACTTGTTCACTTATTTCCATCAGTCATTACTTTTTTTGCGCTCCTGCTCTCCTTCATCAACTACCCACTAGAAAAGGTATCTAACGCTTCCAATGTCCCAAAAAACACCTCGACAGCCTGTAAAAAAACTGCTTTTGCTCGTTCCACAGATATACAGTCCGGATTAAGGGCGACTTCATTAGATTGCTGGCCGCGTCGGATAAAATATCGGCCTTCATGTAGGGACCAGTTGTCTTGGAACCATGTTTGGAGTTCACGCGTGGCGAAGGATCGAGCTTCAATGAAAAAAGGGGGAGTTTTCGGGGTGTGGCGGTTGTTATGTGCTGGAGGAGGATCGGGGAGGATGGTGCCTGTGGTTCGGCCGAGGATATGAGATGCTACAAACAGGGCGAATTGTTTGAATGTGTTTATATATGAGACGAGTGCGTTGGCTCTGTCACCTAACCGGTCGAGGTAGTCAATTATGGTAAGGGAGGAGATAATAGTTTCCAGAAAAGAGGTGAGAGTGAGGAGGACCGGTGCGCTTTCGAGAGCGATTGGACTGTCTCTTGAGTGCTGCATGGCATGGTTAATCGATTTGAAATAGACGGCGAGCGAATCCACAATGGTAGTGACGCAGTTCTCATCTGACGAATCGATATCAAATATCAAATCTTCGAATATGCGGGATATAGAGCGCAAGAATGGCCGGACCAATATCCATGCAGCAGGATTGTCAAAGGTTAGCTCAATATATGCGGGAAACGCGCTCTGGAGAAGAAAACACCGGAGGGTAGGTTGCTCGTAATTTCCTGCCTCGTATGTGTTTGACATTGCTTCGTAAACCTGGTCAACAAGATAGGTCTGTTGGCCATCAACAGCTGCTCGTTCAGATACACTCTGAAGAAACATAACGAGCTGCTTCGCGATACCAAGAGATAGCCGGACACCATACCCCTTCAATTTGGCCACAACATAAGTAGGATCAGAAGCGGGGAGTGGGAAGGAAGCTGGGTCTACAAAGTAACTATCCAAGGGGCAGATGGTTTGACAGTGCTGTTGGAGGAATTGTACCACTTTATGGACAAAATCCACATACGATCCAGGAACTAAGCCATCCGCTTTTCCTGCTTCCTCTGAGTTGCGTTTCATGGTTGCCATCATTCCTGATATCATTTCTCGGTATTGGTTTCGGCTCTCAACTATGGATTCCCCGGCCGCTTCGGCTGAGGATAGGTGTTCTCGCATATTTGAGAGGATGCAAGAGATAAGAGAAGTCCTTCTCTGATATAATTCGGCCAAGGTTATTTCATATTTTGCTGTTGCTCGATTAGCTGCAAAAGGTAAATTCTTGAAGAGCTGGTCATCTCCATCTCTATCAAGGAGTATGTTAGTTAGGTCGTGTTGATACTTTAGGTATAATCCACGCTCGACCAGAGACCCCATCCAGTACGTGAGTATCTGGACCTTGCATTCGGAATACACGGCGGTATCGACTGATATTAGTTTGGTAAGAAAATGGGGCATAAATCTCCGCGTATGCTCAGTTGATCTCAAAGATGCCCATGAATCTTCATCATACGGATTCAAGTAGCTACTCCATTGTCGCAATCCACAGCTAACTCGTATCCTTGCAATAGACAACCAGCACTCGATCGTCTTCAGGAATATATCATCATCTGCATCGTTATCCTGCCCGAAACACGTAGAGCAAAACTGTGAAACAGCTGGACGAGCTTCTTCAGTTATATACTTCACTCCTGGGCTGTCTGCTTCGATTTGCTGGTCGTACAGTTCAATAAGTCCGGTCCAATCACCGAAATCTTGACTCTCTTCGTTTGGTTCGGTAGTAATAACCTGTTGCTCTGAACCTAAGGAGGCAAGCGATCTCGTAGCTACCTTTGTAAAAGCCAGCAGGACATCCAGAGTTAGAAGTACCACGCTATCTAAGCGTTTGACCTTAGGATCGAAAAGCCCAAAAAGCCTTGCTGTAGGGAGTTTTTCGATTAATATAGTAGCTTGATCCATGGTTTTTGCGCAGTCTATCGCACTCTTTAAACAGGATAGGGCGTCGCTTAGCAGAGACTCAGCATGCCTTTGATTCTTTTCAATGGCATCCTCGAGATATTGACGCGGAAAGAACGAAGCTGACGGATCCTGCGCTTCTACTTCTGCCCGTGCAAGTGAGTGCTGTCTCAGAATTTCCACCGTAAAGTCACCATGCCAGTCAGCGAATTCAGCGAGGCCGGAGTTTTCCTCGTCCGTGGAAAGCTTGAATCTTACCAACCTCGACCATGTGTGTATGTTAATGCTACACGCCTCTTTATGGGAGCTGGGCGGATGCACAAGGCGGCGAATAGTGGCTAGTCGAGGTCGACATCCATCGGGCGTGGCCCAGTAAAGCGTGCACAGGAGATCATGATGATTCCTCAGTGCATCTAAATCTTCGACTCGAAGAGCTTCTTCTTTAGGATACGTGCGGCCGTGGTTCGGCAACAGACGCCAGACAAAGTTGCGAATTTTCTTTTTATCAAAGAGAGCACTCATATATTTGAATCCCACCGCTAAAATCTTCAACAACATCTGGAAGCATGTATCCCCAGATTGAATTTCCAACTGAGGATTTTTATCTAGATCATCCAGAAATCTAGGCGATCCTCGACTTTCTTCCTGCTTGAGATTCCGGAGCATATTGGCTGCGAAAAAATCAAACAGCATGTCAAGAACTTGTTTGCAGTGCCGCCATCCCCAGATTTTAATGAGGTTGAAACATCGATGGAACAGAGCGCGTATGTATCGATTTAAGGAAGGCCATCCATCCCTGAGGTTGGATTGATAATATTCAAAAACATTCGACATCAACTGTTCGATCACAGGCCATTGATCCAGCTGCCGCTCGAAGCGCAATCCAGATTGCAGGATACCGAAAGGGTCTATTTCCTGCAATGGAAGGAGAGAGAATAGTGCATGCCATCTTTTCTCCAGGTCGAAAACTTCACATGGTGCGTTCGAGGCCCCCGGAAGACCGGCTTTTCTCAAAAGCGGGTGGTGGATTGTTATTATGCTTCTCGATGGCTGACTTTGAAGTATCGTGTGGACCACAACATACGCATCTACTGCCGGGTATTCTTGTCTGATGCCAGATTCTCGCTTGTCGAGGCGTCTATTGTCTTCCAATAGCTCCTGGATATTTTTAACTCCAACATCACCTAGAACGAGAGATAGAATCCGATTGGCAGATATTTCTGTAAGATCGATCGCCTGGCTGAGTTTGGGCGGATCTACAAGTTCGTGAGATGCGATCTGGCGTAGTTGGTTGGAAAAGACCAAATTGAACATATCCATTTCTGCCATGAAGCCAAAGCCTCGAGGAGTATCAATGCGGTTACTGTTCTCGAAGGGTTTTAGATCCGCATTTAGTCTAGATACCACTGAGAGACACCTGCCCATGAACATGTTCCGATCGACTGGGTCGATGAAGCACAGTTTGCTGGTTACATAACCTATGATTGACCTGTAAAGCTTTAAACTTTGACTTGTTATTAATTCAGAGGCATTTATTGTCGGATCGTCAAGTTCGAGAGACTTTGTGCTTTCTGAAATGAAGGCAAATGCCGTGCCGAGTTCGGAAGATACGGTTTCGTTCCAAGCACCCCATTTGTAGACGTGGTCACCGAATATAATGGTCGCAAACCCCTTATCCTCATCTAGGCTGCGAGAGGCTATCTCTAGAGAATGGGAAAATTCACCACTCCCTATGAAGGTCGATTCGTGAAAATAAGTTCCGATTTTCAGGGGTAGCGTATCGAAGTCAACAGTATAAGGACGTCCAGCCGGATATAGCCCACTCAATGCCGGATAGTCATTCAAATCATCGATTATAATCGAATTGGAATCATTCTTGTTCTCGAAAATGGCGGGCTGTCTGTATTCACGAGCCTCTGCGTCAATACGCCGAGGCTGTCGTTTCTTTTTTATCCTTCGGGGTCGATTCTGGGTTGGCGCCCTTGATTCTGGTTGCTCGGGGGCTTGAGTTGGGGGGGCAGGGTGTGAAACACTGGGTTCATTTGGTGGAGGTACAAGCCTGGGAGGAGGTAATGGTTGGCTAAGGAATCTTGCCAAAGGTATATTCTGAACCTTTTTCGACTGCCTGTAATCGGCGTTGAGAGCAGAGAGGTTCCTTCGAAAACTCGAGGATGACTGAAGGCGGCCGGTTGGGATATCGTTTTCTCCTAATTGGGCTGGTACGGGGGCATCTCGACGGAAAGAAGAAACTGCATAGCCTCTACGCACAAGCCAATTCTGGTTTGAAAGCTTGGGTTTATTGGGCGGTGCTAGCGCTTGGTTAGAATTATCTTCTCTAGCTCTCGAAGATTGCATAAGAGGAGGCACATCATCATCATCGTCGATCACAATAGCTTCTGGTATGGTATGCGCAGGGTCAGGTAGCGGCAGGTCATCGTTATCGGCGCTGTGATCTGCCGAGTTAGGGGCACGGTCTTGGGGCACGCGGTTGCCGTTTTGCTCCAATCTTGTACGCTGTCGTTTCGTCTTAGTTCCCTGTATGGATGCAGTTGGTCTAATCGTGCCCGCTCTCCAGGCCCGTAAGGCCCTGTTAGCGTCCTTACTATCGGCTTCCGTAGCTAGTCGGAGAAACTTTTTGGTTGGACTTTGGCGCCCACGATCACGGCGCGATTGAGCACGTCGCATAGCCACCCGTAAGAACTGAGGTTGGGACTCGAAGGGCTGGTTTGTAGCGTCATCAGCGTCTAATATGCTAAGTCTTGGTGCCTGTGGCCTTGCACGCTTCGCCTTCTGCGGCAACTTCACCGCATCTGTGATTCTAGTTTGTCGTTTGGTCGAGGGTCTTGATATCCCTGCCGTAGATCGCCGAGGGCTCTTTGGAAGTCGATCGGAATGACCGCGCCGCCGGTTAGCGGTATTGTTCTGTTTTCTGTTGCGTGTTGCAGACGGTGCCATATAATCAATACGGTTATCTTCTGGAATATCATCGTCATCATACTCAGCGTCAAGGTCTCCCAATCCAAGAATTTGCTCAAGGGTGCGTTGATCTGGCTCATTTCTCCTGGGCTGAATAGGAGACACGTTGCGCTCTTCTTCGGTCGAAGAATCATCAGAAAGGAAAAGGGCAGTAGGCCTAGGTCTATCTTCGCCATCCTCTGGTCTATCTTTTCTGGATATTCGTTGTGCCACCCCTTTGCCCGTTCGTCGTTCATGTTGCAAAGCTCTCTTTTGCCTCGCTTTTTCGGCCCTTTCTCGCTCGCGTCTCTCATGTTCCTGACGGTCAAGCCTAGCAAATGACGCTGGAAGAACCCCTTTGATCCTTCGCTGCATGAGACGTAAATCAAAAGAATCGTTCATGGGGGTTTCCTTCTCGGAATCAGACGTATTTACTTCCGAAGGTTCCTTTCTGGATTCGCCATCTCCATTATCTGAGGCTGAATCGATCGGTATTGCGTCAACATCATCAGATCTTTGTCCATTCTCTGTGACAGGTGTCGTTATCGCACCTGGATCAAAACCAAGGGGCCAGCGGAAGCCGGTGGCAGTTTTCGTGCGAGTTGAGGATGGCGCTCCTGACAAAGGTGGAGATAATGGTACATCAAATACATTATCCCCATCGAAATTCTCGTCTGGCAGCGGGTTATTATCAGCATAAACTTGGTTACTCCGTCCCGCGACGCCAGGTACATTGTCATGCTCATTCCATCCATTGGCGTGCGCAACCTTTCGACGTTTGGAAGCCGGGCTTTTAGATTGAATCGCGTTCCTCCGTGCTTTATCCCTGCTCCGATTCGCTTGGGATATATCATTCAATGGACGCGAGGTAGGAGTGGACTTTTCCCTTGCAGGGCGATGCTTCACCGGCGAGAATGGGACATCATCAAAAGAGGCAGGGTCACTCGACGGTGGCACATTCTCATGTTGAAAATCCTGGTTTTGGCTATCCTCGGATTCAGGAGCGGCTTCTGGTTCGCTCTGGCGCACCCGCACTGGCTGGACCCCTCTCGTCTTCATGAGTGATTGGTAATGTGCATGCTCAAGAAGGTACGGATGTAGCTGAATGGCGTTTCGATGCCGCAGGGATCTATTAGCCCTTGAATACATGCTGGGCGGAAGCTCATGCTCAGTCTGTCGTGCCAGATTCAAGAGATTATTTCCTTCTAGATCTGGTTCAGTAGGCTGGGGCGGTTCAGCGCTAGCATTCTGCGGTGAGCCAGGGAGAGAAGCAACCGATTCTGGAGGAGAAGATAGCGGTGACGATGTAGTACTTGCATTATCCAAGTCGCCGACGGTGGGTTGAGCTGCCTGGACCACGGGCGTTTTGGGAACACGAGTCGGAACCCGAAAATGTTCCTCAAACTGTAATTCATCCGGAGAAGACGTTGGATCTCGTTGATCAATCGCCATAGGAGACCCGATTGGTGTTTGTGGCCGTTGTTGAGATTCTTCGACATCGTCCATCCCATCCAGGCCCGGTAGATCGTCGGTTATGCCGCCACCAATACCACCAGCCGCCGTAGATTCACTTCCATCTTGGAGCCCATCCTCTTCCCCCGTCTTCCCTTCCCCTTTCTCCCCTCCACCAGTCGACGATCGATGTCCATCCTCCTCATTGTTGACATCGCTTGGCGCGATTAGTGCAGTATTCTGGCTCTCATTCTGGAATGGTATCTCGAATTCCTCATCATCGTCCGAATCGGGAACAAACCCACGTTCCCGCCATCGTTCCATTTGTAACTCTCCATCTCCTTACCAACTCATTCCTTCTAGTGTGATCTCAGAGACAGTGTTGAAAAGCAATCCGATGTTAAGCTCCAAGACGCGTCAAGTTGAAGTTGGACGCGACTTGGCCAGTTAAAGTGGATTGATTATGTAATACAATGAATCGCGAAATTTCCAACGTCCGAGGCGGATGGCGGACGAGACCATGCCAGAAAGAAGGCCATCTCGATAGCTTAACGGAGGACGAACTCCAACTTGGGTCTATTTATATTTTAATCATGCGCGGGAAACAAGGCTGGGTGCCAATATTACTGGCTACGGGCATTGGCATTTTTAATGGTGAGTACTAGCAACGAAGAATAGCAAGTTCTAAATCGCTAACGGTTTACCAGGCTACATAGTATTTAAACCAGCATATGATGAACGTCAAGGTCATGATCCGCTGGCTGAGTCAAAGTAAGCTTAATTTGCCCTTTTCTAGTTTTCAATGGCTTGACTAACCCTGCACCTCTTTTAACAGGCCTTCGAGCGAGAAACCATTGACATATACTCGCCAACTCCACCAGTGGTGGACTGGTGGAAAACCAAATTCGGAACTGCAGGAAGCGGATAAAGCGAAATAATGGGATTTTATAATCTGGGATGACAACAATTATTCGGGCCCAAAGCCCAGCTGGGGCGGTGGATGATGGATAACTCCAATAGCACAGGGCTGGCCTAAGCATATGGCGATGCAATGGAGATAATAGTGCTGAGGAGAAACTGGTTAAAGAGAGAATCAGCGACGCCCCCGCACCCTGGCGTTTCTGGGGAGGTGGCACGGGTATGGATACGTTGGGATATACCTACGGCGTGGGGCACTAAGGAAGCACGAACCAACCGGCTGCTGAATAACAAAATGAATGATGGTGAAATGAGGTAAGGGGAAATAATTACGGATGTTGTCAGGTGTAGATGACTCTGGCCCGAAACGCGGCTTTTGAATTCTTGAAATATATAAAGCATACCAACAACTACTGTCAAATGAGAACAACTTAGTCGATACTCAGCAGACCAAACTCCATTGTACATACTCGTAACACCGAGGACAAAAGACAAATATTATAGCACCCACACCTGAGAATAAACAAAATATTTACACCAACGCCTCCCATAGAACCTAAGATTGGGGGATATATCGGACACGAAGCCTGGACCTGGACTTAGATCTCCTGGACCAATTTCACACCACCACTGTTTTGACTCGTGGTGGGATTCTCGAAAAGTTTCCCTGCAGGTGTCCCAATCCATTCCTCTGGAACGCCGAGTCGACAGCCTTCTCGGTTGGAGATGTATCTTACCATAGTTGGCTCTGCTTTCTCTGGCTCTTGCTCTTCTTGTAACTGTGCAGCATTCTCGCCTGCGACTTCTGCTGCACTAATTTTTCCACGGCGTTTCGGTGCTTGTTTTTTCAGTAGTTTATTGATGGTATCCATCTAGTACAGAATTGTTAGCCATGCTGCGCCCGATGAAGTTTTGGAAACCATAGAATACCTTTTCTTCTTCGTTACGCTTTTCGCTGAGATTTTTTCTTCGTCTCGCCATTTCAGCACGTCTCATCGCATGTTCTTCTGCTGTCAGGTGCTTCTTTACTTGTGGCTCTGGAGTAACACTTTAGTACTGATTCTTGCAGGCAGAACAGAGCGCAGGTTATAGTCGGGGACTCACCCATTGGCAGTTGTAAGAAATCACCCCCAAGCTGGATACGACCTCGCTGCCGTTTGGTCATCTTCGTATAGTCAGGAGAGCCAGCCCTGCTGCCAACCATAGGAGTACCACTATCAAGATCTGAGTCGTCCTCTTCGTCTTCTTCTTCATCATCTTCGCCCATATCATCCTGGGCACCCGCGTCACCCTGGTCCCCAGCTTCTGATTCTAAACCAGATAGCTCCTCGTCGTCATCGTCATCGTCCGTGTTCACATTTTTAGCCTCCAGGTTTCTTACTTTCGCAGCTGTATCGGCAGCAACGCTTACAGTGTGTCGAGACGCGGCTTGTTTACTGCTGGGATTAAGTGGAGGGGCATCGTCCATGTCAACGTCACCTTCGGCGTCAATATCGGGTTCGCCGTCAGCATCAGCCTCCGAGTCGTCAACGTCATCGCTATTGTTAGATAAGACTGTCTCCTCATCATCAGGGAGAGATTCCAAATCCTCTTCATCGTCCGTGTCTACCTCGACAACTCTTTTTTTAGACCGACTATTTCTAGGGCCAGTCATGATCGGGGTGTCGGTGAATATGTTGTGAGGCTTCTGCTCTTCATTTCCAGTCATAACTTCACGGAGTTTACTGGATGGCATCTTGACAGTCAGACGGATTGGCCTCCGGCTGTCGTCTGGAGAGCTAGATGGTGATGAAAATGCTGAGGCGGAGGAAGAAGAGCCTGATTCTGCAGTATGTTTCTGGTGCCTTGTCATGACATTTGAAGAGGCCGAATTAGAACTAGAAGCCTTTGTTAGAGACGAACGAGAGCGAAGAGAACGACCGGGAGCCATAATGAGAAAAGTAATAAGCTGTATTTAGCAGAGAAAAAAGGACAAGTGGGTAGTGGCAAGCAGATGGAAAAAAAAGAGAATAAAAATCCTTTGCAGTAGGGAGAATATGTGTGAAATAAATATATGATTTGTGCGATGAATGGGAAAGGGCCGTCCAATACTGGCATCTGATAGTTGACCAGGTGTGGGGGAAAGAGAGAGAGAGAGTCTGCCTCTTGGATCCTGAGGAGGAGGAGAAAAAGAAGAGATAGACCAGTGAGCGGTATTAATTATTGCAACAGCCGCGAATAAGAATCATGCAGCAAGTGGCTTGTTGCATCTGCATCAAAGGTAACAACTGTTCACGGGCTGTTTTCATTGGTATAAAGCAACCTGGCCCATCTTCACTTGTTGCAGCTTCAAGCCTTAGGTAGACCCTCCCGTATGTAAGACGGGAATCCTTGCAACGTCATACGTTTAAGGCACGCATCTTGGCATGAAGAAGATGTTGATTTCACATTCTGACAAGGAAGATCCAGAAGTGATAGCATGCATAGCAAAAGTGTCGAATGGCGAGAAGCTGTCACCAAGTGGGAATCGCCGGGGGGAAACACAGATGACGAGGAACAGCAAACACAAACAGAGAAGATTTCTTACCTATGAGAAGTCAGATCGTGTTGCAGATGCCAATCATCTCGCCTATTGTTGAAGTAGCACGAGCGAAAGAACTCACCTGCTGCTGAAAGATGCGATGAACAGCCATTCAAACCTGGGCCATTATTAGGTTTTGTTAAGCTGTTGCTTCGCCACAGGATGCTGCAAGCAAGCCACAAGCGCAACACCACAGAAGGACCAGGTAGCCAACAAGCAACCTTTGTAGGACAAGATATATAGTATACAATTGCTGATGGGCCGTGGAGAGAGAGGCACCTATATACCTGTAGATATGAATATAAAAAGGTGATGTGCGACAAAAGATGAAGCCGTCGCGAAAGACGCGCGCATGAAGTCGAGGGCGGCCAAAAAAAAAGGGCCGAGGTTAAACTCTCGCCGCCGTTCATCTTCCACTTCAGCTTCCTCTCCCTCACTCTCTCCCTCTCCTTCATCTTGAGAAATACATCTTGTGTTCTATCTATATTATGACCTTGCAGTGATCAAATGGGCGACTCAACTAAAAAAGCGTCAATCCCCAGCTGGCAGCTGGCTGCTACGCCAGACAAGCCATCACCGTCCGAGACTGAACAACAGCAAGATCAACCACCAACGCCAAAAGAGACCCTTCTCGAGCAGGCGTCAGAGTTCTTACAGGACGAATCAATACGGGATGCCCCTACAGACAAGAAGATAGCATTTCTCGAATCTAAGGGCCTTGATAACGATGATATTCAGAAGCTCCTCGGTGTCTCCAAGAGCAAGGAAGCCACTGCGGACGCTGGCGATGACGGCAGCCATGAAGCCCGGACAGAGTCAAAGACAGCTTCGAAGGCAGATGAACTGGCTCCAGCTCCTCCTACACAAACCACACCTCCCTCCACATCCTCGAATACAACACCCGCTCCCACTTCTCCCCGTCGCGATATCCCCCCAGTAATAACCTACCCCGAATTCATCCTCCAAGACTCCAAACCACCACTCGTGAATCTAAAGAGCGTTCTATACACCCTATATGGCGCTGCAGGCATGGCCACTACCGTCTACGGGGCGAGCGAATACCTCGTGAAACCAATGTTAGAAACCCTCACAGGCGCCCGTCACGAACTCGCCGAAACCGCAACGGCAAATCTCCAGACCTTGAACGAGAAGCTAGAAAAAAGTGTCTCTACAATCCCTCCTTTACCAGCAAAGGGATCCCAGCATCCCAGTAGTCCACCCGATAAGGACAATGCCACAACCGCAGACGTCGATGCGGATTCAGAATCAATCTCCTCAGACCCTCCGGAGCTATACCACCGCGATACCGCAACTCAAACTACACCGGAGCTTTCGTCGTTGTCTACAACCACCCCCACCACTGCAGTCGCCCAACCATTCCCGCCGGATCAATCAGAATCGGAAAAGACGATCGACATGCACTCTGCTCGATTACAATCTATAACCAGCCAGTTAAGGGATGTCGTATCAGCCGAAGAAAGGACGGATAGCTCGCATGATAGTGCGCGAGAGCGCATCTCCGAGCTGAATTCATACCTGGATGCCCTTGCTTATAGTTCGCCATTGTACATGAATTCGAGCCTGTACTCGGCATTCGGGGAGGACTCGAGCTCTAAAAAAGGCGGCATCACGAACGGAGAAGACGAAGCTATATCTGCATTTAGGGCCGAAGTGAGAAGCGTCAAAGGTACTTTGCTGAGCGCGAGGAATTTCCCGGCAGGGTATAGGAGGAGTGCGGGTGTTAGATGACCTATTTTTTTGAATGAAGCAAGCCCCTTGTTTGGGTTTCTGTTGTATATATCTCTGTTTCTCATAAATGTGATACCATTGAGTCTACCTATATTATGCCGTTGGGCAATTCTAAGGAAATTCAGGTATATATTGTGAATGATCTCTCCACCTACCCGGGAGCTGGCGGCCTTGCGATGCTAGGGGCTCGCACATATATTAGTTTCGGGATAAAGCTGTAAAAAATAACTTAACGGGCTTCATCCACTGAAGTATTACAGTAGAATTTCTATAGAAAGGCTAAACCAATACATATATTAAATACAAAAGCATGGAATTCATCATTTCAAGGATGTAGAACACCTAATGTAGCCCCTTTCGAGGCGTAACGAGATAAAACTATCAAATCATTCCTTCCATTTCTAACGCTGGGCATTTTCCCTGGAGAAAAAGTATTTAATCAAGTGGTATACAATCTTGGATGAGAGAAGAAAATCAAACAACAAGTCCAGAACGTGCGGGAATCATGGTTATGAGCAAGCAGGAAACGCAATCATCATGTTTGTTCAAGGGGTTGCCTTGCTCATGCCGATCAATCGTTTAACGCCGACCTAAAGGAAGTTCATTTGTTAGGTTAATCGGACTTATTTATGTTGTAAATGTATGATTTGAACTTACTATCCAATTTCCGCATTCGTCTGTTCTATTTGTATGGATGTCCAGCTGGATAGCCTGTGCGGTTTCATAGTCCCTAACCTGAATAGCGCGTGAAAGCTCAACCATGCTATCGATGGTGCCGGGCGAGAGTAGCTCTTCGTTGTTTAAGTGGTCGAACAAAATATTTAAACGACGCTCCGTGTCGTTAACCTGAGCTTTGAAGGAGGTTGGAGCTCGAGATTTTACGCGCTGCATGTCGTTGGAGAGAATCTCGAAGATAGGCTGTGCATTGGAGGGAATGTGAGACCGGTCACCAGGTGCTATCGAGGTGTGGTTAGCAGTCGTATCCAAAATGGTATGAAGCTAAGATTATTTTATGACTTACGGTGCCTGGGTGGTGCTTGTGGCTTTTGCTGGGATTGTGCTGTACCCGGGCGAGATTCTTGTTGTACCGCAGCAGGGGGTGGTGGTGGCGGGACATGAGAGCCTTGAACGGTTGGTGGAGGTCCGTATGGCCCTGGTGCAGTGTTAGGCTGGAGCTGCTGTGGCGCATACGGTGAGGGACCTGGGGGAGGAGCGGACGCCTTGGGTGGAGCTGCCATTCCCGCCCCAGTAGGAGGTTGAGACACAGGGTTAGGAGCATAGCGGTTAGTAGGTGGAGGCGCCGTAGGTGGGGCATTATATGGGGATGGCCCGCGAGGGATTGGCTGGGGAACGTTCATGGTTTGTCCAATTGGGTGAGTTGGTGCTGCGGGTGTGTATGCATTGCTTGAAGTGGACGGAGGTCTTTCAGGGGCCTGGAACGACGCCATACCGCCAGCGGGGGGAGGAGCCATTGGCGGAGGAGCAATGGGTCCCTTCGGCGGTGGTGCAATCGAGCTTCGTGGTGCTGGTACTCCAGGAGCCTGAGGAGGTCCCGCCTGAGGGCCTTGGTTACTAGCTGGTTGATTTGGGAATGGCGAGGTGATGACAGCCGGACCGGGGCCGGGTGTATTTCGTCGTGGAGTTGGAACTCTAGCAAAGCCCTCTGGGAGGTCATTCCATGCTGGAGTATTTGCGGCCCGAGACGATGGTGATTGGGTTGAGGCTCGTGGCGGTGGAGGAACACCTGCAGGCTGTCCCATTGGAGGGGGAGGTGGAGCTATATCCGGACGCTGTTGAGTTTGGTAGCCCATAGGTGTGTAGCCGGTAGTTGCCGCAGGTGGTGCATATGGATTGCTGGGTTGGTTGACTCCCGCCGGGGCATAAATGTTTCCTGCGGGGGATGGACCACGGGGCTGTTGTGGCAGCTGGTATCCGGATGGCTGTGACAATGGTACCGAGGGGAGTCGCGAGGTCGTGCGTGGCGCGACGGCCTTTGGCGCAGCCTTCTTTGTCGCCAGCTTGATACGGTTTCTAGCTACTTCGCCTTCTGGATGGCTATTTGGAAGTAGGTTGAGATATTGCTCGGCCACATCCAGGCGGCCATTGGTTGCGACAATATCAGCATATTCGAGATACTTGTCGTATAACTGGCCGAGCTTCCAGTCAGATGTCTTTTGCTGCTCCGTATCTTGGTATTTAGCAACTTTGCGGAACACGGTGACCTTCTCGATGAAGTCTCGGAGAACTCGAACATGGATCGAAAAGCTAGAGTCGTCTGTTGAACTTTGCAACTTCTCACTCTCGTTCTCCTGGAGTTCTTGAATCCAAATAGAAACAACCTTTTCTAACTTGGAGCCGACCATATAACAGAATGAAGCATCCTTGCGACCATCTTGGTCACCCTGAGCTCGCGAATTCTCTTCCAATCGGTCACCCAGGGCTTCGCAGAGGTCAGGGAATTCCTTGTCATCTGCAAAAGTACATATCACAGCAATTGCTTCTTTCCAGTTTGAGAGGTCTGCGTTATGCACTATATCCCACATGTCTTTCCCAACAATGGAAGCTAAAAGGCGAACATAATTAGGACCCTCTGATTGCTTCAAAAAGTAGGCCTCCTGCGCTTTCTCGATACATTTCTGGCCCCCACATAAAGCAATCATGAAAGCATCGGACATTCGGTCTTCTTGGAGGCTTAGATCCAAAGCTTTCTCAAAGTCGCCAAGAGCAAGCGCTCTTGTAATAGACCTGTCCGCTTCCGATTCATTTCCGGTGTAAATATGGAATGGGTTGTTGGTCTTTGCGCCCTTCGATGCGGATAGGTCACTTAAAAAGTTATCTGTCTCCGCACCTCCGTCGAATATAGAAGTTAATCTCTTGTGTCGCTTAGCGTTTCCGTTCTGAGAAGCAGCAGCTTCAGGTTTGAGGCTGGTCTCTTTACCAATCCCTAGCTTCGATAAGCTATCTGCTGTCTCATCGACTTCCCCAGAAAACCCAAGGTGGCGGATGAGTTGTTTCCTCGGTTCCTGCGATAATAAGGTGCTCATGACCTTCCAATCTGCCTTTTCACCCTCATTCTCAGAGGCGTCGATCCTAGCCTCGCATATTGATCGGAGGTCTCCAGTCTTTAATGCTGTTTCGAAAGACTCAGTCGAGTCCGTGATGCTGGAATCGATTTCGAAATTGCTAATGCGAATCTTCGAGGACCTTGAACCTGGTGCAGTAGAAACGGATACAACTCTGCCTCCGAATCCAAAGGAAGCAGTAACGGGTCGCTCAAGCCATTTTGGAGCTTTTGGTAGCGAGAACGTCGAGGCCTGGGGCTGGGTTTGCGCCTTCGCAAAGAAATCCTCATCGTCAACCACCTGGTTATTATTATTTCCGGTCTCAGCTGGGTCCTGACGAGTATTCTGAATAGTTTGGACTGCAATCTTGCCGTCGAAGGAGGCTGTTGCGAATAGATTGGGGTTGTGTGGGTTCCAACGAGTTTGGAATGTCCAATTGGTGACAATGGGGAACTCTCCATAAGCCTCGCCGTTTTGTGGATTCCAGCAAATAGTCCGGTTATCCTGACCGCAGGAAAGGAGGAGGCTTGGATCTTGCATACACCAAGAAAGCGACATCACCCCGGACTCGTGGCCCCTCAGCACCTACATCGGGTTGGTTAGTTTCATTTTTCCTAAAAATGGCGATTTATAGAGACGTACTCGCTCAGGCGCATTGGAGTTACGCAAATCCCACACCAAGATCAAGGGGTCGGTCTCGAGAGGTATCGACGTAATAAGTTTTGTTGACTAGATACCCATTAGCTTTTGCTAGAACACATATTAATCCGCTTGGAGCAAATACATTCTGCGGATCCCAAGCAACGGCGCTGACAGGCTTTCGCCCAAGATTGTTAAGGGTCAAGCTTTCTTTCTTGGCTTTGACATCCCAAACAGTCACAAACCCGGCGTTGCTTCCGGTAACTAAGATATGCGGGAGCTTCTTATTCCAGTCAAGGCATTCGATATCGTCGACTCTAGCGGCGTTGTTCCCTAACCGAAATGGGTTCTCCATGTTGTTGAGGTCCGAGACATAAAGCTAGACGCATGTTAGAGAGATTTTATGCCATAGCGAACGCTGCTCGTACCTCGCCCTTTCCTCCACCAGTCGCTAGGAGATTGGAGTGTCGCGGGTTGAATTGTAGGGTCTTGATAGGGCCGCTGTGTTTCGAACCCTTCGAGATGGGCGTATCACTGGATCGATTTCAGCACAATGCGCGCAATTCCGATCGAACATATCACTAACCTCGAGCCATCTAATAATTTGTCTGCATCCCATAGATCTAAAGAACCGTTTGCAAAGGCTCCGGCGACTATACCTCGCCGGCTGTCCTCTGACTCTGCCCAGGCAATATCATTAAACCTAACACAAGCAGAAATTCAATAAGCAACGAGAACCCCAGAATCACATTCGTAGCCGAAAGAAGTATTCTCACCCAGAGTCTGTGCTTATTTTCGCGGCCGGTTGTAGGTCTGATCCTGCGCGCGCATTTTCGAGGTCGAGGTCCCACAGCTCCAAATACGTCTCGTTAGAGAAATCCGCATCGACAGCACCGGCTCGAGTTCCAGTGGCAATGAACGGTGAAGCTGACCCCGGGGACCAGGCGAAGGTAGCGGTACGGGGAATCTCCCTTAGACGCACCATGCTGATGGTCGACAGGAGAAGTGTGAGAGCCTGGGGTAAACACCGGCGGCGGCCAAAACAGTGTCAATGAAATGGAAAAAGATATGAGAACTGAACTATCACAGATGATATTAGTAGTACAGCAGAGATATTCTTCAGCAATGCAGAGGTAAGTGAGAGAGCAAGTCTCACGGTGTTCAGTCTGGCGAAGGGGGGCAAGCAAGCGTTATTCGTAGGTGTCCTTCTTGATACAACAGACGTTATCTTTCACGTGACACTGCCCCCAAACGAACGAACGGGCGAACCTTCTTTGGTGCTCATTCTTGATACTCGGCGCTAACGATACAGCTACCCGGACGAGGTACTTATTTACAGGGTCCTTCAGTATGTCGGAAGCATCGAGGTTAAAGAGTACTATCTACGTTGGTGGGCTTGATCATGCCGTAACAACTCGAACGCTTAGCGAGGCTTTTATCCCATTCGGCGAAATTACTGATATCACCCTTCCCAAACCGGAGCTGCCGTCGTCAAAGGATCCTCATCGGGGCTTTGGATATGTTGAATTCGAGTTAGTACAGGATGCGAAAGAAGCGATTGATAATATGGACCAAAGCGAACTCTACGGACGGATAATAAAGGTCGCACCGGCCAAACCTCAGAAAGATAGCAATGAAGGCCTGGGCAGTAAGACAGCTATTTGGGAGCAGGTATGTGCAGGCAGATACAAGTTATAATTTGGGTTATATGGATATCAGACTGACATGCATCTAGGAGGGTTATTTGGCAAAGCATGCCGTGAGCGACGAAGACAGAATAGCCGCAGAGCAAGGTGGAAAGGAAGCCAATAATCGACCCGAGGATCCAATGCAGGGCTTAGAAGGACTAGACGTTGCTGGGCCGAAGCCAGCCTGATCGTCTCATTTACGCAATTCCGATAAACGCAAGCCGAAGAAGATACAATGCTCGATTCTTTTGAGGCATTCCAATTTGTATGCCTTTGCACTGGAAAGGAAATTATATATTTACACACTGCTACCGCCTCAAGTGCTCTCTTGACCAAAACAAAGGTGGAGATGTTGGCGAAATAAGTCGCATTCGGATCTCCCCACTTCAACACTCCCATCGGTACCTCGATAACACTCCCTCTTTCCGACAGACGGCAAGATCTAGTGGCGATCTTCGGGCTTGGACCGCGAAAGACGGAGAGTCTTGTCGGTCATGAATTTGTTGCCGATGGAGTAAATGGCGGCGCCGATTGCGACTCTAAAGGATAGTTAGTTGTTGGCATATCTCGGTAAGGTGTATCATGAAGTCTCACCCGAGGACGACACCTATACAGATAGAGTAATTAGTAAATCAATTGACGTTTCATCAACACCTTGCACATTAAAAAAACAGTAAATGGTGACGTACCGAGAGGAATCAATTCCGGTGGGATCTTCTTCAGCGTTCGTAGACGTTGGGAGATGGTGTGGGCTAGGAAATAGCAGTGTCAGATAAAACCCGCAGAATTGAAAAACGTTCCCAGAATTGTTTTTAAGGCTTTAGTTATAGGGTATCAGTACCACTCTGGTTTTCCTTCTGCACTCAGTTGTTAGCTACCAGGTACGTCTTGACCAGAGGCGAGGGAGGCGACTTACAGGAACTGGCCCCAACATAGGTCGGGAACCTCGGAAACCGAGAAACTGAGTTGAACGCATTTTGAGCAGTAGCAATTAACCTGAAGCTCTGGCGGGTGGGATGTAAGCAAACAATCGGATGAAGGACGACGGACGGCGAAAGAGTTGCTGAAGGTCGTTGTTTATGCTTCGCTCGATTCACGGGATGTGGGAGAAAGGTGGCCAGCCAATGGGGAGCCGCGCTTATGGTGGCCCGGCTCACGGGACCAGCAGCTCACAAACAGTCCACCGTCTTCTCGCCTTAACCAACTTCACTTCTTCACGCCACAACTCGCAACAAAAGGCCCAACGCCGCCGTCGTCTACCCAATTCAATCCCTCTCACTTCGCCGTCACCATGCCTGAACCAATTCCCGATGCTGATCCCGAGGAGCCCGTCGAGACCAAGCCCTTCAAGTTTGTCACAGGTATGTTCTCTTTCCCACAAGCACATGGTTTGATTACCGTGGAATAGACTGTTCTCGAAGCTAACAACAATTGCAGCCGGTACGTTCTACCAACGCTCCATGGAAATGGACCGCTCCGCTATGCCCTGGAGATTTATTTTCGCGTCTTCCTAACCCTCTATCTGCACAGGTTACGACGCCCGCTTCCCCAACCAAAACCAGTATGTTTATCCTTTTTCCGAATTTATCCATGCGATTGGAATCTTAAACTAACGCTCTGCCCCCTAGGACTAAGCACTGCTGGCAAAACTACGTCGACTACTACAAGTGTGTCAATGCCAAAGGAGAAGATTTCAAACCGTGCCGACAGGTAAACCCTCCCCGCCGCCTGCCACTGTTTTAGCCGAAAATCGTACCTACAATGAATGACTTCATTTGCTAAATTTATATACAACCAGTTCTTCCTCGCCTTCCGATCCCTCTGCCCTAAGTCCTGGACTGATAGATGGGACGATCAACGTGGTATGTTTCCAACCTTCTTTCTCTCTTCGGATATCGTTTAATTGAGGAATGCATGGGACGACGCGGCTAATACTATAAACTCCAGATGCTGGCAACTTCCCTGCCCGTCTAGACTAGAAACGTAGTCTTCTTATGATTTTTACCTAAAGCTCTATGGGAATAACAGGATTTTATCTGTTTGGTTGCCTTTTGGAAGTGTACATAATAAACTGTCATACTACTGAAAAAGAACAAAATTTGCGGCGAAATCCCGATCGAATTCGATCGCAATCTTGGCCGAGTTGATGCATGAAACTGTCGCTCTAGTGTCGCGAGCAGGTCACTGTAGAATTCGACTTCTGCCATCTACATGCGCGGTGTAAATCATGCTATGGGAATTTCGGGCCTTATCAACAGGTCACAATCAAGCAAGGAAAACACAAACTGATTGGTATTATACGAGAAAACTACACGCGCTAATCCCGTTCCCTCTAAAGAAATTTTTGACATCCGAAAATTTTATATCAAGGAAATTCTCCGTCGTATCGTAATTAGGCGGATAAACAACATCCGTTCTCAAAAAAAGCACCTCTAAAAAGGCACATGGTCTAGGTTAGATTGGAATCTCGGTCGATGAGGATTCTTTCAGCGCTCGGTAAATCTTCTTATGCTGTTCCAAGAACAAAAATGTAGCGATCGTCTGCGGTCCAAGTCGAATGAAGCTTGGAGTCCAACCCCTGAACATCCATGTGAAGCCTTCTTTCTTGAACACCTCTTTCACCAACCCTATCATGCCATGCCCTTTGCTCTCAGCGGGGTTGGCATGCATGATTCTTGTTTTGATCACATCTACAGGGCTGCACACTGTAGTGGCCATAAACCCTGCCATCAATGACGAGGTGAAATGTGTAGTTAGGTTATCAGCCATGCCAAAGTCCCTGATACAGACCCGCTTGAATGTATCGTAAGACGCTAGCTGGGAGGCCGTCATGAGAATTGCCCTAGCAGAATTAGGCCAGACGCCTCGGAATGCACTGCTTATTCCCTCGGTTTTCACCATCTGGACGAGTCCGTGGAAGGCATGCCTGTAGTTTCGACGTTTCTCGGGGGGTAGGGCAGCATCAGACTGCATTCGGACGTTAAGGACATCAGCTGGATTGCCGACTAGACCTCCAATAAAGCCGGAGGCGGAGGCTATACCGATAAGGGTGGGTAGGGATGGGGGTGAGTTTGGTGATGAGGCAGTGACGCGGGACTTTAGCTCCTCATACACTCCGAAGCGTGTTGTGGAGTAGGTGATCTGACGTAGCAATGACGCAGAGAGCTAGATCGATATGGTGTTAGACGGCAGTCCTCCATATTCATGGGATTGGGTCTGTGACATACACCATTATACAGGCCGAGGAAGCCATTATTCTTGCAGACATGTAGGAATGTCCTCACCATCCCAGATGGGTCATTTGGACCTCGTGTTTGCAGCCGCACCTATTCGAGTACGATATCAGTCTATGATCAAATCGGCGTCGGTCAAACCAGTGATTGTCGTCTGGAAATATACCTTCACTACACATCATATAGCTGTTAGCAACATATTCCACTGCTAAAATTCAACAAGAACTTTTCAAATAAAACAGTCATGAGAACAACCCACCTAGATCCAAAGGATGCGTTACTACCGCAGCACAACATGATGCTGACCCTCCAAACCAGAATGGATAATGCAGCTTGGGATTCGAAGCCTGAGCCGCAGCCGGCTGGTCCTTTAACTTGTCGGTGGGTGCCATGTTGATTCTCTTTCAATCATCATCATGCCATGAGGCGGCGAGGGGTTGTTATAGAAAGCTCGTCTTTCAAGATTCGCTGGCTAGCGCCGACATCAAAAGAAATTCGGTTTTTTGCAGCCGATATAGGACCCGCGGCTATGACTGGATTTCCGTTACTGAAGGTTACGCGAAGTACCTTTCTGCTTGCCTATTCGCGGGTTTTGATTGGACAATTTAGCTAGTGCCTGGTATTCGTGATACGACCCAAAATTACTCCAAATTGAGCAGCAAACACGACCAAAGCTTCGTTTTGCTTCTCACCAGCTGGATCAAGACGCGCTCAAGAACAGAACGGGATATTTCAGAGATGCAGCTGCTTGCGACCGGAAAGGTCCTACGGGTATGCTCGAGGAGGTGGGCAATTGCTGCCACAAACTCGGGCGCGAGCCTAGCACAGCGATGCGCGACTCGGCCATACACCGGACGGCTCCTCTCCAGCTCAGCCTCGACGCAGCAGAAGGAAAAGGCATCGGCTCCTCTGAAGGCGGCCGGGTCGTCCGATAAATCGCATAATGCTGCGTCTAAGTCGGCCGCAGACTCGTATCCTCCCGACGAGTGGACCAATACCACCAGTTCGATCCTCTCTCACGTAGGCCGCCAGCTCTACCTGGACGAGAACCACCCTCTTTCCATCACCCGTCAACTCGTAGAGAACCAATTCCCCAGCCCCGAGTTTGGAAACTATTCGGAAGTCAACCCAATTGTCTCTACAGCTCGCAATTTCGACGACCTAGGCTTCCCAGCTGACCACCCTGGCCGGAGCCGTACCGATACATATTACGTCAATAAGGACAATGTGCTCAGAACACACACAAGCGCTCATCAGCGGGCATATTTCCAGCAGATGAATGTGAACGAGGTAATCCGACCCGCTGAGAAGGGATACACCATTGTAGCAGACGTCTATAGACGAGATGCAATTGACCGAAGCCATTACCCTGTCTTCCACCAGATGGAATGCGCAAGGCTATGGAAACGGCCAGAAACGGATCCCCTGAGCCACTCAAAGGAAACCACAGCTATGATTCTCAAGGACCTCGAGAAGCTACCCACCCATAACGTTCCGGTCGAGGACCCCAACCCAACCATCCACCCGACCAGAAACCCCCTGCAAGAGAAGCACCACAGCGCTGAGGAAGTCGAAGCTCTCGCAACACACCTCAAACGATCCCTCGAGCTCCTTGTTATCAGAATCTTCACCGCCGCAGGAGCAGCTACCGAGGGGGGGTCCAGCTCTGAGCCCTTGAAAATCAGATGGATCGAGGCCTACTTCCCCTTCACAAGCCCCTCCTGGGAGCTCGAAGTCTTCTGGCAAGGCGAATGGCTTGAGCTTCTAGGCTGCGGAATCGTCAGACAAGACTTCCTTAACTCCTCAGATGTCCCACACCGATTCGGCTGGGCGTTTGGTCTGGGTCTAGAACGTATTGCTATGCTTCTATTCAATATTCCCGACATCCGTCTCTTCTGGTCCCAGGACCCAAGATTCCTATCCCAATTCCAGGCTGGGAAAATCACCCGTTTCGTGCCGTTTTCTAAGCATCCTGCATGCTACAAGGATGTAGCCTTTTGGCTTCCTCCCTCGGCGTCGGGAGCTAGTGCGGCTGGAGGTGGTGTTCCATTCCATGAAAACGACATGATGGAAGCTGTCCGAGAAGTTGCTGGAACTCTAGTTGAGGATGTCAGGCTGGTAGATGAATTCACGCACCCAAAGTCCAAGAAGAAGAGTGTCTGCTATCGAATCAACTATAGAAGCTTGGAGAGGACCTTGACCAACGAGGAGACTAACGACCTCCATCAAAAGGTTAGAAATCTCCTGGTGGAGAACTTTGGCGTTGAGCTGAGATAGTCACTTGGTATCTCTACGCGGTCGTATGTTGAGCAGTGCGATTTCGGCGATTTTCTACTTATGTACGATAGACAAGGGTTTGTGAATAGTAGTTGGTTGTTTCAATATCATTAGATCTCATCCTGACACAAATCGGCTCAATTAATCACCACTCATAGCTAATTACTGATAACCATCCAAAATATGCTTCATCCTTGTGAGAAACCGGGGAAAACAATAACCAAACAAAATGTGGGTCATATCATGCGCCAAATTTTTTCCACTTTCATAGAAATACAGTATCCATTATAAGATAAGCGAGAAGAAGGAACATGGCATGGACATGAGAGAGGAGATGGGGGAAAGCAAGACATATATGTACAAATCATCTATAAAGAAGAGAAAAGGGCGAGATTAAAATGATCATAAAAGAGCAAGATAGTATGTAAGAAGAACCTTTTCAAAGGAAAAACGCCATACCTCGCTGTTTTTAACAAACACCCATTGCTAAGACAGGTATATAGTGTACAAATCGCCGGAATAAATGAAGGGAGAAAAGGTGTGGGCCTTTCAAGAGGCCAAGCGTAGTTTGGCTGTGAGATAGTTCATCATTATGCAAAAGAGATGCAAAACAGATGCTCGTAGGGTCGAGTTAAGTCTATCGGTCGTAATAGATTATGCGTTTTTGGCAACGCCAACTTTAGCAGCCTACAGATAGTTTTATTAGTAAACCAATTTGAATAGAGAGATGAGAAGTATAAGCTTACCCGCAAGACACGACCATTCAGCGTGAACCCCTTGCATTGAGCGTGCATGACCTCACCATCCTTGTGTTGAGGTGATGGGGCCATGAAAACAGCTTCATGTCTGCTAGGGTCAAACTGCTGAGGTTTACCATCAACAAGATCGGTGGCGCTAAATCTGACCAAGCCATGCTTCTCCAAAGTATTCATCAATATCCGCTCCGACATTTGCAGTCCGGAGTATAGAGCGTGTAAATCCTTATTCGTCTCGGGATTTTCCACTTGGTCTTTCGGCACAGATTCCATGGCACGTTCTAGGTTGTCGAGCGACTCGATAAGGTCTTTCGAGAAGCGCTGAATGGCGAAATTGCGGGCAGATTCCATCTCGCGACGGGTACGCTCTTGCAGGTTTCGGAAGTCAGCAACAGATCGAAGGTATTTATCCTAAACCATTGCGAATGTCTAGTTAGCGCAAATCCTAGTTGGCTATATAGAGTATAGTGTGGCTCTGAGCGAAGAACATACCTTGAGGTCGACAACTTCCTTCTTTGCGGCTTCCAACTCCTTCTTAACTGGATCTTCGGCAGCTTGTTCGGCTTCGCCATTCTTTTCAGCGGCGGCGGGCTTTTCTCCATTGGCCTCGGTGGACGCGAACCTGCGCTGTAGCCTGGTGGGCAATGGTCTAGCCGATTGTAAAGGTTGGATGAAAGACTGTCTGGAAGCTGCCGAGGGGATGGAGCGAATGGAGGCCGCAGACCTTGCAGCCTGGGTCGTTCGTAGGAATGCCTTTCCAATCATGGTGTGTAGAGGGATACGGATAAAGGTTTATAAAAATTAATTGAGAATGAGAGAAGCAAGAGGAGAGCTATGGTTAAATGTATGATGAATTCTCTGACGGGAATTCGAGAGCAAAAGCTGCATGTATTTGGGAAAAAATAATGGGGCTCGGTGAGAGATTTTCCCGGTCCGGGGTTTCTTTTTGGAACTACCGACTTCGACGGACTGCCGAACAACAGCAACGAACAGCATCGTGGATCATGATATTCAGATGTCTTCAGCTCTTTGAATGTGCATTCTGTTTGTCAAGTCATAATGCCTGCCTCGGATCCGCTTGGGTAGAAAAAGGTCCACCGCTCTCATCTCAACGCTATCCGAACACCGTGAATTGCTCGTGAGAATCTAGATGTGACGATAATTAAAAATATTATATTCTCTCATGGCCTTTTCTATCTATCACAATGAAATGCTATGTTCAGTCTAGTACGAATTCAAACAGTAATAGATTCATTGAACAAATGGTGAAACACCAAACTCCTTGAAGCACTTATAAGGGGCTTCCCATCGCCAGAGAATACCCCGATGTCAAAACCATACCAACGCCGTCATTCTAAGCCGATCCCACCCGCTAAACAAGGAAATCCGTGAAAAAGAACGTAAATATCGTGTTACAAAAACGAGTTTTTGGAGCCTTGCAGGTATAGAGGGTTGATCATATGGTCCACCTCGCTCTCTATATTGGCAAACAGCTCGTGCAAGTCAGAGTCAGCGAAGATAACGATGGACTCGACATCGTTTCGTCGGATGATGTGTTCACTATCTGAAGTCCGTGGGCTATGGCGTGGAGACGACTCGGCAGAGCTGTCCCGTCTTTCAGGTATAAGCATTGTTGCTACCATATGCTCCATGAGCTTCTGCTGGACCCTGTTACGTCGCCCATCAGCAACCTCCAGTCTCGTGGCCCAATCGTCGATTGATCTATCCAGATCATAGAGCGATTCTTCCTGTTTCAGTATGCTCTTCGTTGCGAAGGTTGGAATGTTAGGAGACTTAAGGTGGGTGATTAATCGAACATGTAAACGCTGACGACCTGCCCGGAGAGAAGTGTAGGTATCCCGGAGATATTCGCAGTGTTTTTCGAGAGTTTGTAGTTCCTAAATACAAAGATTAGCTATCGGTTTATGAAATCGTCCACTAAAAGAGGGGATACACTTACTTCAGTAAGAGCCACGACCTCACTATGCTTTAAAATACCGAACGTTTTGCTTCGGTCTCGAACTTGGTTCTGCAAACCTGTGACTTCCGAATCACTGAATGAAGCTGAAGCCATCTCGATCGAGGAACCAGCGGGAATCTGAATAAGTGGCGTCACGGAGTGATCAGTAAGTCGCTCGCCCCCATTACTCGATGGAGGCATCCACGGTTTATTCAGCGTGCGTTCATTCTCGTTACTAGCGCTCGGTCTCTCTCCCACCAGCGCCTCAAGCCTCGTCGGCCTAGCAGGTCTCGCAGGACTGACAGGTCTCACCTCCTGCGCCGGTTCCGCTTGAAGGAATGTTGTGGTCGATGGGCTACTTCTGCCCTGAGACGTTGCCGGCCTTTTCACCGTGTTGGACCGCGAAAATAATGAACTCTTCATTGTTTTCAAACTGTTATTTTCCCGGCCATTTCCTTTTTTATGCGGAACCGGTTTCCTAGTAGGTATCGAATCATTTTTCGGGGGAACTTTAGGAGGAGTAGCTTCCTCCTTCTCCTCATTCGCCGCATTGTCATCGGAATCTTGCAAATCCATCCCGAAGGGGCTGATTCTCCCCGAAGGGAATGTCGGTAGTGCGGTCAGAGAGGCACTCAAGTTGTAGTCTTCATGATATGGAAGCGGCTTGTTACTAGGTGATTGACATCGGCCATCCGGCGGTGGCGACTTAAGTGCAGCTGAAGGGTCACTTTTAGATCTGTCATGACTCGGGTGAAAGGCAGGAATTGTGGCTATAGCTTTGTGAGCTCCAACATCGGTGTCTTTTTTTCCTCTAGACATGCAAAACCTACGTGAGTCAACGTATTCCAACTGGTCTTTTCTTGGTGGTGGACGCAGCTCAGAGGTGGCACCGGAATTAAGGTCGTTCGCGGTATTATTTCGCTTCAAGTCGAGAATATCTGGCGTTCTCCTACCAGTGGTGGATGCGCTTGAGAGTTTCGGCCAAAGCTGGTATTTCCCCGTCTTGTTTGCCGGCGGTGTCGATGGCCTTCCGAGAGCTAATCTGTCGAATATAACCGTTGCTTTCGGAATCTGCTTTCCCTCATTAACAGTTTGTAATGCCACCATCTGAAATGATTTACACACACCTTTGGGAGCGGACCAGTAGGGGGAGGAGTCGGGAAGTCATAGTGCTGAACAGTTTTCTGCTCAACAGCAATCATCTTGCGTTCCAGTGACTTGAACCTGTTGTATATATTGATGACCAGAACGAGTATAAGTGATCTAGATTAGGACTGGGTTTGTGTGTTTAGCTCATGTTCTGGAGAGAAAAAAATTTGTACTTTCTTCTCGAGCCAGTCCACACGGGGAGGGGCACTCCTTGTATATAAATAACGTGTGAGGAAAAAAAGTCACCCCACACCATATCGTATAAGCCATCGGGGAATTCTAAAACATCTAATGCACATGTGGTAGATGCGCGAAACTCATCACCCCTGTTTACCAGTGTTGGAACAGTAGCGGACTTTCGCTTCATGGGGGGGACACCGAAACTGGCGTGCTTCAGGATCCCAGCCAAGGCATCAGGGAGCGTATGTATTCACATACCGACAGTCCATCCGGCGTATTACCTCTGGACCCGTATACAAGCGTACGTTCATATTCGTCCAGATGGTACCGTGCCTGGAGACTGACCTTGGAAGCTACCTATGACGCAAAGCTGGGTATATCGCACTCGGCTGTGGTCCCAATATTAGAAACATGAATCCTTTCATGAGCCTCAGGTCGGGTATAAATGCATCATAAACGGACATTATGACTGTTTACCGTTGAAGGCCGTTTTTAATATATGCGGAGTGATAGAAATCCTGATGAATCACTGGATGTCCAGAGTAGCGATTGTTCAAGCCAACACCCACTGGGGGCTGCGTTTGAAACAGGAATTTTTTTAAAGAAAAAAATAGAACAGTTCCAATCTTCCCAGCATCGTTTCTTTTCTTTCGGATACTTCTTGTCCAAAGAGGTCGGAGACTGGATCGGCAATCGATGCCACTCTGGACTGGCAGCCTAGCATCCCAGCCATCCCTGCATATGTATAGTACGTACGATGCACGGAGTCCTCTTTGCATATTGAAGATACTTCACAGGGTTGATAAATTCACTGTCAGTCAAAACATCAGGTACAGTGCAGGGCCATCGGCTTTTTCATCTGCGGCCACTTCCGATACTAAAAACCGAGATTCGATCGATCAAAAAAGTGTCGTTGCGAGCAGCGCCTCTAAGCCTCACGTCGAGAACCTCATCTCATGATAGTTTTTCAAACACGAATTGTTACGACATCTTAGATGCAGAATTCTTGTGCATCACGCGACGAAATGCAGTTCCTTCGATAATTCGTTCTTTTTACTTCAATTATCCGAGTATTCCGGCATAGGATTTGGAATCTCAAAATATCATCCTGGACAGTCGGTTTCTTCCGTGAAAAACAGGAGAAAAAGAACAAGAGAGCCCTTTATACGGGGACCGCACCTAATTATGAATTGAATTCGATATTTATGCATCCGACACGTAGTTATTGGTGCCACG
The DNA here is from genome assembly GCA_030789285.1 of Arthroderma sp. MBC 929. Classification (NCBI taxonomy): domain Eukaryota; kingdom Fungi; phylum Ascomycota; class Eurotiomycetes; order Onygenales; family Arthrodermataceae; genus Arthroderma; species Arthroderma sp. MBC 929. Next base: position 438,667 of record JARJUX010000002.1, on the reverse strand, counting down.
ACTGATCATCAAATGCGGAGAATAAGTATTCCTGATAAACACATGTTCTGGTGAGCTCCATGTCGTGTTTCTCCGCGAACAGATGGTAGAAATTCCCAGCCATGAGTATCATTGGTTTGAACAAATATTTGGCGTCAAGGACTGTCTGGAAAGATAGGAGAAACGAGTCCAGCTCGCGGTGAGGTAACCGCCCATCGACTTGATGATTTGTGCAGCTTCACTATGTCCCCGTCAAACCTATCTTGCTGTCGAAATATTCAACCATCGATCGAACTGTATTGTGCAGTCCACTATGCTTATTGAGATCCCAGTAAATGGTGTTTTCTCAAAGCATTACCCGCACCCTGAGAAATGCAGCTTCTGCGCTGGACCTGCGAGGCATGATTGAGGGAAGCTGCAAAAATTGCCGAAGCTGTGGCGAGCGAGCTGGGTGCATAAGAAGAGGGATCGCGAACCAGGATTCCCCTGTATGCAAGAAAGGGCTGAAACCCTTGAAAGAAAAGCTTGTCTTCAGCCTGACACGGGCGATGACACCTGCTTCTGTATGTAGCTGCAGCAGACGCAGCCATGTGGCTCTGGGAGGATCTTTCAGGCTATCCCTGCGAAGTGGTGGATGAGGAGATATTTCCAGCATCAGCGACTTACTTGCCTTTGTTCTACTGTTTATCAGTGAATCAAGATCGTCCTTTGAAGTGCGATTCTTTGTTTGAATGTATGCAATAAACTGCTGTAAAAGATGACGTTAGTGAAGAATTGGGGTGTCATTTTGCTCAATCCACCGTCGATATCACTCCGCTCTTCGTCTCTCTTTCTTTACACACACACCTCAGCTCAGCTAACCGTGTATTCTTCAACACCTCTTTCTGGTTAGTCAAGATTTGCAGGTGCATCTTGTTGCCTGGAGAAGAACCAGGATGCGCGAAGCCTTGCTCCCACCCCCTTGGTCGGCTGTTTTTACCAGCGGGTGAATACTGCAGAATCCACCACGACCAACCTCATCGCGGCACATCATCGCCAAGAGGGGTAAATGCAGAAAGATTCTTCCATGCATATTCTAGCGGTGGACTTGCTGGCAGCGCCTTGTTTGAAAATCTCAGTCCCCAGCCATAGATGGAGGAATGAGTTATGCAGAGTTGTCCATGAGGCGACCGTTCTGTGATTTGCTACTGCCCAAAACCAGGAGATCTAGTGTGATCCCACTCGTGGCATCCACATAAAACTTTCTTAGCAGAAAGGCATGTATATACTGGCTAGGAGCCCAAAAACTTCCTTCACCGGTGCCTCTATCAAAGGGCCATCTGATAACCCCCCACATTGCCCTCCCCATTCCAATGTGGACGGCAGGTGGCTCAAACCGGTTGCCCTTAAAATTATTTGTTGTCTAAGCCGGCAGGGCTTATTGTCACCGCTGTTCCAGCTCTCACCACGTCAACAGCTGGACACCTTCTAGAAGATGGGAAGAAGCCATGAGACATGCATTGGACTGGTACTACGGTACACTGGAAAGGGGAAGGCAATATGCCAAACCACGCGCGCGAGAACGTCTCCCTTGGCAGGCGAGCGAGGAGTTGATAGGGGTCCTAACAGCTGCTTGCTTCGCGACACCCCTGTTTCAACCTCTTAAATTGAACAACGTTGGCTGAGTGTGAACATGATACCCAAGCCGGGGTTATTGCAGGCTGGACTGCCAGACATCGTCGTACAGACTAATTGTACGGAAAGGCACGACACACCCAGTCCCTCTCCACCTTCGGGCTTTCTCGTTGCCTTCCGTCGCAAATGGCCCTAACGGCCGCTGTTCTCTTGCTAGGCTGCTGGCTTTGGCATATTCAGTACCCCTGTTTGACCTGCGCTCTCAGTCTCGAAGAAAGGGTGTTTACTTCTATTTAATGGCCTGTTAAAACTTCACTTAGGGTGAACTTTTTACGTTAGAGTCATCATGGCCCTGACCATTGATTACCCCTTCTTTACCACTCCACGTCTCGTACAATATTAATGCTACGTAGAACGAATAATTTAGTATTTTATACCCCATCTGCCTGAAGTTACACCGCAGGCAACTGACATTTTGGCTTTGAGTCCCTCAGATTGCCTAATTTGACGTTTTCCCCCTGCATCAGTCAGGCAGCCATCTCACTCACCTGCATGCGTGATGAAGAATTGCAGTGCATTCTTATCTTCATCAGCAGATAGGTGTCAGTCTATTTCCAACTATTTGTTAGTTATATTTGTACGCCTTCGGTGTCTAAGCTTATTCCCTCCTGCGCATTACAGATGCGTCTCAGGGATTTAAAACCTGACCTCGCAACAGGTGCAGGTGGGAGTATTCACAGCCGGGCGTCCTCTACTATATGCAAATGGTGCCAGCCATTATCCATATCCGGAATAGGGGTGGGCCAACATGAGTGGGTGCCTGGAGATTGCTATTGTGGAGGAGAGGATGTCCTAAGGCCAAAATATACCGTGTACCAACGCTTATCATCCAAGGTGAAGTGTAAACCCAGAGGGATGGTGGGCAAAATAAGCTCTTGAATACGCGACTACCTAACTGACGGGCTCGATAATATCACATTCGCGAACCAACTCTGGCATTGTGAAATGGTAAAGATCGAGTGAGTTAGAATAGTCTCAGGCGAGGTCACTCCAGTAATCAAGCTTAAAAGCACCAACAACTTGTAGAACGTCTAAAACCCGTATCACCTATAACTAGGTCTCTGCCGGTAAATATTTTAGATAAGAAATCCATTTATGCAAACGTACTTCTCGGGTAAATGAAGAAATCAAGACATGGTATTATTCTTTGTTTCGTGATGCGATTTCCCTATCTTTAAGCTAACAAGGTGAGATATCCGGAACTGAGACATTGAAATATCATCTGGAAAAGAATCGGGCAAAGAAAAGTTAAGCATTAGAACTAGTTGGTCTCACTACATCATTTGGTGCAATTCGGAGAGAGATTGCTTTCAGAAATCAAGCGCCTTGCTAAAAGTGCCAGTAAGGGGGTAAAGTTATTGGGGCAGGCAAAATGGCATGGAATATTAAGGTGGTGTTGAGACAGAAAGAACGGTAGGTGGAAGACACTGGTGCTTGAAAACAACATAGGAACAAATAACTCGACGTCGCAGATTTTCATTATTTGGAATGGGTCAGGGCGAAAGCAAATGGGGCATAAACTAGATGTGAGCTCTCAGCGAGCAAACTAAAGCAAACGAGGCTAATATGCGCATGTGTTAGAAGTGATATTGTAATGGATTATATGGTGAGAAGTATGGGAATAAGAAAGCTAGGGAACCATACTCTCGTCTACCCATTCCTGGCTTCCCTAATAGCTATCCTCCGTGAGGGAGGATCATGCTTTGGTCTCCAGCCGATGAGGTGGAGTTATGCTGAGTGGGAGACCGGTGGTTACGCCCATGCCCACCGCGCCCGTTGCCATTTCGTGCTGGCGTTCGACACCAGCGGCAGGCACTTTGTACGAGAACGTTGTAGAAAACGGTATTCTCGTCTGGACATGTATAGCGACCTTGGCAGGGGGAATGGGGCCCGTAACTTGTATGGCTGCAAGTATGAACGTGGATTGCTTTGCGGCACATTTTTCCGAATTGGGATGGTTTGATGGGAAGTTGTAAGATGCTTTGGGTTGAGAATATGTAGAATTTCGACTTGAAGCAATATTAACTGCTGTGTCCTGTTTCCGTGGTAAAAAGAATCCGCTGCTCCGAGTGATCGTAAAAAAAAATTGTTTTCTCCTGGCTCCTTCGGGGGTATATATAAGATTCTTCAATGGCATCGGCGAGCGTACATTCATTAGGAGATGCTGAGTTGGCGAACACAGATCATATGCCCCTGGTCATGGTTGCCTGACGGACGGAAAGGGCTCTGGCAGGGGAGAATAGTGGATGATAGCTAGCGGATCAGAAGCAGAGACGCGGTCATGATGTGCGCTCCCCTTTCTCTTACCCATCAAACTGAGTATCCCGTTGATTTTAAGAGTGAGGCGGTTTGAAAGAAGTGGGTGGCCATAGCTCGTTCCCGTACTTGGGTTGCGACGTCAACGTCAGTCGTGGCCGACTGACAATATTACCTAATTTAGGGAGCAGGTATCCTGCTTTGGAGAGCATGCTGTTTTCAATTAAGAGCGGGGAATCGCATGCTTTCAAGAAAGAAACGTTGATGATATGGACCCTGAACACCTGGCGGTTGCACGGTAAAGGCCTCCGGGGTCGAAAAGGACGTCAGCGAAGGGCGAACGAGCTGCCTGCAAAAGGCTGAGGCATTCCCTCCGCACGCATTACTTCCGATATATTTAGCACCCGTTGGACGGTCGAAAGCTAGGTAGGATTGCCTGGTCATCTTGGCCACGAGAACAATCCGAGCCCAAAGAACGGCTTGGTGAATCGAAGCTGGAGAACTGAGTTCTCCAAATCCCTGACAAAAGCAGCCATGATTGTCAGGCAAAGGCACAAACAATTAGAATAAAGGGGTTTTTTCTTTTTTTAGAAATCCATGGAAAAGGGTCCCAAATGCCCAGAAGACGAAATAGATGTTATGTTGTACTACGACGCATTGTTAGCAGATACACAATTCAGAAAAACTTTTTGACTTCGAGCAGTTCGTGTCACCAAATGGAGCATAATATATCTATTATGATGTAAAGCAGCGAGGATAAAAAGGGGGTATAGGAAAGCAGCAGGAGAAATGTGAGCTCGCGCCAGTTAGATCAGTTGGCTGGCTCGCTGTATGTCGTCCGCCTTGAAGCACCATCGGCCGTCAGCTGTAATAGGCGCCAGGTCATCACCCTCAAAGAGAAGACGAGGCTGAGAATGCTTTGCTCAACCCAGAAGCAATCACTTAAGCGGCTAGCGGCGGGCTATATACTAAGACCGATTGCCTTTAGCAATTTTAAGGCGCTGGCAATTTCTTAATGGTGTTCATAAGCAGCCTCATTCATTCTCTATTGACTAGGTCCATCGATAAGAGGCGACAGAGTAACAGTGACTGGGGGCCTATGGGTTGGCATCTCGTTGTGACGCGACAAGATAGATCCAGACAACAGTGGATGGTGTCCATGAAGGAGGTTCCTTTCTTTTTTCCTCCTGTTGGGTTTCAGATTCGCAGTTCGCACGTCCTAGAGTTCAAATTTTCTCCTCTTGGGCATTTTGTTATCAGATGTCGAATCGCGAGAGCGAGCTCCACTGGACGCTCATATCTCCCAGTGGTACTGGAAAGGTCTCCAGAACCGTAGGTAATGGGGCCCAGGAGGTTTTAGACGAGTAATTGAGGTCTAGCACGGAAGATATCCCTTGGGTACTTAGAAATAGACGGATAAGTAACGAAAGTGAGATGAAGCTCGAAAGTAGTTAACGAACAGACCAGACGCGATGTCGATCACGTGACCAATAGCTTCGTGCTTGGCCTCGAACCTCATCTCGATGCCCAACCTACGAGTTATACCTCCGTTTTATCGTATGATCATCGCAGGGAACGCACGCGCACTCTGTGATGCTTAGCAGAAAAACTGAACGTACCGGGTGACAATTCACAATGCCAAAACGCACGCTATCTAAACCCGACTTGATTCCGTTTCGAGACTCACACCAGTGAAGCCGAGTTATTTTTCTGTGTTTAGCAGAGAATAATACTGGGCGAGGAGATCACGTAGCGTTGCTCCAAAAGGATTCCGTTATCTTTGCAAGCTACGGAAGAATTGGCACCTGTATACCCAAGGTCAGTCAACTGACCTGAGTTTCAAATTGCCAAAGACCAAGATATGCGAATGTCGCAAAACCTATACATACTATTGAGAAAAAGCCCCTTACCCCGTTATCTTACTCATTCCTAAACCCCCCCGGTAGGAGAATTGGGGGTGCACAGTTCCCCTTGGCTTCCCAATGGCAGCGCCGGTGATAGCTAGTTCAAAAGCCGCGAACGGATTGCTGGAACCATGCATGGACACAAGAATGACTTGAGCTTGGGATGTTTGTACTACTTCCTCTAGCAATCCAGTTAACTGGCGAACGCAAACGGGTCTATTTACACCGCAGTGCTGTGCAACCGCATCCATAAACCTTACCATCGTCGTCGTCATACCGTTACGGTCTGCCTCATGTTTTATTGTTGGCCGAGGCTTCACAGGTTCTGGCGTTGCGCCGAGGCCCAGAATACGCAAGGCTCTATCTGAGGTATCTAGAGAGGACCTTCGCGGCGCTTTAATCCGTTCATCTTGCATCTGTTGACCGTGAAACGGGGTGTGGGGTGGGATCCCCATCTGGTTTCTTGCGTCGGTAAAGTGCATGGGGACGCATTATTGGTTTATTAGGTGATATGTTAATCGTCCAAGCACCGACAGACAGTTCTTCTCTTTCTAACGAAATTATCGCCTTTGAAGTTGCATTACAAGTCGGTCGATTTTTGTTTAAGGGTTGGAATCATAACGGACTGATCAATTGTTGAGCCAAGCTGTGGTCATAGTGGACCTCCATACATGCGTGGAGAGGAGCATCCAGCGCGATGCAGTATGGTTAATACTCTTACCCCACGTATGGCCTCGCCTACTGAAATGGATCTGCCCTGTATCTGCACCGCTTGACGGCTATACTGCCCATAGTACCGTGTCAGGCATAGGGAGTAATACTACAGCAATACTTCCATTCCAACATTGAAAAGAGCGCTCCATAGGGTTCCATGCTTGTGGGTTGCAATCATGTCGATTATCCCGATATGGCCCGTAAACAGGGCTGGTATTTTTCCCATTGCTCCTAATCCCACTGATCTGCAAAGCTCTCGTCTCTGCTACCTCAAAGGTCTCCATGAGACTGAAAATGTGCTTATTCGGCAAGACTTCGATCACGACATGCTATGTATTATGCTATATTCTCCGGGATATTTAACTAAAAGGCACCGAAAATCGTATTTACTTGTTAGGTGGATTCCATATGGAAGGACCTGTTGGTATATACATGATATGGCAACACACAGACGCCGAAAAATCCTCGATGAGCAGGACAATACTAATACCAGACAACAATAAACACCAGTAACACCTTGGCCAAATATCTTTTCTTCCATCCGATCAATATCGACCCGTTGACCCCAAGTAACATTGTTCGAAGGGGTTGTTTCCAGCAATTAAATCTCAGAGGTCACGAAGCCTACGTCGATCACTGACCAAGAGCGTCGGCTGCGTTTGCAGGAGTAAATTCTTATGGAGTTTTCTATCAAGCTCAGAACCAACAGTCTGGTAGAACTTCAACTGCTCAGTCTGGGTCTTCTTGGAAAAAGATTCGGTGGCTTGGTCAAGCAGTGACCAGTCGAGCTTCTTCCTGAGCCCCTCAGAATGTGTTTCGACTTGGACGGATTGCACTGTCGGGAGGCAGTAAAAAGGCAAAACGTATAGATTATGAAAGCCCTTTTTTTGGGTGCTGCTATCGGTTGCAACGTTGCTTATTCCGTCTGTGCCGTCCCAGTCTTGGCCATTGAACTTGTCCAGTCGAATGGTCAGAGGCGGAAGACGTGATGATTCTCTGAACATCTCGACCGTGGATTGGACTTTTGCCCAAAGCCAGAACGCCTGCCGCGTGTTTGTTGGCTGGGGGGCAAGTAGGCTTACTTCCACAGAAGCGACCAAGTGGAATGGAAATCTCCAAATTGGACTGTCTCTATCAGTAGACTTCTCTCGGATTCGCCATGAAGCAGCGGCGGCTTGATAGCGGCTTTTGAAGTGGACGGTGCACCACAGCTTATTTCGTAACCGAGCCTTTTCGGAGAATATCGGGGTAAGCTCAAGTCTCAAGTGTGCCTTCGAGTAAAGCACATATGACAGCTCGTCATATAAAATCTTGCTTGCGCGAAGAAGTCGAAGATCCGTCCCTGGACCGTTGGCAGAGCACGGCCCTTCTCGCTTGGATGGAAGAAATTCTTCCCAGACCAGTATGCGAATCTCGGCAGGTAATCGCTGGAAAGAACCGAGACCTGAGTCCATCTTTTACCACTGGAATGGATAAAGGGCAAGAAAATGGAAGATGTAAGTATATAAAGGGAATTACAAAGGGAAGAGAAATATCCAAAGGAGGGTATAGGCGGAAATGACTATTTGTACAAGCAGGGGAGGGGAATAATGAGAAGAGAAGGCCGGGGGATTAGAAATGCGTTCGTGGCTATGTTGTGATGAGGCAGGAAAAAAAGACGGTAGAGGTGAGTTTATATATGGCCTTTACGTGACAAAATAATATTGTCATTTCTGATGTCAACCTTTAACATGAACCGGATTTTGATAGCCATGCGGCCAGGTTCAGACTCGTCAAATTTCATAGCGCCAGTATACCCAGTCATATTTTCTGATGACAAAAGTTAACCTGAATCAGTACCGGACCAATATAACGACAGAGGTATTTGGTTATCCCATGGCACAGAGACACCCAGCTAGTCTTTATTAAAAAGCAGCTACAAGCGAGCCATTAATGGATGGACGACTTCGAGACAGATGTTATATGCTACAATAGCGCAAGGGAAACCAGTTTTTAATCTCACCTCGGATTGATCAACTATATACATTATACCAGAAGGCCGCATCCCACTGATATATACTGATTCTCGAATCAGGGTGCTCAAGCGGATGCACGTAACGGGTCAATAGATCTAACAATGCACCTGCCCATGAATGTGTTAATGCACGATATTGGTGGTTAAGAGCATATACTCAGAAGGTGCCTCCGACTACGTTCATATCTACAGATTCGACGGTTACTAGAAGCATTTAGGCAGTCGCTCAGAGCTGGACAGTTTATAAGTACACCCTAACGGTCGCGCAAGTTTTAAATACTTGGTTTTGGGATGTCACACTTGAGCAAGCAATGATATTATGATGTGTCAGAGCTGGCATCCAGCAGAAACTGGATAGTAGCTATGAGAAAGCGAATAGTTTGGATAGTCATTTTTTGGTTTTATGGAACGAAATCGCACCAAAATCTGCCCAGCAATAATAGTCATTTTATGCCTTCTCCGCGTCAAACGATGCCGTTTTGGGAAAAGAGCGCCAAGCGGCGGCTATCCGAGGCTTAGCGGGGCCGCGGCTATGCTCTGTTAGGCTATCGACGTCGTTGACTGCGCAGCGGGAATCCGCTCTGGCAAGCGAGATCTCTCCCGGTGATATCAATACGCCTCGATAATATTCCTTCGCTACTGAGAAGATATCGCTAGGAGTCCCAGGATACCGCGATGATGTGCCATTTTACCCATCTTGTCTTCCAAGGTGAGAGAGACATGACGGCCCTTCTTGAACCAGCGATATCTCGAGCTTACAGATTGACACGCAAAAGAAAAGTATTACACTTGTTCCCGCGCCTTTGGAAATGATTCGGCCTTTCTTCAACATCTATTCTGGACTACCACTTGTATTCCCCAAAGTAGGTCGGCGCTGCCGATACCAAGAAGCATGCACTAAAAATTTTGATAGGTGAAATATTCAACACAATACACCGTGGTTTTTCACGCAAATGGAAAAAACAGGGAGATATTCCATATCCGTTTGGAGATAGCAGAGAAAGTCTTGTGGATTCTTCATGGGTCATTGACCTGGATAAGAACATGATAACCCTTCGCAAAAAAGGCTCAGCTCACTACCAGATAAAGCTTGAGCACTTTCTCCAAGATAACCCACCGTTGTTTACCGACATGAAGCCTATTACGGAACCATTCCTACGGAAAGTTGAAACGAATATGCACTTTCCGAACCCTACCTGGGAGTTTAACCCTGCTGTGTCCCCGAGGCAGGTCGCTTTAACCCGTAGGCTACTGGACGACTTCGCATATCAATGGAGACATGTCCTTCGAAGCAGCTATAATAGTTTCACTTTTCATCAACTTGCCCGTGCAATTATTCGAATCACAACACTTGATTTCGACGTAAGAGAGGTTATGAAAGGACAGCGGGCGGCTGGATCAAACAAAATGGTATGCCTATCTGACCTACCATCATGGCAACCGACTTACGAATCTATTATTCCTCTTGACCGTGTAACAATCATTATCTCCCAGCATTTATCTGATGCGATGGAGCTATTGTTCACGGATATCGGGCCTAAGCGGGCACGAAATGGGGGCGCCTGCTTGAGCAGAACATATATTGTCTTGTCAGTTCGAGAGGTCTTCTTATACACGGCATGGACGTGTTCCGATCATGATCATGCGTACACAAAGCCAGAGCCCCTATTTAACGGTGCTGGATGCCCTTCAGAGAAAGCCCTGGCGTATTTGCTGATGGCCGCGCCGCCGGACCATAATGTTTCTTCCCCTTTGCACCACCTTCCTCTAGAACTACAGGATATGATTGTTAACAACATATCCTCAGGCACTCCAAAATCGGCTAAGGTCGCTTGTTTACTTTCGCTAGGCAGTCCATATCTGTGGCAAGGTCCATATGGGCCGGTCAAGCTGGGGCGTGTGATTCCCGCGAGAATTTCGGCTTCCGCTACCGAATCACAGATTTGGTTCGACGGCACATGGAGCGGCTTAGTCTATAGGGTTACGACGTTACCAAGCTGCGAAATCGATGATATGCTTACGAGCGAGGCACAAACCTAGCTGATTAACAGAGCTGATAGAATAAACGTTGGAATCGGACGCTCAGCTGCCATCAGCCCATTTCTGGTCTACAGCAACCATCTGAGGGAAACAAGGTTAGATCAGGCCAGCTCATGCTCATGCGAGTGCCTGATCCCCACGAGCAGCTCTATCACAATCCTTCGACCGGGATACTATGGCCGCTATTGCTTTGTGGAGATGGCTTTAGCGTCGTCCAGGAGGCCGCAAAAGATAGTCCGTCAATCGATTTCACGGCTCTCAAAGTGCACTCCATACTAGAGGAACGCTTGACAGGTGCGGTTACCCGATACTCGAATGCAAAAATTCAGCTCACAGCATTGTGTTACCTGATACAATAACCTCAGGACCAAGGTCTCGAGTCCGTTAGCTTTTTGGCCTGGTGGTATTCGCTCTACATTTCGTCAGGGTCTATCAAGCAATGGAATCAGGGAACGTCGAGCTCATATTTACACCTACGAGTATCTGAAATTTCAAAACTTTATATTTCGTGAATATGTATCACTAGAGAAGAGTTCGTAGCTATTAAAATAAAGTGAACTTATTGAGATATTCCTGGCTCATTGATATATTTCACTCATCAACAATCCTCAGGGCTCCCACCATTGATGCTAAAAGGTATTTATGGTCGTCAAATACTCGGACAATGTCTGCTTATACTAAATGTACGTGTCCGATATCTCCTTGGTTATCGCACTACGTTCTTCCTGCGTGATCTTATTGAAAAATTCAGCCGCAGTATACCCATTTTCATCCCTCATATTCGGATCAGCTCCGTGATCCACCAGTATCTCCATCAAGTCCGCCCATCCAGTCGACGAGCGATATAACGCAGCATAGTGAAGAGGGGTACGCTTTTTTCGATCGCATCCTTTTGGATCAGCGCCGTACTTGAGAAGTAACTCGGTAGTGCTATTCCTGAGGTCTCGCAGTTCAATATCATCCACGGTTATGGGGATGGCGTAGAAGAGCGGCTGGAGGCCATAATCATCCTCTTTGTTCACATCAGCCCCAGCTTTCAGCAGTGCTTCGAAATCCTCACGGAAGTAGAAGTATCTGTACATAGAGGCAAAGTGGAGGGCTGTACGGCCTTGGTTGTCTGCTACATGGACATCGGGGTTGTATTTGAGCAATCGGACCATGCGGAATGCCCCCTGGGATTTGGTCACAAATAATAATGGTGTAAGCCCAGTGTTATTTCGGGCATTGATATCCGCCTTCCGGGATAAAAGTAGCTCCAGTTTTTGATCATTATTTGCTGGAGAGGGAAAGTTGCGGAAAGCATAGTGCAGCGGCGTATTTTTTTCCCAGTCTTGGGCAGTGACAATGGCGCCGCGCGAAATGATGGAGCTCACTGTGCTAAAGGAGCGATACTGCACAGCAAGATGAAGGGGAGAACGACCTTCTTTGTCCATGGAATGGACGTCCCCTCTGGGATCTGTTGCTATTGAAGCCGCTGTTTCTCCCCTCTTCAAAGCGATATGAAACGGAGAGTCGTTGTTATCAACTATTTGAAGAACAAGTTAGAACTATGACATGTTAAGACCCCATGGAGCCAATTGTTCATTGAGGCCTGTGTTTTGTGAAGTGTGAGGTGTAGTTCTTACTCTGTAAGTTGATATCAGCCCCATGCTCCATCAGAAGCTGACTTGGATAGTAATGTAAAGGTGTTTTCCAGGAATTTTGAACGTTAACATTAGCCCCATATTCTAGAAGTATTCTGATAATGTCTTCTCTTCCGTAGGCGACTTTGCAGGCAGCTAGCAAAGGGGTATTACCATCATGATCCCGCGCTTCTATATCTGCACCTGCATCCAATAACGCAATGACACATCCTATCTTATTTTCAAGAACTGCAAGCTCCAGAGGGGTGGCAGGAGCCCGTTTTTCGATATCAGCACCTTTTTGGATGAAATACCTGATCATGGATGAGCTCCCTCTAGTCACTGCATCATGCAGGCCGGTGAGCCCCTCGTCAGCTATAATATCTGTAGATAGCCCGTTGTCCAAGAGAAATTGCACAACATCTTCTCGGCCGTAGATTAATGCGTGAGCAAAAGCAGTACGTTTTGGTCTGTTGACAGCTGTTATATCTGCGCCGCGGTCCATCAGAAGACGAATAATCTCAATACTTGACTTCCTCATAGAAATGTGGAGGAGAGTGAATCCGTGGGTGTTAACCTGCTTATTGACTTCGAAACCATCATTCAGAATCAAAAGGAGCAAATGATATTGATCGTTAAGGGTCGCTCCTACAGCTATCCGTTCCTGAAGGTAGGTACGTCTCTGCTCCGAAATGATATCTCTGATTCCGAAGTACTCGACAAGCATTTTTAAATTTGGCGTCCCCGCCTCGTATTGGAAAGGGCGGTGATATTTCCTCTTAAAACCAGTGCATTGGTTTCTCAGAGGCAAGACCCTCGACCAGTTATTCTCGATATTCTGAAATAGTGCATTGATGTCTTGCGTGGCTCCTTTACCCTTTAAAAATCCTGCCATCAAGTTCTGCTTGCATTCCACCGCAAAGTCCAGTGGCGTCTTCCCCTGCTGGTCCATAGCGTTGACCTCTGCGCCATGCTCTAACAGAATCCTTGCAGCTTCCACTTGCCCGCTCATGGCTGCGAAATGAAGTGCAGTCCAGCCACGAGATGAGCGGATATTCACTCTGTCGAGTAGCATCCCCAAAATCTTGATGGAGCCATAGTAAGCAGCCCAGTGGAGGGCAGGTATAAATGCGTAGCTTTCCTTGGTGCCGCTGGATATATCTAACGATGATAGCTTTTGATATTTCCGTTTATAGTACAGCACAAGTGCCGACTGGCCCCTTTCGATCATAATTTCCAATGCAGGTCTCCGGAAGTTTGGCTGGGTTTTTCTTCTAGATGTATCCTCTTTTTGAATCGCCTGGAGATATTTCCCACGCGGTATACGGGAGGTTGCTTCACGAATAACATCTGTGATATACCGCGCCCCAGCCAGTTTCAGGTTGTAGTAGTCCAACATCGGTAGAAAGTCCAGAACGCATAGTATCACGTCAACTGGAAGCGATTCCAGTGTTGTTGAAGGTGGTTTCATGCTGTTTGAGTCAGACATAGCGGTGCAAGATCACACGAATAACTTTGAACTAGTTTTTCATGAAAAACTTGAGAGATGTAGTTTGAATGGCTCCTCTATCACGGAGGTTTTGGTATGGTGATCAGGGATACTACTGTGTAGTTAGGTGGCGCAGCGAGGCAGCTGTAACTACCACGCATCGCACAGTCATATCTGTTCATCCCAGTGAAAAGGGGCCGCCTTTAGGACTTTGACAGCACATATCATGCTACAGAGATGGAATGTCGTCTAAAGGTATACTCTCTCCTGATCACCCCATTCAAAGTGTAAAACGATATTTATCTTTAGATGTCGAAGTATGTAGAGTAAGTTAAGCATGGATTCGTTTCTTGACTTGATGGGCGATCTTATCTCTACGATCTGCTAGGCGAAACCATCCCCACCATAGCCACAAACTCCAGCGACAAATTCAAACTCATGGTCATTTCTGCAGGCTGGAAAATCTGGCCATTCCCGCTTCATTACTATGAGCCGACTTTCATCACCGGCTTTCATATCTTGTCCCTTAGCGGCATCGAATATGTGACGAAGTACTGCCCGACTGCCCCGCTGCAACCCAGCGCGCCTCAGATAGTTCTTTGTATCTGGTGGCCACTCAGTTCGAATATTTCGGCTATCCACAAGGTTTTCTGGGGTCGGAATCTTTTTTGCCTGCAGACACTCCACGACGGCCTGAAACATATTCACAAAGCCCTTTCGAATCGACTTATTGGTTTTGAAGTTCTCTCGCACGTCGGTATCGAGGTGCTCCAGGATGTAGTCGTTGTCTTCCACCCAATAATCACCGTCATCAATATCCCTCCACATACGGTTGTACTTGTCCTCACCCTGGAAAATCAAAGCGCCCCTCATCCGGACGGATAGAAATCCTTCCAGGCACTCTCCACATGTGCACCCATACTGAAGGTACGTGTTACTATGCATCGAGGTATTCCGCCCTAGCAACAAGGAGAGACAGGATACTGCGGCGTCAGGGTATCCTTTAAAGAGGTCTGATATATTCAGGTTCCTACCAAAACCAAACGGTTTTTGTGTTCGCATTGTCTCTAAATTCTCCTGCAATGCTTCGAGTGGGGTGTAGCCGTCAATATCACGGGCTATCTTCCAGGAGTCCGCGTGGTGGACGTTCTCAAGTAGCCACCGTGCGCTCAGGGGTTTGAATTCGCACACCGTTAAATGCAGAAGCGTCGCTTCAGAGTTGGTCACTCGATCCCAGCCAATTTCATCATCGGCATGGGTGATGAAAAAAGCTTTGAGTTCTTCGTCCGCTAGAGTGAGAACTGCATGGTGTAGCGGTAGCGTGTCGCGAAGATTTTCCATCTTCTGCCGTTTCTGTATATCGGTAAAACGATTTGCTTTATAGAAAATTCCCAGTTCTTCGTTCTCAAGATCCTCAGCATTGCTTCGACGTGGATCGAAATCAGAAGATGCCGCAAGGGCGCGAGATTGATGCTGGAGATTGAACGAAAGTGCAAAACACCGAGACGCTCCGATTCGGCGGAAGCCGCACGACCGCCAAAAATCAATAACACCGGATTGAATTCGATTCCGTGTTACCAAGCGTTCTTCTGGGGACTTGCCCACTAACTGCGGCTTGATATCTTCTGTCAGTTCACCGGGGATTACCAAAGCATGTAGAGCCCATGCTCGCTCAAAGGCCTTATTGGAACCGTAGAAAAAGTCTGCGTTTTTGCCATCTGGCTTGCCGTCTAGGCTGAACTTTTTGGCCTTCTCCAAAAGTAGAGACACTACTTTCTGTCCCAGTCCTTTCCGGCGTAGTTCCACTGCCGTAATATGAAGTTCTTCGATGAGGAACAGAGGGCCATGGTCAATCTCATCTCCCCAAACCCCAGTCCCTCTTTGCACTGGATGGCTCTTATACTTAGTTTGGACTATTCCATATCGATCAAAGACGTGCAAAGCCACATCACACGTTTCCACGCTAGACTCTTCCATCTTTTCCCGAAATCTAGAGCGGATAGCCCCTCGCTGAATATACCGAGCTAGAGCAGTACCGACAACAACACCATCGCGGGTACATGTAGCGACAAAGTTTTTCATCCACTTGGGTCCACCCGTATATTCATCGGTCAAAAAGAGCCGGATATTCACCCTGTGATTTGCGTCATCGGCAAAAATATACTCGTGCTCTTCAGTATCCTCTTCACATTCCGTTTCTTCGCTATCATCTTCACTCCCCTCGTTTTTCCACCAATCTTCTTCCTCGGAGTCACCGACTTCGCTGTCTTCAGGGCCATTTTCTGTCGACTCATTGTCTTCGAAGTCTGTTCCTGTTTGTCAAAGGAATGTCAGGAGAACTCACGACCCTCAGTGTTAGTTGTTAGTAGGAGAATACTGGAACTTACTGCTTCTCTTGAGGGGTATCTGGTTCCCCTCCATTCTCTTCTCGTTATTTTCCATTCTTATTGGCCCAACTGGTTTACCTGAAGGAAATTATCGTAATTTCTATGTTAGCTATGTCTCCTGGTGGTTATGATAAAAGTACAGGCGGCTACTATATATCGCATATCACGTGAAAGGGGCCGGAGGTGAAGTATAAGTTAGCCGCCGAAGCTAAAACTGAACCTTGGCGTCTAAACACTTTTAACGCTCCACAAAGAACTCCATCAATATGACGACAGACCAAAACCCTACCGCGGATGATTCTTCAAAGCTGGATTCCGATTGCGATGCAGTGTCTCGTTCGGGCTTTGATGAAGAATTTGACATCAATGAAGATCCAGGGGCCGAAATTGGCATAGATGAACCTCGAGAGCTGTGGAGGTAGGAATGGCCCTGCAACCACCTTGGTATCTATCACCATCACTTGCCGCCTTGCTAATCATTTAATAGACTCCTCTGCACTCCTGTCGTGTCAATCGTGGTAGGCCCATCCGAACAACGCTTCTGGCTTCACCGGGGACTCTTGGAGCGGCATTCTCTCTACTTTCGGGGCTTGTTAAGGAGTGGGTTTCAGGAGAACAGAGATGAAGTAGTAAAATTACCAGAGGACGATGTGGCGGCATTTGCTGTATTTGCTGAATGGCTTTACCTTGGACATGAAGCCGACACTAGTGATATCCGTGTCAAGGCGCTCCAGTCGCCTGGAGGACAACGTAGTGGTGGCTCTGAAGGGGAAATAAATGGGGAAGATGCTCAGGGAGTGAACGATGATGAGGAGGGTGATGCTTCAGAGATAAGCTCGACTGGGAGGTACGATCACTATGATTTCAAGCTTCAGCTTTCTAGTTACGTCCTCGCCGATAAGCTTGTAGCTCCGGAATTCAGCCGCCATATTCTTGAGGAGCTACGTCTCCACGTGGAATTCTGCGACCCGTCACAACTCACGGCCGATATGATACGATATACCTACAAAAATACAATGAGAAATGATCCCGTTAGAGGCCTCTGTATCGCTATCAAGTGTATTATCGCCCCTATAGGGGAGACATTGGCGGACCCAGAGTTTCAGGAGCTCATGGAGGAAGGGGGGCCCTTAGTAAGGGATGTTATGGAGGTTTGCAGGAAGCATGCCACCAAGGAAAACTGGGACGACCATGCGGAAGAACTCGATGCTGAAGACGGATATGAGGATAGGGAGGAGTCAGTAGACCTGTCTTCTCCTTGATGGTCACGTCAAAGTGGAATATCCCGTTGTTGTGCTGTAGGGCTGTCTTACCCCGTTTATGTTGTGCATACTGAACTGTACTGTGTCCCGGAGAGTGATATTCATATATTGTTTATACCATTAGAGACTCTGATAATAGCTTGTGAACAGATGTTGATTTGACAAAGGCGAGATATTACTTTCATTCCTCTCTCCGAACAGCTGCCTACCAATGCCTTCTAAAACTACCTTCTCTACCTTCTACCTTATAGAGCCATGGCATACAAGTGTATGCTTCGAAAATACCCTCTCAGTCTTGTGCTTTTCATCCTCGTTATCCTCACCACCATACTTACTTTCTGGCATGGCATGAACTCAGACCTGGATAATGTCCCTCCCCTCCTCACACAGCTCCTCCCAGCAGGTCACTGTACATGCAAATTCTCGACCAATTTTAACTGTACCAATACCACCTACGCGTCTTTAAACGCGCCTCAGCCCAAATCACCACAATCAAATTGGACCTTTCAATATGGGAGAGACGATCGAAACCTCGGGCTCAGCAAAGAGCAATGTCAAACATCATTCCCAGGTCTGTTCGAGGATATAAGCCGCGTTGTAACATTTTGGAGCGATAACAATCATCTCTCTTCGGATATGCTGGATAATATAAAGATAAGAAAGGGCATGACGAGAGCAAGCCTAAGCCAGGGGGAGCTGTATGTGGTGGAAACACGTGCCGCGCAGGATGACCATCGACGAAAGATTCTCGCAGTCTTAAGCTCAATCTACCGTGCCCTTCCAGTCAATCGTTCCACGGTGCCTGATATCAACTTCGTATACTCAGTTGAGGATAGGGTGGATGATGTTGCTGGGCCCGGGGAGCCGATCTGGGTATTTGGACGTAAAGCGACTGAGGAATCGGTCTGGCTGATGCCTGATTTCGGGTTCTGGGCTTGGGGCAACCCTTCGAATAACATTGGTCCCTACGATCAAGTGGTTGAGCGGATTGAAATTCAGGATCCAGCAGCTGGTAGTTGGTGGGAATCGAAGATTCCAAAACTTGTGTGGAGAGGTAAACTTAGCTTCGCTCCGAAATTAAGAAGGGGATTGCTTCAGGCTGCAAGAAATAAGCCCTGGGGAGACGTGAAGGAGCTGGTATGGAAGAGGAAAAGCAATTTCATCAGTATGGAGGACCATTGCAACTATATGTTTATCGCCCACGTTGAAGGTCGGTATCCAACCATATACAGCTCGCTCGTCAGGGTTCCTCAATATATACTATTGATACTAACCTAGCTTGTATCTTAGGCCGCGCTTTCTCCTCCTCCCTCAAATACCGACAAGCATGCCGGTCTGTGATTGTTGCACATAAAATGCAGTTCATCCAACACCATCACTACCTCATGCAGTCCGACGGTCCGCATCAGAACTATGTCGAAGTGGAGCGTGATTTTTCAGACTTGTCGGAAAAGATGGAAATACTCCTGGCAAACCCCGCTGAAGCACGCAGAATAGCTGACAACAACGTCAAAACGTTCCGTAAGCGGTATCTCACTAAAGCCGCCGAGGCATGTTTCTGGAGAGAATTATGGGATGGGTGGGCTAAAGTTTCACCGCCTCTGGATAGGAATCACAGTTCAGCTAGAATGGGTATGAGGTACGAGTCCTTTCTTCTCCTGGAAACGAAAGCCATGATGTCGTTTCCATAACCCGGAGGCCAGTGGCGTTAAGGGGTGGTGGTATCAGGTTTTAGACGTGGGAATGAATACAGGTAAACGAGCCAATGTTACATGGATTTGGGTATAGAGGATATTAAAATGAGATCATAACAAATCACACAGCGGGATATAGCTAGCTCAACCTAGCTTGCTAGATAGACTTATTCTGATTGACATGAGGCTAAGCTAGCTACCTCCAAGGAGTTCCGTGGCCAGGAACTTGAAAACCCATACAATAATCAGACAGAGCTTGAGCCTCCAGGAGCTGTTTCAATGGTCTTGTCCGTTGCCTTGTTGCCCTTGGCTGTTTCTTCGCCCTCGGAATCGATTTCTTCATGAATAATGACCTTATCACCGAACGCTGCGGCGATCTCCTCGAGAGACTTTTGCTTGGTTTCACTACATTGTAAATAACATGTGAACGTTAATGGTTCTTCTTGATCGAGGCATGGAATATGGGGGCACTGATACTTACGGGAAATAAAAGTAGCCAATAACTAGGAAGAAGGCAGTACATACTACGAAAACGTAGTAATAATTCTCCTTGATGTTTGCAAAAGCACTTGGGCCGGCTTCAGTTACTATTTGGGAAAAAGTGAGTTAGGGCTCCAGTTTTGCTCGACTCATCCATACAAGAAGGGGGTGTTGGAATGAACAAATGAAATGCGGAAAGCATACTTGCAACATTGACGATAAAGTGGGATGCGCCAGCGAGGCCCATGACTTTGCTCCTCAGAGCTATCGGTAACACTTCAGCTCCATATAGCCATGTGGTGCTATTAAGCATGCCGTCTAAATTGAGCCTGCATCAGTGACTGATTTTCCATACAGTGAGTAGGGTTGGGTTGGCGACTTACAGTAATTGACGACGAAGAGGTAGATTCCAAGGATTGCAAAGCCCTTTCCGACCTGGTTGTCTGTCTCTTGGAAGAATCGCTGCATAACTGATGCGTAGATTTCAATGACGATGATACCAGCTAGTCCGGTGAGAATCATTCTAAGGATGGGTTAGCTATAGGAAGATTGAGAGATCATTCAGGAGGGTAACGTACTTTCGGCGACCCCACTGGTCGGTGAGCCAAAGGGTTGTAAGACAATTGGCGATGAGTGCAACAGTGCCATAGACAGCTGCCAATGCCAGAATCATCTTTGGCCCGATACCGAGGGATTTATATAAAATAGCTAAGCACCTCGTCAGCATTTACCCTATCAGACCGGCGACAATATATTAACTCACTCTGATAGTACTGGATGACATTAACACCCGTGAGACTAGTCATTGTCTGGACAGCAATTGATCTGCGAAAGATAAGGTCAGCCTGGTGGAAGTAAGGGGGTTGAAGGCCGAGACGTACACCAGAGCTCGATGTCTGAAAAGCTTGAAGATTTCCTTGTAAGACTTGATCTCGCGCTGCATCTCGAATTCAATCTGGACCCTCATCTGGGTAAATTCCTCATCTAAATCATTGGAGCGCAAGTCACGTCGAATTTTGATGAATTCAGCGCGTGCTTCGTCCACCTTGCCATTTCGGATCAGTTGACGGGGCGAATTTGGCATAAAAGTAGCCAGGCCGACAAACATAATCACCCCCCAAGGTATTTGGATACCAAGGGGTAGACGCCATTGTGTAGGACCATAAGGGGCGTAGCTACAAGCGAATCCAACCCAGTTGGAGACCATGGTCCCTAAAGCAATACCGCACCCTGAAATGCCGCCAATTAAGCCTCTCTGGCCCGGAGCGGAGATTTCACTGAGATAGATGGGAACCGTTCCTACCATGCCCCTGCAGATATAGTAAACCAGATTAGTTCAAGGCGTAAAGGGATAGAAAGGGACAATCTTGTTTACCCTACAGCATAACCTGCTAAAGCACGGCCAGCAAGGAACATGCCGATGTTTATCGAAGCGGTTTGAATAACTGTTCCAATGGTAACCATGATGCACATGAATTGCATGAATCGAATGCGCCCGAGTTTGTCGCCGATGAAAGTCTGCGTTAGAGCTCCTAATGCCTCTCCGGCGATGTAGACAGCAACGACCTAGAAGTAGACAAACTCTCCATTATTAGCAGCTTCTCCAGCACACGGCTTATGGGGCTCAGACTTACAGCGCCAGTCAGGCCTTTGGAAGGGTGATTCATGTACTCGACCCAACTTGCATGTGCCATGGCTAACAAGCTTGATCAGTATTTCATTGCGACGGGACAACCACAGCGAGCGAAGTCCAGACCAAGAGCACATACTTGTTGTCGCGATCCCAGTATCGAAACCCTACAGTCACAATCATATCTAGATCAGCTTCTATTCACGGCATCTAAGTGCTGGGATGTAACAGTAAATGTAGACTCACAAATAGAAAGGTTCCGAGAGCTGCGAACAGCGCAATCCCGAGCGTATACATCGACGGCATCTTGGGCAGCTTCTCATCCGATTTTCTTCTAAAAATCAAGTAGGGTGAAGGTATCCTGAGGTGTAAAAGAGAGATATACGATCAGGTTTAAATAGTACGTCGGCAAAAACAGAGCGCCATAGCTTCCTGTGCAACCGAGCAGCCGATCCCCCTCAAATAGCAGAACTTCCCTGGCTTATTCCATGCTGCTGCAGTCAACCCCGGCCTAGAGACGGGACATCGACGATCGGTGGAAATGCCGACGAAAAGCCGGGGAAAGGAGCCATGCCCGTAGCGTGCAGAAGCGTGGGGGAGCTGAGCCGCTTGTAAAGGGCGCGATGAACAGCTTGGCTCGTATGTATAAATGGAGAATGGAGAGCACAGAGTCTGGGTGTGCTTCTTTGTCCTTTGCTTGGTCAACTAGCTAATGGTCAATTTTGTGTTCTTGTGAATGATTTAATATCTATGGAAAGATGATTAAGAATGACGTAGTTAGGTAGATATAAGTATGAACAGTCTCATCTTCTGCTACTGGCTGTCTATTGCATTCACAGTTATGATCAGAATCATGTCTACAAGTATTCACACATTCCTTCGCGGGCTAGAAAGTAATAATAATATCAAACATGAAAAGAAAGAGAAAGTGAAGAGTCTACTGGGCAATTTACCTGCTAGAACTCCCACCTACCCATACAAAAGCCTTGGGCATATGGAAGCCACCACCTACTCCATCAACCCCAGGGAGCTGGAATTCTGTGTCTTTACCAATGTCCCTAGAAGAGCTATTAATGATCGTTTGGAAGACAGGAGAATTGGCAGAAAAAAAGCATATCCAGATGTTGGTTTGATCATTATCAAAATACCTTCAGCAATGCATGAGGCTGCTAGCAGCTGGCTATTATTCTCCATTGTTCGAAAACTAACCCTCATGGGGATTGATTCAATGGATAAATTGGCTGCAGTGGGAACCGCAGTACACGACCATCAAGAGCCCGACCAAGCGTTCGGCCCTAGCAGACAGCGGACGACAAAGGCAGATTGGCCAACCGTCGTCTTCGAGGTAAGTTGGAGCGAGTCACTGAAGAAGCTCCACGAAGATGCAACTGGCTGGCTAGAAAGATCAAACGGCACTGTGAGGATCTCAATAGCAATGAAAGTATCCCGCACCAGAATCACAATCAGGCGGTATAAGGTGGGAGCAGACCAACAGACAATTGTGATCCAGAAACCGAGATGGAATCAGCACAATCGCGAGATTCGAGTAACTGGTGAGCCCTTGATCATCCAGCTTGAAGATCTTTTCAACAGAACACCTGAACAAGGTCAAGATGATATTGTCTATACGCGTGATGATCTCCTTACCTGTGCCGAACTGGTGTGGCAGACATTTTCTCCTCAATGATGACTGTCGATGAGGATTGTTTTGTTTGGAGCTGTTTTTTCTTTTTCGTTCAACGTCACCAAGTCTCTCTCGCTCTCGTTCCTGCAACCCTAAAATCGCGAGTCTACCAATCATACTAACATCTCCCAGCGAAAAGCAGCATTCCTCTTGACATCTTCCCACTCAAATCCTCGAATAGACGCTCTTGACTGTTGACCGAACTACAGCTCATTGACCAGACGGGTCGTTACAACCAGTGCGCAGAATACGCCGCAGCTCTGCCACTCGCAGCCAACAAATGCAGCTACGAGAACTGAAATGCAAACAGCTCTGGAATCCTCGAGGGGAAGTCAAGCAAAAAGCTTTGCTTCCATAGAAACTTGGAGGGAATGGCAAATAACAGCAGTAGCAGCATAATCACCACCACCACCACCAGCAATCACAACGTTAGCACACCCTCGAACCCGAAGAACAAGCTCTCCGTTCCTAGCTCCTCTCTAAAAGTCACGCCTGCGAACTCGCCGCTTTTCAAGCCAGCTTCAAGACCTACCTCGAGATCCCCTACCTATCAATCAACGCTTTCCCTGCAAACTGTCATCGGAACAACTACATCTAGCCCGAATGGCTTTTCCTGTCATGAACCCACCAAGTCCTTCGCCGTATGCGCGGGCTCTGCTGCCATTCTCGCCGAATTAAACGAGGATTTGACCATCTCTCAGCGTTTCTTCAGAGCTCGACCCACTGCCACTGCCATCAACCCTACCGTCTCCTTTTATAATCCTTCGACCCCTCCATCGACACCTGATTCTCGCCTCAGAGCTCTCCCAACCCCCTCAAAGGCGGTAGGCAATGTTCCTGCTTACCAGCCATCTCCAAATGGAGACTGGTCGGAATCTAACGCCTCGCGGACATGGTCCTCACGAGAACGGATAAAAGCTGTTACAAGTGTCACTTTGAGCCCTAACGGGAGGCTTTTAGCTGTTGGAGAGGTATGTTGCAAGGTTTACACCCATGCTACATGATTTGTACTGATCTTTCCTATATAGACAGGGTATAATCCACGAGTAATGATTTTCTCGACCGCAAAAGACTCGCCGTTAGACATACCACTCTCCATTCTGGCCGAACATGCCTTTGGCGTTCGAAGTCTAGCATTTAGCCCTGATTCTCAGTACCTAGCGACTTTAGGAGATGTCAATGATGGGTTTCTATACATCTGGGCTATAAACCTAAGAACCGGTGCTGCAAAGCTCTTTTCAACAAACAAATGCACATCCTATGTCCGTGATATGTGCTGGATGGGGAACAATCTTATCACGTACGTGGATGCTTTCATCATAGCTACCCAACTTTTAAGCTAACAAGAGCATACAGTGTTGGAACGAGACATGTCAAAATTTGGAGGCTCGGAGCTGCAACGCAAAGTTCACTATCTAAACAGCGCGTTCAGGTCGACTCGCCCGCACCTCCAGCAGGCCACACGCCAATCTCTCTACCCGGAAGAAACTGCCTGCTGGGAAGTTTGAGCAATAGCATATTTACTTGCATTGCCAAAATATCCGAACATGAAGCGATCATCTGCTCAGATGCTGGCTCCATCTGCTTTTTGAGTGATAACAATGGACAGCAAAACCTCTCTCTGATCAAAGACATCGGTTTTAGCATCCGCTCCGTTGCCGTTGATGACAATTCTGGTTTGGTCTGGTTCGGTGGGCGAGATAGCTTGTTAGAAAGTTACCCAATAGAGGAACTGAGGTCCATGCCGCTAAAACCTCCCCGAACACCTAACCCTAGTTCGCCAAAACCCCCCCAGACCAGGAAGCCAGCTTTTGTTTCCATGGGAGTTATTGGCACTCATATCATAACTGTGGATTCGACTCGGACGATACGTGCTTGTTCGCTAAACCAGCTTCGTAGCGATAACGCAGACATCGTGGCAGATGTATGCATGTCAGCTCATAGAGACCCGGTGCTTGGAATAAGCGCGCTGAAGTCGCCGAATATCTATTCTGCAGATTTTTTCACATGGTCTTCTCGAGGAATTGTCAGATTCTGGGATGTACAAGGAAAATGTTGCGCCACTATGAAAGTTGACCTGGAGCAACTTTCGAGTGGTGATGATGATTCAAATGAACTTAAAATCTTACGAACTGCAGACTGCTCATCTGTGTTTGTCTCGGGGGATAAATATGGTGTAATAAGGTAGGGGATCCTACTCTTACAGGTATCTTTTTTTAATACTAACTTGGTTAAACAGGTCAATTAAAGGTGATGATTGGAAGTGCTCTGATGAAGTTCGGGCACACGGGGGGGAGGTGACGGACATTGCAATACACCCAAATCCGGATGCGAGTCTTATCGCGAGCTGCGGCCGTGATCGAATGGTTCAGCTATTCAAGAGGTCTGAGAATTCGATTGATTTGATCCAAACCATGGACGAACATGTAGGGGCAGTTGGGCGCCTACTCTTTGCCGATGGTGGGGAGAAACTACTGTCCTGCTCATCGGATAGGACGGTTATTATACGAGAGCAGGTGATTCGTGAGGTTGATGAAGTCACCACAACTGCGTTCATCTTGATGAAAGTAATAAGTCTGAAGGCATCTCCGGTTTCTATGACCGTTCCGATAGGGGAACCTGAAAGTCTTATTCTATCTACCATTGATAGGCATGTCCACAAATATGATATATCATCTGCCAAACATGTTCGCTCCTTTCGAGTCCTGGATCCTGATTTCGGTGATACGGCGGTCATGGGTTCTCTCACCGTCGCACAAGGTGGTGTTGAACAAGGTCCTAAACTCCTGGTTGGTGTATCATCGACAGACAAATCTATACGCATTTACGACTTTGACAAGGATACTATACTTGCGCGGGAATTTGGCCACACAGAGGGAGTGAGCGATGTTATTCTCCTGGAAACTCAGCCAGAGAACTCAAGCGGGCCGGCTAAAAGGACGTTAATAAGTAGTGGTCTTGATGGCGTTATAATGGTGTGGAGCTTGTCCGTTCAACAACAGCAGCAGACCCAAGATAATAATATCCCGTTGCCAACGGTTCGCCACGAGGAAGAAACCCCTACAAAAGAACCAACTGCCGCAAAACCACCCCTGCGCCGCATTCTTTCTAAGAGCGAATTGGTCGGACTCCAAAAGCCTGATGGTATCGCAATGACCCCGACGCCTGCCAGAGAGACATCTCCCCCACGCATCCGCAAAAAATCGTCAAGGCACACATTGAACTCCCAGCTTGCCAAGAATGGGTACAACGTTGCTAGTCCCTCGTTGCCTCCTCCCCCTTCCTCTCGTCGCTCTCCAACGACCTCCAATTCGTCCGACAGCAGAGGTCAACGAGACCGATCCTTATCCCCTCCAAGCCCGAAACTACCAAATTCAAATCGAACGGTACGGAGTAGAACAAGCAATGGGAACCTTAGACGGCCATCGGTCCTGGATCTCCGCCCTCGTCAAAGTAGCAAGGTCAACAGCACCACTACCAGCAGTATCAGCGAATTCAATTTGAACATGTCCACCGAACAAGTTTGCCGAACTCTCCGCGCATACCGTAAGAAGCTCAGCGGCTCCACCGACTGCCCTAACGCGGCGACCGAACTAGAGAAAGAACTGGACCTGACAGTTCGTGCGCTCGGGGATAGAGCCAAGAAACAGCAAACAAACGGTGTGAATGGGACAAATAGGTACCACAGCAATGGCAATGGCAATAGCAACGGCAATGGCACTTCCCCCGTTAAAAACAAAGACGGCTCATCATTACCAACTCGTACTATTCGACTTGCACGACGAATGCCATCAACTCCAAACCTAGGACAAGGTCGCAAGAGCAAGGATAAAGTTCATCGCACGAATTCTCTTGATGCCGATGGTGAGGGCTAAATACTCGGTCCCTGCTGTCCCTTTAATCCACCCTCTTCATTCTATTTTCATTTCATTTCATCATTCCCTCTTTTGTCCGGATTTTCGCATCCCTCTTTTATTTAATACCTCTGTTTTCCATTCCTGCGTTCGCTTTCGGCTGTTTCTTTGCGTCATCACTTAAGATCATACAGTTTAAATATCCCAATGGCTTGTGGTTTGAATAGGGTGGTAGGTCGGGTGGTCAGGCTGGGCTCAAGGCATCTATCATAAAGGTTGGGATGGAGTATATTCTTTCTGCACTGACTAGCCTCTTTTCTCTTTTTCTCTACATTTACTCCTCTGAATTACCCTATTTCACTTTTAATCACGGCTTGTCGTTTGCTCTGGCGAGATTTTCTTTCTTACTTATACATATACCC
Organism: Arthroderma sp. MBC 929; assembly: GCA_030789285.1. NCBI lineage: Eukaryota > Fungi > Ascomycota > Eurotiomycetes > Onygenales > Arthrodermataceae > Arthroderma > Arthroderma sp. MBC 929. Next base: position 411,562 of record JARJUX010000002.1, on the reverse strand, counting down.
CCTAACCCGCTTCTCCTTTGTTGTCTCTCTCACCTGAGTACCATTCGGTGTCCTTTGAGTTTGTTTTCCTTAATCCTTTTCTTTCGTGGCCACATATGGATTTAATTTCTTTTTTTTCTTTGTTTCTCTTGAAGATATCTCGACGTGTTAGTCGGCTAGTCTTGATACTTATTAACAATAGACAATATCATGTCGACGGGAGTCTGCAATTATCCACTAAATGGAGCCTTCGTACCCTCATTCTTCCCACGTTAAAGCACCAAACTTTTCCTCTAAAACTTGGCTCAGATACCCGCCATCATCTAGCAACCGCGCCATACCGACCGCCAGCTCATACCATCGTCTGCTCGCAGCGTCCTCAGAAGCGAGATATAAATCAATGGCACGGTTATACACCGTGGCTGACAACCATTCCAGCTCCTCCGCTGGATAGCTTTCAGATCCCACAGACCCGTTGGAAGCACGCTTTGCAAGGGCGTGTATTTGGGATAACACTTGTTCTGCAATCTCCGTGTCCGATTCCAAAGCCAGTTGGAAAAGGCAGCGGAGCCAGCGAGATGTCTTGGGGATGCCGTAGAGGTTTAGCTCTCGGATGTTCTTGACGATGGTCTATTTTACAAATCGTCGTTAAGAGGGGTTAGTGTGCGTTATTCGCATCATTAATCTAAGGGGAAATAGAAAGAGAACTTACGGCAAAAAGCCTAGTTTTTTCGGCCGACGGAGCTCCCGAGCGAAGCACCGAGTCTGCAAAGAGGGTATGCAGCTTATCATTCGAGGTATCAGCATCACAAGCTTCTACCAGGAGAACATCAAGACGGTTCCATTCCTTTAACTGAATAGATGCCTCGAAGTCAAAGAGTAGCAGGGCACGGTATTTGTCATGGAGCTCGGAATGGAAATCTTCATTGATCTGTTTGATATGAGAGCGAAACACTGAGCGGAAATTTTCAATATATGTCTTTGCATTCGTGCAATGCATTTCCTAGAGCTCGGCCAGATCCGTTAACCTTTCACTGGACCATTGTGTGGATGGATGGTATCTCGCACCTTGAGCTGTATATCGCCTTCTGCTCTGGCTTGGGTCACTGCCACAACCGCTGCGAGGAAGTTAGACATCAAACCCCGTACCTTCAGGTTGGATCGTGCCTCGGATCCCAAATCTTTTGGATATAAATCCAACATCTATCATCTCACGCCATGCATTAGTGTTCTAGCTTGGATATCAAAGGGTACATTCGTATCAAACCCTCATGCATGTTTCCAAAAGGTGCAGAATATAATGAGATTCCCATTTGCAACAGTGTTGAAGTGCAAGATTGTAGCTGTTCTGAGAGAACCATTCATAGTCAGAAATCGACATTACTTCTCGTCCTGGTTGTCGCTGGCTTGCTATTTCGTATGCTATATGTTCCAAGTGGCAGGTAGTTTAGCATCTAGCCTGACATACCCTCTCCGCCCTCACTTTAGATATCCTTACAGAACTCAAAAACTCCGCAAAGATGTTGAACGAGTGAGTGATCTATAGCTTCTTTTCTCTCCAGTTCCTCAATGTCGAGCCTGATGGTGCACCTAGGCCTTGGATTAGCCTCTTGATGGCCTTCAATGCACGAAATGTCGAATATACCTAAATAGAAGTGCCAGGTGTGCTTTGCTTAATGAAAACTTGTCGACACCATCCACTAGTCGGTGCAAAGTAGATCTCAGCAGGGTCGTTTTACCAAGCCTCTGAGCCTCTGCAATGCAGGCATATAGATAGGTCGAGACATCAGATCCAACTTGATAGAAATCTGCAATGCATCTTTTTGCTTTATAAATGTCAGCTGCAGATCGTCGGCCTATTTAAGAAACATACCTAATTCCAGGCCATCCTGTATAAGAGCGAGTTTAAACAGTAAGTATATCGTTAAAGACTCGGATCTATGCAGCTCGAAAAGGGTGTCTGTGAACTGAGAGGTTGAATCCGCGTCAGAACGCCGAAGTGCGCATAACACCAGTTTCCTAAGAAATATAGTCAAACAACCCGTCTTCAACCGATATAAGCCTTGGGATGGAGCTATGTACCTCTGAATCTTCGCCCGGTTGGCGTCACCGAAGTTGGAGAATAAGGGGTTCAACGCCAGCCGGCCCCATTGTTCTGCGGAATCTAAATCCCCAGAGGTCAAGGTTGAATCTAGCCTTCTCCACATAATCTACTCATTTTTGTTAGCTTTGTACAATAGCCCATCAAAGTTGGAGCAGAGCACCATCAGTGCGGCATGAGAGGCATCAACACTCAACGGTGAACGCCAAATGCGTTGAAACTTTGGGATGAATTCGACTAGTTCCTTGAGCCCGTTCCTCCCATCAGGTCCGGAAGTTTGCATCCAGATATATGTGACGAATGCCTTCTCTAGAAGAACCCCATGGCTTCCAACCACCAGTCTCTGGAGTAAGAGCTCTTCAACGCTCCGGGTCGCTAGATCGCGACTAAGGGGTGTCACGGTTACGAAGCCGAAAGTGTTGATCTAGAAGTAGGAACGTACCTCCATTCACACAGCCGAAGAACAAGGTGAAGAATCCTCCTTTAGGGTTAGAAGAAGAACGACCAATATCACAGGGATAAGAGTTCCAGCTAACATTTCCATACTGGACTCCGTGATCACCGTATCTTGCATAATCACAGCGAGACCTGCGGTGGTTTGTAAGCTGTAGCTCTCCGGATATATTCTCCGTATCCCACCTACGTTCATGGTATCCCTGAACATCCGGCTCTGGTTGCCTACTTATGACCTCGAGAGCAAGAAGCAATACGGATGGTTCCCGCGGGTAATCCTGTATAGTAAGAGGTACCGTTGGAGGAGGTCGCCTATAGCTGAGCGCAAGAGAAGTCTACTTACGTGCTCTAAGGGATTCAAGAGCTCCTGGGCTTTCTGTCGTGACTCCTGGTCGTACTGCTCATTGTCCCGTACTATAGATTCATGACATATCAGCCAAAATCTACCTTATAGCCGACTGCAGTGTGTCTGGCTACCTACCGAGGTGATAAAGGTCACGGAACCTCGAGTCCTTTAGAAATCGTCGTGATAGCCCAGGCTTCTGTAACGTGGTATACTTTGACGGCTTCAAATCTGTTAACTTATTCATGGTATCAACGCACAGATATCAGCTGAAGACAGATTCTAGTAGCCTGAGAGTGAAAGTGAAGCAAAGAATTCATGGATGCCGTTAAGGAGCAAAAGTTGACGTTGAAATAGAACTGAGGCTCATTCAATCGGGGCTAGACCAAAAGGGAATACGAGTGACAATTTCTATTCTGTGCCCAGAGCAGACTCAAAGTTATTCGCCCTGAAAACGTAAAGGCTCAAGAAGTAAAATCTAGTTCATCCTCGATGTTGCCATCGGTTCATTCTCATTGGTATCAATTCATAGCCTCAGAAGGAAAGTAGCCGTGTTATAGCAACGGCTCAGCCGAAACATGACAATATGGCACCGACTAGGATGGCCGCAACGCTTCAACGCAAGGGCAGCGTAGATAAGCCATAAATAACAAGTATTTACACAGTGGTATAGAAGTGGGAATACACCCAATAAAAGAAAAAACATTAAATAAAATGAAAGGGTCAGGAAAAGAACCCCAATTTATCTATCGATCCGTTTATTAGGCAGAAAATTGCCTACGATCAATGAGGGTCTGAACGTAGAGAATTAGTAAAAGTGCATCATTGGCAGAGAGTAGAGCGTCGGTAGGTTAAGTACTTACATATTATGATTATCTCGGCGAATCGTAAAAGAAAAGCAACAGGGTATACTCTGTTTTGAACTCTTCGGGTCTGGGCTCTTCAATGTGCAACTGGTGAGCATCGCCTTTTGTGAGCTGTCAAAGGCAATAGCGCCAAATTTTTCCCAGTAGCTGACAAGCTGATCTTCAACAATGATTTCATGAATAGCGAGTTTACCCTAAATTTGATGTTTAGTTGTAAGGCTCCCATCCCCAGTATATCAGGGCCAACTTACGTCTCTCAGGGATTCAATAGGGACGTCTATGAGCTGAGCCATCTCTTTATTACCCCTGAAGATTTGGCCCGTTCGCCTCCAGATACAAGCTGGTATAGCCATACTAGCGAAGACACGGTCATATTCCATGAGACTTCTTTCAAACCACATCTCAACCCAGACAAGCTCAATGTCCGTGAGGCTCTGCATTCGCTCTCGGAATTTCGGTCGAAATTTATCGAGCTGACGAAGTATTTTCTGCCGTGATGCAGGCTGGAGATGCTGCTCCATATACTTGTTGAGCCGGGCATAGCCATTCACATAATTGAATGGTTTCAATAGCCCCGCGTCATATTTGGCTTTGAGTAGCTTATTCATTCTCTCCTCGGGGGGATCTGTGCCTGATGGATCTGCGGCAGTCATATAGTATGTTTCTTTGGCCTTATCATTCCCAACCGCGTTGGTAGTTCGTTGAAGGGAATTTCGCTGGGCAGACTGAGCCGAGTTCACAAATGCAGATGGTGCAAGTGCCTGCTGCTGCTGGGCATGTTGCTGCTGGAAGTAAGGGTCATTTCCACTCATATTTGCTGTCATGGAATTGAGGAGGGACATGTCAGAGTAGAAGCCTTGCATATCACTTTCGGGATACATTGAGCCGTCGTCGAGTAAGCTTGTACTAAGAAAGTCGTTGAGGAGATTATATTCATTCGTGACCTCTGGGGCATTGAATAGGTATGATGGATGTAATGAGTGGATATCTTGGTATATATTCTGTGTCCCAGGTCGCCAGTCGTTATAGCCCAGTACTATAACCCAAAATCAGAACCATGAAAGCAGAAGGGAGACAGCCAGTGTATCATCAACTTACGTTGTTGCTGCTGTTGCTGTTGTTGTTGATTGATGTCTATATTTGAACCAGATGTTGACGGTATATCCTGAGACGTAGCTCTCTGGGGAGGGTTCACGGAAGGAGGTTGCATTGCAACAGGATTCTCAGGTAGTAGCTGGTTATCTATTATTTCGTGGCTGTCTAGATTCTGGGACATCCTCCGAGGCTTGGTCAAATCATTGTTATCGGTGGACTTTGGGGTATTATCCTGTTCACTTTTTGCCCGTTTCGATGGTTCCCTTGGTCTATCATGACACAAATGACCGATATTACGCTTTATACATCGGCCGCAGGGACGTCCCTGTTGAATATTGTAACCATGTTACCCATTAGCAACGCTTCCATTATCCGAAGTTGGGATGGTAAGGGAGAAAGAAGGGTCGAGAAGGGGGTCGTACCGAATCGCAAGTCATATGCTGTCCGACATGAAAGAAGATAAATTACCGGTTAGCAAAACGACTTTGAAATCTTGGTGAATGCATTGCTTTTTTATCTCGTAGGATCTGCGGGATGGTGTCTTTTCCCGAAACCCGAAGTAGAAGGTCGACATTGGAATTTCACCTGTAGGGAAGCAAAAGGAGAGAGAAAAATGATATAGCTCACCGAACGTCGACAGTAGACGCATGCTGCAGCAAATCAACGGTGAGTTAGCCATGATGAATATACAGCCAACCAACAGATGTTATGCCCCGCAAAAAACAACGAGCCACAACAACTCTGACTGGCTTCTGTCTCCTGCAAGGGATCAAACTGTAACCGCTTCCTTACCATGATTTACTTTGCGCCGCTTCTTTGGACTAGAACTTGCAGGCGCCGTCCCATCCGCGCCACCGCCTGCATCCCGCTGCTGACTGTCCTTTGTGTCCACCACCGTCTTGGACTGTGTATCACCACCGGCTTCCGTCGAATGAGCGGCGCCAAACGCAGGATTCCCACCACCATCACCACCACCTGCTCCTCCAGCGGTCTCCGAAGTGCCATTGTTGCTTGGCTTTTCCTCCTCAACACCCTTATCGGACTTGGCTTCCCCCGCCTCTGTTATCGCGCCCATTTGTCACGGTCAATGAGCCAGTCCGCCAGTTTCCGTCGATCCTGACTCGAATTCCCGACTATCCTTCCCGGTGTTGCACACGCAAGAAAGCCTAGGCGCAACGCTGGACCGACTGATTCACATCAGGTACCACTACAGGAGGACGAGCGAAGTGTTCCGAGAGCGAATTCGGGACTGAGAGGGATTGAAGGATGTTGAATGGTGAGTTGTGAGTTGTGACGGTGTGTAGTTGGTTGGCCGATTCGATTCAGGGCGACGTGGAGGAAGTTATATGGGCCTGGTAATTGATCCGTAACCCTTGGCAGGCGAGCGTCCTTGGAGATCCCTTCGTTGTACTGACCTAGGACGAATAATGGACCTTTTGGAAGCAAGAAGAACGGGTGGAACGGAAAAAGGCTATCTGGGCTGTCCGCCCGGTTGGTGATTCTTTCTATCTACGCGGACAGGTTTCGATGTTCTCTTGGCCTCCGCGCATCACACGCGACACTAATGATGTCGGTGCAAGTAGCAGCTCCATGTACGAGTAAGTATCAAGAAAAGGGCTGTGAAGATTTACAATGGCGCGCGCTTTTTTTAAGATTGCTCATGAATTTCGCTGCGGGCGCCGGGCGCCACTTTCAACTCCCGAGGCTCTCCAGACCCACCGCCGAGTTGGTTTCTTACCTAATACTGCTCTAGAAGGGTCTGGTTGCACGAAAGAGGCTTCAGGGGTACTTTGATATACAGCTATTTATACAATAGACAAACAAAATAGAAATATTGGAAGTTGAGCACAGTGTTGATCATCAATTAATGCATAAGAAGAGGGATCCGTTCCAGAAAACCCCAACAGGATCCTCAATCAACCCTGGAGCTTCTGACGATTTCTGGACACCACTAACCCGATCCTATCGCGTCATATGGTTACCTCCTACGATTATGGCTTGTGTAACCGCTGTATCACCTCGCCGAATACTCTGTGTCAGGCCCCAGACCCTTTAAATACATCCCCCAACACGGTGGTAATCGTGATGCGTTCCGTAGCGTGACACATCAATACTTTGTCATGCCCATGAACCGTTACAAAGCAACGTGTAGGGCGCGGTAGGGCCTGTCCATCCCAAACAGGACCCTCGCCAAGGGCTTGGTCTATCCATACATAGTAAATGCATGTATGCGACAGAATAGGAAAAGGACTCTCTCTCGAACCTTCTCGGTCAACTTTCATCCTGACGGAAGCATGTCCAAAGAGGCCTGGGCGCGAGATATTGCATCGGCAACGCCTGTTACTTGGGATATGTTACTCCGCATAGATTCGAGATGGCCACGGAGTTGTTTGACTACCGGGTATAGGTCCGAGTCCGGGTTTACGGCAGACTTGATAGAAGTTGACCGGTTAGCTGCCCACCATCTTCTTGGAGATTCGAAGGTTAAAGAAAGACATACATCGCACAAGGCTGCCGTTTCGTGTTTGATCAACGGTAACTCAAGACCCGGAATGGACCCTTGTTTCACAGAAGGGTCATCCAGCCGCTTCAGGACGGGGTGAATCTTTTTAACCACACAGCGTAACCAATCAGTAAGCGCACAGTGCCATAAGAAATAAAGAGCATTTCCGCCCGCGGGACTATGACGTACATTTTGATTCAATCGCTTTCGTTCGGTCCTAGCTGCTTTTGAATTTCTCTCCAGCTCTTCTAGTTTCGTTTCGTCTCTGGCGAGTTCAGCTTCTTCCCGCTTGATTTCCACCTCAAGCAGTTTAATCGAACTAGTCGTGGTTGCCAATTGGCTCTCCAAAGCGCGCTGCGCTCATTCCATGGCCAATCAGTACCCTAGTCATATATGCACATATCCTCCCAGTGAGAAACAAGGGCGGTACCTACATTCTCATGCAAGGCAGATTCATAATCAAAGCTATCATCACGCGTATTTTGCGGAAATGGCATGCGCGGGAGCCGCTTCCCAAGGCTTTGACACAATCAGCATCCATTTAGGGAAAGATAAAACTAGAACGGATAGGGTATAAATTGGTTGGCGTACTTTTTTCTCACTGTCGCAAGAGCAGATTGAGCTTCAGTCCTCTTCTTCTCATCACGCTGCCGGGTGATGACAGGCAGCTCAACAGATAGGAACAGCTCCTTGATTTTCTCCTGGGTAGAGTCCGGCAAAGTCGTCCACTTCGACTTGATAGTTTGTTCACTAACATGGCGGGTACGAGGTATTAGCACCGCGAAGCTGGAATCTTTCTTCCATTTTGTCTGTTGCGCTTCGCCGCCATTGTTATTACTATCGCGTCGCTTTCTCTTTGGCGGCATCGTGAAGGGGTTTTAGCACGATGGCGACCAACGCGTAAACACGAAGAAACAGGCGTAGATAGATATCAGTGTTCTTGGCATGGATTACACATATCACGTGGTCAAGTCAAAGTCACGGGCCACGACCTTCACGCGTGAAACCTTGGCCTTAACCTCACGATGCTTTCCCACACTTTCTCGCTGAAACTGCATGAGGAAATATGGAGGACAACTCCAGGACTTGACCTACATGGAGAGATCGTGGAGAAAGCCCTGTCTCCACCACACCCGACGCATCATCCCTTTCGAAACTCCCCCGTTTCCCCCACACAATACGGAGTAGTTGCCCTGCTGTCCCTTGACGAGATATATCCATCCGAGGAGGCGATGGACTCCTCCCGAGCATTATAGTACAGGGTATCCTGTCAGGATTGTTTCTCTTTTCAAGATGAATGAATACCCACAAGAGTGCGGGGGAGGGGCTGAAGAATAGAACCCAGTATATCCTGTTTTCTTCCAATCCATCCTCAGCGCGTTTGCTGCTCTTGAGGCTGCTGGGCAGAAACCGTAGAGACTTGACTGGTTTTACCTCGAAGCATTTACCCTAATCTTACTCTCTCATGGTGGGCGGACGCCATCTTATTTCCAACAGTACTATTCACTCCCGGCAGAAATCAAGCTGGGGAAGCTGGGAGGCTGTATAGGCAGCTTTACCCGATAGAGTAACAGAAGTAAGGTGTACTAGGTCTCGGAATGAAAGCGAGAGGGGTGGCACGGGGTCCGTATGTGCCTGAAATTAGAGCTCGCTGGTTCTCCGGGACCAGGGGCCTTAGACCATGAAACTACTGGGAAATACGTCTAGAGTTCCTGGGCGGTTTTTCTGTTTTAAAATTCTTTTTTCTTTTTCTTATTTACATTATTTTGGCTCCCACGTTGACACGAGAATAGTTCATGATGCGGGTAGAGGGTGGAGGTATAGAAAGGCGAATATGAAGCGGGACTTTAGAACAGGGGGTGGAAGTGAATAAGCAAGAAAGAGACATGAATATGATATGGTATGCCATCCCATCGTAGCGGGTAACGTTAAGGCGGAAAAGAAATAAAAAAAAAGGCCAGCCATCATAGATAGGATACTAGCAGGGGAAAAAAGACAAGGGGGGACAAACAGGCTTGAAATATTTATACAGGAGAATTAGCTCAGAAAAGACCAAGAAACAAAATGACAAAAAAAATCAACATGAAAATAGAAAGTAAACCAATGCTAGATGCGAGGTTGTGTATCAAATCCAGGGGGAGAAAACATTTGACATGTGAAATATGCAAAATATATCCACATTCAACACCAACAAGGAAACTTGGCAACGGCTATGGGTCATTCGCCTGACCTCGCTTTTAGCTCTGCTAGTTGGACTTTCAGCATCTCGTTCCCTTGAATCAAGTCCTGTAGCCAGTCAGCAGCCTGAGTGAGCATCGTGCTCTTACTGTAGCCACCCCCGTTCAGCTCCGGAACAAGGGAGCACAACTCATCAAAGCCCTGCTTTATTAAATTTCTTCGTTTCTGTTCAGAAAGTATGTGATTTGCTCGCTTTTGTTCTTCTGAAAGGTTTTCTCGCGGCGGTTTTGAAGTCGCGGAGACACCCTTCTGTTTTCGTTGCGGGGGACTAGACATCTGCTTGTCTTTTATGCTTCGACCATTCGTAGAACGATCAACTGCCGCGGCGAGGTCGGAATCTTCATTCTTGACCTTGTTGCTGCTCTTGCGTCTCTTCTTCGGCCTATCAGGGCCTCCTTGCTGGTTGCTATTATATGTGGATGGAGCTTGTAGAGGGCCAGGGTTACCGAAAGAATGAATTTCAGAATTATGGTTGTGATGGTGGTTATTGGAGAGCCTTCTGTTTGGACTTGAAGGTCGAGTGTTCGCTGCGCTGCTTTGAGGTTCCAAACATTGGAGATTATGTAGCAGGCCTTCTGTAGTTTCTTCAAGACTGGGTTGATTGTCTGGAAGCCGATATCCTAGGCCAGCAAAACTAGCATCTGAGCCCCATTGTAATGTACTGATTCTCCCGGTGCCAGATCCTTTTAGTATATTTTGCGCCTCAGGATCAAAGACCATCTTGTTAGTATGAAATCCTTTATGTAGGGATGAAGCGTCCTTGTGATGCATTGGATCTATTCGATGTGATGTGTTTTCAACATCAGGGTGATACCGAGGAGGAGGATGCCGTTTATGTATGCCGTTGCCGTTCATGTCTAGGACACCATTTTCGGTGTATACCTGGTTGTTAAAGGGTGTAGTATAATCGCCTCCATTTGTGCCATTCTGATATAGCATAGACGCAGCAGCAAGTACATCAGAGCTTAAGGGTCCAGCCCTATTAGGAGCAAGCCCATTTTCGTGAAATTTGTTTGAAAACGGCGGTCGAGGGGGGAGAGAAGTGGTCGAGCCTTCAAAGGTGGGTGGGAGATCCGACCAGTCGAAACCCAAGTTGGATTCTGCACCTGATGGGTCTCTTAGAGATGACCAAAAGTCGTCGTTGAATTGGCTCGCATTAAGTGTTGTGAAGAAATTATCCAGCATATTCGACTCGCTGTCGTCTAATAACGCTGGACCAGGCGGTGGTTCAGGAGCGTTATCGAATGTCTCGGGAGGGAAGAGCGCATCTAAGTGAAGTGCTTGTCAGCTTACTTTGCCTGGCGATAATATGTCTATGTTGTGCGGTGACGCGAGGATCGAGATAGATGGAAGAGAAGATTCCACACTTACAGCCAAAGGGCCCAGGAGGCGGTGACCCTCGTTTCAGAGGATTTCTAGCGGGTTCAGGTATCGCCATTTCCATCATAACGATCTCAGTTCTTCAAAGAGGAGAGGATAATATTTTATTTCGTGATTTCGTTCAACAGCGGTAGCCGTCCAGAGGGAAAAACCATAAGCGCCTTAGCCTTGCGTAAAAGACAAACACCTCTCCCTTTATAAACCCAACCATGCGAGACGCTATGGGTGGTTTGCACCGCCGTGGGTTCCGAATGAGACGTCCTTTCGCGTCAGGAGATTTCGGCGATACAGTATAATATTTCGGTAGGGTAAAGGCAGGTATTTCGGGGAGTCGGACGGCGGCAGCAGGACGTTAGCGGGGTGGAGGGTTGGGCTACTGGAAGTGCGTCGTATATAGTAGCGCAATGCAGATAAGAAGCACTGATGGATGTGTTATGTACGGCGTAATGCCTCTGCAGCAAAATAAGCACTCTTCAAGCAAACAACAGGCTCTTCTAAGCAACAACAAGCAAGACAGAAGAACGGGTAAGGATTTGGGACAAGCGAAAGATGGTTGGAGGTTGCAGCTGACAATAAGAAGCGGTCGCCTTCTTCTCAGAGTTGCTGTTTTGGGGAGCGAGCGAAAAAAGAGCGTCACATGCAAAAAAGAGCGGAAAAGTGGGCGAGCGACCTAAAAAAAGGCCCAACTGCACGCTTATGTCAGCGCGGGAAAAGAAAAGAGGCAATCCCAAAAAGGACGCTAAGCCCGTCTGGTCGCGTGACGTAAGGCACGAGACCGGATTATCTCTTTTACCGACTGCCGTCCATGGGTTGACCAATAATCTCCGACCACACTAGGCTCGATCGGGTAACCCCTCCGCTCGCCGACCTGCCGGCTCATCTTTTTGCGGGGCAGTCCGACCGCCCCCCCTGTCCGCCGCATTTCTGTGATGCGGAACATCCACCGCCCAGCGAGCCGGCGTGTGTTGGCGTATCACGCTTGCCGAGTTACATATCGACTGTGACCACAGATATCCGATGATGTTGAATATAAACATCTCCTCTCTATCAGTCTATAAGGAGTATGTTATTCTGGACAACTTCTTCATAGAAACATCTACCCGAGAGGATGCCCGATCTTCCCCCGACTCGTAATCCGATCTCCCGATTGGATCAATTTTTATGGAGGCTCCGTGCCAGCATTCGCACAATCCCTGGCGTCACAGAGATGGAGTCGATGGAGAACTCCGTCCTTCAGACCAGAATCTGGACGAGATCCCTGTGTCGAGACTCCATTCCGGCTACTCTCCGTTTTTTCTGCTCATTTGGCGAAGATCTGTTTCAGTGGGCGATCCCCATATCGCAATTCTCTCGCCTAGCACTTTTCCTCTTTGGGTGAAAATAAGACCAGCATGAAAGAAAATACAGTGGCACTGTCAACCCCGGTTCATGCCCTTGAGCGGCTTTGTCGGAGTCGATCGAGTCTGGGTTTCAGAAGAGCTCCATCCTTGCCCCTTCTTGGCTTTCAACGCTCCCCATGGATGCAAAGATGTACGCACGAGGCTAAATTAATCCAGGCACTTCCTCCTCCACACGAGGCAGAGAGACGAGAAAAAAACTTCCGATCTCGATTTTCTTCTGGAAGGAGAGAGGAAGAAAGTTGAAATACGAGCACATTAAACGAGGTCGTCGATACGCAAACCCATTGAGGCAAGTTCTTCGTCCCATCCGGACCTCACACGTCCATCGGCGTAATCATGGCCTCGAGCAGACAAATTCGTGGCCAGCGGTTCGCTGATGGAGCTAATCGGTTGGGTGTGCCCCTTTGTATTGGTAGTGGGTTGTTGTTTCTTGGCAGTTTATCTGGTCGCAGGATTCACCTTCTTGTGCAGGTACTTTCCCGTTATTTCCAACAACAATGGCGCGATGGTGGAGTGGTTAACACGCAAGACTGCTACTGGCTTTTAAAATCGAGACCAGATCATGTGATCTTGTCCCTTCGGGGGCGTGCGTTCGAATCGCACTCGCGTCGTGATTTATTTTTTTTCGATAAAAACTGCTTATCGGAGCCATCCTTATGCGTATCCGCTTATTGTGAGACCACCAGAATGGGCTAAGATCTATCTTTCTTTTTTCTGCTCTCTATTTGTTTCTCTTGCATTAGTTCGAACAGGAAAAATCCACTGGGAGTAAACGGTTTAGTATCTCATCTAGGCTTAGCGCAAGACCCTCATACATAGCAACCCCCCATGCGCGCCAATGGAGTCCGTCGTGTTGGCTGCTTACTCGACGTAAAAAATACCTTCACTTTGCTTATTTCTCTGCCGCGGTCACACCATGTTCCAGAAGCCACGATGAAGTTTCTGCATACAGTACAGAGTAGCAAGCCGGGGTTTCCTTAAGAGATAAAATTTTGTTCAAACAGAACTGGTTTTACCCACTCAGCAACTCTCATATTTTGATTGGCCTCTGAACTATGGGTTGTTCACAGCCTCATGCTGATCAACCAAAACATTGGTTCTTTTCTGATTATTAGCTTGAGTCGCTTCGAGATACCATGGTCTTTGCTACCAATTGTTCGGACCGCAAAGTTTAAAAATTATACGATTATTGATTTTGGAAGAAAGGGAGCAGAAATCTCCGACTGGGCGGGTCCAGGCTTTGTCTCTCTGGCTTTCCATGGCACAAATTTTCTGGACAGAGAGTACTATCGGCTCTTTTGACCTGCATCCATCCATGACGCTTTGAAATACGCCAGAACCGTGTGGGTTAGCTTGATAGCAAGTGTATAAACTAGAAGTACAAACGTCTGTGCTCGGAATTGTCGTTACCGTGAAATTGGCGAATCAACGATTGTCCACTGGGTTGAGTTGGCCTCTGGCTTTCATCAAGCACAAACTGAGAATACAAATAATGAAACAGCCTACAACGAGGTGACTGGAAATAACTCAATGGGCCAAACCGTTGCGCTAGAACTAAATCAGCATGCGCAGCCTTCATCATGAATGGTCGTGAAATACCTTATTACAGCCTAAGGATAGGAACTGGCATCCGGAGCCTTGGTTATTATCCGCCTTACCTATCTATAAAACACGCTGAAGGCGAGATGGGAAAGAACGGCCGCTTTCATATGGTGAAGTGGCGAAGCTTTAGGCTCACTATTTTGGTGTGGGCTGCGGGATAGGCGGGGGACGGGATATGGCTATTCATCGCACCCTTGCGGTCCGTTTATCATGCAAGCCTGCCCGCTTTTGCCGATTTGCGTGTTGGAATCGGTATCATTATTGCAACCCATTCATCGAATGCAGCCAATGAACATATCGCCATCATAGTAGATAGTACACACAGCTACTTCATACACGCCCGCAGCTGCCCAGACAATGGTGCATATATATTCTCCATTGCCGCGGCCGTCTTGTCTGAATCGATTAGCAGATGGCTCTGACGGCTCCTCAGGCAGCACGCTTGATGCCACAGCTATTGAGAGCATTGCGCGGTGGCTTCTTTTGACATAACCCGTATGTAGGGGAACGTCATGGCGTTGTCATGATGGCCTAAATAATTTATGCGGCGGTCCGCTCCATGCCACTTCATCGTCGACCTCGTATAGATCGCTCCACACACGAACGGAGAGAGGACATGGGCCATAGCCAGAGTAGACATTAGCTTGAGTAGCGCCTGCACCGTTTTGACGAGTATTATTTCTTCGGTCGTGTGGTGTGTTCGAGTGAGCTTGTGTGGTTGAAGGCAGATTAGCTCAAGGTTTGATACTCCCGCGCCAAGAACTCGTATCTCTGCCTCTGCAAGCTTTATCTCGACCTTTTTTTTTTTTGGTCCGCCGACGAAGAGACAGCAGATATCGCAACAAATCTACTCCCACCATGCGCCCTCTCACAGAAACAGAAACTCGCACGCTGTTCGAGAAGCTAGCAGGGTATACCGGTGGCTCTTTGAAATCCCTGATCGCACCGCTCGAGAACGACCCTAAGAACGATCGCTATGTTTTCCGTCTCTCCAACTCCCGCGTCTATTACGTGCGACTCTCTGTAGCGAACTTGGCCACATCGATCGGAAGAGATCAATTGCTATCTCTCGGAACTTGTATAGGTAAGCCTGTCATTTAATTGCTGCCTTTGATGCCCTGGGAACATATCCTCTAACCCAACATTCTGCCAATAGGAAAATTTACGAAAACCGGAAAATTCAGAATCCATATTACTGCTTTGCCTATCCTCTCCGAACATGCGCGATACAAGGTCTGGATTCGCGATAACGGCGTGATGCCTTTTCTCTACGGTGGAAATGTCGTCAAGGCCCATGTTGCTCGTTGCTCCGATGATATTCCCGAACATCAGGGTGTGGTGATCTATGATATACATGATAACCCTCTCGGGTTCGGAGTAACGGCCAGAAGCACGGTTGAGATGAGACACTTGGAACCAACGGCTATCTCGTGTTTCCGACAGGCGGATTGTGGTGAATACCTACGCGATGAAGACGGATTGTTTGCTGGGTAGAGGGGGTTTGGAGCAGGGAGAAGGACGGGAAAGGAATAACGAAGCTATGATAAGCACAACGCATTCCAATCGTGGCGTCCAGAGCGGATAAACAATCGCGCTTGGTATTGAGATTGTGCCGATATCAAGCAACAAGGCACCGCTGGAATACATACCACGGCGATCTTTTTGTGCGGGTGAGCTTATGCCTCAAGGATGGGACCGGGAGAAAGCAAAAAAGTTGTCGATATTTGAAGCGGGCCAACTGGAGGGCCTTTTTAAGGAATACCCAAATTTTTCTTGATGCGCAAATAAACGGAGTATGGAGTGGTAGATTTTTCGAATAAAACGATATGAATCTTTCATCAGTTAACAGTACCCGAGTAACTGATAATCCTAGCCTTCAATATTATCAAGCCCTAAAACTCTTCACACTTTTAGATCACTGTAGCTATCACAGTCTCACCAAGCAGCCAGATATAGCATCACGTGAGAGGAACCTCGGCCGGTTTTTGTGCCAAGAAAGAGACTTCGAGCTTTCCTTCTGCTTCTTGGATCATCGTCATTCGAGACTTTCCTTCTACCGCTTCAGATGGCTTTCCTTCGTTTTTGAGGGTGGAGATGTGCTGTTCAAACCGTCTTTCATTACTGTGACAAGCGCTACGTCATCAATTGGTGCGTGTGTCGAGGTGCAATTGTTTATGACCCAGCCAAGAGCTCCGTATCTAGAAAGGGGGGAGAACAACACCTCTACCCTACGCGAATGAAGAAGAACGATGAGATCGAATCTTCCATACGGGCGAAGTGAAGCTCTTGACCTGAAGGTCCTTAAACCGTATGTTGTGTTTTGATATTGTCTTTTCCCTGCCTGAGCTTGTTCCAAACAGACTTATAACCGCTCTCTTCACAGGGTCCTTCGCGCGTATGTACTTGGGTATATCACCACGACAGGTCCAAGGATCATATCTTTTCTAAGGATACTACAACGGAAAGATCTGAGCTACCAAGATAAAGTTAGACATGTAAGTTGATTCCATGCAGCGCTGCACGTTTTTTGATACGTCACAAACTAACCATCGCAGCTTGTGCGTGTTTTGGGGGGAGCACTTAAATGGAATAGATTTCCCGCTTTTTGTGCTTTCCTGGCCGGGGGAGCTTCTGTTATACCAATTATAACCGAGTCCATTTTCAACTTTATCCTCAGGCGGCGTCGTTCAACAGGGTCTTCTAAGCTCTCTCTGCGATCTGTGCGGCTGTTACGTTTCACGGCTACCTTGATCTCTGCTTTAATATGTTTCCCAATCTTGAATAGCAAACGGCGGCCAGAGTCTCAGCCTAATGAGTTGCGAAAAACGCGCGAAGATGTGCCGGGAAGCTTGCAAGCTGATGACCGTGTCAGCAACCACTTACACCATCCTCCAAGCCGCTCAGAATTTGCAGGGAGGACCCTGGATTTGACTCTATTTGCTGCGACAAGAGCCATAGACGCTCTGGTCAATGTTACCTGGGCCCCATGGAAAGAGAGCCGTAATTCTCATGGGAGAAATTCTCGTTTCCAAACCGTTTTACCCCAGCTAGCAGATAGCGGAGTATTCGCTGCAAGTGCAGCTATTGTGATGTGGGCTTGGTTTTATCTCCCCGAGAGATTACCTTACTCCTATGGCAGATGGATAGGGGAGGCAGCCCAGGTCGACGAACGTCTCATCGATGCGCTTCGCAGCGCTAGACGGGGCGAGTGGACATATGGCCAGGATAAAGGCTCACAATTGGTCCTGGAACCAATGTGCAAAGATTATGGATGGCCTGCTGTTTGGGGAGATACGTCAAAGACAGTCCCAATCCCATGCGAAATGGTGCATATGGGCTGTGGACCGAACTGTGAAAAACACGCAATATGGAGGTTCGCCAGAACATTTAAATTTGCCTGCAGCACATATATGCCGCTGCAGCTTATACTTCGCGGCCGGTCGGGTTCTACAGAGGCTATTTTGAACGCCATCAAGTCCTCAATTCGATCGTCCACCTTCCTTGGCCTCTTTGTTAGCCTCTTTTATTATTCTGTTTGCCTGGCTCGAACGAGAATTGGCCCGAAACTGATAAGTGCGAAGCGTATAACACCGATGATGTGGGACTCGGGACTGTGCGTCCTTGCCGGCTGCATTATGTGCGGTTGGAGTATTCTCGTCGAAACTCCCCAGAGACGCCCGGAATTCGCCCTCTTTGTTGCGCCCCGAGCGGCAGCTACCCTCTTTCCACGGCGATATGATAGAAAGGTATTTACTTTATGACTGCCATTAATTCTCGGCACTTGCTAATCCATGATCGTCCTCTTATAGTATTTATGGAAGGAGAATATCGCCTTTTCTCTCAGCACCGCCATAGTCCTGACTTCTGTTCAGGAAAACCCAAAACTGGTTCGCGGCGTACTCGGAAAACTTTTGACCACTGTGTTTCAACGGTGATGGATATTTTCCTCTTGCATATATTTTATTCGGTTTAACACGGTTTAGGAATTGTTTGTATTGTTAGCATCTGTTTAAGCATTTCCGGGTTCACTTTCTTATAGATATCCGATAGATGGACATAATATTAGCGAGTTAAATATCACGATGTGACTATTAAATCCGACATTGATTGCTTGTTTAGCTCTGTCAGTCGTCTGGCCGTAAAATGAAGCATAGAGTGCAATAAAAATGGAATAAAAGATCAGATATCGGCATTGCTGTGGATGTTGGAAATCCCCGACTAGAGTGGGTCGTGGCCGTAGCCGGATCTTTGTGTGCCCGCAACTTCATCACCACCGCCGCCAACACCAAAAGAGCTTCATTCGACTTTGTTCGAGCAATTGGGGCCCAACACAAGAATGCTGCCATCATCGTCAATATGGAGGAGGCTGGCCTCTGGAACAAGGATATCCGCAGCAGCAAAAACCATTAATAGGGAACAATGTCGGGCGTCATTTCGAAACTTCTCGTCCTCCGCGCCGTTTCAGCAAAAGGGCATACCAGGCGCGAATCACCCGCTATTTAAGGACAAGAACATGACAGGCTTGTGAGTGCATGCTATGCGCGTGTTTTTTTCAATTGGAATCAATAGAATACTGACTTTACTCAAGGTATTACACACTGAGTATCATAATGGGAACGTTAGCAGTCTCATATGGGTCCGTCCCCATGTATAAAATGGTATGATAACCACGAGAACGATCAATTTCTCCCCCCCCAACACTTCATACGATACAGTACTTCGTCAGCCTTATTCTCGAATTGCGCTGACACATCCCCATCTACGAATTAGATATGTCAACAAACAGGCTGGAACGGTCAACCCGTCCAAGTCCACGCAAACGACCAAGATACCTCCTCCCGCGTCATCCCCGTCGAAAACTCCCGCCGTCTCCGTATAACCTTCAACGCATCCGTATCTGACGTTTTGCCCTGGAAATTCATCCCGCAGCAGCGCGAAGTGAGAGTCCTTCCCGGCGAGACCGCGCTGGCATTCTACACGGCCGTCAATAAAGGGGACGATGATATTATTGGAGTCGCTACATATAGCGTCACGCCGGCGCAGGTTTCGCCGTACTTCAGCAAGATTCAATGTTTCTGCTTTGAGGAACAGCGATTAAATGCTGGCGAGACGGTTGATATGCCTGTGTTCTTCTTTATTGATCCGGACTTCGTCAAGGATCCGGCCATGAAGAGAATTGATACGATTACACTGTCATATACCTTTTTCAGTAAGTTGATGGCTACTTGCTGTGCTCATTTATTTTATTGCAGTCCTACCCTTTGTGCTATGCTGTAGTTTGTCCGTCATTGTACTAATGTGTGAAACACTTGTAGAGGCAAAATATGACGATAATGGCGTCCTGAAGCCAGTCCCCATGGCATAGTGACAATTCCTTGGTGTCGAATCATTTTCGTCCCACCTAAGAAATATCTCAGGACATTCCTAATCTCAGACACGGAGTGTGACATAAATCAGTAAGGACCAAGCGTCATCCGTGGATTTCCTCTTTATTCGATAAGAGTGCATTCAATTCGGCGTTGGGTTAACGGTCTCCTCTCACCATTCATCATATTAGTACCGGATATCAGTTTTATGAACCAATCTTTGGGGTTGGTGGAGTATTGGATGTAAAATAGAACAATGTAGATTTTGTAAGATAGCTATGTATGTATGAGATAGTACTTGATGAGAGAAAGGGACTAGGTCGGTCTGTCTCCCTCGGCTTTTCCCAGATACAAATATAAAAAGCAATGATTCCTCGCAGCAATCCAAACCTCGACGCCTGACTCTGAAAATTAGGCCTGCTAGGTAAGAAACAAACTGGAATGGAAGATGGTGTCCTTCATCTAGAACTTATACATAGTAACTTGAAAGAACCTAAGGTGACCGTAAGCGCGCGATTTCCATACTGAATATCCCACAGTTATTTTCTACCACAGCTTTTGACAAGGTGGTACAGTAATCCAAAATCAGCTTAAAGTTGTTGCGGCACATCGAGTTCATCAAGTCAGTGGTAGATATCTTGAAGGCGCAGCCATTAATCGCTTCGATTTTTAAGACTATGTTCGGATAGTGGTAACACTCATCAGGGAAACCATCATAACATGGTCTCGAATAAGCCATTTGTACAAATTTTGAATCGGGCTTGTTTGCATCAATGATTGTACCGTTGACGCTGGTGCAGAAGTCATGGAATGCAATCGATACCTTCGGTATATCGATCGGCCGGCCAACCTCACCGCAGTTTACAACGCCTGCTCCTGGCCGATCCAGTGTTGGGTTTGGCCTCGCTGCTGTTGTGGTCTTATGCGGAAAACGTAGGGAGTTTCGGTGCTTTTGCGTGTACGACACCCGCTGCAGTAAGGCAGCTTTGTTGTTGTTAGAGAGTAATGGGGGGGCAAAAACAGGATCTGTAATAGTAGCAACATGTGCATCATCTACTGTTTTGGTAGAAGTGGTGGTGGTAGCCTCGAGGGAGCATGCATCTTTGAGACCATTTCGGTGCATCGGGGAGCGCTTTTTACGTCGTCGCAGCCATCATCTTTAGGAAGTCTTTCACACTTCGGGCCACTGCATGCACCTGCTGTACAATCCCGCCCTTTGCATGCAATCGGATCGCATTTAGGTCCCTTACATCCGCCAGGCCCACAATCGCTGCCTGTACAACCCCATGAAATGCAGTCATCCGTAAGACAACGTTGACCGGAACAGGTGCCCATGCACCCTGGCCCACAGTCCATCTTTTTATCGCACAATTTCCAGAAACACCCAGCCGGATTCAGACAGACATCATTGTGACAGCCCCGTCCAAAGCATTTGAAGTTGAGGCAGAACGGTCCTATGCATTTTTGGTGCTTTCCCCCTTTACAGTCTCTTCCAATGCATGGAGGGTTCCTCTTGGGAGGCAAAATGTTATTAGGGTCATTGAAATCCTTTCCACCCCTGTCGCAATCATTGCACGACTTGTCACAATTGCAACCCCTGCAAGGCTTCCCGCAGTTGGCGGTGCAGGTTGGGGTTGGAGGGCCGGGTGAAAATGTCAAGACCGGGAGTATATCTATGTCATCCGTTGTGGTCGTGTGTGGAGTACTTTGGAATGATGGGGTAATCGTTCTAGTGGATATATATGGGGGATGGGATGTCTGGTCTGGCTTGGGATGTTCATTATCGGACGTTTCCTCGTGTTTAGTATTGTTACCATCATTCTCATCGCTACCATCACCCTTGGAAGGGTGCGTTGGCTTGGGTTTGCTGTTATCTTCAGATGGCAGAGTCGGATCGCCGTTCTTGGGCGTCGGGTCAGATTGGTTCTGATCTCCAGATGTCACAGGCAAGCCACTGTTCCTGGATGTCGAATCTATTCTATCTTCATTGGTGGTTGTGGTAGGGGTATCACCCCCCTGGCTATGCTCAGTCTTCCGCGGCGGGTGATGAGTTATCACAAACGGAGGAGGAAGAACACTACTCGTGAGAGTATATTTAGTAGATTTACCCCCTTTAACATCAGTTATGTTCCAGTTCCAGACACCTATAGCAGTTGTCGTAAGAGGTGGTATGGTAAGCGTTGTAGTCTGGACGGTGTTTTCCAGCCAAACCGATGTTGATACCGTCCCCGAGACCACTGTTGTAGATGTTTCCCACCATGCAACCTCCAAGGATGTTTCGTATGGGGGAAAGGTTATTGTGGTGGGCTTGTCTAGTACTAAGGGAGGCATAATGATTTCACAAGGCGGGATGCAGCCTATGACTGGGTGCGATTCATCGTAGACTTTAGGCGATATATAAACGCTACCAGAGCCACTATCTGAGCCATCAGGGTTAGCACCCTCAAGCCCCATGCTATCATTGAGCATGCCCGGTCGTTTCATTGTCCCAGGACCTCCAAGATCGAGTGCCCAGGCAAATGTTCCGCTTAAACACAAGCTGTCTGCAAAAGCAGCCTTTTGTTTTAGTGTGGCTGCATCATCAAATGAAATCCTAATTCGCGTCAGTGATTACGCATAATAGCCTGATAGGCGGTTCGGATATTTACCATTGGTCCTTATCCCAACTAACCCACTTAACCCCCGCTTCCTTATTGTGCACCGGTTGTAATGATTTTCGTTTTAAGAGTCTGTTGATCTCATAATTAGATAATGTACCGCTTGTTCCAGTGCAATCACCCGATCGGCCTCCACCAGAGTCGCGACCGTCTAATCGTTTGAAAGGGCAGCCGGGTGTGGTGCAGCTAGGATCCTCTAGAGTAAAAGATCGTCCATAAAATCCAAGCCCAAGCATAACCTTCTCCGAAGGAATCGAGTTGCGCCAGAGTAGGTCCAAACCGGCAGAGATCTCTACAGAGCTATTAGCTTTGATTCACAGCGAAGGCGGCTTTGCGCGCACTCTTAGTAGTACTAACCAGTCAGGTTCGTGTGTGGATTAATGACTTGCTCACTCCACTCATTATGACCATCCCATGTGCCATGAATATCATTGGTCATGACATTAAACCAGTCAACATATTTGGCCATTTGCTTAATGTCGAACCCCTTTAAGTACCCTTAGTAGATGACTGTCAGTTATTGAAAAATGCAAGACACAAGATCCAGAACAGGCAGCTAGTACGAACAATATGAGGCTGGGACAGCGATAGTCAAACCGTATTTGTCTTTGAAGGCAGATTTGAGCTCCTTTAAGAGTTTGACGTAATTTTGATAATCCGATTTCGAACCGCCTGTATGTATGATCAGTGATGATGTTCAAACTCCAATCATAGGGATTGTCACCTCGATCATCTGCAACTGGGTATTCCCAGTCGACATCAAGACCGTCAAAATCATGACGTTTCAAAGTTTTTAGAGCTGACTGAATAAAGGCCTCTCTTGATTTAGTAGAGTTTGCCATTTCAGAGAAGATCTTTCCTCCAGCATCCCATCCACCAACTGATAAATAGCACTTTAAAGATGGTTTCTTGTCCTTTAATTTGACGAAGTCACGATAGTACTCTGTATCCCAGTAATTCATCGTTGTGAGAGTATGATCATTCGGATTGATCTGACCAAACGCGTAATTCAGGTGCTGTTGGACTTGATCAGCTTCGTGAAGTTTTTTTGAGAAGAATAGGTCCAATGTTTGCATGGGTTTGGGAAGGGTATATACCGTCCACGGTTCAACATTGATGTCTGATGGCTTAATCACGTCACATGGATATTCGTAATTCCAGCTTTGGAAATAGCCTATATATCGTGATTTTGCGGAGGCCTTAGAGCAGGATCTATTTAAGCTGATTAGGCAGATCTAAAGTAGAACTAATAAACCGACGATTCTCGCAAAGGGAAGATGCTTACGGTCTTTTGATATCGTTGCACCCGCTTTGACACTTTTCCCCACAGAACTTTTCCGATGTACCGCAGAACCTTCGGGCAGTCGTATTAGCATATATCCTCAATTCCAGAACTAAGTCCAGCGAGGAAACCCCCACCCCCACTGCGAGCAGCACACGTTAAGTGGGCATTTTTCTTGTCCCTTTGGCGCATATTCTAGAAGGTATATGAGTCTTGAAAATTACAATATAGACTGGTATTGTTTATTTAGGTGACCTACTCCCACATTCTGCCTTTGCATCACATGTAGAAATGCAAGTTTTGGAGTCGCAAAAATCAGGCCCAAATCCGCAATATCCACTCTTATTGCAACAGCCTTGGTTGCATTTTTTTGATGGCGAGCATTGAGTACCAAGGGATATCGAAAACACGCATAATGATTGTATCAAAAGAAGAAAGCTGATGTAGAATGAGTACCTCATCCTCATAGATTGCTGTTTGGCGAGAAGGGGCTGGCAGCTATCCTTGTCAAAAAACAAGTGCCAGTTTATATAATGATTTGAGTTGCCTCCGGGTCTATAAAGAGCAAATTCAAATGGCTCTCTTCCAAGTCCTTGACATCAAAAGGTATCACGAGATATCGGGTATCCCGATGATAAACAAAGAAAATCGGCTGGCCGTAGATTGTCAGATAGCGAGTTGCAAATTTTGCTTCTAGCGCTGGTTGCGGGACAGCATGTGCTACCACTGCAGAGGATAGTTTGTCTATGAGTTCAAAGCATACATAGATATGTAGCATTGCCATTAAGCCATGGATGAAAGCCACGATACGTATGACATGCCACTGCCAACTCCGTATGAGAAGCTCTTAACTCATTGTTGCCGTTGCATCCAGGCATACTCAGGATGGGAAACGAGAGTTGTTTTCGTCTTTCTGGCAAATAAAGTTCATATTTGTAGAAGAACCCGCAGCTATGCAAGATGCTATCTCGTGGTACATCGCCCTATCTTCGGGTGGCATTGAACTGTTTGTTAGTGTTGCCAGATGGCTATTTGGATATACGGCAGAACATTGAAACAGAATATGATATCTAGTAGACCCATATTTAGAAATAGCTGTTGCACTGCTGATGAACATTGTTATGTCCATTTTTGTGAGATGTGAGATGCAGCGATGCGAGGTTGGACGTTGGTGCGCAGTCACATGACCAACCGAGGCAGAAGCTCCGACTGGATGTGACATCGCAACATACTGCCCATTTGACCCGGTATGGTCATAGTTATGGCCAATGTTGAAGCTGTGTTTCGGAGTCTCTGAAGCTTGTTGGTCAGTCAAATTCTCACCAAGGGGCGTGAGATTGTGCTATTCGACCTTGACTTGTGGTCCCATATTCGCGCATTCAGCTGGATAGGATGCAAGAATTCTACCAACAAGAAACAAAGAGTTCCACTGAAATACTGAGGAGCTTGCCAGATAGATATCACTGAAATTATCTTTTCAATCTCTGTTCGCGCATACCAGCCTGAGAGAGCAAGATGTCTGCCGCTTGGGAACAAAGAGTCCAATTGTGTGCTTGCCGACCGCGTCAAACAGATCGCCTGGAATTATCCCTCATGCGAAAACTGTGTCTATCATTTCCTCGAATATATATATCTTCATATATATAGTCGCTGGCGCTTTAGCTCAATTGGATATCATCGATGGTGTCCATAGTGACCGATACGATATACCCTCGGCCACATTTGAATAGACATGAAGTTGCCTGATACCAGGGCCATAGGCCCTGCCAAAGCTCTCTTGCTTTTAGCATTGGCTATACAGCTTCATTTGGCGCTTTCCTTCCGTCATAGCAGGAACTTCTTGCTCGGATCTGGTCGCCCAGAGGAAAGAAGATTAAATCGAAGGTTGGATGTCATGCTGCGCGAATGTGACGAACATACGGACCTGATATCTCAAACGATCAGGGATATAACCCGGATCGCCGTAAGACATAGTTTCATCTCCCTCGCCGGCGCTGTCAGGACTAATCCGAGAACGAGTAGATGCCAGAAGCGGTTCGCCGTTTGGAAAGGCTTGAAACTAAACTGAAGGATGAACCGGGAGAGGATGCAGAGTGGGAAGGCATAGATCGGTCGACGTTGTTGACGTTTGAGACCCTTTTTGACACCGTATATGGTGGGGTGGGACATGAAGACAACCCTTCATATATGGCGAAACTGCAAAAAGTGAAACGTTAGGCGCAACAGTCCGACTTCCCTAGCTTAATTATAGTACTAAATGAGAACAGGTATGATCGGCAAGGTTAACGCGGTCCTCCAAGACAAAACTGAAGATTATATCGATTTCATATACTGTAATGACGATTTTCTCACGAAAGACGTACCGAAACATATTACGGATAGTGAGTGAGAACGTAGATTTTCCCTTTTTACTACGATTACTAACATATGTTTTGGTTAATTAGTGAAGCTTGAAGCCAATGAATACTTTGATTCGCGCCCTTTGAGTGATGGCGGTGATCAAAAGGTAATAGCGAATTATAGGTGCCAATCTAAAGACGAAGATGTCTACGCTTTTACATTTTCGAATCAATACACTGAGTATGGGGACTCGGAGGTGATCGTCTTATGCCCAAGCGCTCTATCCAAAGCCAAAGATTCTCCGAAACTTCGTTCGCTACGCCGTACGGAATTGGAAGGAAAACATGTTGATGATCTTGGGAGAGAAAACCTGGCATTAGTGCGCACTCTGACGCATGAACTATTTCATTCAAAGATCATACTCAGACAAGAGGCGGCAGGTATGACGTATTGTTTGACCAGTTGAATTTCAATGGGAATATTTTGAGCTGACAATTTCGATGCTTGTTATGTTAATGGACAGTGGACCATTCGTTCGGCGGCTGGCAGGAAATCTTACTCCTCCTCGAGGAGCATCCAGATTACCCCGTATCCAATGCAGGTAAGTCTGTGTCCTTGAATCTTGAACTGAAGACAAATGGACTCACTCGAGCACAATAGAAAGTCTTACATTTTTCGTATTGTGTAAGTTTATGTGGTTGCTCCCTGCTCCATTCCTCAGTTTATATAAATCATGTCTCCTCCATTGATACCGTGATCGCCATTTGTTACTATCGTTCTTCTGTCCATTCAACTAAATTGCCTTAGGTATGGCCCTGAATAAACATGACTGGTCGACTGGGCTCGGCCGGCCGTTGCATGAGGTTGCAAAGCTCACAGAAAAATGAACCAGCTAAGGGCCATTGCTTGCGTGTTGGTATATAGGGTGGTATTAGAACGACTAGTATGTTCAGATTATATAAAATAGCTAATTGAAATTATATATTTCAGTAATTCACCATGAGAGCATCTCTCATGTAACTAGTTAGAACCGTGGCTTGGTCCCGTGATAGTCGCGACGAAGCAAAGAAGGTGGAGTTGCGCACGGTCCACCTATTAAACACATCGCGTCCAACGCGTTTCTCAGGCTGCAGTTCCATGAGAAAGACAGATCAATTGAAATAACCCTCCAAAGGCTTGACACAATGGCATTACTTGTAGATAGGATACGGCCTCGAACTCTTGATGCCCTTACATACCATGATGATCTTTCAGCGCGATTGAAAGCTTTGGTAAGTCTTTTCCCGGTCCATTCCTCGAACTGTGCCTCTAACTGAGGAACAACATCCAGGCGCAAAGTGGTGATTTTCCACATCTACTTGTGTACGGGCCCTCAGGTGCAGGCAAAAAAACTAGAATAATTGCGACACTCAAAGAACTCTACGGCTCCGGGGTTGAGAAGATCAAAATCGACTCCCGCGTTTTCCAGACGACCAGCAACAGAAAGCTCGAATTTAACATTGTTGCATCCATTTATCATCTCGAAATTACGCCCTCTGATGTCGGAATCTACGATCGAGTTGTCGTCCAAGAACTATTGAAAGAAATTGCGCAAACACAACAGGTCGATTTGTCGGCTAAGCAGCGGTTCAAGGTGGTGGTTATCAATGAGGCAGACCATCTTACGCGGGATGCTCAAGCAGCACTTCGACGAACCATGGAGAAATACAGTCCCAATTTACGACTGATTCTGCTAGCTAATAGCACCGCCAATATAATATCGCCTATCCGGTCGCGAACGCTACTGGTTAGGGTCGCTGCGCCTACCGAGGGTGATATTTGTCAGGTTCTGAAGGCCGCCGGGAAAAAAGAGGGTTGGAACGATGCCCCTGGTCTTAATAAGCGGATTGCCGCAGAGAGTGGAAGAAATTTACGTCGAGCTCTGCTCATGTTTGAGGCTATACATGCTCAAAAGTGGGTGTTTATATCTGATTTGAACCCCATCTCGGTATCGGTATATTGACTTCTATTTTAGCGAAAAAGTAACCGACAGCACGCCAATCCCGCCACCGGACTGGGAGGCGTTGATCTCTGTTATAGCTGATGAGATAATGGCGGAGCGGTCCCCACAGCGCATACTCCAAGTGAGAGCGAGGTTGTACGATTTACTGACACATTGTATACCCCCTACCGTGATTCTTAAGGTATAATGCCTCCTTTACGTTCCTAAGTATTTCATTTTGTGTACTATTCAACTAACAAGATTCAGACTCTCACCTTCAAACTTGTCCAGAAGATTGATGAGGACCTAAGGCCAGAAGTGATCAAGTGGGCGGCCTTCTATGAGCATAGGATCAAGTTGGGAAGCGTAAGTTGATGAATATCTTGATTGTCACATTTTCAATATGCTCGAGGATACACTGACACCAATTACGCATTACAGAAAGTAATTTTCCATCTAGAAGCCTTTGTTGCCAAATTTATGCGGATTCTTGAAAGGTGAGTTGCTGGTGCTATCAACATGCCTGCTACCAGCCCGCTGACTTTATGAATAGCTACCTGATGGGACTTGATTTCTAATATATATATTTTTGGGGGGACGGCGTTATTTGGAGTTCATGTGCATCTCGAAGCCCTTCTCTAAGCGCTCATGTCCCTTAATGGAGAATGAAGTTTATATTGCATTGCAGGAGCTGCGTACGGTTATCTTGTACACCAATCTCTTACCCAGCCATATCATATCTTCCTTCTAGGCTCCCTATTATCAAGCGGACACACTGACGTTCCTGCTCAATTGAGGCCAGCGCCGCAAAAACCCCGTTTAAGCGTCATTCAGGCAAGAGATGTGTCGGAAACAAAAAGTAAATCTATGCTAAAGACAGGCTGAAAATAACTCTTAACTGGTATACAATAATTTACATGTCGAAAAAGAAAACACTCATTGAAGAAAGAGTCATGATTGTGGGGAAGCCGATTCTGTGGTTTCAGCTGGCATTGGAAGTGGTTGTTCTCTTCGCGCCATTTTCAGCTTGTCCAGTGTAACACCGTTTTCGAGTTTGGTAAATCCAACCATAGGAGCCGTCCCTTTGTTGACGAACTCATAGAGACCTATATGAGTGATTAGCAGGTTTCCATAGATGTCTCAGCAACATGGTAGGCCTTCGGGAGCTACTGGGACGTACCAGGCATTTTATGGCCAGCCAACCTGAACGCATCTCTAGCGACCTTCTCGTGTATTTTGCCCTTGAGCTCGAATATTATTCTGTTCACTGGGATACGTGCAGCCCAGTAGTCGAATTTACCCTTTCCTTTACCCATACGTTGTTCGTTTCCACTGGTATAAACACCTATGTTGGCGCTCACTCTGGTATAAAGCTTATATTCCATCCCTCGTAGCCGTCGCTGAATCGTTTCAGCGCCAATCTTCAGTGCTGATGCCGGCATTCGTCGATCGTGGTCACGCATTCGAAGACCATAGTCACCCCACACAACAGTCGTTCCACGCGACGATCCGCCAGTCTGCATTCGAGGTCGACCCTTGCGAGATTTGCTTTTCTCAGCCAGCTTCGGCGTCAGCCAGTCCAGGGCGGGAGAGGAGGTAGAGAAGCATCGGGCGGCCGGCGATATCGAAGCTGTAAATCACGTTAGCTGGTTTGTGCATGCTTTTCACCGTCTTTTAACCCAATTGGGAGCTAACCTTGTTTAAAAACAAAGGATGACCCGGCGGTTAGTCCCAGTGAAGGCCCCATTGTGAAGAATCGAGGAGCAGTGAAGCCGTGAGCAATCATCTTTGACCTTGCTATGCTTGATCTTTGACGATGGACAAAAGTTCGAGCAGCGTGAGCACGGACCAAGCCCGCAACTTTATGCGATTATGTAAGGGACATTCAATGTCACGTGCAAGAAACGTCGCGTGGAAGGAGCCTGGCGCGTCTTACATTTCGTGATGCTCAAATCCCCAAATTAATTGACTTCGTATCTCGTTCAAAGCACCGTCGCAACAGCTTGATGGTTTGTATGGGAAAGGAAGATGCCACAAGATATTAGAAACTTCTTTGGGCCCAAGGCAGGCCAAGGCTCGTCAACAACAACTACAAAACCAAAGCCAAAACCACCTGCCAAACCAACAGAGGTATGTATGCTGATGATGCCGTTATTACCCTCATAATGTGCTGTTTACTTTTTCACCACTGTTGAAGTCACGAAAATGGACGCTAATACGGTTGCAAATTACTATTGAGCTTCTTAGGACAAGTCCAATTCCAGAAAACGACGTAAGTTTCTCTACTGTATGAGCGGAGCCTTCGGAGCTAACACTCTATGAAGGGAGCAGGAAAGTTGTGGATGACAGCGACGATGATGACGATGTCGACTATAAAACAGTTAAGAAAGCGCCCCCATCACAACCAAAAAAGAAGCCGTGAGTTTGTACCCGGAATCCATCCTACTATTTGTCCAATCGTCCCCATGCTAACGACCCTACCACTCGACAGTAAGCCCGATGAGCCTAAGGAGGAACCGACTACTGCGTCAGAATATTTTGCTTCTTCAAAGAAGGGTAGACCTGCCCAAAAAGCCACCAAAGCCGGCGACTCCAAACAAGTAAAGCACGAAGAGCAGGAAGCCGCCAGGAAGCCACCATCAACCCCCCAGAAAACTCGCACCAAGTCAACCCCGATTGCCATTTCACCCTCTCCTAGAAGGAGCAGCCGGAAAACTACAACAAACAACGCTACACGAGTCGTTGTTGCGGATGATAAGCTGGGTGATGACGATATCTTCGCCACTGAATACCAGAAGCCGGGTGGCCGTGGTGACGATGATTACCAAGAAGAGGATGAATCGGATTTTGATGAAATGGTAGTGGAGGTACCGGGAAATAAACGAAATGGATTGGGAACGACAAAGTCCAAAGCATCGGAATCTGCAAAAGCCACCCAAAATGGGAAGAAGAGGAAGTCTGACGCCCTTAGTGATGATGAGAATGGGAGCGATTCATATAGCGACAAACCCAAGAAGTCGTCCCGTACCCAGCCTGCTAAGCCACCCGCCAAACCGGCAGCCAGGAAACCGAGGCCAGCCAAACCAGAGCAGGAAGAAAACAAAGAGATGAAAGCTATATTTGACAGCATTCCCCAAGTCCGTCCG
The DNA here is from genome assembly GCA_030789285.1 of Arthroderma sp. MBC 929. Classification (NCBI taxonomy): domain Eukaryota; kingdom Fungi; phylum Ascomycota; class Eurotiomycetes; order Onygenales; family Arthrodermataceae; genus Arthroderma; species Arthroderma sp. MBC 929. Next base: position 380,830 of record JARJUX010000002.1, on the reverse strand, counting down.
CCTACGCCTCCAACGGACGCTAAAAAATTCAATTATTATGCCGCCTCCGCAAAGCGTGCCCAGGCCCAACCAACTGGTGAGTCTATGGAAATACCTGTCGGAGCCGAGAATTGTCTAGCCGGGCTTTCTTTTGTTTTCACGGGTGTCCTCGACAATTTGGGTCGAGATGAAGGACAATCGTTGGTTAAACGATATGGGGGCAAGGTCATGGCTGCCCCTAGTCGAAAGACGACCTATGTTGTCTTGGGCAATGACGCTGGGCCTAAGAAGCTGGAAACTATCAAAAAATACGACATTAAGACGATAAATGAACAGGGCCTCTTTGAGCTCGTCAAAAGACTGCCTGCAAATGGTGGGAGTGGAATAGCTGCGGCTCAACACGAGGAGAAGAAGAAGGCCGAGGAGAAGAAAATAAAAGAAATGGCGGCTGAAATCGACCGCGAAGAGAAGAAATTGGCTTCCATGAAAACTCCATCCGTTAACTCTGGATCAAGCGGAGCCCCCAAATCAGCTACGTCAAAAGCCGTTAAATCCCAGGCGCTCGACACTCGACTTTGGACTTCTAAATACGCCCCTTCATCTATTAATATGATTTGCGGTAATAAGACCGCTGTGGAAAGACTCCAATCCTGGCTACGTAATTGGCATGCAAATGCGAAGGCTAATTTCAAGAAGCCTGGGAAGGATGGACTTGGCTTATACCGAGCCGTGATAATTCATGGGCCCCCAGGTATTGGGAAGACTACGGCTGCGCATCTTGTCGCCAAACTTGAAAACTTTGATATCGTCGAAACAAACGCAAGTGACACCAGAAGTAAGAAATTAGTCGAGACTGGCCTAAAAGGGGTGCTGGACACCACTTCTCTTCAAGGCTACTTCTCAGGGCAAGGCAAAAAGGTTGAGCCGGGCAAGAAGAACCTGGTCATGATCATGGATGAAGTCGATGGGATGTCCGCCGGTGATCGAGGTGGTGTGGGTGCACTCGCGGCCGTTGCGAAGAAGACCCGAATTCCAATAATTCTCATCTGCAATGATCGGAGGCTCCAAAAGATGAAGCCATTTGATAACGTAACTTATGATATGCCTTTCAGGCGTCCAACTGCAGATCAAATCCGGGCGCGCCTATCAACAATATGCTACCGCGAGGGCCTGAAAATACCACCGCAAGTACTTGATGGTTTAATCGCAGGTACTCATGCTGACATCAGACAAGTCATCAATATGTTATCGACGGCAAAACTAGATATGCAAAACATGGACTATGACAAAGGGAAAGACATGTCCAAAGCATGGCAAAAGAATGTCATACTCAAGCCATGGGATATCGTCGGCAAAATTTTGAGTGCCCAGATGTTCTCCCCAAGCTCTTCGGCCACATTAAATGATAAAATCGAACTTTATTTCAACGACCACGAATTCAGCTACCTGATGCTTCAAGAAAATTACCTCAAGACCAACCCCATGGCTGCAAGCTCTTATGTCGGGAAAGAAAGAAATTATAAGCTGCTGGAGCTGGCCGACAAGGCGGCCCAGAGTATTAGCGATGGTGATTTGGTTGATAGAATGATACACGGCTCGCAACAGCAGTGGAGCTTGATGCCAACCCATGCTGCCTTCAGCTTTGTCCGGCCCGCAAGCTTCATGGCTGGAAATATGATGGACAGAGTTGGGTTCACAAGCTGGCTAGGAAACAACAGTAAACACGGTACGGCGAGCGCTATATCATTCTCTCCCCTTATTTTCCCCCTTCATAGACCGTATGTACTAACTGCTTTTCTTTCTTCCTTCATAGGCAAAATGTCACGCCAGGTTAAGGAAATCCAGGGTCACATGCGCCTACGCGCCTCAGGTGATCGACATGAGATCCGTCAACAATACCTACCCGCACTGTGGGACAAATTAGTCCGCAGGCTGCGTGATGAGGGCAAAGAGTCAGTAGACGAAGTCATCGACTTCATGGACAGCTATTTCCTCACCCGAGAAGATTGGGACTCAATCATGGAGTTGGGTTTGGGTCCGATGGAGGATAAGAACGTCAAGATAGATACCCAGACAAAAGCCACTTTCACCCGCCTCTACAATCAACGATCTCACCCTCTGCCCTTCATGAAAGCAAGCAATGTCGTTGCTCCGAAGCAACTCCCCAAGGTCAAACCCGATATCGAGGACGCGCTGGATGACTCTGATGAAGGAGAGGAAGTTTTAGGTACTGACGAGACGAAGGATGATGAGAGCGACCTGGACCTGAAGAAAGATAAATATGTGAGAGCTGCAAAGGCCAAGAAAGCAGCCCCCAAGAAGGCTGGCGCCTCGAAGGGAGCGGCAAAATCCAGGGCAAAGAAGCCCAAAAAGGCGGCCGATTCTGATGATGATCCTGATTTATATGATAGCGAGGATGACGTACCAAAGCGAGGCAAGAAAGGGCGAAAGTCTAAAGGGTGAGAAAGGAATCTCGCTTGGTGCATGCTAACCAAGATGTTTTGTTTGGATTTCTCCTCAGCCTCCGTGCTCAGTTGTCTAGATCTGGCGTTGGAGTTTGTTGGACTTACTTATCCTGGGTATCTATCATTGTAATGGCTCTTTTGGTGTCTTTAATTTTTGTTTTACTATTCTTTTTTGGAGATATAAAATTATTTGGTTGTCTTGTGTCATAAGCTCTTGAAGGCATTCCTCGCTGGATATTCGGTTATGGAGCACATGGCGAGTCAACAGGCCTTTCTATGTCCATTATTGAACGCAGACATCCAAAACATTCATCTCTATATAATGTCCAAGCACATTACATCAATACATATATTAACTTATGAATGCGGTATATGATATTCTCGTAACAATCATAGGGGGTATAATACAAAAAAGAGGACAGGTAAATCAACTAAAATGCCAAAGGAACCAAGGGAGAAATTTAAAATATCCAGCAAAATATCTACTTCATAGTAGCTCATTGCCACTACCACGGAATATCAACCCCCAATTCACCAGCTACTCGCATAGCCGATACAACACAACCTTCCAACAGGACCATACCATCCCAGCACCAGCTGCCGACAAGCCACACGTTCCCATCTCCATTGTGCCATGACGGCTTCTCTATCTCCTTTTCATTCTCAGATTTGTCTTTGTATTGAGCAGAGGGAGGTTTGTTGAATATCTGATTAACTAGCCGTCTACTCTCGGGTGAGCGAAGGGTTCTAGTGAACTGAGAACGGTGCAGGATCGTTTTGGGGTCGATGGGCGCAATGGGGAAATTGGTTATGATTACGGATGAAGGGTGTTCGTGCACTGCCTCAGTAAAGTCAGGCGTAGAGCGCAGGTGGATCCATTGGGTTTCGTCGTCGGATTGGCTCTTGTAATTGGTTCCACTGTCGCTGCCAGGGTTCTGCTGAGTAGGAATGGTGGTCGCGTCGGTATGTATGATTGATTCAACGGGTGTGGTAGGGATGATGGCCATTGTCTTCTGAAGGGGTTCGAAAATAGCTCCTACCACGTTCGGGGGTACGGCTAGAATGACATGATCGAATCGTTTCTGGTACACTGATGGCTTCTCGTTGATGCTATCGCCAGCTTCCCATGAGACAAGAACGCCGGACCCGGAATATCGCACTGATGATACGCGCGAGGTCATACGGGGCTTTATACCCTGCGATATCTTATCCTGGACCTCACAGACACCGGCACCAACGAGGTAGTGCGGAGCATTGTATGTTCGTTGAATATAGTCTACGACGTCGCTAGCAGGGAAGTTTGAGAGGTCATGGTGACTGCATGTCGACATAGCTGAAAGGGGCGGGAATAGATATCGTTCCACAAAATATGCAGGCATGTATATCCTTCGAAGGTATTGGCCAAGAGACTCACAGAGCTCGACCCCATCACTGCTTTTACCATGCTGTTTCGCGCCCGGATGGTGCGGCTTGGGTGGGACAAGGAAGCAGCATGCTGTGAACCATAAAAAGCATATTGCGAGATATGCGGTTTCTGCGACCCAGCTCAAGAACCCACTTGCTTCAGGACGTATGGGCGGGATGCGGTGATTGTTTGACGAATGGACGAAAGAGACATTTGTAGCAGTGGAGGCAGGTGTGGAACCGCGCTTATGTTTATTAATAGATAAACTGGAGAAACTGAAGAGGAACTGCTGGGAGTTGTATTTGACGCCGAGATGATCGTACATGCTCTTCAGGTTTGAGTAGAAGCCTTGGTCGAAGCCGCGCATAGGCTGGTCTATTCGCGCGGCACGATTTCCATCTCGAGCGGGAATGGTAACGGACGCAGAATCGAGGGATAGCTTGTCTTGCTGTTCATGGAATGGTGTTAGCTCGAATTGATGATATCACCATGCCTACCCCGTGGATACGTACCGACTCGAAAACCTCGACATCAAAACGACGTTTAGGATCCTGATTCAAGAGATATGCAGTGACAAGACCGGCCATACCGGTGCCAATGATGGCTACGGACTTTCGGGACTCATGTTCAGGCCGACTCATTCTTCTTTTATAAGGGCGAGAACTCCGCGATGCGCTAGTGAGTGACGTGAAGGATTGGATGAGCGCGTGAGAGGAACGACAGAAAATTGTACTAATATTTTCAAGACAACCGCGAGAGAAAGAGAGCGGCAGGTCCTGAAGATATATATATCCCAAGAAATGAATGAAAAGACGAGGCTTGCGACGTTATGGAACAACGGCACGATGATATTTTTTTCGCGGTTGGACAGCCAAATATTGCGGCTCTTGGCGATGACAGCAGCGGTCGCCACCGTCAAACCCGTCGCGCACCATTTTCCCCAGCGTATACGAGACTACAAACCGGCACAGCCTCATGGCCTACATGAAGAAAGAGATGCCATTGAGATACCAGCCAATGAGTATCTCTTGCAGGCGAGATACCCGGATTTTGCGGATGTCCAGGGCATGAAGATGAAGAATAGTTGCTCCATACCCCGTGTGAACTCAGCTGCCTGGTGGAGGCCCATGGTAGTGAAAATAGGTTGAAGATTGGGTTCGACCAAGAACCGGCATTTGCATCTCTTTTATATCTCAACGTCGGATAAAACTTGTTTGACGTGTAGATCTGGCCGACGTCGTACAAACAAGCGACTACGGGCTGAAGAAATCGGCATGAAGAACTCGGCCGTATTCTCTCTTTCGGTGAGAGCAGGGCGAGGGATACAGGATGTCGCCCAACCGAGAACAAGCGTTGGCAAAGTCCAGTATCCGCGATGTATCACGTAGCACCAGCCCGTTTTGAGAAGACTCAGCTCTAGGTGTAGTTGTTGTTATTTGGATTAGCTATTCTTGAGCAATCGGGATGCCATTGTCAGGCAAAACACATCCTTTCCGCCCAGCTGTACTCTTTCAATGTTGGACACAAGAGCTACGCAGCTGTGTGTGCGACGTCGTGAAGCTCGCTTTCTGCTCTCTTGATCTCTTGATGTACGACGTCGATGTAGAAGTCCGTATTGAGATTACACGCTGTCACAAAAAAGCGGGCTGTGATTGGTCGGGGGATGTTTAATTTTAGTTAATTGACCAATAGAAAACAAGAATTGACAAAACACGAAATAAAAGCCATACAGAAAATAAAAGATTCTCCCCTGAACCAACGTCGAAGTTTGGGCGACTTTGTGCAACAAGAAGAGGCTACGTATACAGCATCTATGGATAGGAATGTTTCTGCTGTTATAAGAGCCTGCTGTGTAGCTGTATCTCACAAAGTCTGGTATTAAACAAACGCTTGAATAGGGGCTAAAAGATCGTCCAGCAAATAAATAAAAAACAAGCCTAAACCCAGTCGGGCCGGCATCCCTTTTTGGCCAGGAGGTTCGTTCGTTCGTCTTTCTTCTTCTTCTCTTCTTCTTCTTTTTTCTCTTCTTCACGACGAACAACTGCGAGGTTTCGTTCTTCACCTCGACCTTCTTCTTCTTCTCTTCTACATCTTCTTCTTCATCACCCTCGCTTGTGTTTCTTTTTTTTTTTTAACACACCCTTGTGTCTCCGTCGCATCGCCTCGGTGTGTGCTGCTTACTGTATTTAATCCTTCATCCCCGTCTCTCGTTCATATCGTTCGCCTCGACCGTTTGGTGGCACTTTTCCTGGTGAGACTTATCCTCCATTCACATTCGCTTCACCGGAGAGAGAGCTCTCTGTCGATATATGTGACTAGATGGAGCTTGTCCTGCCATTTAACCAATCCTCATCCACCTTGTGCTCTGATCTGGTCGCTGACGTGGTGTTTACATGCAGCTTGATATACTCCCATCCGTCGCCTGTTCGAGACCTTTTTTTATTTCTTCCTCCTTTTTTCGATATCGTGAGCCTTCAAGATGGGTAAGAATACTGCTGCTCCTTCTGTTCAATCGAGAAATAATTCGTTGTCTCGTAAATTTTTCAATGCCTCCGCCATATACACCTTATCCACAAAGAAGGCCATGAGCGGTCTGAGGTTTCGCATCGTCGACCCTGCTTCTACTTCTTCTTCTACATCTACTCCCACTACCGCTCCTACTACTCCTACTACTCCCAGTACCCCTATCAGCCAGCATCAGACCCTCCCTCCGCGAAGATTTGCACAAAGACTACAAGAACCTGCTGTTTCTACTCGTTTTGAGGATATCGCTAATGTCTTAGAATCACCTACTTCCCCAACAAACGGAATCCCGGCCCCGACCCGCCCTTCCCCCACGCCTACTGCTCAGGTTAACCGCAGCAACCCCATGGGTGAAGGTTCGGCCCAGACCGTCAGCTCCAAGGATCCAAAGGCCGCTGCTCAAGCTGCCACGGATATGAGAAATGTTGTTCGCCGAAAACTGACTGGTTATGTCGGTTTCGCCAATCTGCCCAACCAATGGCACCGCAAGAGTGTACGAAAGGGCTTCAACTTTAACGTTATGGTTGTTGGTGAGTAGTACTCCCTTTCAACAACATCAATGCATAAATGCTTACTGTGAAACCATAGGTGAATCTGGTTTGGGTAAATCGACCTTGGTTAACACACTCTTCAACACTTCCCTATACCCTCCCAGGGAGCGTACCGGACCTAGCCTCGACATCATTCCCAAAACCGTCTCCATCCAATCCATCAGTGCCGATATCGAGGAGAACGGTGTTAGATTGCGTCTCACCGTCGTTGATACCCCCGGCTTTGGTGACTTTGTAAACAACGACGACTCCTGGCGCCCAATTGTCGAGAACATCGAACAGCGATACGATGCCTACCTTGATGCCGAGAACAAGGTCAACCGTATGAACATTGTTGACAACCGTGTTCACGCTTGTGTCTACTTCATCCAGCCCACCGGCCACTCTCTGAAACCCCTCGACATTGAAGTTATGCGTCGACTCCACACCAAGGTCAACTTGATCCCAGTCATCGCAAAGGCTGACACCCTTACCGACGAAGAGGTTGCTCAGTTCAAGGAGAGAGTACGTTTCACCACACGGTAACCCGTTTTTTTTTTTTCAAAATGTATTTGATTGAACTAATTGGTATTGTAGATTCTCGCCGATATTCACCATCACTCCATCCAAATATTCGAAGGTCCCCGATACGAACTTGACGATGAAGAGACGATTGCCGAGAACAAGGAGATTATGTCCAAGGTTCCTTTTGCCGTTGTTGGTGCCAACTCTGAAGTTACCAGCCCAGATGGCCACAAGGTCCGGGGTCGCCGCTACCCATGGGGTATCATCGAAGTCGACAATGAGGAGCATTGCGATTTCGTCAAGCTGCGACAGATGCTTATCCGCACCCACATGGAAGAGCTCAAGGAGCACACCAACAACGTTCTGTACGAGAACTACCGATCCGACAAGCTTACGCAGATGGGTGTCACACAAGACCCCAGCGTATTCAAGGAGGTCAACCCTGCCGTCAAGCAAGAGGAAGAACGTGCCCTACACGAACAGAAACTCGCAAAGATGGAAGTGGAGATGAAGATGGTATTCCAACAGAAGGTGCAAGAAAAGGAAAGCAAATTGAAACAGAGCGAAGACGAGCTGTTTGCCCGACATCGCGAGATGAAGGACCAACTAGAGCGACAGCGTCTGGAACTAGAAGAGAAGAAAGCTCGTGTCGAGAGTGGGCGACCGCTCGAAGACAAGGTGAAGAGGAAAGGCTTCTCGCTTCGCTAGATCGAATCTCCAGCGCCCTATCGTATGACCTGGTTGCGGACCTGAAGTGGTGTTTCTTTTTGCTTTTGCTCTCTGCCGTCTATAACTGTTTTTCTAATGGATCTAGCGCTTGCCTTCCCCCCCCCCCTCTCTCTTGATACACTCCCAACCCAAGATTCCTCACATTTTGTGCGATACACTCCTTTCCGTATTCGATTTTACTTTGTTTCTACTATCTCTTTCGCTCTATAATTTTTTCTATAATGAAACCAGAATTGACCTGCTGTTCCAGATCCTTTTCTTGCCTTTGCAGATTGAAAAAATTGGAGACTTAATCGAGGGATGGATGGCCTTTGTTCATTTCCTTGCCTGTATGCAATCGGCACAAATTATCTTTTGTTTTATCTTTATCCTTTCTCCTGCTTAAGTTACTTCTTGTCATGTATTTGTCTACGCTTAGTTTTTATTCCCCGAATTTGAGTTATATTTATTTATAGTCCATTCTGCCATATCACCGTATCACACCCACCGATTAAAACCACAACTTACAACTTATGCTTCTTCTCCCCCGACGCCAACTTCCTAAACTCCTCCTGAGGAATCCCAGCCAAAAACCGCTCCATCCCCATAAACACCTCCTTGACATTCATCTTATCCATCATCTCCCTCTCCGGCAACCGAATCAAACTCTTAATCTTCAACAAACTATCCTGATTCAAATGCCCGCCCAACCTCTCATCCACCTCCTTCAGCACCGCTTTTAAAAACCCTTCACCCTCAGCGGTAATCACCTTATTAACAAAGCCCGTGGAAACCAGATCCTCAATTCCAATCCGTTTACTCATCAACAACGCCTCGTTCGCCTTTGCGATTCCCAGCCTGTTCACGAAGGCTCGGCTCGCTCCGCCCTCGGCAACAAGACCTAGTGATGAGAATGGTGTGAGCAGGAATGCATGCGGGGCGGCATAGACGAAGTCTCCAAACGCAACTAGGGCCGCGGATAGGCCTACTGCGGGACCGTTGAGGGCTACGACTAGGATCTTGGGGTGTGTGTAGAAGGTATGTGTGATGTCGAGGTTTTGAGCCAGGAAGCCGCGCACAATGTCCCGGCGGGCATTGGGGTTGTTGGTCGTTGAGGGACGGGTGGAATTGATGTCTGCGCCGCTGTAGTAATGGTTTGTGGTTAGATATGTACCGGGTGTGTGGTATGTATCGATGGATGGGTGAGGGAGGATGGCTTACGCTGAGAAAAACCGGCCGTTTCCTGTCAGAACGGTAATGTAGATGTCTTCTCGGGCTGCGACTTCGCGCATCTTTTCACCGAGGAGGTAGTATAGGTCGCCATTTAGGGAGTTGAGCTTTGACGGCCGGTTTAATGTGATTATCGCAACGCGACCTTGGTAGGTGAGTTGGATCTCGTCGTTGGAAGATGATGCCATTTTATAATATAGATCAAGAGCTGTATATCTAAATAGATGATACGTATGGACTGGAATAAAATGACTGAAGAGGAATAAAATCCGGGGTAGGAGCTACAGGTTTATATAAAACTATTCAGTCTTATATTTAAGTATCCGCGGTAAAAACGTAAAAATCCTCCAGCTGGATAGCCGAATGCGACGAGACATGGGACGGATATGGGGACTTTTACATACATATCCGGGAAATGGGGAAAGCTTTACATGCTGTCCCCAGCTGGCCTTTTTGAACTAAGTGGAGAACTTCGCAAGAGATTTTTCATCCGCTTCTTGGTGCGAAGACAGGGAGTGAGAGGAAGTGCGACTTACACGACAGGCATTTATTCAGCTCTGAGCGAGTGACTCGGCATTGTCCAGGTTGTTTGCTATCTGCTGTGTATCCTGTCCAGCCGGTGGTGGGTGAAAGGGCCTCTTTGCGGGCCATGCCTAGTCCCATAGCTGTTCACTCCAAAACTACTGCGTCTGGCAACTCATCTACCCTTCTTGCACCCAGACCTTCTTGCTACAACAGCATCAAGTACATCCAGACCGGCTTCAGCGTTTGAGCTTCGGCCCGAGCGGTGCTTGGGTGGACCTCGGCACATCGCATCGCCAGATCAGGAGCTAACTCAAGTTTGAATCTACAATTATTTGTATGAATTTGATAGTTATCGAGGAAAAACTGATTTTATTGCATTATTAAGTGTAAGAGAGCATCTCTAAAAGAACTTTTCTCTATTCTATGAGAGCCGTAGTCATCATAAAGGCATTCGTGAATCTGGAATGGGGAGCATCTGCATTAAACATTAAATGTGCCGTTCGTTACGCTGTAGACAATGCGAGGAAAAGAAAAACTGGGCGGAGGCCGGGTGTTGCGACAGTTAAGCTGGGGAGTTTGATATTAGTTATTGGGAGTCATGCTTCAGGCTGATTGCAAGAAGTCAATGAGTCGAAAAGCAGTAGAGATGGTCGTGGTACCCTTTCTTGACCGTGAGAACCAGGGAGAGGCCTAGAGCGCTTCGCTGATAACGATGGAAGGGAGGTTAGGAACTGGGTTGGTTGGAGGTTCATCCTCACTATCATTGCCACCCTCCACCGCTGCTGTGATTTTACCATCTCGCCGAATGTTGTTGGCAATATACGTAACGAGTGATCCAACATGTCCAGATCCTTTCCAATAGCCCTCTCCACATGTACTTGTTTCCGAATGCTGAAGTAGGTCGCACATTCGCTTAAATGGTCGTCTACAACCAAAGCAGAAGAATATAAACTCGTTTTGATAATTCAAAGTGCGGATAAAGTCGGCGGCAAGGTCGTGGATCCCTTCATGATTGATTCCAGATGGACAGTTTCCTGACTCGAGGTGGTTGAACATGGCGGAAAGCGTTGAGAAATCCTGCTGGCAGCAGTAGCAAAACACCCCGCGAGGCCTGTGTTTGAAAGCATGCTAGTTGAGCAATGTTAGTATGAACCCGCCACTGTCTTTAAAACCTCACTCATACATGACGTACCCCATTGAGTTCATGTGCATTAATAAAGTAATCACCACAAACAACACACACAAAATGCCTGGCTACATTGTGTTGTCGGAGCCCAAGAGCTGATGGAGCAAACCAGTGGCATGGTTCGCAGAACAGATGAAACTTTTCCAAGTGGTTTTGGAGGACAGTAAAGTTGTCAAACTCCTTGCGACCAGGACAGAACTTGCAGATATGGTGATGAAGACATACTGATATATGAATATTATATGTCTTCATAGATGTGAACTGAGCTCGGCACTTTGTGCAGGTGTGTGACGACTGTGATGCTCCCTGTCGCTGCATTTTCTGCGATATATCCTAGCCTCGAACAGATAATAGATTGGAATTTCACTTTGTAAATTCACATAGCAGATACAAGGAATCCAAGCTGGTTCATCTAGTGTTCTAAATGGGTGAGATAAGAGTGTATGAATCCCTTAGAAACTCCAGTTTGGTGCTGGTATATCTGGAGTGAACTGTGTAGAAACTATTCGAACGAATAGTCGGATAGTGTGACACAGAACAGCAGCTAAAATATGACAGCAGAAGGAAACAAGATATAATGATGAATATGTCATCTCTGTCAAAATATTCACTTCACTTCTTTGCCTGTCGAAGTGTGCTGGAAATCTCCAGGCGCCATGATTGACCAGGCAGCCGTTGGTGAAACTGCTGTCCCTGAGCATGGTACAAGACCATAAGAAGCTACCTGTTCCAATGGAAGGTAATATTGATCCCTCTGGGTATATAGAATTAACCAGGCGAAGTCTAGCCAAATATCTGCATCGACTGTCAACTGTCGACTGTTGTTTGGTATGATTTGCTCTTCAGAGCTTGCCTGTGAGGTTTCACGTGACGTGGATATTTTGCTTGTCGCCGTAAACACTAAAAAAAAATTTAAGAGATCGGCATATCTGATCTCTGTGAGCTGCAATACCAACCACTTTTCAACCTCCACCTCTTGTGTGGTATAAGAAGCGATATTAGCAAGCATGGCTTCTGATGAGATTGTGTGGCAGGTTATAAACCAACAATTTTGTTCCTACAAGCTCAAGTGAGTTACTCTGTCGCTTAGTCGCAAAGCAGATCCAAGCCTTTCAAAAATTCTTCAATCAGTACTAATACCGCTACTTTCACCTTTTTAGAACTGACAAAGGGCAAAATTTCTGTCGAAATGAACACAATGTGACAGGCCTCTGCAACCGTCAATCATGCCCACTTGCAAATTCACGCTACGCAACGGTGCGGTCAGATCCTGCAACGGGAGCCATGTACCTCTACATCAAGACGGCCGAGCGATCGCATATGCCTAGCAAATGGTGGGAGAAAGTGCGGCTGTCTTCAAACTACGCCAAAGCCCTCGAGCAAGTCGACGAGCGCCTGATATACTGGCCCAAATTCCTGACGCATAAATGCAAACAGCGTCTTACGAGATTGACACAAGTGGCAATCAGGATGAGGAAGTTGGAGAAAGAGGAACTGCGCTTGGGAGAGAAATTGGTACCGAAGCTTGCGCCTAAAGTAAGGCGAAGGGAGGCTACGAGGGAACGAAAGGCAGAGGCAGCTGCAAAGGTCGAGCGGGCGATTGAACGAGAATTGATAGAACGACTTAGAAGTGGAGCTTATGGTGATAGACCATTGAATGTTGAGGAGGGGATATGGAAGAGGGTTCTCCGGGGTCTCGAGCGACAAGGAGAAGGAGAACGTGATGAAGATATGGATATTGGAATTGAGGAGGAGATGGAAGAGGAAGAGGAAGGCGTTGGCCAAGTGGAGTATGTCAGCGATATCGATGGGGATGAAGAAGATTTGGACGACATAGAAGACTGGATCGGCGACGACAGCGCTGAAGATGACGACGAGGATGATAGCGAAGAAGACGAGGATGAGAGTGAAGATGATGAGAGTGACAGCGATGCCAGCGAACCAGAAGATGTACAGAAGAAGGCTGCACCTGGAGGCAAACGAAAGAGACCTGCGCCAACCCCCAAACCCCGCAAGAAGGGAGCTAGAGTTGAGATTGAGTATGAAATGGAGGGTCCTGCCGCTACTAGAGAGAGCCTGTTTGCATGAGGATATGTATTCTGGGTACAGGAAAAGTGCTTTGATATTTGTCGGAATTACGGGGTTCATTGGGCGTGGTGTTCAGGGCTTCGAGCGTGTTTTTATTTCCAATTGTTGAATGTACAGAAATATACAGACATACCCTGATGGAAATGTGTCTTCACTATTGTCACGGCCAGGAATAGACTGAGATTCTTTAATATTTGTGATTCTTGATAGTGTATATTTCAGGGTCACCATCAGGACCATGTGACGTGACAGTGAGCTCCATCCAAAGTCGCATCTTGTTTCATCTTCACATCGCAAGAACTTCACCACCAACACATCCTGTACTCGCTGCATTCCAACTTCTAAATCACACAGTTGGGCTTTCAACTACCGCTGAGAATCAATCCGCCTTCCCCACAATCCCCAATTTCTGGTTTTCTCAGCGATACCCCGGTGCCTAGACAAATTTTCGCAAACCCCGACTCAGAGTGGGGAAGGGCAGTTGAGAATTCAAGACAGAGCAAGAGGGCGTTCTGCTGCCTGATATAAAACAATGTCTTCCTACTTCTCGTCGTTGACGTCCTCTTCGGCAATATCTAATATAAGCACACGATTTACCTCTCTGCGCCGTGCCATATCCTCAAGCGAAGAGGACGACCCAGACTACGAAGATTCCTCACACATCTCCAACGTCCTGCGAGCTTATTATAACGAGAAGGGGCGGAGACTCCCTCCCTGGCTCCCTCCAGATCGCAAATCCTCAGCTAGCTCAGCTCCTGCTACGGTCGTTACTCAGACCTCGTTCCAAGGTTATGGTGGAAGACAAGATGGAGGACAAGCGGCGCCGCCTCCTGGAGCGGGCCGAGGAGGGCTAGGTGATCTCTGGGGAGATTCGGGACCGGCTCAACGACCACAACAACAAACCTCAAGCTTGCGTGTTGGGAGGAGCACGCAGCCTACATCGGCCGGGTCCCTGAAACCGTCTCCGGGAAGTGTACCGGGCCGGCCTGCCACTACAACACCAAGCGGTAGTCGCCGTGGCTATTTCGATCGATCTCCCTCGCCGAATCCAGCAGCGCGGCCACTTCCCAGCCAGAAAGCCGGGTCATACCAGACTTCGCAATCAGCGTCGAATTTGGCTCGACCTTCGGGGCCCGATCGTGCGTCATCGAGTGCTTCAGCGCAGGAACGGCTACGTGCTCGACTCCAAGGCGGTGGCAGCAGTGGATATAACAGCCCGCAATACGAGAGCGGAGGTGGAGGAGGTCTTGCTAGAAAGCCGGTAGCTGGACAGCGGCCGTGGTGATGGGTTCCGCTCCTCCGTATGAGACCTGATACCTGTTTTCTGCCGTCTGGATTTGCGTTGGCGTTATGGTGGAAGCGTGCATTCTGTATTTCTCTGCTCTTTTTTGTGTTAACTGGTAGTTTTTTGCCTCACTGTGTTTATTAGCGCGCCCAATATTGGATTTATATATCCATGATCGCCTGTGCACAGTACATAATATCATCTGTTCTCATTAAATTTTTACAGCACTTAAAACGATAGTTCGCAACGTTGGAAAGTGACAATACTTGATTGGATATATTTATAACGCTCATATATACAATCTGACAAACGAAAGCCCATTCATTTGCGCCGACCCTAAAGCCCCGAATATGCGTATATATGTCGACAAAACTTGGCTGAAAAGGCCACCAAAATTTCTAGGTATAACAAGAAAACCACCCTATGCGCCTTTCCATGATATTATGCTCCCGGATAATGATTAAAGAACACACCAGCGGGACAAACTAACCCCGAACCTTGCGATAGCTTGGAGGGCTCCAAGTCCGGGTAATCAGTTTGGCAGCCCAGACTGGGATTAGTGACACAGATGCCACAACAACGACACGCCATACCCAGGCCCAAGTGATAACATACTCGAGATCAAAGTAGTCGCCGAGAAACGGTACGCTGCCGGCATAGACTGCGCCGGTTCCAACGATGCAGAAAATCATGGTAGGGTGCCAAGTTGTAATTGCGATAGCGACCATCATGAGTTCGTTAAATACTAGAGCGGTAAAGGAAACGCTTATTAGCCTAGGCCCAGTGGTTTCTTGCATGAGAATCTGTGAGAGGCCCTGAATTACAGAGCCTTGGTATACAGATACCAGCACCCATGTAAAGAAGGATCTGTAGCTAAGGCTGCGTCCGCTTTTTAGCTCTTTGTACAGTTCTGGGTAGAGGTTAGCTAGGCCCTCGTCGACGTCGCGATCAAGAACCAGGGAGAAAACCGGAGCATTGGTGTAAACGGTGGCATAGCCAACTAGAAGCCAGTTGATAAACAGGCCCTTTGGATCAAAGTGGCTTGCGATGCTGTACATAGTCTGGCAAGCGCTGATGATGAGGCCGCGGTGCATGATGAACTGGGCGAGCTTTGCAGACCGTTTGTAGGAATTGCGTCCATGCCAGAAAAGAAGCTTGGTAAGATGATGGAAATGTGTTATGCTGAAGTCTGCGGCGAGAGAAGCCTGCCGTCCCTCCTTTCCTACAATTCCAATTCCAACATCGGCAGCTTGGATCATAGATACATCGTTGCCACCGTCTCCTATGCAACAGACACGTTTTTTGGTGTGTTGTCGGATCAAGCTAGCGACTTCAGCCTTTTGTGTGGGTGAACATCGACAAGCGATGACGGTGGGAAGACGCACGGCGACAGATATAAAGGAGGTGCGGAATTGGGAAAGCATCAAGGCGAGAGACTCGCCATCAATGAGCAGACAGACCTCCGTTTTGCTATGTAGAAAATCGAGGGCTTCCTGCGCAGCGTCCGAGTCTTTCAGCTTAGAAACGGTGTATATAAATTGGCCTCGGGAAACCAATTTAGAAGAAACCGCAACGCATCGAGCTGTTTCGATTTTATCACCCGTAAGCATCCAGATTTTTACACCGGCATTGCGAAGTAGTTCGAGGGATGGCTTTACGTCCTTTTGAAGTTTATCTTCAACTCCCGTAACGCCCAGAAGTTCTAAATCGCGTTCGAGGTACTCTTGAACGACCTTGGACATTAGGGAGTCCCGTGCATCAAGAGATAACGAGGCTTGCCTATGCTTGGCTGAAAACTCTTGGTATTGTTGCGAAGACAGTTTCTTCCTCCCGACGACCAAAGTTCGAAGGCCTTCCCGAGCCATATTCGCCGTTTCCTCATCAAGCCAGTCGTTGGCAGCCACAATGCTGGTCATGACCGTATCTGCTCCCTTCTGGAAAAACCAAATATCACCCTGTATATGTGCGGGACAGTTCGACTGGTTCTCCGCTATCTTCACTATAATGCCCATTCTCTTACTATCGGAGGTAAATGGAAAAACATCCAAAATCTCGGCTTTTATGGTCGCTTCACCTGGTCCAGCAGACCGCAGAATTATCTTTTGGCGGTCACGATAAGCTAATTTGAGACCAACTTCCTCGGTATATTTCACAATTGCAATCTCATCGGGCGATGAAGCTTGATATGATGTAACTGGCTGACCGTCCTCCTCGTCCGTTGTGGGGGTAACATTGTGACAAAGTGCAAGCGCGAGGACCAAGTCTCGGACACGAGAGCTAATTTCTCTTCGTGTTCGAGTTGCCGGCGTTTGGCCGAGAACAGGCTGAGAGAACTCAGAATTAGTCCGGGAGGGTGAAATAGAGAATCCCTGTTGGACATAAGATGCGACTTCCTCCATGGCTTCATTTGCATAAGAAACAGTTCCAACGTGGATTTTTTTCAGTTCCATCTCTAAAGAGCAATGTTAGTCCAGTCATGATATACGTGAAGTGAATGGAAGAAGCTTACCGTTTTGTGTCAAAGTGCCAGTTTTATCTGACAGAAGGTACTCAATCCTCCCGAGATCTTCGGGGATAGTACTAGTCCTAACAATTGTATCGGGTATACCCTTGTCGCGTTCAATGTATTTCCCATAAACTGTTTTGGCCATATCAAGATTGACTCGGAGACTCATTGGAATGATGGTGGAGAAAAGAATCAAATAGATCAAAATGGCAATATACCATTCTTTACTATTTGTTTTCTCGAAACCTTGCAGCGCAACGAGAATGACCGAGAGCGATAGAGTAAGGACACAAAGAATTTTAGTTAAACCGTTTATTTCATATTCTAAAAGTCCAACCTTCGATCGTGATGGTGATGTCGACATGGCAGATCTCGTCTGAGAGCCTGTGTATATGACAGCGGCGTAGGTAACAGTATTTGAAGCAAGAACGGTGTTTGCCCAAGCAGTGTTGTCAATTGTAAGTGGAGCTGACTGCGGCTGGGAGAGCTTTCGTCCTGATAGAGGGGCATCTTGGTCCGCCTCGCAGCCAGAATCATGATTGTAAGACTCATGAGGTGGGAGAACTAGTTCTATTCTACCAACAAAATTGTTGACGTTCCGCTCTGGTGCGCCTGCAGTTATACGGACTCTGTTGAGCTCGCTGAGTCGGAGGTTTTGTGTGAGAGGGGATGCTAGACGCAATTTCCAATCCGTTTCACCATCTAGTTGGTCGGTTCGAATGAATGTATCGGCGGACCCTGAAGCATCCTCGAAAGCTTCCGAGTTTCCGTTTTCACGGCCTTTGTCGCTGTCATCGTTTGGGCCGGAAGAACTAGCCGAATCGTGATCGAGTAAGGAAACATTTTGTTCGACTTCATTCCCCTCTTTCGTAGCAGTAGTTTCTCCTTGTATAGACTGCAATATAATCACGTCTGCTGGGAGGCGCTGGTCCTTTCGAATCTTTAGTATATCACCGACCTTGAGGTCTTTTGACCTTTTCGTAACTTCAAAGGGTTGGGGCCCATCAGAATCAGATTCATATCTCGACACTGTTCGTAAAGAGTATTTTGGCAACGAGGGTAAATCAAATGAGATAGTCCTGTACTCCTCTGAGTTTGCCTCGGCATCCCGTCGGCGACGGGCAATATCATCGAGTGCTTCTTTTCCGAGAGATATGGTAACAACGAATGCAAGAGGCGCTATGTAGGAGGACATATAGCCAATACGCAAGACAGGTATAATTTGTGATAGGGCGACAAGGAGGAAATAAATGTTGAAGAAAAACGAGAATTCGTTGTACAGTGTACGTGGAAGAAAGCTCCAGGCGGTATACTTTGCGTTGGAGACTACATTGGCAGGGTATCGCAGTTTCTGCAACTGGCCCACGAAAATCTCACGCGGTGGTTTACTCTCTGGAGCTGACTGCCTTCTCGAATCTGAGCCACTGGAACCGCCTGAGAAATATGGGAGGTGCAGTTTGGAGCCAATTCTGGAGTAGAAACTTTCCGGGCGCGGGCGCGGTCGATTGGCTCTAGCTGAAAGGAGGGGAGCATCTGCTTCTGAAGGCTGGGAAAGCCGGGGAGAGAGTTGTAGCTCCTGATTGTCCTGGTCGTAAAGAAGCGCATTTAAATCGTCATCATCTTGCTCAGTCCGTACATTCCGGCTCCATCTTCGCTTTCGTACGTTCCGGCGTACTTTTCTCAACGCAGCTGCAGGGCTATACCAGCGCTGTTCTTCCCTTTCTCTCCCAAAAGCGAATCCCTCTTCACCTCTGCTTGCTGTATCCACTCCCAACTCGTCTAACTCGAGGTCGCCATCCGATTCGGAGGAAGCTATCGAATGCCGCCTCTGAGGGCCTCCGGAGTAACCGCGAGTTACCATTGTCCCAACGGCGCACTGATTTGAATTATTGTTTCGGGAGCACGGCGGTTCTTAGTTCGGGGTTATGATCATATTTGATGTACGAGTAGGTGTATCAGACTCCAGGTCTTTTGGCCAGGTTTGTGGCAGTGCGACATCGAAGTAGTCCGGATGGATGATTCTTGGCTCAGCTTTTCAGTTTCAGAACATCAGATATCAAAGCGGCCATGAACTGTTTTGACTGAGGGATGTTCAACATCAACCCGCAAGCTCGTTGTTGCATCAGGACAAATAATGGTCCTGCCTAGAGTTCCGTGACAGCCACGTGACAAGCGTTTGTGTGGCGCAGCTTAGCATGATCTACGCTTGTGGCTGAGTTTGTTGACAACGTCTTCCCAAGCCGTGGTATGTTCTTCTCATCTACATTGAGGCGTGGGAATCAATTTAAACAGAGCTTCTCTTGGGACAACGTCATTACATTTCCATCTACGCGGCTATATCTGGAAACCAGCTCGATACATCAGTAAAATCAAATGGGCCTAAGAATCCCAATTCGTCGGGTGCCACCCCTGCATCTACAGCATCACCCCAAGTGAAGAATGGTCCAGCCAGTGGTACCTGCTCTTGACCCGGAAACATAGCATTTTCACCTGGATTTTCAAGGTCGACAGTGCTGGGTCGAGTATTGTTCGATTCCGTATGGCATGTGCTGTCCTGGCCCTCAGTTTCCTCGCTGGCCGCAGAATTGGATATCGTCTGAGCGTGGGCTGCCCTCAAAAATCGCAGTGTGTTTCGAGCGGACTGACTAAACGCTGCCATATTACTGAGAATCTTCTCGCACTTACTCCACGCTTGATCTATTAATCCTTCATCAAGCTGCTTCTGGACTGATCGGCATGAATACGACATGATGAAAACCATCGCCGCCGTCGACGTATCTGGTTACCAACATCGTCAGTGGGCGGCAGGAGAGAAAGTGGTAGGGTAGCTTACAAAAGCCATTATACCACCAGGTATCAGTAACACTTGTGTGATAAGTGTCATACACTAGGGATACAAGGTCTACTGCAGACTTCACACATTCTACTGCGCATTTGGACGAAATGGTGGAATAAAGAGTACTATTGCGAAGCGACCCTCGATTACCGGGTGTATCATTTCCACTTCGGCCTTGAGAAGTCTGATAGCTAGCTTCTTCGGAGCAAATGTAGGTGAAAGTAGGACGATAAAGGAGTAGATGGAGGTAGAGGAATCTATTTCAGTCAATCTCACGCACCATATTCGGGGAATGAATCAAGCACACCTTGCATGCAGGACGTTCCTTTGACGTTTCAGAATCAACGACTCCCCTGCCGCTGTTGGAGTCGAATTTCCGGTCCAAGATAGAATTAGAGGAAGATTGGCTTCATATTCGTGAAGTTGCTTTTCGATCGTGATGAGAATGTCCAACCCCCCCTGTTTTGCAGCACTAGTTGGACAGCAGGCATGGTTTGATCTACCCTGCCACGTATGATATACATCCGATAAAATGACGTCTAAGATTTTATACAACCTTATAGTCTCGATAAAGAACGTCATCAGGGAGGGGTCTTGATTAGTGTCCCGTTGCAACCTTATTGAGTCGAAAGCACCCGGCAAAGGAACATCTGGGAGGTGAGAGGTCATACTCGGTCGACCGTATGTCATACTCACGATCCTGCGGCAATATACCCTGGTTAGCTTCTTTTGATATCGAAAAAAACAGAAGAAGGAGAGGATGAAACAACATGTCCATTATTACGCAACCATGCCATGTCTGCCGCTGGATTTTCTGTTCCAAGGGACTCTTTGTTTCATATAGCTGAACTGCGTGCAACCCAAACCCCTGGGCAACACGACACGCAATCCCGATCGCATTCCAGCACAAGTCGGGATATGGAGTACTTTGTAGATAAAGTGCGGTGGTTAGAAGCGCTTGCACTACTCCAATTGACCTAACCTCGAGGAAATCAAGGCCAACGAATTGTTTAGAGCGGATGAAAAATGTATACGAGAGTGCTTCGCGGTCTGGAATAGAAAGATCTGCAAAATGGCACCCAAGGGCAAAAACCATATTCAAAGCGCAGTTAAAAACAAGTGAATCGGGCCCCGAATCAATCTTGCTGCCAATACCGATATTTAATTCACTCAACTGCCTTGCCGGTTGGTTCACGGGGCTCCATAAATTCTCGTACGCATCTTCGAAACTTTGACGGTCAAAGAATGGATATAGGCAATAGACACGCTCCCAGAAACATTCCAACAAATGGTCTGCAAAGGCGCGCATTGGTAGGACAGAGCCTTCGAGCTGGCATCGGGAATAAGCCCCCCATCTATTATGGCTTCTTGGTGGCAGACTGTTCTCCTCCATGTAAGGATTGCTCGTCCGCGTAGAAACACTAGGCCTATGGACCAACGCCTTCCCGCGGACAAGCAAACGCATTAAGGAAGCGGATGAGGAACTTCCAAAATATTCGTCTTGCGGCGATGCAGATGCCTCGCTGTCATCAACTGTACTAATGGCCCCCATTGCGGTCACGTTGCTCCCAGGATCTAACTGTGAGCAAGCGTGTCCATCGTGAGTCTGCGCAAGTGAGGAGCATTTATGGTTCGGTTGGTTCTCCGACGCTACTTGAGATGTTTCACACCGGCTATTGGCCACGCACCCTGTATTTGGTCCTAATTGCGGGATTCCTGATTGACCTCTGGAATCCGGGGGTGGACTACCGGGAGACATGTTGGGAGCAGAATCGCGTGTTTGAGATGCTTGCATCGGTGACATTGCCCGTAGGACTTCTGCCTTTGGTATAGATTGATTCTCTCCGGAGCCTAGGGCGGGCACAGCCAATCCCCCTTTGATGCATGCCTTCTCCAATTCACGGATGCGATTATGGAGGATTCGAATGTATCTAAGCGCAAATAAGTAAAAGGCCTCCTGAAATGATAGAGCCACCTACTCATCCTGGCTGGCCGATCGAGCATTTTCGGTTTTGTATAGGCACTGCTCAATACTATGGCCGCGTCTCTCACAGGGGCCACAGATCGGCTTGTTGCCGTCGCATCGGGATTTTCGCGTACGGCAAGGCTCACAGGCTAGAGCGACTTTACGACGGCCCGGGGGCCCAGACCTTCGTGATCTAGCCTTTCTAGGCTCCATTTATGCGGTGTGAACGAAGATTATCATGTCTTGATAGAAGATTGGAGCGAGTCTCTGAGGACAATTCCGCCGGGTGCGTTCCGGACCGCCAAGCCGCGCATGATTCGAAGTCGTCTGTCAAGCTCGGCAACTTGACTTGGTCCAACTCACAACAACGTTTGGAATTCTCCCTTTCTACCTGTTTCAAAATTGAAAATGCGATAGAGACTCTTCTACCTGATGCTTCCATTCGGTAATTACCATTTGAGAAGGACCAGCCATCAGCGAATCCTGAGCCTGCGCGCAGGTCAGCTCATGATAGGAGTGAACTTGCCTATACGGCCTAGATCTGCATTTGCATACCGAGAAAGCAGGATGGGCTCTGTCCGCCTTTGATATTACGAAAGTCGGGAGGGAATACTCAATATTAGAGTTCTCGTCAAGCTGCTGTGTTGTGACACCTCGCATGACACGAAGCACCGCACTGCGTTTTTCCGCAGTGGAGCTGACTCATGGGAGGTCAAAGACACTACGAGCGCGAGAAATGATCAAGGAAGATGCCTGATCAACAATTCATGAGTTACCTACCATCTTAAATTGTTGGCGGCTGCTGGCCCTCAAGCTGATGAACTGTGACGCACGTGACATCCAGCGTCGACAATCAATGTCAGTATTTCACACTTTGGTATATCAATTTGCACCAGAGTTTTTGATGGAGGATGCTATTGGGACGGCTGTGATTGACAGTATCCAGTTAGGAGCCATGGAGTGGGATGAATTGTTTTCAATTATGAGACAATCGCTGCTCCAAGTGATACCCAACCTCGGATTCCTTTAGCTTATTCATGGGCGATTGGACGGCCAAGAATCTTGATTGATGGTCAGATGCATAGGTGGTTGCACCTGCCGTCCTATAACTCGAATTAAGGGGCCAAAGCGGTCATACGCTGTATATAAAGACTGTCAAATCATATATCGTGATTGACAATGACCGGGTGTGAATTCGCTACGCTATATATGCCGGTCGACGAATCTCTAATATGTACACATTGACTGAACTCGCCGAAAAAGCTTTGGCCAATGCCAAATGCCTTGATGCCTACACTGCCTCCAAGGGGTTGCCTCCCACTTCTCTTGACTATGATAGTCTTGAGGCCGCAGGTCTCCCACCAGAGCTGCATGAGGCATGTAATTCCCTTGCGGACTCGTCCCAGATAATGAAGCGGCTGGCCCAGGGTCCAGCGCGGACAATGACGGAGATCTTATTTGCCGTGCGCTTCACTCCGCTCAATTTGAGTGAGATGTGGTTTATCTGACCTGCACCACAATTTAGTTCACTGATATACTCCCACTCCAGGCCATATACGCCTACAATCTCCCTTCCCATGTCCCCTTAACCGGGACAAGAACCTACGCTGAAATTGCTCAGGCGGCTGCACTTCCTGAACCAGTGTGCCGCCGCTTGTTGCTCCACGCCATGGAGAATGGTATTTTTACCGAAGATTCCGGCAAAGTCAAGCACTCAGCCTTTTCGCGCAAGCTTGCAACAGAACCGGCGACCATGCAGATCATCGGAATGGTGACTTCAGAATTTCTCCCGGCCTCAACCAAAGTAGTTGAAGCGTTGAAACGGTTTCCTGGCTCAGATGAGCCCAACCAGACCGGCTTCAACGTTGCGAATAATACAACGTTACCAATGTATGACTTCCTAGAGCACCATCCAGATAGGATGAGTCGGTTTGGAGCGGCAATGGGGTACGCATCCCGCCGTGAAGGCTCTGACCTGATGGGTTCACTGGAACGATATTCATGGAAATCAATTGATCACCCTGGAGCGGTGGTGGTCGACTTAGGCGGTGGGGCTGGCAACGTGTCACGTAGACTAGCCACGGTCACAACGAATATCCGATTCATCGTACAGGACCGACCTGGCCCGGTGAATTTAGGACGGAGGACACTGCCAGCCGATCTCAAGGGGAGAGTAGAGTATGAGGTAGCTGATTTTATGACTGAGCAGAAAATTATCGGTGCTAATGTGTATCTATTCCGTTGGGTTTTGCACAACTGGAACGATACGACTTGCGTCAAAATTCTACGGAACTTGGTCCCGGCGATGAGGAAGCAATCGAAGGTGGTCGTTCATGAGTTCCGTATCGCTGAACAGCCCGAGTTGAAGTGGAGTCGTAAGCAGGGACGGTGAGTGTTATTCCTGCCATGAAACCTAGGATTGATAGGAAGTTGAGCTAATGAAACCTATAGTGACCGTGACATATTGTTGATGACGAGCTTCAATGGCAAGGCGCGAACAGCTGCCGACTTCAAAAGATTATTCAAACAGGCGGATGAACGTTTCGTATTTGAAGGGTCTTCGCAGGGAAATGATAGCATATTGATGACCATATCGTTCTCATGGAATGACGGGGAATAAGCTTATTTCTATACCCAATTTTCTCTTAGCTATATCGAACCTGTAAATTTGCTATAGTGTTATGATACGTGCGATTCTATGAAATTGAGATAACTTTCGGTCAGTTGAGATATTTTCCCTATTCTAACTAGATATCAACTCTACCGCCTTCTCAGCAATTGCGTACACAGCAGCCTGGTAATGCCCGGTTACTGGCAGCGGTATCACACTTGCATCCACCACCCTCAATCCTTCTACGCCTTTAACACGTAGCTGAGTGTCCACTACTTTTCCCATTGACGCCGTCCCAGCTGGATGGTAGAAGGTGTTGGCTCCCTTTTGAACCAGGGCATCAATCTCCTCATCCGTAGAATCTGCGCGCAAAGGCTCTACTCCAGGACGAGTTAGCTCGCCTTCCACAATATCTTTCCCCTCAGGCGTCTCGGTGAGGACCTTAACAGCCTGTCTGATCCCAGCACGAAGAATTGTACGATCTACTTCCGTGGCATAGTAATTGGGATCAATGAGGGGAGCGGCCGTGGGATCTGCGGATGCTAGGGTTATGCGTCCGCGTGAAGTTGAGGTCATTCCCAGCACCGCTGAAGAAATATGCGTGCCATCCATTGGAACGTCTACGCCAGCAACTAGTGCTCCGGCTGGGGCGTATGCGATAATGGTCTCGGTGTGGCAGACATCTGGAGCGAGATGTACATTCCCTTCTACGGTCTCGCCATCTGCTTCCAATGCTCGCTGTAAGGCGTCTAGTGGCGCTCGATCAGTGGCAACCCAGTCACAGGGGAGGCCCAAACCGTAGGCCGGGCTGTTCCAAAGTGGTGTACCGATGGACAATCCCTCTTCAGGCCTTCGGAGCTTCCACCATTGAGTCAGCGCAAGGTGATCGTGGAGATTGTGTCCAACATCAGGCGCATTGACGAGCTGTGGAATGTTGTGTTTTGCCAGGTCATCCGCCGGCCCGATTCCAGAGAGCATCAGAACTTGTGGTGTGCGATATGTTCCAGACGAGACAATCACTTCCTTGGACGCGAAGAACTTCTCACCACCCACAATCTCTACTCCTGTAGCTACTTTCTTGCCATCACGCTCCTCGATCAGGATACGATGCACCATCGCCTCAGTCTTGACGGATATGTTGGGCCGCTGGGAAATCCCATATGCCTCGCTGGCCACCTGGCGTTGTCCCGTTTTCCAATTCTCGACCAGCTCTGCGAGGCCCCTGGGATATCCGTTATTGCCATCTGCAATGTACTTCACACCCACTCTCTCCCAGGCTGCCCGCAGTGGCTCTCTCAGCGGGTATTTGCGGTCTGCGCTGCTCGATGAGATGGATACATTATGAATAGGGCCTGCTCGACCGTGTACCTCCTGATCAGTCGCTGGATCGAAATGTGTTTCCGTTCGCTTAAAGAATGGCAGAAGACCCTTGTAGCTCCAGCTTGGGTCGTCCACGATATCAGCCCAGCGATCGTAATCGGCTGCATTTCCCCGCGTCCAGGTACCGTAGTTCACAGCTGAGCAGCCGCCCAAACCCTTACCAGCGCTGTTATAGCACTCACGTCCATTAAGATGGGTTTGTGGGACGGTGGTGTAGGCCCAATCTAGCGGAGAGAAATGGGCACCGAAGCAAGCTAGAGGAGATCCAGTGAGAGGGTGGCCAGCTAGGTTTGGTCCTGCTTCGATAATGAGGATCTTAGAGTCATGGTTTTTCTCGGACAGGCGAGCAGCAAGAGCACAGCCAGCGAGTCCACCGCCGATGATTATGAAGTCTCGTTGCGCCATTGCTAGTTTATGTTGTACTTTGTGTTATATTCTTCGCCTTGGGGTATGTGTTTCTTTTCCCTTCCTGTCCGAGTGGTGGGACGAGAAGGATCTCTGCCTGGCAGGTGTTCGCAGCTCCGCTATTTATCATTATCAGGCATCGACTTCCTTTACCCTCTCTCAGCCCCCAGCTCTGCTAAGGAGTTTTGCTTATCTCCGACCTGGCCCCCAGAGGGGCGTCGGCCGAACACGCGAGCGGCCATACCGAGCCTTGGAGTGATGGTCGGTGGGGGGAGGATCACGCTAGCCTCTGCGTCCTTATCCGCTGCACAGAATGCATCTTGCTGGTGGGTACGCTGTGGGCCTCTAAGGTCACAGTCTCATTGATGGCGAGAGCTCATGGAGCGTTGGCAAGTCGGCGAGCAGGAAGGAAGAAGCAGACTGTCTTCTCAGCTGCCGCTGTGTTAGCGAGTTTGATAGGCATCCGGCCAATTTTTCATGGCATTATGCACGCTAGGTCAGCCGTAGCCCAGGCCTCCAGCCGCAGGAAACCAGGTATTTGTGCTGAGCCTACCGCTGATGTTTTCTCTAAAGTGTACGTAAAAGTAACAATCTGGCTCCCATGGCAGATGCAAATTGGTGATGCTCACGGCTGGATTGCTTGGCTAGTGCGGAACTTGACGCACTCCCTAATTGGATAGCTCGTGAGACTGGCCTCGATGGATACTGTGTATAGTCCGATCAATGATATTGGTCGTTGGCTCTGCCATATGTCATATATGCGACTACTCCACTGTAACGATTTACCAGTCCTGTCCCAATGGCTTCATCGAATTCTAGACGCACAGCCTACGCGGAGGATCGTGGCTAATTTAAGCAGCCGAATGTATAACTAAAGGCTGAGCTTGCATGTTTGCTGGCAATTGCTAGCATTAGTCTCATGATATAGCAGAACTCAATGGCCTGGTCCATAGAGCCCGTCCAGGCTTTTTGGCCTAGTGATTAAAGCTCTCGTTTGGGCAATATCTAAATTTAACAAACTGACAAGAAAGAAGCAGGAAGTCGGTCGACCGGTAAGGAGGGGCTCACATCAATCATTAACGAACACTTCCTTAGCGAACACCCTTGGTCTTTTCGTTGAACATCAGTCTGTGAGACATCAGGAGTCCCCGCGGGGTAAGGCCATCAGTCCGGACTGCCCCTTCATCGGCGTCGCGGTGAAGCTCCATCAGCGCTTGATCAGCAGCACTCGCGTGTGCGATAAGCGCGCAGGCGCGATGGATTTCGAATAATCGAGGATCTGGTAGTCGTATCGATGATGTCGTCTGCAGAGTGACCGTACGTGGGAGGAAGGGGAGCAACAGCGTTGGTGACATAACATGACAGATGGTATAGGTATTTGGTTGCCCTTGCAACGCTTCAAAGTATAGCCTTAGCGCACCAAATCCGCCATGGATCGGGTGCTCCAAAGTGACGGCATTCTACGGGTGGTCTAACAGGTGCCCTGC
The DNA here is from genome assembly GCA_030789285.1 of Arthroderma sp. MBC 929. NCBI lineage: Eukaryota > Fungi > Ascomycota > Eurotiomycetes > Onygenales > Arthrodermataceae > Arthroderma > Arthroderma sp. MBC 929. The sequence continues at coordinate 353,190 of JARJUX010000002.1, read as the reverse complement.
TATGCCAGCGGTACCTGCTCGATAGAACATGCTCGCAATGGCGAAAAAGTTGGTCTGGTTCTGTATCTACTACGAGGTCGTTGATAGTTAGCTGCTGCATAGCAAAATATATCTCGCTCTGCAAACCTACCGAGCTCGGCGCCGCACTTTGTCTCCATGCAAGCGTGTGCGGGATTATATGTGCAACTTCAAGGGAGCTGAACTGTGAATATTGTAGCAGCTGTCCCTCGTCATCGACTAACCTTCCCGTGGTTTCTCGCCTTGCAGCTTTGTGCCAGTTAAATTTATCCGTAACTACACATCTGTTCCTATCTCTTTGTAGACAATTAGACCGTAGCTTGGAAGATCTTCCAGGGTAGTTTTGATCAGAGTTCCCAGTGGAACTGGGCCTAACACTCACTGTGATACGTCAGCGGCTTTGATGCGCAACCATAGATTCATGGGGTATAGTCTCACTTGGAAAAATGAACCTGCGTACGATATGTTCCCCGAGACTTTTTAGACGACCGGGCAGCGCTTTCTTCGCGTTCCGATGAAACTGCTCATACCCTTGAAAATGCTGCACAACCACGGCAATTCGCTATCGTTTGGCATTTCAAACTGGGCTTCGGTAGAGCGGTGCACGCGAATCCACACCAAGGTGTACCGGAGAAACATTTGATGCCCTGTAGGTCTTGTTACTAGAGCCAAACACTCTTCCACGACCCGGGCTGTGTCTATATTTGCGTTGCCCACTGGGACAACCGCGCAGCCTGGATCCTGGCGCAGCTCATGCAGCCTTTGATTGAGGAAACTAGCTGCGAATTGATACGCTGCATTTGCCATGGTGGTATATAGATAACAATATATATAGCTTGATATATGCGAAAGCGAGCTTTAACCACTAGGCCGAAAAACCTGAGCTCTGCTATGCGGGACCGAAGCTAGCAATTCCCAACAATATATAGCCATCCAGGGAGGAGGTGACAGCAAGTGAGCAGCTGTTAACCAAAGGGTTGAGTCACTGCCAGCAAGTTAAAGTCGAGTATCTTTAACCTGGTTAGTTTTGTGAAGAATCCTTTATCTCCCACTTCCTTGCGGCAAGTACTTTCTTTGCCTGCACTGGGGACTGATGTCACTGTCGGTATGCTGAAGTGAATTAGGGGGGCCATTTAAGGCGGAGCTCTAATCAAACAGAAGAGAGGAAACCAGACACTCTGAAGGGCATTTTAGAGATTAGCTCGGTATTAGATTAAAGGGAGAAGCTAAGGAGATAGTCCTGCCGTGGGCTAGGAGAATACCTGAGGTAGACCCAGGTTCATTTGCTTCTACCCAGGAATGCCGAAACCCTCTTTCTGTCTGCTTTCTTAGGTCTATCTGAGTTCACGCATTACCAACATAATGTTCAGCGAAGATCTTCGAAAACATGAGCAGATATGCGCGTTGCTATGTCAAATGGAGGGCAGAAAGGTCAATTGTTTCTGTGTTGCTAAGCCGGCTGAAGGCTGTGGGCCTTTCGTAGGTAAGTCAACTCCTTTTGATACTGCATGTTTGGCGTTCTTCTGATGGATATCAACGACGATTTTCTTTCCGCCATGGTGGCTGACTGGAGGTCATTGTTATATGCGGTTGCTAAATATCAAAGATGGCTATCTTTTTTCTCCAAAATAAAATATTTGCAGGGCTGGATGTGCGTCAAAGACTCGACTATTATGTTGCTCAGCCCTTACAAGTGGTGTAACAACAGCCAAAGGCATCCAGCCACAGTGGGAGAAGATATAAATTTTCAATGACCTGCTTGGCAAATCGTCATGAACTAATCAGTCGTAGTTTACGATTAACTAGCGTGAGCCTCCCCATGCCTATATTTGTGTTGCCTCGGATTATTGACTTATACCTCCTGCCATTAGACTATGCCATCAAATACATTTATGTCTTGACTGGCCTTCATATTCTACGAGATATTGCACGGCAGTTACCCCAATGGCGCCGACCCGCCATGTAGACCTTATTTGCTCTTTTCCCCAAGAGAAAATCCTCGGCATGGGAAGAACGGGGTTAGTAGTTCGACAAGGGCATCTTGCTGTCAAGTTACCTCTTGAATGGAGCATAAGCAGCGACGAAGAAGTGGAAGCAAATATAAAGTCCCTTCAACATGAGCAAGCAATCTATCAACGCCTCGGAAGATTTGATGGTATTGTGCCTTTTGTGGATTGCTCAGAAACGGCAACTCGGTTTCAAATAATGGAAAATGGAGACTTACGCTCATATTTAAGTCGAAACAAACCATCCAAATACCTACAACTGTCGTGGTTTCGGGAAATGGCTCGCACGCTTGCATATGTTCATGAACACCAAGTTCTAGTGGCTGATATCGCTAGTCGGAACTTTCTTCTTGACTCTGACTTGAGTATCAAGCTATGCGATTTCACAGAGTCCTCAAAATTGCCACTTGATACCTGTATGGAGACTGCCAATGATGAAGGATATTCTATCCATACGGATATTGGGCAGCTGGGAGCAGTTATGTACGAAGTTATCGTTGGAGAGAAATGTGACTTTGATATCTTCAAGAATGTCGCAGCGGACCTCAGGAGCGGCACATGGCCTCAAAGGGAAGACCTTCCCTCTACCCAGGGTATCTGGCTTGGTCAGATTATTGAAAGATGCTGGACTGAGGGTGGATTTCGCAATGCTTGTGACTTGTCGAGGGAGCTGGAATCCGTCGAGCTCCAAAACGAGAAGAAATTTCGGCGATTCGGAAGGTTGTCATATATCGCGCATTGTATGGTTTCATTCCAGTGGCCAAACCCTATGCGCCCTATAGTCGCGCTGGCGGTGGCTTTCGGTGCCATATCGATATATACTTGGCGTTATAGGCGTACCTGACCCGATTGCTGAGAATCTTTGCACGGTGTGTAAAGTCTGCATTCGCCGCTCCTAGACATCTAGGGGGAATATTGCAGCACACTTGCTGGGAGACGGTGTAGGGAATAATATAAACGAGCTAGGTACGACTCGTTCCATGGTGAGAGACAGGGCCCTTGATAAAGAAAAATGTTTCTTTGATAGCGGTTCATATAGTTTTATAGCTACAGCTATGGCATGCAATCATTATCTGCCTCGGCCAACTTCAGTCCACCCTCGAACCCTAACATATCAACCCACATTCGCTGCGAATTGCTGCGCGAGGTACTTTTCAAACGTCGTCACTTGTACATCAGGGAACAGATAATTATGAATCAGCCCATGACGGAATTTCCCCTCTCCCTGTAAACTTTTTACAAGATACCACAAATCCACGGGAGATGTGCTTCCTCCTTGCAGTTGCTGGGGGGCTCGTGATGGGTCTGCGATAACCGATTTTGCATCCTCGATCGGGATTATGTTCTTTTCCACCGGCTTCCCGGAGTATTTCTCCAGCAGAGACGCGATTTCGTTGCAGCTGATGCGGTCGCTGGTGAAATTTAAAATGGCATTGGCTGACTCTATCGGATCATCGAGAGATGCCACTAGATATGCAGCAAAGTCATCCAGATTGGTGTAGTCGGCCTTGGCGTCAGGGTCACCAACGACATGGATGGTATAACGATCGGCGTTTTTCTGCGTCCAGGGACACCATATCTTCTCGTGGAGTTGGTTGTAAAACTCGCCGCAGCCGATCAGTGTGTATGTCATTTTCCCCGAAAGTATAGCTGGATGGTTGAGGGCGTATTCGTTGCACCTGGCTTTGAGGTCCCATATCTACCGATATTCATGCTTGGTGAGACTCTGGACTTCTGCGGCTGACAGTGGTGGTGTTTGTCAAGATCGCAAGAACGAGAGAAGCAACTACAACTTACAGGATGGGCATACCCTCTATCATCTCCCAGATTTCTGTATATGTGGTGCATCCCATATTCGCTCGGATAGAATCTCTTCACCCCTGCATCTGCTGCTGCATCCTGTACCAAGCCTTGATATTCGAGCGCCTTGCCTTCAAGAGCGCTGATAACAACATTCACCCCTCGCAGCACCCCCGCCAAATCCCTCCTCTTAACAGTAGTAAGGTCGACAGTCTTTCTCACGACATTCTGGGAATCCCTTCGTGGCGAATATAGCGTTCCGGGGGGCACAAATGCGAGCACACCGAAAGGATGCTCACTGTCGACTAGAGCGTTGTGAATACGACGGCCAATTTGGCCTTCAGCACCGAAAACGGCCACTATTTTGAAAGACATACTCTGTATTTGTCAAATGAAAGCTGTAACAGTATTCCGTCAAAGACACCGAGCTTTCGTGCGACCGAGGCTATCGCTCTGAGTTTTTATCTAGATAATGCTTTCTACAAAGTGCGTCATTAGTACGTCATCCCGTAAATCAAAAAATAAAAGTACTTTGATGTCAACCTTGTTATCAAAGTCAACGATCAATTGTACTCCTGGCTGTACAACCTGCTGTTAAGACAAGGAGAAATCAGATAAAGACATCGAGATGCGCCGTTTTTGACAGTGAGGAACTGGCCCCACTGATCGGATTAACTATCAGCCGGATTCAGTCACGGGTCGTAAACAGTCTGCTGGCGTCTGGGCATATTTTCATCCATGGAAAACCACTCCTCATGGGCTGTATATATTTAGCTAAGTTCTTGTTCTAAATCAAGGTAAAACTCTCTTGGTGCACTCCATACCACTTCTAAATAAACAAAAATTATCAATCCAATGGCGATTACTCTTATCGTGTTCTCCGTGGCTTGACCACTTTATGCAATCAATTTGCAATTGCAGAAAACGGCTTGATGGAATAATATCCTAATATTGCCGTGAGTATAACCCCTATAAGTAACTAACTTGGACCACTCACCATAGTTGTTGTCTGGGTCGTGCCAGTCTTCAATAACCTTTAGCCCGGCACTAGCACACGTTCGACGTATAGCTGTTTCGTCCCATTTTCCGCTTCTGATAGCAAAAATCCGTTGACCCTCACGGACATTAATGACCTCTCCGTCAAGGTTAATGGTCAAGTCTTTTAAAGCCCGGTAGTACAAGCGAATGGTACGATCTGCTGTAAGTTCAGTATAGCAGGCCCAATCAGGAAGACTAAATATCTCCTTTCCGAAGATGGAGTTGGTACTCCGCAGTCCATTTAGAACAAAATCGCGATGTGGACCATCCGAGGTGTCGTAGGCCTCCAAAATCCTAGCATCATCCTTTGTTTTATCAGCAGAAATGATGAATTGCCCGGCGATACCCGTGTCTTCACAAACTTGTGTACACTTTTTCAAAAAGGAGCTTGCCTCCGCAGGCAGAAGATTTGCAATGCTGTTTCCAATCCAGAGAAATAGGACTGACTTTGGTGCTTTCGTACGGGCAAGTCCACCCAGCCAGTCGATGCCGTCGTCGTAAGATCCGAGAAGACCTTGAATCTTAATGTACGCCGAACCTTCAAACTTCGCTGCGAGCTGAGTCAAATTGCGAGCTAGCTCCCTTCCCGAGATATCCAGGGCAAAATAGGATACCTCCCGCTGTTGTTGTTCGAACTGGGAGAGGATAACGCCAGTCTTGTTAAGGCTTCTACTCTCAAGTTAGTTTTTGCTTGAAGGTATCCAGCAGGTTCTTCAAACGACCTACCCGCATCCTAATTCTATTATAATGCTTTCGTCCGGAATGCTGGCTACAATCTCATTTGCGTGGAGATTTAGAACCTCCATATCCTTATGAAGGATATAATATATGTTGGTCTGGGCTAAGGTATTATAACATTTAAGACCTTCGTCGTCCCAGAGCACAAGGGATGGTATCGTTGGAGGCTCTGCTTTCAATCCATCCACAATCTCTTTTCGAAGATCTATCTGTTGGCTATCTTGTTTAATATTGTGGATCAGGCCATTCGGCCTGTTTGGCGGAGAAGTAACAGTCGACATTGTATGCCTGGGGATGTACAATTGGAAAATGTACTGGAATTTGGATGCTTGGTTAGAGAAATAATTGACAATAATCGTGATGATAGTGACATGAGTTGGACTTTAAAGCCTCTTATAAACATGCATCCCCGCATACTCCATAGAACTTCCGAGAGAAAAAAATGTGACTTTCCTCCTCGGGATAATGGATTGGTCCGTCCTTCTTCGTATGTACTTATTCTCCAGCCAGTCTCATTTTAAATCCAGGACTACTTTTTCAAGGGTTAATTGATCATCACGACATGAGTAACGTGCATGTACCCCGCAGCTCAGCAGAGCAGCAATGGAGCAGACGCGTATATTTCCAGGGGCAGAAACCAAGGCAGAAACCAAAGCAGCAAACATATAGTGAAATCCTTGAGAAGCTGCCACAAGCTCAATGACGTCCGGGCTTAGGATTGATTGGACAATGGTGCCTGTGGTGGGAAACGCCCAGGGGAATAATGATAGCCACTGGAGCTCGCTGATCCCCCCTCCTTGGCGCTTGCACAAGAACGCCCTTTGCTGCATACGCTGAAGGCACGGGAAGAAATCGAATTGACAGCCTGCTTGGCCAACCTTAACATAGCTTGCTAGGAGCCGCGATTAATATGATAGATCGCTAGATCGTGAGGCCTGATCGAAACCGCCACTCCCTTGGCAGCCATGCTGTTCTTGGATTATTTATTTACGAGCGGAACAGGCGTGATGCGCAGGATCCTAGCAATTCATGAACGTGGTAGATGTAGATTGGAGGAATGATGCTCTGGCATGGGACATGTTGCATTCGCTTGAAGAGTTCGATTTAGATCAGCCCGAATTCAAACTGGATGACACCTCATGCATACGGGACCTTTGATGCCGATTACTGGTGCCGGCGAACTTTGTGGAGGAACTCGACAAGTCATAAAGACAGCCACTCTTCTTCCAATTGAATCTGGCACAGTATGAGAATAGTTAGTTGGGTCAATGGCATACAGTTCTCCATTCCTGTGTGCAGGTAACAGCTCCTCCTCTACTTTCCTACCTTCTCCGAGTTCCTCTAATTCGAATCCTTTAGTGTTGACCTGAAAGTATGGCCGCTATATCTACAATAAACACTGGTATTGGTTCTACTCCAAGCAAGTCAGACTTAATCCTAATTGTTGGGGCCGGAGTATTCGGTCTCACAACCGCCCTCGAGCTACACAACCGAGGATACCGAAATATAACAGTACTAGATCGGTTCTTCCCTCCAGTTCCGGATGGATCCAGCGTTGATATCTCGCGTGTTATACGAGCGGACTATGCCGATCCGTTCTATTCTCGCGTGGTAAACGAAGCCATGCAGGGGTGGAAAACCGAATACAAAGACCACTTTTACCAAGCCGGTTTGATCAGTCTGGCAGATAAAAAGGGAAGTGTCTTTCTTGATCGGAGTAAGGACGTGCTCAAAGCTCAAGGAAACAAGATTGTTGAGTACTCTGAAGGAGACAAGATACAGAAGGATTTCCCTCAATTTTTAAGTGGTCATGATAATTGGTCGGAAATGTATGGGTATTATAACCCGTCCAGCGGCTGGGCAAATGCTCAGGGAGCAATCGGCACACTGGCGAAAAAGTGTACTCTGGCTGGGATATCCTTTTGCACGGGGCCTCAAGGCACGGTGACGGAGCTTGTGAAGTTGGAAAATCGAATAGTTGGAGTGAAAGTACTCAATGGCAGTACAATATCTGGAGATCAAGTGATCCTTGCAACTGGCGCTTGGACGTCACAATTGGCAGATATGCGGAATGCGACGATTTCAGTTAGCCAGCCCGTTGGGTATATCCAATTAACTCCGGAGGAAGCGAGATCGCTGAAGGGTATGCCGGTTGCAATAGATTTCAACACCGGATGCTATATATTCCCACCCACCCCAGAGACGCATGTCTTGAAGGTAGCTCGGCATGGGTACGGGTACGAGGGTGCCAACAAAAGTAACCAAGAGTGTTACCTCGCGCCTAGAAGAGATGGAGATCATTCAAAATCTGGATATATACCTGGCGACGCAGATACAGGTCTTCGTGAGGGGCTAGCGGCCTTGCTCCCTAGGTTCAAGGATCATCCGTGGCTAACCCGCAGACTGTGTTGGTACACTGACACGCCAAACGGTGACTTCATCGTTGATCGTCATCCAGAAATCGAAGGCTTATTCTTTGCGACGGGAGGAAGTGGACAGTGAGTTACCTGCCTCTCCTAGCTCCCCAGATCACCATATTACATGCTTCAACCTATGAGGATATGCATAACTAATGAGAGTTGTGATGTAGTGGATTTAAATTCCTCCCCGTCCTGGGACGATATATCGTGGATTGTTTCCAAAACGTTGCGCCAGCTGAACTCCGTCAAAAATGGGCGTGGAAACCCTCTGACCATATGTTCAAAGGTGATGGTAGTCGCGGGGGCCCTTCCCGGCGGTTGCTGACCAAGGAGGAACGAGCCCGGCTATAGAATACCTTCATCTTAAACATTAGAATTGTTTGATAGATTTCAGCTGTGGAATGTAGAGAAATTATCTATGATTGACCATGCTGTTGATGACCCCTTTTGATGGACACAGCCTGTAGTGGAGCTACATAACTAACTTTCTCTCAGAACTGTAGTTTCGCCGTTCCGCAGACCAGATGAGAGCGAGTATTGATGTCTGTTTGTTCTCTATCTACTGAAGAGATTTTCAACTTCAACCAGCTGGCCACTTTCCTTTTTGGCATGCGATGAGGTGATAAAACCGTCTTCTTGCTAGATCCTTCTGATGAATCTCCAGAAGGTTGTCAGGTACTTGTGAGACCTTTACTTCCACTCTCTACTCACCCTGAGGAAGTTCTTTTCACAGCTCCGTTTTTTGTTGCTTCTATTTCTCAAAGGATAAAACCTATTAATAGATCCCAAAATTAATATATATTACTTTGTGGTACATATGCAATCGATCACATGAATACGGCCAATCATGACATGAGAAGTCATGTTGGCTGGGTGGAAGGGTTGCATAGCGGGGTTTGCAAGTGAGGTGCTGGCTCTTCTATTTAGGAAAGCTGACCTGCTCTATTGCTGATGTCAACCCAGAAGCCGTGTTTTCAATCTAAGATTTATAAGTTGTCTCTGGAGTTTATACCTACCTCTATTCGAACATACGAAGGAGGCCTCCTCGATGAAAACTAACGGGAAACCTGCCTATGTTGAAGATATCGACGAGACCGGTGATGCGGTTTTGGGTAGTAGACGGTCAGCCCATAGAGTTACCAAGGTACCAACGCGACAGCGTCGAAGCAGTTACAGAGTTGCACAGGCCGTGACTGTTGCGCGCTCAGTTGATAAAGGCCCCCTCGAAAGGGCGATCAAGGAATATACGGGCCCGAGACCCATAACTCTACTCTCCGGAAGTCATGATAAAAGTAACGAAAGGAATGAGGTGAAAGGTCATCCTTTGAGAAAGGTCTTCTACAATGGTTGGTGATTCTCAAACTGGATGCCCTTCACCACCGTTTCGATTAATTATCAAAAACTTGTGCAGAGGGCTTACTGGCAGCTTCATTACGATAGATAAAGTGGTAAATAGGCAACATGACACCACCACAGAAACATACATTGAACGGAAAATTTATATCTCGGGGACAGACGCAGCCTGTGACACGCCGTATATCTTCTTAGAGCAGCAGATTTATGAAAATGATCAACAAGTCGTTGTCGGAAAGCAGCTGATCATTGATGGAAGGCTTCAAGAGAACACTGTGTATGTATTCAAAGAGTGCGGTGATGAAATTAGGGGAGTGGGGAGACCGGAGCTGCGGTTAAAATTTTGTCTTGTACGTGTGTTTGCCCCCCTGAGAGCTTGCCGACTAGCATTCTTAACGAAGCATATTTAGGTATTCGAGGAAAAATGGGCCGATTATATCAAACGAGCAGTGTATTACGGATATGATAAGAATTTTGAATCTCGCGTCAGCGCAGCTGATATCAAGGACGGTTCACTCTACTGCCCCTTCAACGGTGACGAGGAAGGGCGTACTCTGGGAAACCAACAGCTTGGCCTCTCTATTTCTAGCACGCACCTTCGAAACATTTTTGATGCAAACTTTGCTGATTCTGGCTCCACTGTTCGGGCCTCGATCGCCACGACTAAGAACGGACTTCGGAGTAAGAGGGATGCGGGTTCTAGTGGTGACAGATGTGACCAAAAGGCTGTACCTCTCTCTTTGAAATTGCATGGGTTTGGCGAGCGAAGTGAAGATGGTACGCATGCTGGGGATATCAACCTTCAGATCTATCTCCGTCCTTGAAGGGGAAATAGTTTCTCAGTGTATTTGGCCCTTATCACATTTTATCAGGCTTCTTTTCGGCTTTGTTTGAATTTTCGCTGGTCAATATGCTGTTCTAGGTGATCACCCAACGGGTATATATTATTAAATTCGGCGTTGGAACAAAGCATTTAGCAGCTGGTCAATATCGGTCATGATGTCTTTCCCGGATGGAGAAATTGGAATTTTCCTCTCTTTGCGGTAGAGCGCTGTGCTCTTGCGGGGGTAGAACTGACGACCAATATTGTAGTTTAGCCGGTATATATGAACCCCTGAGGCTCACCATAGTTACCACACTTTGATCAGAGTGATTTAAGAAGCTGTCTCCGACGCTAATCCAGTCTCAGGAATGCTGATATTCCCTTCGTCATAATGATAATAGGTACATATCTTCTGGGCTACAACTAAAGAAGTGCTGGTCAGGTACACCTGCTCTTGTCTGTTGATGCGGTAAGTCTCAAGCCAGCGGATTTAGTATCGCCCGTAAAGAACACATGGGAATATCGGCATATCCTGTAGTTGATATGGTAATAAGAGACCCGGACGGGCACCACATGCATGCAGAGCCTTCGGCCAACCCCTCTTTTAATAGTGATCAAACACATTTGTTGGCTAAAGGATGAGAGGAATGCCGCGATGGTGCAACCCGCCGTTAGATGCTTACCTGTCCTGAGTCGGCCCGTTGTTTATCCGGCGCAACTTCTCAAGGTCGCCCCAGAACGGCCCGTCGAAGTCGAGCCTTCGGACTGAAGCTGCAATCTTCTTCCAAGCACAAGTGGCCGCCGGACCGTCGTCATGTGTGCCTGTGATATCTTTTGATTTAGGCATCGGCGTTGAGCGATATATTAAACCTTTTTTAATTTGGAAATTCACGAACGGTATGAGAAAAATGGCAATGTTTCCTGGCCTCGAGGCTTGGCCTGCTGACAGACGCATAGCACGAGAGCGCCGACGCGAGTTTTCATGGCACAAATATCTGTCTCGGGTCACCAATGTGGCCCCGACGTAGACATGCTTGGTGCCGGGTCCTGGAATCCTGCATTTAGATCGGAGACTATTCTACAAGACGAACACCCTACCTCCGCACGCGCTTCCTCCACGTCTCCCAGCATAGCTGTTGAGTCCCCGCCGGACAGCGGTCGAGAGGGAATGAGCGGCTCTGAGAATGGAGTTAGCGATAGGGAAAGTGCTGGGATGAACTTCACTGAAGGACCAACACTGTCAAACTCTTCAACGCCCTCAGATGCAGCCTCGGATACCACTATCCCTCCCGAAGCCGGTAGCGGCACAATATACAAGGATGAAAACGGACTGTCTCGACTCCAGCACATAGAACCTGATCCATCTTTACCTCACTTGACCACACCTGTGGATTTACTAACCCGAGAGGATGTTCTTTCGCGAACCAATTCGTTTCCGGATGTTGATGGAGGTGAACAGAACCAATCGGCGACGTCGGAAGCTCCTTTAGAAGGTGATCAGAGTCTGAGCCATAATCAGTCGAGAGCCTCTATAGTACAGGATAATTATGGTCACCAAGATAATGGATCCTTCTCCCAATGGGATGAAGCAGTCAATGGAGATGATCAATATGGCTATGAATTTTTTGATCAGGTTAACACTCAAACTAAGCCGATCTACGTCCCGCCGGAAGCTGCAGAATCGCGATATGAGGAAGGTCTACCACTCGTAAATGGCGACAATTCTTCAGCTACAAATGATCAGAAGCCCAAAAACACCATTGATTCGATTTTCGAGGCCGATAATGCGGCTGAGGACGTGGACTTTTTCAACTCCAACCCTACTGAGCCAGAGCGGCCGTCTAATAACCCTCCTCCGTTCCAACGCAAAGACACCTCCCAGGTCCTCGAAGCCTTAAATGCAGCCAATTCTGATAATGAATCCCCCTTTGATTTCCATCAGAGCTCGACGACAGTCGCCGAAGAACCCGAAGCTTCTTTCACTGCGATGGAACCGGAGAAGGAAGACAAGAAAGATGAGGAGGAGGATTTGGCTGAGAGGTGGAAAGCAGCGTTGGACGATGATGAATTACTCATGGACGACGACTTGCTCCCTGATGACCAGCCAGAAACTCACCAGGTAAACTCGCCTACTAATTATCCTCACTTAATCGACAATCAGACATCACCGGTCTCGCATCCAGATTCCAAGCAGCCGCGAACAAACATGTATACCCCCCATCAACCATCTTCGACCGATATGATGATGGGTATTGCACCGGCCGTTATGGAGCATACGACGGCTGCCGTTAATGCTGCTGCTGGAAGCGCCTCTTTAAGTTCAGCTGGGACTCACGTCGAAAGCTTTTCGAATAAATCCAACGCTGGGTACAAATCGCCTTACGATTTGCCAACTGACATGATCCCTAAGCGCGTCCACCGCACTGCGTCGCATCCTATACCTGCTGTAAACCCCCCTCAGCCCACTCCACCGATTACGGCCCAGCAACAGTACTCGCAGCCTATGGCTCCCCCCCCTCCCCCGAAATCCACAGCTTTTGGGCCTGGTCCGGCGAGTTCCCCCCCAACCCAACAGCAGCGACCCCCGTCCTCTGGCACTGGGACCGGGAAGTTCTTCGAAGATCTTCCTGCGACGTCAAGATCAAGGCCTTCAACAAGGGGGCGATACACCCCTGGACCGAATGCTGATCAAACCCCTCAAGTGAACGCAGTCCCTAATTTTGCTCCACCACCAGCGGCCTCCTCGCAACCGAACGCCGACCTTTCCGGTCAGTTCCAATTACAGCAACCGGAATTGATCGATCCGTATTCGCATATGTCTCCCCCATCAGCCCCAGCTACTTCAAAACAAAACGCGAGATATTCCCCACAGCCACCAGCTTTACATTCCGCTGGCAAACCTTCCTCATCTCCCCGCTATTCCCCGGCTCCACCCCACCCACGGGGACCCCAAACCCCAACCGCATACAACCCTTTATCTTCCGCTGCAGGCTCACTCCCTTTTCAGCCGAGAACATCAAGTCCGCTGGCACAGCAAGCTTCATCCGAGGTTCATCACCAGCCCTTACCTGGGCGCAATGAACCAAGGCAAGATGGGAATTGGAATGCAATGCATCCAAGCCCTGGGTCGACTGTCCGCACCGACCTTCCACAATCCCAACAACAGTCCCCGCCTCCTTCGCATATCACCCCTCCAAGAAGGTCCCAAACCCAATCTCCTGGTAGAAGAATGCCTGTTCAAAATAACGCATCCTTAAATCAGGAGCGTTTCCACCGACCAGCTTCTGCACAAGGCTCGAAGCTGGGTGCCTCAGCATATCAGCCATCCTATCCAGCTGTGAGCGAATCACAAAAGGCCCCAGCACTAGACTTTATCCCCCCGTCGGATGGGCAACAGTTAGACCCTCTTGAACGATGGAAAGGGGCGCCTATAGTAAAATTTGGGTTCGGTGGCTCTTTCATCACCTCATTCCCGAAGCATGTTCCGAGATACACTTCTGGTCAGCCAACTCCACGTATCAAGGCTACCGTTGGAGACGTAAAATCGCGCCGTATTTCAGAAGCTTTCGGACAACCGCAACCAGATGCTAGATTCCCTGGGCCATTAAGGTCCAAATCAAAAAAGAAGGACGTGCTGGATTGGCTTACCACCAAGATTTCCCAATTCGAAAATGGGGCGCAATCAGCTTCATCCACTGGTAATCCCATCGACCAAGTGCATCTCGAAGAGAAGGCCCTTCTCTGGAAAGTTCTGCGAGTATTGGTGGAACATGATGGCACATATGGAACTCCAGAGGCCAGTAAAAGTCTGCGAGACGTGCTATCCCCCATTCCGATTGGCGCAGAAGCTAGTTTGGAACCATACAACGGTGCGGTTGAAGGTATGGGTATCTCAATACCTCAGGCTACGGTGCAGACAGAGCCGTCAGGAATGAGCTTGGACAGTATTCAACGAAATCTCCTCTTAGGGGAGCGAGAAAAAGCGGTTTGGAATGCTGTTGACAATCGCCTATGGGGCCACGCGATGCTGCTGTCATCAACGCTTGATGATAAAACAGTATGGAAGCAGGTAGTAGTTGAATTTATCCGACGAGAAGTGCGATCGCTTGGTGAAAATACGGAACCTATAGCTGCTCTCTATGAAATATTTGCCGGAAATTACGAAGAAAGTGTTGATGAGCTTGTACCGCCTTCGGCACGAGCAGGCTTACAAATGGTCAGTATGAATGTGAACCAGGGACCAACGAAGAACGCTCTCGAAGGTTTAAACAAGTGGCGCGATACTCTAAGTTTAGTTATCAACAACAGGAGCCATGAAGACCACCAGGCGATTACTGCACTTGGCCGCCTGCTTTCATCTTATGGCAGGGTTGAAGCCGCGCATATCTGCTTTTTAGTAGCCGCGTCAGGATCTACTACCTTGTGGGGAGGCGTCAATGACCCTCAGGCGGATATCATTCTTTTAGGAGCTGACCACAAGAACTACCCTTACACGTTTATGATGGACCAGGATTCGTACCTCGCAAGTGAAATATACGAATTTGCCGTTTCCGTATTGGCCTCTTCTCCGTCACCTACGTTACACCACCTTCAAGCGTTCAAACTTCAGCACGCTGTTACCCTCGCGGAAAAAGGCTATAACCACGAAGCTCAGCAGTACTGTGAGGCTATTGGCACTCTATTGAAATCAACAACCAAGATGTCCCCCTACTACAACCAAGTATTTTTCTCGGCCTTAGATGAACTTTCGGGTCGCTTAGGTTCCACTCCCGCCGATGGCTCGTCCTGGATATCGAAGCCAAGCATGGAGAAAGTGTCAGGGTCGATCATGGCTAGATTCAATAGTTTTATAGCCGGTGATGACAATGAAGGGACTCCGGAATCCAATAGGGCTGTTGATGGAGACCGTGGACCCTTCGCTAGAGTAACCGGTACTCCACCAATCAGTCAATCCCCGTCCGGTCCAGATTCCTACGGCTCCTATTTCGTTCCTAACCACCAGGCAGCTCCCGCACCCTCGACATCTTCTCGATATGCCCCTACAACCCAGTATGCTCCGTTTTCCTCGCCAGAACAAATAGGTGGACGCCAGTCTTTCGAATCCCAAAGGTCTTCATCCCAAGGACCAATTGGCCGGCCATATTCGGCCCAACGGCGCCGATCACAGGAACCTCTGGTACCAACTGATAGCGCCCAGCATACTGTAACTTCAAACAGTATATATACCCCTCCAAGCCACATGCAAACTTCCCAGTCAAGTTATTCTCCACTTGCTCCGGTGGAAGAGATCTCTTCCTCCCATGCGCCAAGCGTTGCTGATGGGTTTATTCCTTCCCAAGAGAATGGGTTGTTTAATGCAAACCAGACCAATGCTTTTGCTCAAAGTACTCCCCAAGCGGATCAGGCGGACTCCTTTGAGGCATACCAGGGAGGGTACATGCCTCCAGTAGGGAATACTGGTTATGAGCCACCATCATACGACCCCGAAGCGGCGTCTGGTGACGATGTTGAGGAAGAGAAGCCTAAAAAGAAGTCAATTATGGATGATGATGGTGAAGACGATATTGCCGCAGCGGTAGCCAAGGTAGGAGAGTCGGAGAGGGAGAAAATGGCAAGAGAAGCAGCTGAGATAGTTCGAAAAGCTGCAGAGGAAGATGGTAAGACCCTTTTGTAATTCGCATTCAAGATCACAGGCACTAACTGTCTTCTCTCTATAGCCAAGAAGCCACCTCCATCGCCGAAGAAAGGGTGGTTTACGGGTTGGTTTGGAAAGAAGGAAAACAATCCCCCTGGAGCCATCCGTGCAAAACTGGGAGAACAGAATTCTTTCTATTATGACAAAGATTTGCAAAGATGGATCAACAAGAAAGACCCTGACGGTTCCAGTTCCGCGTCACAGGCCACGCCACCACCTCCTAAAGGCCCAGCTCCACCCAGTAGGACCGCGAGTGGTAACGGTCCCCCATCCTCAGTAGGATCTCCATCAGTTGGCCCACCAACATCAGCATCAATTCCAGTACCTTCGGCTGGCCTCCCCGGTGGTCCGCCCGCTCCGAGTCTCTCAGGGTCACCTCTTCCCCCAACTCCTCCTTCAGGCGCATTGAATGCCCCATTCGCTGCCAGTCCACATTTGATGCCTAGATCTGTTTCCACTGGCCTTCCAGCCGGCTCTGGCCCTCCCTCTCGACCAGGCACCGCGCTGAGCCACGCTAGTTCGATCGATGATCTGCTAGGCGCGCCTCAAGCACGAAAGGGCAACACAGTTAGGGGACGAAAGAAGGGCAGATACGTTGACGTCATGGCGAAATGATTCCTTTCCACTCAGCGACTACCGGTTCTCGGTAAATCTCACGGCCTGAGCGGGCCCTTGAATGCTTACGATAAGAATATGATTCTATATATACCTGTCACGGCCCACGGAATGATGCTTGCTACCCTTTTGTGATAATGGTACCCCGAAAAATTTCTCGCAAGATCGTCCAAATCGTTTATCTCGGCGTTTACGGCTTTCCTTTTTTTGTCACCATTCACTTCCAGCATATATTTAGACATGCTCTTTTTTGTTATTGGAGCCGGCGGCATCATCATCATACGGTATAGCTAGCTATGCTTTTTCTTTCATATCATATTTGTTGAAGCTCTTAATTTCCATCCTATGCACACCCAGTGAGACGGTTTGAATTGTTTCTAATTTCTACACTTACTTGCCATGTTGCATATCTACCTTAATTACCTCTCCATTTCCTCTCACAGTTTATTTATTGATATTTTTTTGGTCCCGCTCAGATCTGGTGGCAGTCATATATTGTTTTTTCGCTATTTTTATTTTCATGTTGGGAGTGTTTCATATGATACTGGTTTCACTTTTCGACCATGCCCCATCTGGGACATTTAGCTCTTATATATTTGTAATAAAACAGTGGTTTGAATTTCTGGTATCTTTTTTCTGACGCTGCAATGCGCAAGCCTTTAAATGTATTATGTCGCTGTTGCTTCTTGCCACATATTACGGTCAACCCTAGTTTTACATGCTGTTAGGCAGAGTAAGAGTTGATATAGTACTGTGGAAATTTTATGTCAGGCACAGTGTAATCCAGAGTGAATGAGTATCCAATGGCTGACGAAATCACTGACCGTTAAGCAGGAGTCCTCGCCTCCTAGGCCGCCAGGCAAGTAGACATAGAGTACAAGGGCGGTGTCATGAATAAAACCTAGGATAGTCAGCCACGCCTGGAAAGATGAAGCAAGAGTCTAACTCACAAGCTACCACTTTTGGGCTTAACCGTCCGACACTCAATACACGACCCCAGTCTTTCCCGTCTATTCTAACTTTTGCCCAACCCTCTTCGCTATCTCCACCATTTGCCCCAAGAGCTCGCATCCTCTCGCTCGGGAGCTGCTCCATTTCGTCCTGACTTACCTGCGCAGGATCGAGGGGAGGGTTAACCAGGCCCGTCCACACGCTCGATATACGAAGCGCATCAGTAGCAATTCCCAATTTGAGAGAACCGTGCATATTAGCACTTAACTCTAGCTTTGGCCCCGACGGGCCACCCACCATGGTAGCAGCTCTACTTTTAGCCATAGTGTCCATAGCCAATTTGGTGAATCTCTCAGATATGCTCTTCAGCTGGATCAGACTTGGTAAGATGATATGGACATCCGGGTCCGGGCAGCGCGGCTCATGAAGACCCTCGACGGTTGAAGGGTGCATGACTCGGACTGGGATTTCTTGCGTGACTATCGTTTCACGCTCTCGGGGTCCATCTTGGATATCGCCTGGCTGAACTGCGTTGGAACCATCGCCATCTTGGTAAGGTTGAGGTTGGGGAGGATTGGTATTTCTTGCTCCATCTCCTCCTAGGCCTAGGGCGTTTTTACCAGCCGTCCATGATGAAGTCACTATTGTCAGTGCGAGGACAGGCTGGGAGCCTTTCTTGGTTAAACGTAATTGTGCAGATGTCGCGCCAGTGGCTGATCTTAATGCTCGATGTAAAGCTCCTATTGGCACTTCGAGGTTTATAACTTTAGCCACGGCATATATAGAATATGATTCAAAGAGGGTGTCCTATTGTTGTGGTCAGCGAGACAGTAAATATACATGCCGTGAAGATAGTCCGAACATACAATCGGTAATTGGGCCCAGACTTGAGTGCCTTGGTCGGGGACGACGGAGAATCTGACAACTTCATCTTCCAGTCGTACCCAGCAGACTTTCCCCAGTGATGAGAGAGATGCGGTGAACTCTTAGTGCAAAGTTAGCTGCAGGCTCCCATAGCTCCCAAGACCAGACAGAGACGTACTTGCAAAGGTGGCTATGTTGGTGAGCTGGCTTTTGAACCGCATCTTGCCGAATTCATTCTTCTCTTTTTTATACTTCTAGATTCTCGTCATATCGCGGTCTCGGCGAGCTGCATTGCTAGACAAACAGATAGCAGTTGGTGGAGCACGAACGGACTGTCGATCGTAGATAAAAACGCGACGAGAAAAGCGCGTTGAAGTACGTGTTGGGAGGCTTCACTGGAATTTGCTCCTCTATTTCTTTAATGTGATTGTAGGATATAAATAATCGTGTATCTGCTGATATACTCCGTACAGCTCTGATATATCTTCTTCTTTCTTTGGTGATAGCTAATTACCTTACCTTGACTGTGTTGGACGTGCCCAATTAGGTAATGCGGCGCGTCAAGCCACAAAGAAGATCGCATCTCCATCTGCACTTTTCTGACAACCAACCAACCAACCTCCCAAACCCGCCCGCAGTTTTTGATTTCTTTTCTTTCATGCATCGTTTTGAAGTCAGCCAGCAGCTGAGCACCGGTTTGCTCATTGGTACGACGGACAACATCCACTCTTTAAGCGCTTCTTTCAGTCCGACGTCAGTTCTGCGGCCTTGCTACACCCATCGCTCGTTGCTGCAAGCTACATATATGCATCGCAGACCCATTGGTATCCACTAGACAACTAGACGTCATTCGCGCCTCTTCTTTAATTAATAAATCTTTCACCTTCTTCTGCCGGATACCGATCGCTTCTTTTCCGCTGGGACACGCTGGCAGCTCTATTTCCACACATGTCGTATTGTGAATAAAACAACGTCCACGCCCAACCCTTTTTGCTTATGCACTCAAACTTATATCTTAAGAGACCCTTCGAACACCGCCATGCCCCTCGCGGACCGGGAAAATGGCTGAATCCTCTTTCAGTCCCCTACCTCCGGCGCTCTGCCTGCCCGCCGGCCCTGCGCGATCCCGCTCGCGTTCCCCAGAACGAAGATCACCTTTTCTTGCCCACGAACTTGATCCCCTACTCTCCAGCCTCTCTCCCCATGCGACACTTAGAGCTTTAACTACAGCAGATGCTATTTCGACCAATAGAGTTGCCGTTCAAGATGCCCTCACAAAAAGTATTGCCGATGTTTCAACCGCTGATCGAGCTTTCGGTATTCGCGCTGCAGTAGCCGCCCAGAAATTGAAGGAATGGCATGCGGAGGTTTTATCATGGATATGGCCGGACAATGCTGATGCTCGGCTAGGAAAGGGCTTCCTTCCTCCCACGGGAAGTGCTGGCGCGGATGATGGCAGGCAGGAGTTTTTTGGATCGCTTCCTGCCAGCCTCATTGTACAATACGAAGGTAGGGTTGAAGAAATAAAGGATGGAATGGATGCTTTGGGCGTTGAGGAGCTGAAAGAGCACCTTCTCGACGTGCATGTCCCGTCTCGCTCACGTCCAGCATCTTCGGCAAGTACCTGCACCGCCGGCGGGCGACCCTTCGGCTATGTTAAGCTTAGCGACTTCACCGCTGTTATAACTACTACAATTCTTCGGGCATTACCCACTCTTACGAGATTAAACGTCTTACTGAGCAACTGGGAACTTCGTTTTAAGGTGCTCCGCCTAGTTCCAACCCTTGTATCCGAGCTTAATCGCGTCCAAGCTGTCGTTGATGATGCTCTCACTCGGTTAGGGGAGGATGACCCTCATTTTTCCCGAGAATCCTTGAATTCTTCACGTCTTAAGCTGGAAGGGATGGTTGCCGCTGTGGGACGTCAAATGGACAATGCCCTTGACACTCTAGAGGGGCACCAGGATTCATTGCCAGATGCATGGATTGACCAGATTGAATCGATCGAATCGAAGTTTGCAACATGGGTAGTCGGAGCCGGAAAGAAAGCAACCGAACTCGAATTACGACGCAAGAATCTACAACAAAACGCTAAGAATACCCCGAAAGCCCCTGCAGGCGCAACGGTTCGATCAGAAGCTAAAGCTACATCGCCTGTCACTCAGCCTTCTCCTACCATTACGGTCGCTTATACCCCCAGGGAACAAGAAATCATATCAGCAGAAGAAGGGGAGAACCCGACACATGGTGATAGCCAGGCGCCATGCAATAATACTCCCGTACCGCCCACGGGTCCTTTGCAGGGAGAGACAAGCAAAACACTACAAAACACGACCTTTCCCCAAGACACTCCTTCCACAATGAAAAATGCTACGGAATCTGAGTCGCTTTCACAACTTTTTCCCGAAAAACCTACCCTTAAACCCAAGAAGGCAGCACCAACACCACTCCAGCTACCCCCTCCTGGGGCTAAGGACGACTACCACATTCCCTCCAATACATCCGCCGACCCACCTGCTAAGTCAAAGCCAAATCCAGACACGGAGGCTGTTTCAAATGTTGAATCCAAAATAAGCCCGAAGGCTGTCGATTCTCCAAGTACTGAATCGTCGGGTAATTCTGTCATCCACCACCACCAGAAACCCGATGGAAGCAGGTCTTCTCCTGACTCAGACTGCACTTCTTTTGGCAACACTGGGCCTCCTCTACCCCACCAGCCATCGTTCCAGCGAATGATGAGTATACCCCTATCTAGATTCGTCAACGATAACGCAAATCCGGCCGCCCCTGAAGTAGATGACGAAGGTACGGGTGGTCGCCAGCCAGTAAGAAAAGCTTCTGCTGCTTCTCTTGGAATTTTTCCAAAGACAGAGGTAAGAATACCACCTACCCTTTTGTGGCTATATTTCTAACAGTTTAAATCAATCTAGTCTCGGGGAATCGTCACAAAACGGCGTGAGGTCGCAAAACCTGACCAGGCGGTGAAACCAAGCCGTGAACTACGTCGCGCAGTTTCTTCTCTGACCATGTCGACAGCTCGACAGCCGAGCCAAAGGGCTGAAAACTCAGAAATTAACGGGCTTCCACCATCCAGTCGGAACTCTCGTCCCAGCAGACCACTTGCCCAACCCCCAAAATCCCCCAGGCTTTCTAAGCCACCTAAATCTATTCTTAGCAATCCAAAAACCAGCAGCCGCTCGTCAAACTCTTATTCAAGCACACGAACTCCTCTACAGACTTCTAATAACCAAGGACCCAGTCGCTCTCTCCACGATAATTCAGCGACCACCGCTCAAAAGCCCCACCGTCGTATCCCGAAGCCTCCAGTTAGGCTACCCGATGACCCTATGGACGAAAAAATCAGTACTATTCTTAATAATATACCCGCCCGCATTCACCTCGGATACGCCCCCGATGAAGACGAAGACCAAACAGCTCCAAGTAGTCCTGGATATCCCGCTAGAACAGACCGTATGCAATCTACATCACCTACCCCTTCTCGATGTAGCACACCCACACCGTCCCTCACCTTAACACCTGCGTATAGCCGCCCGAAAAGGCGTGCCCCTACGGAGGATGACTCGTCCGTTAGACTTTATCACCTCCACCGCGGTGGTAAATCGGTGCCTGTCAAACTGTTCGTACGATTAGTTGGCGAGGGCGGAGAGAGGGTAATGGTCCGTGTTGGCGGTGGTTGGGCGGATTTAGGCGAATACCTCCGAGAATATGCAATGCACCACAAGCGAAGAAATATTGCCGAAGAGCGCTTCGAAGTTCAGGGAATCCCTTCCAGCTATTCTCGAGACAGCCGATCCCCAACACCAACTAATGGTCGCATCACACCCGGTCCCCCCTCCAGGCCCGGTTCCTCTATGAGTGCGCGTCCTACGTCTTCACTTGGTGTAAGGAAAACTCGAAGATCTACGGGAGCCAATGGAGCCGACTTACCCAACTTGACTCATGCCAATATTCAAAGAATGGCTAGCGAATCATTTGGCTCTGTTGGACGCCGCCTATCAGTTTCCTCCACGGCTTCGATGAGTGTTGCATCAACCACAGCTGACGGTCGCTACGTTTCAACTCCACGCACACTCTCCACCGTTACAGGCCCAACCCATACTACACCTCTAGGCCTGGCTGGTCCGAACCCCCGTTCAAGGCAGGTTTCAATTAGTCCTGAAAGCGAGGCATGGGTTGAGGACCTCATGGGCCAAGCGAGGATGTCTTCATCCACCCTCCGACAACCCAAATCCAACAGCTCACTACGCCCACCTCGCCAACCTGAGGACATTAATAATAGGCTGAATAGGGCGCGAGCAGACGATAAAATACGAAGCGTCAGTGATATTGGCGCCCCCTCACTCAACAAACGTGTCTTTCTTCGACGACTAAGCAAGGGCAAGGACTAGGCCTGAGCATCTATAATACCGTCCACTTCCGTCCTCATTCCCATCTTTATCTCACATCTCTTTCCTCGGGCTCATTATTTCTCTATATTTCTCTATGATTATTCCATTGGCGCATAGAGTACATGTTTCAATTTTGGTTGCATAGTTCGGGTTTCTCGGCGTCAGTAACGGATACCTACTTGTCGTCTTACTTTTGTTTTCCTTTTCCCTTTTTGCTCTTTCTTATCCTTATAGAGATCACTTTTTTGAGCCGTCAACCTAACCTTTTTTTACCCATCCACTCCCCTTAATTTCTACCCCTTTCTTTCTCCACCTATCAGGCATGGCTCCTCCAACCCGAAAGCTAGGCCCATCTCCTTGTTCTGTCCTGCCGTCTCAGTTCCTTTCGAAACCCTTTATACCCCGATTATTTAAAGCTCTCTAGACTTGTTGCTTTACTCGATTTTTTTTTGCCGAC
This sequence comes from Arthroderma sp. MBC 929, assembly GCA_030789285.1. NCBI lineage: Eukaryota > Fungi > Ascomycota > Eurotiomycetes > Onygenales > Arthrodermataceae > Arthroderma > Arthroderma sp. MBC 929. The sequence goes on along the minus strand of JARJUX010000002.1, from coordinate 330,003 downwards.
TTTTTATAGCAATTCTTAGCCAGTATCTTTAAGAAAAAGTGCAGCGGTTTAATTTTTCCAACATTTTGCGTTTGTCCACTGATCTAAAGAGAGAACAGTAATATCCAAAGGAACAGTAATATAAAAAAGGATGCAAGAGAAGGTAAATTGTAGATTTAAATATATTCTGGAATTAGATGCATGCTTCATGAGATAAATCGAATACAAAAACGCCGATGTGCCACCTGCAAAATTCCTCGAAAACGCCTACGTCATGGTCAGGAAGATAGCCTGAAAGATCCCAGGCTTCGTGATAGGATGAAAAGATAATAAGAGAGGTACAAAGAAGACTCGTCGCGTTACAAAATCCATCCTCGCTGTTTTACTACCTGGCCCCGCCAGCATGCTCTCGCACCTCCTCCGGATCCATTACCTCGACTTTGCGGGATAGGAGATTTCGGAGATGGGGAGATATAATCTCATTCGTATCATTCTCGGGATGAGCATCCCCTGCCGTGGCACTCGTGCTTGGAGAACGAGCGTGGCTAGCAGCTGGGTTTTGAGCACCACTAGCTAGCGCGGAGTCTGAGTTTGGACGGCCCAATGGAGCTGTAGGTCGAGATTGAGATTGTGGTTGAGACTCCGACCCTGATATAGAGCCGGTTGGTCGTCTTCTTTGGCGGACAGGAGCCGTTGGGAAATTATATTTCTTGTCAATGGCTTCAACTTTCTTTTCGAACCGGTGGAAGAGGGCTTCCGCTCGGCTTAGGATTGGTATTAGCTCTATCGTGCTGGAAAGTTCATTGACTGTGGAGGTATCGGTTGTTAGCTTATGGGAATTTATGAATAGAACGGAACAGACGGTAGAGGGGTGGCATATTCACGTACTGTACTTCAATACTTCATCGAAATGGTGGAGGTGGGTGATAATGACGTCGCGATGTTTCTCTAATATGGCCAACGCAATGAACAGGTGGAAGTTGCTTGACAGCCAATCTGTCCACAGGCTCTCCCATAGCCGTAAGCAATCCCCCCAGTCAAATTCTCTCTTGAACCAGACAAGAAGCATGCGGAAAAAGAAGAAGAAATTAGTGCTCTCTGCCTTCTGTAGATGGAGATAAAGCTCTGGGTCCATCAGTTGGACAAGTTGATCAAGGGTCAGCAACTGTTGTCGCATTCCAGATTGATCACGAAGAAAATTTCGCTCCTAGGGAAAGTAATGTGAGTATTTGAGCGGGTGGTATGACTTTAAAGGTTGTTGTGATGTGCAGCTTACCATTCGATCCATAAATCCGGTAAATCCCCAAAATGCTACTGCATCGTCCTGCATAACCGCATATATAGGCGCCAGCAGATCACTCATACCTTGAACATAGCCAAGATCCTGATTATACTCGTTATAGGTGAGAAGCATGTCCTTCATCTGTTCTAGATGGACATTGGTCCCAGTCTCCGCGAACGGGGAATCGGGGTCAGGATGAGGAGTGTCTTCTCCAGCGAAAAGTGGGATGTTCCTGTCGGTCCTATGGACATCCTTCTCTGTATTGGTATTAGCCTTTGTAAAAAATAGAAGTTTTAAACAGTGGTATGGTATACTCACCTATCCTATTCTTCTGCTCTTTCCAATAATCCTGTTGCTCGGGGGTTCCCCCTCCTTCAATCATTCGATCCCACCATGCACCTTTGAGCCTAATATATTCATCCCGTTTAGAATTTATGACAGCTTTCCGCTCGTCTTCACTGCTCTCCCAGTCGTAAACGCCAAGAAGGAAGAGCCATGCTTCTTTTCTCACTCCATCATTTGGATCGAGTCCACCGTGGAAAATTCTCTCTTTGACTTCATCGATGGTGATCTGAAACTTTCCAGTCCTCTTATCAAACCAGCCGTTCCACTCATCCAATGTAACTGGCCTACGTTTCTCACCGATGCTCATTTGGGCGGCTTCCATGTTTAATATCTCGAATTCGCCCACTGAGCTATCCTCCATGGCTAGCACATCCTTTGCCGTCCATATTCTCTGATTCCGTTCGCGCTCGCTTTGTTCAGCGATTCCCATCGCCCACCGAGCAAGATACAGCCTAGCACTGTCAAATTCATCCTGCAATGTTTGGATCTCCGGATTTTTCATCAGGCGTTTCATTTGAGGAGGCACTCGGGGGTTGTCAGCAATATCCTGTGCGGTTCGCCGCGTAAAGGTTGTAATTTTGCTCAACTGTTCGAGAACCTTCCAACGAGTCTCTTTTAGCGCCTTTGTGATTGGATCCATCTTTGCATCACCCTGATCGTTGGCACTCGAGCTTTCACCAGCTCTAGCTCCCGCTCTGGTAGCCGTAAAGGAGGAGCCAAATGAGGTCTTGTCTTCCTCCGTGGGATTGATCAGGTAGGCCCCCGGATCGGCCCCGGAGCGGTGGACAGTAACATATTTCCTCAGCCACTTTAGCACTTCATCTCCTCCCCAGAACATATTGCCATCTTCACCAAAGGGGTCAAAGCTCTCCCTTGTCCTTTTCTTCTTCTGTAAAATAGTTGACTCGCACTCAGTATCGTGGAAGAAGAGAGCCGGGAAGCTATCTCCGGCCCTAGTATTTATGACAAGGCTACCAAACCACCAGCCTAAACTTGGCGGACGAACAAGTAACGAATATATCTGCGATAGAGGAATAGCAAACGCGTAGAGTCCGACGGCACCAGAACTGGTAGTCGTGGTAGGTAGCGGAGGCACAAGGAATGACTGGCGTGGAGGAGAATCACCGCCCGAAAGATCCACTTTCACGTAGGTACTGTGCTCGTCACCCAAAGATGATTCCGGAACCCATGCCAGAAGATATGAGGAGGCATCCTGTTCCTGTGGCGATGAGGCATCGGAAGATGAAGCTGGTTTGGTGCTTGCAATCGGCTTTTGTTGAATAAGGGCAATAAATCCGGGTATATTATCTTTGGAAGAAGGGGTAGGATGAACATAAACCTATATGAACAGTATGGATTATTAGCTAGGGCGTGGGAACTGCCGGCTTTGAGCTTGGAGATCTCCAACCTTGCTTTTCGAAAAAAGGAGTTTTACACCTCTCCCCGAGCTAGCATGAGTGATGCTATTGTATTCGCCTTCTTCATCATCGCTGATATCATAAAATGATGCCGTAGGGGAGGGCGGTGGAGTGTGCCGGACCGTTTCCCCTGCCATAGCTCCGAGGCAGGGCGCGGAGTCGCGGAGGGGGAGTTGTGCAGATGCTGGCGTGGAGAGATAAAACAACACTCGCTGGAGCGTCAAAGAAGTATGAAGTATAACCAAGGGGTTTGGTTTATGTGTCTAAAAAAAGAAAAGCTCTTGTCTGTATATTCTCGAATGGATGTTGAGGTTGGTCGTTGGAAAAGTTCAGCATTCCATGATCTCACCATGTGATGCGGCTGCGATGACGTCCGAAGCTTCCTCCCCCTCACCTTCTCAAGTTCACATATAGCATCAACGACTTGCTTTACAGCTGAGATGTGTGCTTAAAGGTGCATTCCAGCCTGGATAGAGGATCCTGACTTTTGGGGTCTTGTCCTGCCAAAGGATCAAATCGTCGGTTCTACCAGGCAACAACATTCTGATACCCGAGACCTTCTGAGCAAGCGAATCAGCTTGAAAGTCGATATGATTTGCAAAGTCTAGCCGACTCTCGAGCCTAGTGCCTCTTTTAAGTGACCCAGCCTGGCAGCTACTTTGGTTAACTATGAACCACAATATGGGCCGTCGCTCTTGGATAGACGATATCAATAGATATCGCCTGGCTTGGGAATAGCAGATACCAGAGGCAGCAAAGGTGGATTATAGCTCCATCCATGTAATCACAACAATCATGGCCCAGTACTGAGCGGTGATCGTGAATCAGCTTTCTCGGGCTCCAATCTGACTGAAACTTACCTCGCTGGCAAGCGTTGGCCCCGGATGAATTTACAGACCAAAACGCTGTTCATGGTGTACCTACTCTAAGATCAGTTAGAGTCACTTTGTCTGATCCCCTCGCCTATGTTATCGCAGAATATGGGCTTAAATCTAGCATATCCTCTGGTCTTGGTCGGCCATAGCATATGCCCATACCTTCACTCTATACGACGAAAGATGGAGGAAACCAACGAGACCAAAAACTCAAATGACCTTCTAGTCCGTTAGTATCTTGCATTTAGATTAGTGTGCAAATGTGGAACTTTGGGCACCGTTTTGTTTGACTATCTGAGGACCACAGCACATACGCAATGCGGTCAACTACGAACCGCAAAACATACTCATACCTCCTATCCCACTTGTACTATGAGCCCCCATAAGCGAGGCAACTTTAGATGCCCAAACAGGCTGCTTAAACAATGCCGAAATGTTTTCTCCCACGGATTCACAATAGTTACAAAATAACCTGTTCAAGAGCCGCCACTGGGCTCTTCGGAAAGCACCGAGTCTCTATCGCCTGGATTCCAATGTCAGGGAAAGGGGTAATGGATTGACGCCGGTAGTATCAACGTCTGTCTGTGACCGCTGCGTCTAAGCGAGGTAACACACTGATTGAACGGTCAAACTTGTTATTGCCTCATTTTCCAAGATTCGGCAATGATTCTAATGACAACTGGCCAACGCACTGCCATATTTTGGTGATCTTAGCTTGGTTGAAGCTCAAGCTTTGGCCATACTCTAATGGTTGGCTGTGCTCGTTCAACACATTAGCCGCTCTTTATCTGGTTGCTATACAACTTTGAACGGCCATCACAGATCGCCAGTGGCGACTGAATCACTAGGATATGTTGCACCAGCTAGTTCAAGGCGGGTTCCGAGCGGTTCTAGGCATGCCTTCTCTTTCTCTGATGGAAAAATGATATTCTGCATGTCTCTTCTCACGGAGGACATGAGGGAATGAATGGAGATTTCAAGAGGCGGAGAGCATCTAAATATGGAAAGCCGGCTCTGGAATTTCCTGGATTGGCATCAGCTTGCCCTATCGGGGAATTCTTTGTGAAACACGAGCATCTCCGTCACTGGCCGTCACCATAGCCTCCTATGCCGATGCATATGTATGAAAGTTGATAAACCTCCACAGAATCCAATGTATATTCTTTACGATATCTACTCTTCTTCTCTCGATTTTGTAGTACTTCTCCAATTCGATTGATATGCAATATACCGCCGACCTATCAAGTATCAAGCATACCTCCACTCCCAAGCTCAGCTTTATTTAGATTGGAGGCTTTGCTACCTACTCCGAGCCTTTTCTTCCTTTTTATGACGGCACCCACGTGTCCCCAAACGCTAGGCGCGTAGATCATAACGGACTAAGCCATTCTTTCGAGTTATGCAGCTTACAGCCTGTAAAACCTCACGTCCATCTACTGAGAATGGCAACTACACATTTAACGGCTACATATGCCCATGGTTTGTTCGGAATGGTGCAAGGTACAGTTTTATTATCCAGCTGAACCGTGACACGGCAGTGAAGGAGGTACGTATCCATGGTATATTTCCTTTTCAGTATCACGAGGTGGTCATGGGTATTCCATTTCGGCTTTTTGCCTGAATTCATAGAAACCAAGAATGTTCGACGGACATTTTTCTCTCGAGTACGCAAGACAGCGTGATGAAAATTTATTACCCGAGTCTCATAGTTACCTGGGTTTGTGACAAATCCTCCATCCATCCCTCATGGTGTTTCAGGCTCTGCTAGTGTGAAGTATGCATGCCTGCCCTGAATCAGGGTCAGTGTTATACGACCGAGGTAGAATATGCGAGGGTGCTAGACGGGTCATTTTATGCAGGAGTCTTTAATGATCTACATTGCCTTTGTCTTTGATGGGTTTCCCGAAGTTAGCGTCGATCCTGTCGCAGCTTTCTCCCTGATCGAGGGTGTGAAACGTGAGCAAAACCAGCATGCGTACAATGTGTAGGGTGTGGGCATCGGCTTTCTATGCAGGAAGTCCCTGATTTGGAGCTTGAGCGTATCATTCATCATGGTTTTCCCCTCGCTTATCCCATCCCGTGAACGAGCCATTTCAAGTAAATGGAGCTTTGGGCTGCAGGAACCGAGAACTTCTTCAGAAAATCGCCATAGACGTATTAGTCTGGTGTATGCAGCTGTCAGTTGCCTCCATACGATCCTTGGATCTGAAAAAAAAAACCGGTAAATTCAGAACCGTTAGCAAGTATGATCGTAGATGGCCATTTTCCTGGATTCGGTATACAAATACGAAACGGCTGGGACCTTGTTTTTCTTCACGATCGGATGTATACACGTATACACGTAGACAGGTACATATGTATCGATGTACCTGATGATATCCTTCACTGCCACATGTTCTTCCATCCCATTTACGAGTCTGTTAGCGAAGTGTGTCTCCAACTGCCAAAAATATAATTATGATGAAGGTTGAAGAACATCCTTAAGTTTTAAAAATAGCATAACTCTAGCCAGAAGAGGTTTAGCGTGTGGGGATGAGCCCCCTTCAGCCCAAAGAGGAAGATTTGCCAAGGAACGAACCGAGTCTGACAGCTGAAGAAGCCAAAGTAAAGACGGACGAAGTGCGTTGGAAAAACTGCTCTTTTTATCATTATCACGAATATATTCTTTGGTCTTTTCGCCTGCCTCTTTGGTCAAGTCACACAATGCAAGTTATCCAACGCTTGCTGTATTATTAATATACACAAGTGGCTCGGCAATTAATTCCTCTGGCTTGGCGGTGGCCGGGAAGCCCTGGAAGGGTGTGCGTCTCTCCTCAGGTTCATGATGGCGAAAGAGAAACTGATACAGTCGGCAGTTACCGAATTACAGTACGCGGGATGAGAAGATTTAATTATTGATAATTCTCCCTCGACTAAGTTAACCATCTTTTGTTCAATAATACGGCGGAAGAATACCTGAGGCCACGTGTGGCTCCTGGTTCGTCTGGGGCAAAGTAACTATTATCTCGATCAACTACTCCGTATAGGAGCGTATAATGGCACATAATACAATCATAACCCATGGCTCGTCCGTGCGTGAGGCCGGAAGTGATGGTTATTGGCCTCGAATAAATTGGAAAGCGTCGTTATCCTCCGCATAACTTACGCGATATTCGGTATATTTTCCAGAGTTGGTATGGGCTGGTAGCACAAGGCTTTCTACTATGGTTGAACAGACGTGATCTATCCACAACCAACATTAAGGGCATTATCTTTGAAGAGAAAATCTCTGGATCATGGACTCACAAGCCCATTTATAAAACCATCTTTTTACACGCCATGTCAGCAGGTTTTCTCAGGGGAGTCTGAATTTCTCGCCAGCGATATACAGCCTCTTGCCATGCCGCCGCCCGCCCCACAGGCCCAGGGAAGCTGCATATCAAAAGACATGCATATAGATGAAGTCACCACCATAATGGAAACCTAGTTTAGCTGATGGCTTGATGGCTGATGCGCGATATTGCTTTTCAAGGTTAAGTAATGGCAGTGTATGAAAATTACCACACTAGGCCTCTTTTGGGTTGGCTGCAGATCATGACCCTTCAGTGCCAGAACGGGCAAGTCAACTACCTCCCTTCAACTTCATCACCATCTCTCTGCTTCATCGTCTTTGTCTTGCGCGCGTGTCTCCTTCGTGGTGCCGGCAATCTATCATCTCTGAGGTTGCCGAGTGAGCCTTGTGCTTTTTGGCCGTTTAGGAGTTGAGCACTGCATGTGCGACAAGAACCTCCAATCCCTGCCAGCATGTGGGACAACCTTGTCATTACCGACTTATTACTGACAATCCCTACAGAACTTTTATATTACCCTTGCATGGTCGGAGGCTTGGGGGGGGAGGACAGTTTGGGGGTCCCTTGACGAGTTGATTGTTGGCGGATGCCAACAAAAGTACATCCGCCGTGGTACAAATGTGTGTGCGTTGTGGGACGGTCCGAACGATCAGCACGGCCTTGCAAGCAATGCGCAGGATATAATTATCTTTTCGCTGAGAGTGGCTGGGTCACGGACAAGAGGGCTTTTGTCCCCAATTTATTTCACCCCTCACAGTGACGGAGCGGAGATGGTCAGTAATAATAGTACTGGAATAATAATGGTATGATCATGCATGGAGCCTCGTGCCTGGAGCCTGGGGAGAGCAACATATTACCCACTCACCTAGAAGCCAGATTTGTACCTCCTTTCAATGTTACCAGTCGGTATGTTTCTTCACTGACCCCGTCCTCCTCCTCCGTGCGAGGCTAGCCAATAGTGAAGAAATCGCCTGTTAGAGAAGGGAAAAATACCTCGTAACGCTGAATAATAATTGGTCGCAGGCTTCGCGATCACCCGCAGCTGTTATACAGAGAGCGTTTTTTTACTTTTCCCGACGACTGTTGACTTCTTTTTTGCAGATTGTGTCCCAATAATATACGGAGTAACATAGTTACATATATGCTCTCCCCCGTATGCGCTTATTGGAGATTCGACCCCTCCAAGCTGGTATTATTCCTGACTTGTCGAGCGATACGAGGGTTGATGTACCCTGAATCGACCGTAGCAGCAGGCACAACGGGGGAAAAAGCAATCGATCTTATATTGTTTCTTTTTTACCTTTTTACTTTTTATCCTGCCTACCCTCCGCATTTTCTTCTTTGATTCTTTCTTTCTCTCTCCTTTCCGTTGCTCTCTCGTCCTCATCCTACCTCTATCTTTCTCTTCATCTCCCTGTCTTCACCCTGGATATGCTTCACCCTCCTACTTGCCACCCTTCTTGACAACTGCGACGTCTTGTTTCATCACCTTATGCATGGTTGTAAAAAGGTTGGTTAATCCTTTCCTAGTTCTCTTTCCATACGCTTTCTCGCTCGTTTTGGATTATCCAGGAGGTGGTCACGAAACCGCGACGTAATCCGGACAAAGCCTCGTCAACAACTTCGTGGCTCCTTTCATCAGCTCAGTTGTTTTTGTTCAGTATTCTGTCTCTTTGTTCAGCTTCCTTTCATATTCTAAAAGCGAGGATACCCCAAGTCATCTTTGCTTTGACTCGGCTCTTCTCCCGGACTCTTTGCGGCAAAGGATACTCTCTAATCCAAGTCCCAAGGAGTATTCCATTCACAACAATCACCAGAAAGTCATAATTACAAAAGGATTCACCAATGTATATATGAAGCTGCTTCAATACGGCTTACACGTGTCTAACAATATGCTAACGGTCTCGCACTAGGGCGTTCCTTTATAAACTCTGACTTTACCGGGCATCATGACGCTCACAGTCTCCCCCGGAAAGTCGTCATTCGATACAGACCACATTTCGAAAAAACAGAGAGCTCGCCAATCACTTTTGGCCTTGTCTTCGCTTAAACCTCCCCAGTCGCCTCAGAAGACCGAATTCGGAGAAGCCCAAAAACCCGCCAAAGGCAAAAGTACTTGGAAGAAATATAAATCGAGATCTATAGATATCGCCGGTTCAGAGATCATAACGTCAATACGAAACGTCGAAATGCCATTTTTGCGATCTCACAAAATTATTGAACCCTCTGGGTGGTTCAATAAGCAGCCTCAAGCAGCATCACCAAGAGCAAGCACATCCTTAGGGTTTTCACGAGAGGATAAGCCAAACAACAGAAATGGCTCCAGAACCCAATCAATCTACTCGGCCTCGTCCGATAATGTAGCGAGGTCGTCACAGCCGGATATGCGCAGTTCCACGTCCGGGAGTAGGTCGGGTTCGGCAAGCAAGCCTAGCCCAGTGGCCGTCTCTCCCCTCGCAGAGGGCCACGGCGCTAACAGAGCATGGAGAGCTTCGACCAACTCGATGCCAACTCCAAATTTCCGGATATCTATTGTGTCTCCGCTATCAGAGGATATTGCCTTGTCCCATCCTTCCTTCTTCAGTTCAGGTGCAACCAGCAGCCCATCCAGCGATGTAGATCATGGCTCCCCTCGTTCAAACGCTACGGTTGTGTCTTCACACACTTCAGCCTCTCCTCCGAACGAGCCGTTCTCCACATTCTACGACGGTGGCTCGTCTAGATCTAGCCTTGATATCCACGAGGAGGAACAGCAGAACCCAAAGAAATCAAATGAGGACCTTAATGGAGATGAGTTAAGCCTCAGCAGTAGTGCAACAATTACTGCCCTTTCTCGCAGCGGCACATTTTTGGATCGCCCAAGATCGCTTCACGAGATCCCCATCGCAAGGGACTTACGAATGAAGCCTCTTCCGCCGAAGCCCGAATATGACCCCGCTGAATCACCTATCCTACCCCGTGAGTTTAGTCGGTCTAGCACCACCCCACCTCCTCGAGCTTTCAGCTTCACCTCCGATATTTCGGACAGACACATCTCTTTGCCTCCGGAGCCGCTGGCCAGCGACCTTGAAACTCTCGACGATGTGCTTCGAAGGTCGGGTCTGTTTGAAACGCCGCCCAGTGAATCGGATTTTCCGACGTGGCAAGAGGTGACTGATGATCAACGTGCACAAGTTACGGATATTTCATCATCGCTCGCGAAGCGTTTGGAGAGGAATCCATCTACCGACTCCCGCCGTTCTAGTGTAAGCCGTCCATCATCATCTTTATATCGCTATCCTTCCACTACGTCTCAGGTATCGCAATTATCGCCGATCGACATGCCTCCATCCCCAGTTGACCTACGGCGACAGCCTTCGAACCGTGAAAACAGCGTTTCGCCCAACACGGACCGAGATTTGCCTCCCAACCCACCGCCCAAACCCGCTATGGCGGTCAACCGCTCTTCATTGACTGAGCGAAGAAATTCTGATCGTAATTCCCGCCAGCGCCTCCCTTCTCTAAGAACTCGAGGAATGCCAATCACGGAGAAACTGAGTGTAGTGATGGAATCTCCAGCTGAGCTTGAGGCCGAAGATAATATGAAGCCTCAAAGAAATAACAGCGTTGTAACCACGACAGGCAGGATCATGACCGGTATGAATGGTGTCGACCCTGATCCGAAAAGCAGCCATGACTCTCTCGTGGAGCATCCTAACAAGGAGATACCAGAGGATGTCGCACAGTATATAATACTGCGGATTATCCAGAGTGTGGACAGCTTTGAAGATTTATTCAACCTTGTCGTGTTGAATAGGGCATTTTATCACATCTTCAAACGCTACGAGTTTCCCGTGATAAAACGAACCCTCTTTCGCATGTCCTCGGCAGCCTGGGAATTGCGAGAGGTAAGTCCGCCTTGGGAATTCGCTCACCATGCGGTTGGCGTGATGGATAAACCCGCTCCCGCCTATACCCCAAACCTTTATATTCGCCATTATACGAAGGATCTCAACACTATGTCCGCCTTGAAATCTCTCATCCTCGTGCACTGCGAACGATTTCTTCGTCCTGACACCGTTCGAGCATTGGAGGGATCGAATGAAGAACGGTCAATAGAAATTGATGATGCTTTCTGGAGAATTTGGTCATTCTGCCGGATTTTTGGCTGTGGAAAAGGCCGAGAGGAGGACATTGAAGCGCAAACAGACTGGCTCAGCGGCGGGCAGCTTGCGAATTCTGTACGCAAAGGATCGATCAACTCTGCTGATGTCGCCAGTAGTGTTCTGCAAGACCCTCCCGCAGGATTCGGCCAAGGCAATGGTGATGGCTTGAGTCCAAGCCAACTTGATGATATGATGGAAATCTGGACTTGCTTTGGTGTTCTGCTTCAGTTTTTCCGTGGAAAGTGTGCTGAAGCTCGCAGATTTGGCGTTTTTGACAATTGCGATATACCGGAGGGTGACGTTGCCCAAGAAGAGGCTATGCTGGAAGGATGGATACAATATCTCATCAGCCTCGGCCTATCTTCGGTACTCTCCCTTGTAAACCTCAAGCGTGACGTACCAGTCGAGAAGATCTTTGCTCGGGCGCGATCTTTCGGCTGGACACGGTGGAGGAAGCCAACAAAATCCGAGAACATGGGTCGCTGGTTCCTTGCGGAGGCGATATCAAGAGTCCATGAGCTCAGGCCTTTAACTGATGATTCGTCTTCAAAGGCCTCGACACACGGCCCACAAACTCCCCACTCATTAGCTGGAACACCCCGGCGCCCGAGATCTCAGAATAGTTTGGAGAGTGCAAGCGACGACACAGAAGCCACTCGACAGCGCCAAGCGGCATTCGCCGTTGAGCTAAGGAAGAGACGGAAAGAATCGTTGCACCAGGGAATAGATAGCAGCTTGCAGCCACCCTGTGAGGAAAGGCCAATCTCGTCCTTCCACGAAGTTATAGAAAAGCTCGACGGTCACGATGAATCAACTGTTCTTCTCCCTGCCACTACATATACACCTCCCCCACCAGCCACCCAACCCACAACACCAGAGGATTTTCAAGACGATCTACCAGACGAACTAATTTTCACCATGCCCATCCCACTTCCCCCAGACACCGTTCGTGTTCCCAGCTCCACCAGTGTTCGCCCTCCAGTGCCATGGCCCCAAACCCCTTTGGTCGAAGAGAAGATTTCTCAAGGACGCCATCCCTGTTCACCAGCAAATCCACATGCCGCTCGCCAAGTTCCAGAAGTGTTTCTCGACCCAGTCGATAGAGCGATGAACAAAATGGTGCGTGAGCTCGGCTTCAAGGAAGAGGATGCCAAGTGGGCCCTTAAATGCACCGACACTGGCGAATCCATCGATTTAGAAGCCGCGGTCAACTTCTTGCTCCGACAGGTCGCGGATGGTCAGGCGCAGTTCCCAGTTGAAAAGGAAGATACGATTACTATGGCTGAAACAGAACTTCTCTACAGACCAACTTGGCGATGGGCGTAAACTATCCACCTCCCAAGCTCTCTCACTACGCTTATCCCTTTTGTGGTGTCCCTTTTTTCCCTATCCTTTTCAATTTGTTTTCGAGACGATATACCCCTTCTAATATGTTTTTGCAACTCCTCAACCGCTGTTGTTCAAGTTTTGAAGCTTGATTGATTTCACACCCCTCCTTATGATATCTTATGTTACCCTTTTTGCGTGAAGTTAAACGAGAGATTGAGCGTTCCAGCTGCTTTATTTGTCTACGGCAGCTCTTTCTATTTTATTCTTTTCTAGCCTCGGAGTTTCGTGTGTCTTCCTCTATACCCTATTACCCCCCTCACCCTACTTAGTTTTGATGGTTTGGTTGGCACTCATCTTTCACTTACGCCGGCTCACGATATTTCACTCTTTATGGATTTCCTATCTCAAAATCTTGCCTATTTCTAGTCTTTTTTTCTTGTTTCGGTTTGAATTAATGGTTGGTGATATTATCTAACGCCCTGTGGTCTCTGCATTCTTTCTTGGGCATGTGTTCCCCATTTCATTCTTGTGTAAATATATAACAAGTTGCTTGACTGTTCCTTTAGCCTCTGACATCTTAATTTGAATATAAACCATGTTCTGAACCGAAATATATCCAAATTTGATAATATACTGAGCCTATATATAAGATAAGATAGATTATAGATACACAGTTATATACATTCTGATTCAACTCCACAACCCTTTCAAACACTTTTTTTTGGTACAGAGTAATCAATATCAGCTCAACCACAGTGCTTAGAAAGCAAGCGATGAGCCCAAGCCCTCCAGCTCTCTCTCATAGCATCTATGCTGAGAAATCTGATAGAAATAGGTGCCCAGGAAATCCTTAGCTCCCTTGAATATCTTGATAGCCTCCGTCAGACTTTCCGGCTCATGCAGCTTATGTGACGTCACAACACCGTACGACTCAATAACCTTATCAGTTGAGCTATCAGCAATATCCAACTGAGGGACATCTCTCTGCAGTACACCCGCGATCAAATTAGCGGCTTCACCGGTACCACCGATGGTTTTCAAATGGCCAAATGATTCAGCTATCCAGTGGCGGATTTGGCCGATTTCGCCGAGCTTCCTAATATGTGAGCCGCCGGGGATGAAGACTGCGTCGAACAGGGTTGAGCGCTGGCCATCGTAGAAATGATCTGGAATTATTCCCTTGCTGGTACTTTTGTCTTCGTGGTCGGCGTAGATGGCTTGTCGCTTAGTTCCGATGACGAGCGGAATAGCTCCGGCCGTTTTAGCAGCGGCTTTGACGGAGATGAAGGAGATGGGATCGTAACCGTCACCGATCAAGATGGCGATGCGCCGTGACTTGATTGTGGGTTTGTCGGCAAGGTGCTTGTTGAGATCTACTTGGCTGAGATTGATGGTTTTCTTTCCGGGGTTGGGGCGAGGGGCCCGTTCGGGAGTTGGTGCACCGACGGCTTGAGCGACTGCTTGAGCAAGCTTCAGGTCAATTTCGGAAAGGCGTTCGACGACACGGTTGTAGACTGTTGGATCGTCGCAGTGGTCTAGCTCGAAGCTTAGGGCGTTTCGTACGTGGATCTTCTCATACTCTGACAGCGAGTTGTAGAATAACTGTGCTTGGTTGATGTGTTCGCGGAACTTGTGGCTTAGAGCACGAGATTTAACGCCGTTCACTTTGGATGGATAGGAAACGAAACCGCCGTCTTCTGGCTTTGTTGGTGGGCATGCCTCGAATCTGTTGGGCCAGTAGTTGACTGTTCCCTGCGTGATTTTGTGTCGCATTTGTCCGTCACGGTTGTGGTTCATTACCGGACACACAGGGCGGTTGATCGGTAATTCTTCCCAATTAATTCCAAGCCTCGAAATCTGGGTGTCAAAATAGGAGAAGTTACGGCCTTGTAGCAGTGGGTCATCCGTAAAATCAATTCCCGGGACGATATGGCTTGTACAGAAAGCCACTTGTTCCGTCTGCGGGAAAAACTCATCCACATTGCGGTTCAACTCGAGTTCTCCAATGTACCGCACGGGAACCTGGTCTTCTGGCCATATCTTGGTGGCGTCAAGGATATCAAAGTCGAAGTCATGCTCTCTTTCTTCGGGAATTACCTGAATACCGAATTTCCATTTTGGATACACTTTATTATCAATAGCTTCCATCAAGTCCTTCCGATGAAAGTCTGGGTCCTGGCCTCCAATCTTGAGAGCCTCATCCCAGACAAGTGAATGCACACCAAGCTCTGGGGTCCAGTGGAACTTTGCAAAGTGCCTCTTGCCTTCTTTGTTAATAAGTCCAAAGGTATTAACTCCAAAGCCTTGCATCATACGAAAAGAGCGTGGAACAGCCCGATCAGACATTGCCCACATGAACATGTGTGTGGCTTCGGAATGCATAAACACAAAATCCCAGAAGTTGTTATGGGCAGTTTGAGCCTGTGGAATCTCATTATGGGGCTCAGGCTTGACAGCATGGACTTAAACGGTCCGTCAGTTTCCAGATGCACAATTATCCGGCTGAAGACTGCAGTGTTACGTACCAAAATCGGGAAACTTTACCGCCTCCTGAATGAAGAAGACAGGGATATTGTTTCCAACGATATCCCAATTCCCTTCATCGGTGTAGAGCTTGACAGCAAATCCTCGGACATCACGGACCGTGTCTGCACTCCCTTTGCTGCCCTGGACGGTCGAAAAGCGGACAAAAGCTGGAGTTGTACGTGAAGTGTCATTCAGTATTCCAGCTGATGTCACATCAGCAGCACTCTCATAGAGCTTGAAATGGCCAAATGCACCAGTTCCACGGGCATGAACCACGCGCTCTGGAATACGTTCGTGATCGAATCGGTGTATCTAATTGCATAGTGTAAGCAATACTAGAGGCTTATTTTATAGATGTGAGGATGGAACAGCCATACCTTCTCCCTAGCGATCTGGTCCTCCAAAAGTTGTGGCCCGGTTTGTTTTTCAGTGGCTGCCTTCAGCCAGTTGTCTGTATTACTGACTTTGGTGCCATGATCGGTTGTAATAGAACCCGGGGCATGCACATCGGTAGTATCTCGCGAGAGGTCTTTAATTTTTTTATCCTGACCCAAGTTTGAGATCGTTTCCTGGATCTTCCGTAGACCAGCAGCCATTGTGAACAAGTGGTGTGAGAAAGGTGTTTTTTTCTTATGAATCAGTAGTTGAAAACTGACGGAGATCAAATTTGATAGTAGGGTGATTGGGAAAGCAGAGACTGCTTGATATGTTCAATATAGGCGTGGGCGTCCATAGTTGTTGATGAACTAAGTTAAACCACAACACGTAAATGTCGAACGTCACAATGACGTTTATTGCAAGGAAACAAGCTTGCTTCACGTCAAGCTTCACCACAAAAAACTTACGGAGAAGCCGAATGGAGAAAATTAACAATCACAGTAAACATGGTGAGCTCTTCTTCTTTTTTTTTTTTTTGTTGTTGTTTGGCGGGCCAGCAGGTACGGTCAAGGTTGCCAGCGACAGGAGAAACAGGGCTTTGGCGGGTAGTTCATCCACCTTATCGTATTCGCTCCATAACCAGTCTCCTCTGCTCATTTGAATGAAATTGGGTTCTTGACCTCAAGAGGAAGACTGGTAGCGTTGCTCCGAAGTCGAGGTCGGTCATGTAAGCTTCCTATGTTGGTCTTCCATTATGGCCGGTAATATACTTCAAGCACTTTGAGTTCCAACGAAAGGATTCCATACCCATGGACTCCTCGACCGCCGGCTAGTCCGCTAACCCTTCATCGCCGGGAAAGTTCCCTGGCATAGCATGACCTTTTTGGTGATTGGAGCGACAAATATGCTTGCTCTCATCGCAGTAAGTCTGCCGATCGAGATCAAATTGAAGCAAGGCATCGATGTCCACTGTTGTTCTCTGAGATCTGTGGACAGCAGACAACTTCTCGCGCTGTTGCGGTTGAGTTCGATATTGGCTTGCTGTTTGCGAAAACACTCAATCCTTGGGAGTGGACTCGGTGTGGGTCTCAAGTTAGCGCGTAAATTAAAGGTCGCCAGTCACCGCGATCCCCAGGGGTCCAAAGCTCCAATATTTTGGGCAGAGGATCGGTTGATGTCAATTGTAAAGACAATAGTCTGCGAGTCTGTTGAACGTTTGGGAAGTTTCCATGCTTCTGTAAAGTAAGTGGGGAACCGATATCTGAAGGTGTTTAAGGTCTCATAACTACTGAAGATTTCTTATACCTCTCCAGCTGCTCCTCGGCAACGCTCGCAGTACGCTCGCAGCTCAATAAGCTAGACACACGCTGGAGCTGCATCGATTATGCACATGCTATACCAGGTTGGAGATTCCCCATGCCATGGAAATTCTTCCAATCCTCTTCCAAGGGCGTCACAACATTTTCGAGCATTTCTAGGACAAATGTGTCATCCTCGAAGGAGCAATTGCGAGTTTTGGAGAGAGAATCAATACACCAATGTACTGCACTTTCATATTTTTCCCCAGATTCATCAAAGATGTCGGGAAGAAGTCGCCTGGCGGTCCTGAAATCCGTCAACAGCTTACGATCGTCGATGATATCCTCGGGCTCCTGGAGATGTGACAATGGTTGCCCCAAGGAGAGTTCAATCAGAGTTAGGCACAGTCCAAGCAGAGCTTCATTTTGCATTAGGCTTTCCTCAAGGCGACCTGATGCGGGCACACCATCATTGGATGGGACAACGTGACGAGAAAGATATGGAAGCAGAGTGTTTCTTTTCGACTTTTTAGGGACAACGACTATATCCCCGCTGCGGAAATTCGGTTTAAACCATATATCATCCACTTGAAGAATACTGGATGCAAGGGTCATGGCAATATACAGCCTATCGCCGCGACTCAAACCCTTCCACCGGGGTTTGCTAGCCGTGACCACTCCGACCTTTGATAGAATTGCTTCTAGTGATTGTGGTTCTGAATCCCAGGGTATCAAATCCTTAGCTGGGAAGATCTCATGCTGATAAATGTCTGTTGTAGTATCGAGAAGTAAGCCGATGCATTTCTCAGCAAGTGGCTCCCTTACTGTGTGTAGTTTACGAGCAGTTTCGCAGAAACAATGAATGGGATCAGCCACGGTTCTGGTATTTCCCTCAATGGGCGTGGAAATGTTTTGGCTGGATTCTGGCTCGACAAATCTTACGGATTTCCGAGGGACCTCAGAAATTTTCATGGCTTCTACCACAGAGGTAGTGTTTTCGATCAAGCACTCCTTCGACAGGACGTTAAAAGCTTGCCACTTCCAGTGGTCTTTTTCGCCCGTTTCCTTCAATGTAAGGATAGCAGATTCAGACTCAGACTGAAGAAGAATGCTAATTCCAGTCGTTGAATGGAGACCCAATCCCAGGTTCACCGCATGCCTTGTTCTACACTTGCACTTCCATAGTTTGTCACCTATGATAAGATCATGAAGGCTTCTCGTGTATCTCCTGATGGAATTGAACTCCGATCTCTTACGTGAATTGTACTTCCGCGACCTTCTGGAGGGTTCAAGCAGCCTGCTCTGATGGGTGAACTCACGCAGAGTTTTATTGTGTCGATCAATTTTAGAAATCAGCTCGTTATAGATATTGCGGGAGAGGACAAGCTTCAGACGCTTGATTTCGCGGCGCATCGTAGAATCACGGTCCCAGGAAATCTAGCAAATGACAATTAGCAAGTGATAAGTAAAGAGAACTCAAGATATGGACAATACCCCATCGATCCTGTCGAGATCCAGTCTCGACTGCAAATCCTTCAAATTCGATAGTATCAATCCCGTCGTCTCCACATATATATCGTAGGATCGATCAAGTCGAGTTTTTAATTTCTTCTCATATCCCGGCTGACACCACAGTTTTTCTCCTGGATCCTTTATCATTTTCGCTAGGATATCATCAGAGTCAACGATATCACTGAATAGCTCCTCCAGTGTGTCAAGATAAAAGGCCAATTGTCCTCGAAGTTGTAAGGTGTATTCTTCCAGCTGCCATCTATATCTACGCCATATCTTGAACGTATCGACACCTTCGGTGAACGCAGTTAACCCTTTGATAATCAGGGGGAATGTGGCGAGGACCAGACCGGCAGTCTCAACGCCTGTGACCATGGCTGGATTGTAATCTGGAGGTCTATGAGGAGGAAGTAAGAATCGTGAGCGGTCGAGTTGAAAATGTGCGCAGAAACCACTGAATTTATCCCTACGAGATTTCTCATGAGCCGCTAGCACTCCTGTCCGCAGCCTTACCCCGCATGCACGTTAGCTCACTCAGCCTCAGAGACACTCTGCTCATAATATATTCCATCGCCGGAAACGAGTCAAAAAGGAACAGCATCAAGAGTGTCCTGGCTCTGTCCCAGCAACATACCGCTCGAATTGGTGCAGCGCACCCCAACCATGTCTGACATTGCTAACTAGGCTGCTAATTGGAATGGGCTACATGACTCTATATACGCGACACAACGAGCTCCTGTTCGTGATTTTGACATAAGGGTTCCTGCCCTTGACCTGGAACTTAGAGCAGACAGCCGCCCAAAAAGAAATTTCTTAGTGGTCAAATACCAACTGGTATGCATGGTTGATGTATAACGAGCTTTACTATGGCCCGCCGGATCTCAGAAGCATACATTTCGGTTTTCCGAGCGTTTACTGAGCTTCTTGTCAATATTGAAGGAGGTTACAAGTACGAGGCCGAGATTCCTCTATCATCCTGGCAGGATGAGCTTGGGAGATTGCGATTATGGGGAGCCAATATCGGAGCTCATCAAACTAACCAGGGTTCTCTCGATTTCAGACTGCGCGACTCCTCACACATCAGCAATGAAATTTTAGAAATCCTTCGGAAACTAGCGAGAGCAATTCAAGAGGGTGAAGAAATTATAAAGGAGCAGGCAGAAGATACGAGCTTGACGAATTTGAGCATTGATAGCGATGAAGAAGAAACCGATGACGAGGAATCTGCTACTGAGCTACAGCAGTTATTTCAACATATCGAAGCCTTAATCGGTTGTCTATATAAGATGTCAATGTTGATTCGCAAACCAGCCACCCATGACCGGCTGGTAGGGTCTAATTTCGAAGACTTGAATGGCTATGAGGAGTTCGACATCCGCCATGTACAAAACAAATTTCCCCAGTGCCACCCAGATATTGCTGAACGGTTGGGTCGGGCGATTACGCGACGGCGAAAATACTTTAAATACCGAGCGCGACATAGTGCTAAGCTGGCTCAAGGCATTGATAGCATAGGCAAAGCGGAAAGCGAGTACCAACCGACGATCTTATCAGCAACAAATGTCACTGATTTTGCGGGACCACATTCGAGCTTTGGGTATACAGAGTCCGAGTCGGGGAATACAGCTACCTCAATAAGCCTGTCAATCCTAGGTGGTGGAGATGCGATCAGTATACCACCACCCCCGGAGGCATCTGCGGAAGGACGGCCATTTGAATGTCCTTATTGCTACCTTATCATTACCATTGACCGAAAAAAATCGTGGGCGAGACATGTGTTCAGAGACCTTCAGCCGTATACTTGCACCTTCCGAAATTGCCCAACTGCACGCAAGCTCTACCATCACCGGCGCGATTGGTTTAACCACGAGGTAACAGCACACGAAGCGGAGTGGTACAATGACCGGGCGGAGCAGATCTCTGACCTACAAGCCGGGCGATTTGCAGCACCTGAACGCTCTCTAGTGGACAGTCCCCTTTTGAAGTCAACATGCCCGCTTTGCCAACAACTTGTCGACTCTATTGGTGTGCTTAAAAACCATTTAGCTAGGCATCTAGAGGAACTGGCGTTATTCGCCATGCCACGTTACGAGGAACGGGGGGAAGATAATGAAGAAACTGGGCCAGAGGAACAGTTAGAACGTGTGGATCTGGACCCCATGGGTATCGGATCTTGGGTTCATGAGGCTGATGGAGTAGCGCAGCCACCCTCTAAACTCTCCTGGAGAAACTTCCTTGAAGAAGAGACGGAAAGGTAAACTTATGCGCCCCTCGAGTATTTTCATAACTATTTCATGATCATTTTATACTGACAGTCTCAAGTTCAACCCAACCATACACCTGCAGTTTCCCTGATTGCAAAAGCACTTTCAGTCGAGCTGTAGATCTATTCCGGCATGAAAACACCACCCACTCCCCAACGCGAACCGACTGCCCCAAGCCAGGTTGTGTACGAAAAGGCAAAGACGGCTTCACGCACCAAGTTCACCTAGAGCAACATCTCCGTCGAGCTCATATGGGGAAAGGAGTTTTCCAACATGGGCAATTGGAGGACTCCTATAGGCTTAAATACCCAGAGGGTGGTGTGTAGGAAGGAGAAGCGTAGATATTTAAGTCGTATAGTGACTTGAGGTTGGACCCCCCTTACTACCAACCTTTGGTTCTCTTGACTGGCACCGAAATCTACCCAAATTCTAGGATGAACTTGCAAGAACAAGGACTGGAGACCTTTCAAATCTCATTGCAGGTTTCGGGAGCAGGCTTGGATTCGCTAGATCGAGCGCCTGGAAAGACACCATGCCCATGAATATTGACAAATCGAAATTGCCAAAGCAATCACGACCGGATATAGTTGAATAATGTATAAAAAATCTCTTGCACGCCTAGCTTTGTGAGCATGGGAATACTGCATATGGGCATGGACTCGTGTAGTCGGAAGCCCCGATTCATGGGCAGATTTTTTTAAAACATTCGTAGATTTGGTTAACCTCGAGAAGATCATGGATATAACTTTGGACAAGTTCAGGCTCAATGGGTATAAGTATACATGCCTAGACCACGTACATGGCAGTTGAAGGGGTATGGCAGTGAGCGTACTCGCAGGTTGTGTTCTCTGCTGATGTTGGGTAGAAAATGACAAGCCGCTAGTCTCCGCTTAAAATATCTCGGCATTTTCTGTCCAACGCCAGACCAGCCAACGGTGAAACCTGACAGCCGTTGCGGCGTATAATATTTCCAGCCGAACTGTATGGCCTGTAGCCTGATGCCACGATAGAAGTAGCTCAAAGGAGGGGGGCGGTTCTTTGATGCTGTCTGTCTGTTTGTTTGCTTGCATTTAGCACAGCAAAGACGGCATTCTCCCTAAGAAAATTTATCAACAAAGACTTCATGACTTGCTAGTGGCTCTGCTGGGCGGTTCATCATGGAGACCGGAGGAGTCTCTATCAGCATCAGGAGTGACCCCCAAGTGAGATCTCAACATCCGTCAAGCAAGAATACCACGGCAGCAAATATCGACTCAAATCGCACCCCAGATCTAGTAGCCAGTAGAGCTGCGCTATCAGAACATCTTCCTAACTCACAAACAACCAGCTCCTCACCCATTGGGAAGAAGGAACTCTCGACACCTCTAGGATCACCTCCCAGAGTCCGTCGAAAAGCCGGGCCTTCGTCTCCCGGGAAGCAAGAGACCACACCGCTAGGTCAATGGCGACCGCCTAAAAAGATCATAGAATGCCAGTCGTGTCAGCGGCAATTTGTGAACAAATCTGCGCTGAGGATGCATGCTAGCCAAAAGCATCCACAAACGGCAGCTCGACCACCGCAGCTCAAGCCTGCATCCCCGACATTGCCAGCTTCAGTATCACCTTTAGTACCTGGTGCTGGTGATATCAAGCATCGCTGTGTAGCCTGTAACATGGACTTTGGTGACCAGAAAAGTCTGGAGATGCACAATAAAACACGACGGCACAGATCTGCTTCGAACCCCAAGGATATTTACAACTCAAATGGACTGCCTATCTCTCGTGGATTCCCTGACTCATCTTACCAGCAAGAGGCCGAGGATGTAAAAACATCCAAACCACATGTACCAAGCTTAGACCAGTCAATCAGCTCTGCAGCAGCAACCGGGCCTCCCAGGCGTCTGCCTTTCCGCCCGGTTTCTGAAAACCCACAACCCTCGGCTGAGCCACAACAGATAGGTGTTCTTGCAAAGGCTGTTGTTCAGCAGGAACCTGATCCGCCAGAGTGGTCTGAACTATCTCCGGATCAACAATCAATCGCACATAATGTTCTCTTACAATATTGTGTGCCGGTAGAGAAACTACCAAAGTCATATCTCAGTCGTGAAGCGACCGAAGAGGATATAAATGGCTACAGACGCTGTAAAAACTGCAAGGGTAAGATCAATGATTACCCTAGCCGCTTTGACGGCGACTGCTCAAGCGTATAGTCTAATATTCTAATCAATAGGCCTCCAGAAGGATATAATACAGTCGAAGAAGCTCTGCATATACCATCCTTTGAAGCCACCTGAGAAGGTGAGGCCCCCTACATTAACATTGTCCCTGTATCTTATGGAGTCATCTGCTAATATCCAGCCCGCGTCTCTTACTACTGAATAGCCCAAGAGCAAAAAGAATAAACAAGAAAAGTCCAATGTGCTTTCATACGCCTGCTGCGGAGAACGGGGACGAGGATGTGTTACTACAAGCCAACATAGCTATGGTTTGCCAGATCCTATTGTAGCCACGCGTCTCCGGGAGTATAGAGCAACCCCAGGTCCGACCGCAATCCCTAACCCAAGGAGGCGCTTTGCCGTAGCTCTGGACTGTGAAATGGTCGGCGTCAAAAGTGGCCAAGATATCATCAGCCTTGGTGCCGTCGACTACCTCACCGGTGAAGTCTTAATTGACAAACTCGTTAACCCATCGCAGCCAGTGACTTCATGGAGGTCACAGATCACCGGAATCAACAGAGCCAAATTACAAGAAGCGGTAGCTCAGGGGGCCGCTCTTGCTGGAAAAATCGGCGCACGCGCTGAACTATGGAAGTACATCGACTCCGAGACTATCTTAATTGGACATTGCCTGCATTACGACCTGGATGTCTTGGGGATGGTACATCCGCGAATCGTGGATTCAGAAATCATAGTTAAAGCGGCGGTTGGCTCGTCAAAGCGCTCCTGGGGTTTGAAGACTCTAGCCAAAGCATTTCTCGATATGACTATCCAGACTAAGAAATCCCCCCATAATAGCTTGGAAGACGCGCTTGCTACGAGGGAAGTTGTCTTGTGGTGCACACGAAACCCAATGGAACTGATGGAATGGGCAACTCAGCAACGAAGGGAAATGGAAGAAGAGAGAGAGGCGCGGGAAAAAGCGAAAGAGGAGAAAAAGAAGCTGGAAGAGGAGAAGGCCGCTGCAGCTGCAGCTGCGGCTATTGCTTCTGCTTCTGCTGAACGCAACAGAATAGCGTCCTCTGCAGTTTTGGTACTTTCGCCTGATGATTATGAAGATGATGATTATTATGAGATCGGTTCCGATGGCCTTCCTAACTAGTATGCTGGCCACTTTTCTGTTTTTCATTTAGCGACCTGCTTGCATTTTCACCACTTGAATGTTTCTGGCTCTTCGATCATTATTCATTTAGAGATGATAGTTATTATAAGCATTGAAAGACTAAAGGATTGGGTATTGCATTTCCACTAAACTCCTCAACTCAAGGCAGGAAAAGACAGGAAAGGAAACCCAAACTGCCGAGAAATACATACATTCATAAACTCGATTAAATTACATAGGATATATCGGTTCTTTTTTTTTTTGGTACCTGCTATGATCACTAGCCCGCCCACATATCTATAATCGCAATTTTTCGAAATTCTTTTTTCAAACTCATCCTCCAGCCATTTCCATTTCAATATGTTTTGAGCAATATGTGCCAGTGACGGCGAAATAAATCGGGATATGTGAATAGGTTTTATGATGCGCCAGTCGCGGAGCCAACTCGTGAAACAACAGCGGATGCAACTGGCTCCTCGCGGCTGAGGATCCACATGAAGACGAATTGGATTATGTAGGAATAAACAAATAAGAACTGTGTTCGGCGGTTGCGCTGGGATCGAGCAACAGTCGGCATAGTACCTCCGCGCATTGGGGAATCGTTAGATGAGTCTGGGAGGAGGACGTATTTTAGGGAACGGAGCTAAATTACCGTCCATTGTTAGCATGCTCTTGGAGTGGTTTTCGAGGTACTGAGCCAAAGGAACGAGGGGAACTTACAAGGAAAAAAGCATTGGCTAGGAAGGTATAAGTAAACACTGTCCACCCAACCCAGCCTCCCGTGCCTCGACCAGGTGTGAATATCTCCGGGGCGATCAATGTCAAAATGATGCCCACAAACTTATATCCCGAATATGCTATCAGATCAAGCAACTGAGAATCATTGTTGATACTAAGCATATACATAGCCAACTTCAAACAGAATATCTCGAATAGTATTATAGCCAATGCGGTGGTGGTGATAGAACCAAGTAGCTCAGGGTGGAAAATGCCCCGCAGACCCGCTAGGACCGTCGAGAGAAGGATGTACGTGACGAGTGCCATGGCGGGGATATACATATCGGGGGAGTTGAGGTCATCTCGAGGAGGGAGGTACATGGATGTATATTGTAGTTGAGGAGTAACTTGGCCATTTGCTCCCGCTGCGGTATTCAGGCGGCCTTGCTGGCGAGACCACGGCTTATGTCGCCACGGAAATAGGACAAGGGCGAGTTTATGTAGGACGTAGGAATTCGAAACATTGAAATAATGTTTTAAGGCTATTATAGAAACGTAGCGGTTCAACTGTTCATTAGACATTAGTGACTGATCCTCCTAAAAGCCCAGGTTTCACAGGAAACAGGAGAAGCCATACACTTTGTTCCATGTACTCTTGACCGGCCATTACCGCATTCTTGCCAACATGAAATCCCATCTGAGCTGTAGGATCAGATATAAACCCTCCGAACCCGGGTGCAAAGGTGCCACTTCCACCCTGAGCCGGTGCCGGCTGGTATGGATTGTTGCCATAACCAGACGGCTGCGACTGTTGCGGCATTGGAGGCGGTGGTGAGCGCATCATAGGAACCGTCGATACATGCTGAGGAATAGGATGATGTAGAGGCGGTGACTGAGCTGGCTGAGGCGCGAACGAATTTCGTTGCATTCTTGTATGGAGGTTTGGTCGAGATCAGTGTCTGCCGTTGGGTGGTTGCTCTGGATAGATACCGGTCGATAGTCGAAGCTTTACTAGGGTACAGTACCTAGTGGATGGTCAAAGTCAACGCTTGTCCTAAGTCGAATATGAAGTCAACCAGCAATCAGTCAGAGGCAGCTAGCTACTGCTGTTATGGCTGTACTCAGTCTATCTGTGATATTCCAACTGTTCATTCACAGCGAAATGCCTAGAGTGTCGTTTATGTGTTCAGACGAAAGAGGCTTGGTTGGTCCGTGCGTGGCTGCTTATCGGGCGGTGGAGATAAAAACGAGTGGAAAAAAGGGTTGAGGAAGCTTTGCGGACACTTTGCAACTTCACAGCTTTTGCTTCTCTGCTTGTTCAAGATGTTGGATGCTTTTGAGATTATAACCACTTCTGGAGTCGTGCTCTGGTCGAGAACCTATGCTCCTGTGGGCGAGCACGTCGTGAATAGTTTGATCAAGGATGTCTTTATCGAGGAGAAGGCGGAGGGCACATCGCAACGCTACAGCAAGGAGAAGTACACTCTGAAATGGAGGTTGGCGAAGGACTTTGGTTTGATATTTGTTGTAAGTGTCTATTCGAATTATTTGCTGCTCTGCGCATTCTAATCCACCGGTTCGTAGGCAGTATACCAGTCCCTGCTTCATTTGACATGGATAGACGAACTCCTTGACAACATAAAGATTATCTACGTCGATCTATACAAAACTCAGCTGAAGAGTCCCAACGCCCGAGCTCTCGAGTATCCCTTCGACAAATACTTCGAACAGCAGATTCAAGAGCTAGACCAGTCGTCCTCGATCATCAATAATGACACGCCACGCACAGCTGTGGAAGATAAGAAAGACCCTCTTACGCGAGCGGACACTGGAGGGCCACCGCCACCACCCATACCTGGGATTAAGCCTGGTAAGCCTTGCTAAATGAGCAGTTTGATTAAAGATGCTAACGCTCAACAGTGCAGCCTCAAGCTGCCCAGGTGACGGAGGTGCTAAATGAAAGCACCCCGTCGCAATCTCCAGACACTTCCAGACCAAATACACCAGTTTCCAACCACCTTCTTACCGCAAAATCCGGACCGGGCGGCCGCGTTTCCCGCCGTGCTCGTCGCGCCGCCAACGCCAGCCCCTCACCCTCCGGAGACAAAGCGAAGAAATCAAAAAATGAAAAGGGAGGGGGAAAGAAGATGCGAAAATGGGGTCCAGATGGCCTTGCCGAAGAAGATAGCGATGAAATTCTCGACTATTCTGCAACAGACTCCAACGCCGCGGAGGCTATTCCCGGCCCATCGGTAGAGCCAGTTGAGGGCGAATCGTGGGGAACAAAGACCAGGAAGGGTCAGTTTGTCCTCAAAGATTTAGGTGATGAGATTCACTCCATATTACAGAACGCAGACCAGGAGAAGGCGAGATCGAATCCTGCAAACGGAATTGTTAGCTCTAGTCTCGGCGCAGTTGGGAGCCTCTTCCGAAACGTGGTTGGGGGTAAAGTTCTAACGAAGCAGGACTTAGACAAACCGCTGAAGGCTATGGAAGAACACCTTCTAAAGAAGAACGTTGCACGGGAGGCAGCAATCCGTCTATGCGAGGGAGTTGAAACGGAATTGGTTGGAAAGAAAACGGGTAGCTTTCAAAGTATCGATGCCGCCCTACGAAACGCGATGGAGTCATCTCTTCAGAAGATTCTTACTCCAACGTCTTCGCTCGATCTTCTTCGTGAAATAGAGACGGTTACATCGCCGCCGAACAAACAGCAAGAGCCCCGCCCATATGTGATCTCCATCGTTGGAGTAAACGGCGTTGGCAAATCCACCAACCTAAGTAAGATATGCTTCTTCTTGCTCCAAAACAACTACAGGGTTCTTATAGCCGCCTGTGATACCTTCCGTTCCGGTGCGGTGGAACAACTACGCGTCCACGCCCGAAATTTAAAAGAGCTAAGTGAGCGAGAAAATGTCGGCCATGTGGAGCTTTACGAGAAAGGTTACGGTAAAGATGCGGCTAATGTAGCCAAGGACGCTGTAGCCTTTGGTAAAGCCAACAAGTTTGACGTTGTTTTAATTGATACTGCCGGCCGACGTCATAACGACCAGCGACTGATGTCTTCTCTGGAGAAATTTGCTAAATTCGCAGAGCCAGACAAGATTCTCATGGTTGGTGAGGCTTTGGTTGGAACCGATAGTGTTATGCAAGCCCGCAACTTCAACCAGGCGTTTGGCGCTGGGAGAAAACTTGATGGCTTCATCATTAGCAAATGTGACACTGTCGGTGATATGGTGGGTACGCTTGTTAGTATGGTGCATGCCACAGGCATTCCTATCGTGTTTCTCGGTGTCGGTCAGCACTATGGCGATATTAGGGGGCTTAGTGTACCCTGGGCAGTTGGGTTGTTGATGAAATAGATTCCATATATTTAGCGAGCTCGCATTGAGAAATGATAGCGTGACATTAGTATTCCAAATTCCCCGCCGCCCCTCTCTTGACAAGTAGCCGTTGAACTGCATGTCTCTATCCTGTTATGCACCATGCAGATTTAAATTTCTTTCTAGGTCCGATCCTTGCCATGCCATATTTTACCGAAAAGTACTGGGCAAGGTATCCCTTTCTTGGCCTCAAAGCCAGAGCTTCTGGATACCTGCATGTCAGCCGTATGCAAGTTTAATCCATTGATCACCCCCATTATGCATGACACACCCCGCAGATTTCTTAAAATAGACCATCCATGTGTATACAGCAGGGGATAACCATGCCGCAGCAATGGCGGTTGAAGTTCTGACGCGGGAAACTCTGGGTGATCAGAGGGGTAAAATAGTTTACTTAACCATGCCCTATTCCATAAAGACTAGAAATAAGCAAGGAGGGCATTCTTTGGAGTGCAGCAAGGCAATAGCAAGCGACTGATGTACGACAGAAAGCACGTTTCTCGATGTAGCCAACCCAGTTAGTGCCCCTGCCATGTCATACCAGCTGAAGTGTCATGCATCTCCAGCAGCTAACTGATTTGTGAAGCAGCCGTCTGTCACTCGTTTCTGGAAAACTGGAAATTTCCCAAGAGAAACGTGTAAGGCATATATATATGATGTTTTCATAAAGACAGCGGGGAGATTTTTCAATATCTTGCTCTGCTTTCGTTCAGGACCATGACATGACATACTCCGGTCTGTATCTGGAGAATTTGAAGCCTCGCAGTCTGACATTTGGGCGCTTCCCAGATCAAGCCGAATAGGACACGTGGGGAAAAGAATACCATGGATGGCAGGCATTGTGGGCACATCGTGACTGGAAATTCCCTTCCGTCCACCACCCTTCCTCGTGTTGACAAGGGCTATATCCAGCGTCATCCAGCACGAATCACCAGATGCACGAACACTATGAAAACGATGTGATGCCCAAACTTGCCACAACAAAGCACCCATGCCTACATTCAATGAGTCATAAACCTCGAGGAAGCCTCGTAAAGTTCAGGTGATTGTCGTCGCTGGAGAGAGTCTCATGTCTGCAAGGTGCCGGCAGGCATCAGCGGTAGCTTGCGGTCAGTAAGCCATGACCAGGAAACCGAACCCACCCATTACGTGCGCCAGGGCCAGCAGGAGCCGTTTTCAGTAGCTGATGTACATGCAGAGGGCTGCTGCGTGTGATAAAAAGAGGGGTAAACTGGTTGGCAACCTGTATGCGACTTGGAAGCTCCACGGGCATGATCCATATGGATGGATGTATGTACCCTTATCCTGCCTGCTAATATCGAACCAAGCCGCAGCGCAGCACAGCCTACAAAGCAAAAGCGGGATAACCTGCTGTTCATGCATGGGAGGGGATGAACTGGGGCATTATTGGATAGAATGGGCTGATACCCGCAGCCGTGCTAGTCGCTAGCTATACAGAAGAAGAGGTGGGCTGGTGCCATCAGCGAAAAAACGTTACCAAACGTCTGATACCCCAGCAAATAATAAGCTTGGAGAGCGTATTAGCTTCGGCTAGATATGCCTGGCTAATAGAGATACGACCCATACATTTGGGCTTCCAACATTGAAGCGTTCAGACTCTCGAATGCTTCGTCTCTCTCAATCAAAATCACCAGCTGATAAGGCAGGAGGTTGAGACGGCGCAGATCCCACGTGATTTCCTTAACTACTACAAAAGGAGGATCGCTTAGTAATTCGCCAAAGGGAAGTTAAAAAAGACATCATGAAAGACGGTTAATTTGGCCGACTTAATATATTTTGATTTCCAAGGGAGAACGACCCATGCAGGGCTCACTGCTGAATCCTATATTAATTGGACCCCATGGCCTTGCCTCCTGTCCAATGGGATGAGTTGGGATCAAACAAGCAGCGTCATACGCACGCCAGATGCTCCAGTGGTGGCATATCTAAATCATGACCCCGCGGCGCAAGGCGCGACCCAGTAGCCGGTCAGGCAGCCTTCCTCTACTTAACTCCTAAGAAGGATTGTGATTCCATGATCGTTCATTAAAGATATACGTGGCGGTGGCGAATTCCGTGGTTGTATCTTCTTCCAATTTGGCACATCTTCCACTTGGGAACTCAAAAGGGGTATCATGGCTAGACTGGAGATCATATATCATACATACCCCTCATTTTAAGCCCCCAGGACTCATAACCGACAATTCGAAACACCCTTACCATTAAAATTCGGGGCTTCCTCATCTTTCTCTGGAGCTTGAACAGGGGTATACGGCGAGCTGGAGCTGATCGTGGCCAACTGCCTTCCTCCATGCCCCCCACTGAAATGTTGGCAGGCGGTTTCTGGGATGCTTTATGATACATGGCACTGGTTATGAGACTGCAAAGGAAGAAATAGAAGTTAGAGAGCGGCCTCGGGACGATAATAGAGCAGAGCCTCATGCTAGCTGGCAAAGATGAGAGTATTGGCACGACGTATACCAGAAATCTTATGCTCACTAAGACTAAATCTGGGATATTAAAACCCATGGAAACGGGCAGCAACAGGGTGTGAGTCAAATTGAAAACAGCACCAAATACACGTATAACTGGTCATCCCGAAATACTATCCCATAGGAATCATGCATGGCCAAGCAAATAGCTGATTTACCGCTGGCCATACCACCTTCCAATGCACCGATTACCAGGGTGGTGTGTAAACATATCTTGCACCACGGCAGTTCCACTACCATTTGAAGATCAACTTCCGTGATAGGTCAAACACCAATTTCATGCTCGTGACTCACGGCCGCCTCACTCTGCTGTGACAGTAGGTGGAGCCTCCCAATGGCGGAGCATCAATTGCAGTGCTCGCGTCCATTCCCCAATGAGGACATTTGCAAGTTTTTCGATATTTGCAGCGTTCGGTTGGCAGCCGCCCCACATTTCGGGTTTAGCAGCGATAGCCCATGCGTGTTTTGTGATAAGTTGTCTTGCGCCAAGAGCTTTAGCAATTATATTTCAAAACGCATCGGTATAATTGCGGGGCTTCTACAGAACTTACTGGTCGTGAACTTTTTGCAAAACTCGCCAGCAGTAGTTCCAATTGTGGGCACTATCCGGATCGCTGATGACGAACCACTTGGCCTCGTCTAAACACTCTGAGCTGAACGGATAATCTTTTGTCAAACCCCTCAGCTCGCTGAGAAGGTTATTCGAGTTGACGTAGTAGACCCATGCACTCGTCATCGGCTCCGTGACATCTGGACTGTCGATTTCTTCAAAAATCTTCTCTATCCGCCGAAGTTCAGTAATCGTATTGACACGATGAGAACGAAGAGATTGGATGAGTTGTTCTTTATCGTGCTGCATCTTGAAAAATATGTAGAAGGTGGCACAAAGGTACGGGTTAGTGAGGGCACTCGGAACTGAAAGAGTATAAGGGGCTGGCGGGACTGTTTGGATATGGACTGTGAAGTCTGGTAGCAAATCAAGAGGATTCAACCCCGGGGATATGCCTACATATATAAAGCCCATACTCGTTGCATTTCCCCCGAAGGACGGCCAGCTGCTGCGGAAAGACGATCTAGGAAACATGAGGAGCCGCGACGAGCAAGTTATGACTTGAGTGATACAGCGAATAGCGAATCAGATAATACGGCGGGCCACATATATGCCGTTCTGTGTTAAGTGGGTGGATAGAAGCTCACTTAATTTCGTTTTATAGCCGCAGGAGCCGCAGTGGCATTTCTGATCCAGAATCCCATAAGCAGCAAAACTTGCCGCCGACAATGGGGTCTATCACAGTCTGCTGACTCTCCATGCGGGAATCTTACACCATCTAGAAACCTCCACCGGCAGTGCCTGGAGATGGGCATCATCTTCGGGAACTCGTGCATAAATGGAAATTATCCACAAGCATATCTGTCCATCATGATTTCATAATGGGAATAAAGTCGAGGGGGTACCTGGCATCTACCTATGTCCTCGTTTCAGAGTGCCCAATAGGAAACCAACCCTCGTTGCGGGGGATGTTGACTCCACGTTTTGCTATTCTGCTGTGTACTGCAGTTTATCATCATGTAGTACAGGGTACAGCGTTCTATGGATGCGGGGCTGAGCATTGTGACGCTATCATGCCATAAGCATGAGGAAGGGTGGCGTGCGTAAGTCACTGCTGTAGAAGAGAAAGAAGACACCTCGACATACCATAAAGTGAATGAAGGTCAGGAATGCGCTGACAAGCAGCTCCTTTTTGCTCGGCTAAGGGATGGCAATATGACTAAGCACCACTCGGGTACTATTCCCGAAACGGCAAAAGCGCAGATCATGCTCGGCAAGCGAAAAAAAGCTCTGATCTGATTAGATCGCGGATAACTAGCGCCAAATCCTGATTTGCCGCTGAAATCTCAAAATGGCGGAACTTTCTTCCAGCAGCTTCTTGCACCACCGACACGACGCCTTTTGTTCATCTGCTCGCGTTTCAAGACAGAACGACCATGACTGTGGACTGCTACATCGCAAGCGAAGATTCATGACGCCTGACACGCCCAGGAGGCGGTGTATCTTTTCGCGATCGACTGAAGCGAACGCCAAAATTCCATTCCACGCTCACACCACCCCGCTATCCCGCAGCTGACTGCACACGCAAGCTTAAGTGGCCAGCTGGAGTCTTGCACGACTATGACAGCCACTGATCGTGAGCCCCCGAAACGGGTCCCGTCGACGGAGCACTACCAGACCTTTGC
Source organism: Arthroderma sp. MBC 929 (assembly GCA_030789285.1). NCBI lineage: Eukaryota > Fungi > Ascomycota > Eurotiomycetes > Onygenales > Arthrodermataceae > Arthroderma > Arthroderma sp. MBC 929. The sequence goes on along the minus strand of JARJUX010000002.1, from coordinate 297,199 downwards.
TACACCACCGCCCAAGTCCTCCGGCCACCCTTTTTCTAGAAATTCAACCTCTTCTAGTATCCATCCCAATGACGCTGCCGATGACACAGAGAATGTGCCGGCTACGCCGATACCCGTCAGACAAATGGCAGTTCTTGCTTTCATTGCCCTGTGTGAGCAAACTGCCTTCAACTCGATCAGCCCATACCTGCCGTCCATGGCTGCGTCGTTCCCAGGAGTACGCCACAGCGAGGTTGGAATGTATGTCGGGACAATAGCATCTGCGTTTGCCCTAGCACAGTTTGCCACAAATTTCTTCTGGGGCTGGCTCTCGGATCATATCGGGCGGAAGCCTGTCATCCTTCTCGGAACAATCCTTACGGCGGCGTGCTTTCTTGCCTTTGGCTTTTGCAAGACGTTATGGCAGGCAATTCTTGTGCAGACTTTCATGGGCATAGTCAATGGGAATCAAGGGGTCGTTTCTACCTGTCTGGGAGAGATCACCGACCGAAGCAATCAGTCTAAAGCTTTCACCTATCTCCCTGTGATCTACGGTATTGGTGGCATCACGGGTCCGATCCTTGGGGGTCTGCTTGTGGCCAAAGAGCCGAACCTTGACGAGGAGTATCCATATCTTGCTCCTAATCTTGCTTCAGCGGCAATTCTGGTTATAGACTTTATTGTGGTATCTGTCTTCTTGGAAGAAAGTGTCGAAAACGCCAAATTCATGCTTGAAATACGCAAGAAATTCCGGGATTTATTCACATGGATTTGGCAGTTTACAAGTTCAACGAGACCAGCTTACATGAGAAATTATGCCGAGAGTGATTTTGCAACGAACCGACGGCGTCGCAGCTCCCATGATGATTCAGACAGTGACTCTGTTGCTACTATAATGCCTCTCCTTCATAGCCGCGGTCATGACATATTGAATCGCGATGAGGTGTTTAATAGGGATATGATCCTATTACTACTTACGTATCTTATTTTCGCACTTTCCAACGTTTCGTTCAACTCCCTCTATCCGATTTTTGTTCAATCCCCCGCTCCTATCGGCCGCGATTTCAACACTCGGGAGACGGGAGCCACTCTTGCGTTCGCCGGCGTCGTCACAATTATCTTCCAGATTTGCATATTCGGCAAACTACGGCACAAGATGGGAAATCGCTGGTCTTACCGTGCCGGTCTACTTGGATTTGCCGTGTCGTTCTTTCTCATGCCGTTCATTGGCTATAAGGATGAAGCAGGCCGCAATGGGAATATCTCTCCACATTACCTTTATGTTACAGTCGAGGTTTGCATTGTACTTTTGATCAAGACAGTCGCCACCGTTGGTGGTCTAACAAGTGCGCTTCTCTTGGTTAGTATCACTCCCTTTGGTTTTCAACCTGACCTTGTCATTCACCCTGACTGTTGAAAAATATACTAACACTTATCAACCAGATAACCAATTCGGCTCCGGACCATGTTGTCCTTGGTTCTTTGAACGGTCTCGCACAGACACTTTCGGCGGCCGGACGCGCTGCTGGCCCATTCCTATCTGGCAGTCTATTCTCACTAGCGACAAAAGTCAAGATAAAAGGCGAGGCGCTTGCGTTTGGCGTCTTTGGCGCTGTGGCCGTCGTCGGCTTCCTACTCAGTTTTGGGATACGTTCCCCCAACCTGGAGGATGACGCATGGTGCGAAGACGATGATGACGAACGAAGCAAATCCGGCGATGACGATGACGATGTTTAATGACGATTAAAGAAATGAAGATATACCGAACTCAGCTATGGGGACCCTTCCCAGTTGGGTCTATTTTGGTGGGATGGTTGCATCCCAGGCGTGTGTTTTGATTTTATATAAAACAAAGGGGTTTCGGCAAAAGCGAAAAGTTCAGGTTCGATTAACGACTTGTTAGCGGGTTAGAATTATGTAAATAGATTTCGTTTTCTCTTGCTGGGCTTCAATCTCATCGTTGAAGTTTCGCGAGCATTTGTAGATATGGATTGGCATTGAAAAAGAGCTTATGAGACATTTGTACACAACACTCGCTCAGATCGTATGGCAACACAGTAAAGACCACACTCTCGTCTGGCGCGTGGTTATATGAAATATCTAGGATGTATACAAGCACTTGGTTGATATGTTCATTGCAAAAGAAAAGTTCATTGATTCATGGATATAATCTAGTAAGCTCAAGCACTAGCCTTGCTCTTCAAGACCAGCACGAGGTCAAGTGGCATAAACATAATCCGTCTAGAAAGTGTCATGGCCTCGCCATACGAGGCTGCACGAGTATCTAATAAGCCAATGGCTGAGTAAGTTAGCTTTAGTCCAACACAACTAAGGTGAAAAGGAAGCCTGTAGGTTTGGAGTCTTCAGCGATCTTGGTGATTTGGGAAATATCAGCGCCCGGAGGCATCATATACTATCTAGTGCATTTGGGTATCATCACAGACAAAAGCAACGCCTAAAAGAAAGCAGGAGTGTCGTACCATGATGAAGCTAGATAATGGCGAGAAGGCAGAAATTGGCCTTGGTGTTTACCTAGAATCTGAATACCAATTGTTAGCACATGGACTATCAAACTCGATGGCATAAACAGAGTATATTGATGAACAAAAAATCAGAATATGTAAGAAGTGACTATCATTTGCCTTCATTGCTTAAGAAACCCCGGCGAGGGTTTCACAATGAGGTGTCAACCGCAAATTACCGCATCATTTGAGTGGGAAACGCAAGGAGAGAGCTTCAAGCTACTTACCAGTTAGCATCAACAGACAGTCGAGATGGCATTACATTGCAGCCATAGCTATTATTCACAGCGCGAAATCTGTGATGAAGAAAAGTTTTGGGGAGAAAAAAAAAGTTCCAAAAGATTTTTATGGATGGAGAGTCGAAGTGGCGCTAAACCCGATTAGTCAACCCTACGACGCTAACGGTAGCTTAAGCGAGCACCTTTTGTGGGCAACGCCAGAAACTCATGAAATTCGCGATCTCCGTGTGGTAATATCGACAACGACAATTCGACAACTTTCCACCCCATCAACACCCTTAAGGACCGGTGGATTGTAAGCGCCCTCTTCTTGACATCCTCGACTCGTTTGCAACTCCGACTAATAAATCTCGCGCAGGACCTCTTCGCCATGTCTCAGATCGAAATTTCCGCTTCGTCATGGAAGCTCGTCGAGGTCGGCAGAGTGGTGCTGATCCGAAAGGGCGCATCTGAGGGAAAGCTGGCCGCTATCGTCGAAATCATCGATCACAAACGCGTACGTTTTGAAAATGGAGTTTTGGGACGGATTGTTTTGAAGGGACTTGCATTCTAAGATAATATCTATAGGTCCTGGTCGATGGTCCCTCCGGCGAAGAGACCAAGATCGCTCCCCGACAAGCCATTGCCCTCTCCCAAGTCACACTCACCCCCTTCGTTATTCCCAGACTTCCCCGCGCTGCTGGAACCGGCCCAGTGAGGAAGCTGTGGGCAAAGGAGGAGATCGATGCCAAGTTCGCCAACAGCGGATACGCAAAGAAGAAGGACCAACAAGAGCGAAGACGCAACCTGAACGACTTTGAGCGCTTCAAGGTCTTGAGACTGAAGAAACAGGTGTGTTCCGCCATATATTGAATATCCCTTTTTTCTACATTGCGGGGTTTCAGTATTCCTGGATAATGTGTCTATGTCACGATGGAGGGTATATTTACTGATATGATGTTTACAATTTAGGCCCGTTTCGCTGTCCAAAAGACACAGGCTAAGATCCGCGCCTCCGCATAAACGGAGAACGGGTTGTGCTTTGTGAGGGTTAGACTGGGGTAATGGGATTCTTCTGCGCACACGGAAAATGGTGAATGAAGGCTTTCCATTCAAAAAATTCCAGCTGTAATCAGTTTATATGAGGAATTGAGGACGGCATAATGTTCAATATTTTTTTATCCATTCAACGGGAAACTGGAGGCATATATCTTCCCCGGTTGGGCTTGTTGTAGATGGTTTACGAAATTACCAGAGAACGTTCCATGCAGCGGTTATGATATTCATCTGTAATAAATACGAATATAGAAAATCGCTTGCAACCCGTTTGCTTCAGATCTGTAGACTTCAATTACCCCAAACTACGTTCTCTTTGTACGTCATGGGTTTCTTGCGTTGGATTAAATGAGTAAAGCGTGCTTTGGTGGTTTTTTGGGCGGTTGTGTGCCAGAAACCTCGCTAACGGGATTCGGTCAACCACATCGAACATCAAGTTCACACATCTGTAACCAAGCCAACCAGAACACACGACTCGCCGTCTATCACCGTCGCACATTCCTCCATCTCACCCTTTAGGTATGTTATTTCGTGTCTTTGATGGTCCAATCTCACTCGATCGACCCCATATTCGGCCTTTTCCCGCTGCGCCCTCCCACTTCAACCCACCCACTAATTGACAGCAAGCGTCTAGAAACATGTCGAACCCACGAGTAGAAGAACTCCCGGACGAGGAAGTCCCCAAGACCACCGTCGAGGATGCCGGTGACAGCTCCGAATCTGAGGCCGAAGCTGGTGAGGAGCCAACCATCCCAGGTGGTGCCGCAGTTACTGTCCACTCCCGCAATGAGAAGAAGGCACGCAAGGCCATTGGCAAGCTCGGATTGAAGCATGTTCCTGGAATCACCCGTGTCACCCTCCGCCGACCCAAAAACGTGAGCACCTATGACCCCAATACCCAGTGGTTGAGATACGTTGAGCCAAGCGACTGATGTTCAATACTATCCAGATCCTCTTCGTTATCAACCAACCTGACGTCTACCGATCCCCCTCCAGCAACACCTGGATGTAAGTCAATTCTTACTCTGATATATGCGCTACATTAGTTGGGTTCCTTTCCAAAAACTAACCGGCCATGTTTAGCATCTTCGGTGAGGCCAAGATTGAAGACCTCAACTCCCAGGCACAGGCATCCGCTGCCCAGCAACTCGCCGCCAGCGAAAACGCCGCTGCCGCTGCTAGTGCTGAAGCCCCCGCCGCTGGCCAGCCCGCTGCCGAAGCTGAGGCCGAAGAAGCACAAGAAAGCGAACCAGAGGATGAGACTGGCATTGAAGCCAAGGATATCGAGCTGGTTATGGCCCAGACCGGCGTATCGAAAAAGAAGGCCATCAAGGCCCTCAAAGAAAGTGGTGGTGATATCGTGAATGCCATCATGGCCGTGAGCGAATGATGACCTGCGATGAAACCTAACCATGACTTCTTTTCTCCCTCCCCCTCTTCCCATGCCATGTACTAGCCAAAAAATAGCGGGTTTACCTTTTCTTGATGCTTAAAAAAAGAGGCAATTTCGAAATGTAAAAAATTTTCCCGGATGGCGCAGAATCTAGTATGCACAATTCACGCATCTTTTTGACTGGCTACAGTTTGATTCCTGAACTATGAGGAGATCATTTCATTCCTCATCTAGCCACTTTTGCCTCCTTCATCCCTCCATCGTGACGATACCAGGCAGTTGCCTTCAGTAAACGCTTGACATGATATCCATCGCTACTCGTTGAAATACGGAGTTCCCCGTTCATAAGCAACGGTGCCCAACACGAAGTTACCTCATGTTCAACTCCGTCACTCCTTTTCTGTAACAACCGGCGCCTCGTAGCCGATTATCTTGCCCCTCGGTGTTCTAATCTAGCTTGCCCTCTCTGTCCATAAATTCCGCTGTTGTAAGTGATGATTAATCCATCTTTCAGGCAGCACCCCACACTACCTGCGCAAGAACCACACACGATCGATGACATTCCTAGCTTACAATATAATGCGCCATCTAGGCCTTTGTTTTCTCGATTCTATTCCGTTATTTGCCGTGCTAGTTCTATATACTCATGGCCAAGCCCGTTGACAGTGACAAATACCATGTCGGTGATCGTTGGCCGAGGCTTCATCCCGTGCCAGGACAGGATAAAATAACCTACTTTTGCGACCATACGGAAGAGAAGAGCCGTTCGTGTCCCTGAAACCACTCCGCTGGGGTTTGTTGACTCCTAGTGACGGTTGAAGATATGATATCCGCTTGGTATGTCGCTGGCTAGTGTAGAATTGGCATAGTAAATGGAAATGTATTCTCCGGCTATATTCTAGATTTGGGCAGTTCACCACGGGATCAAATTTACTCTCGCTATCTACCACTGAGCCATAGTCTTGTAAATAATTAATCGTCGACCAAAGAAACATACCTATCCTTAGGCAGTTCTACCAGGCGAGATATCTACTATGTATGAGGTTGTCCCTTTTCGTGTGGTCACGTGCACATCACATGACCTAAGCGTCAACAAGTCTGTTCTGGTCAACACTTCGAGATAGCGAAATTACCCTCCCTTGTGTCAATCATCCCGCATTCCACTTCCACAATGGCTGTATCCGTAAGTCTGTCGTCATGCCAGTGACTGAGAGAGCATTTCTCTATTTGCTTCTCTCAGCTGAGCCGTCAATTCCGGTGCTGACCATTCATTAGCGCAGCGCTGCTCTCAAACTCGATTGGGCCAAAGTGTCCAGCGCCCTCGGGCTCCGCGGCCAAACGGCTGCTTCCCTCCAAAGCTTCAAGAAGCGCAACGATGACGCTCGCCGCAAGGTGCAAGTCCTTTCCGAGGCCCCCCAAACCGTCGACTTCGAACACTACCGTGGCATCCTGAAAAACACCGCTGTCATCGACCAGATCGAGCAACATTTCAAGACCTTCAAGCCCGTTACCTACGATGTGAACAGACAGCTCAAGGCCATTGAGGCTTTCGAGGCTGAGGCCGTCAAGGGTGCCGAAGCGACCAAGGGCAAGGTCGAGATGGAGTTGGCCTCCTTGGAGAAGACTCTCGAAAACATCGAGACCGCTAGACCATTCGAGGATTTGTCGATCGTATGTAACCCCGTCACCCTTGCAAAGAAAAAAAAAATCAGAACACTGCTGTTCTTTGTCATGTGCAATTGTTACTATTGATACTTGATTGCCTTGCTAATGCCTGCTATTTGTGCGTTAATAGGACGATGTCGCTGCTGCCCAACCCGAGATCGACAAGAAGACCGCCCAATTGGTTTCCAAGGGCATCTGGATGCCACCAGGCTACAAGGTATGTTCAATTTTCCCTGACCCCCTTCGGATATTATTATGGTTAGCCTTTACGTGGGAACACAGTGCTGACGCATGGTGGCGTTTGTGCAGGAAAAATTTGGCGATCTTTCCTTCTTGTAAGCCCGTATACATGGCGGCACTACTGTGCTCAGATATCAAGTTCATTTTCCATGTGTATTTGGTATTGCAAAAACTGTATGAGGCTTCCAGGTTGCTCCATGCGTTATTGGGGGTCGGTATCTACTCTAAATGTATAGAATTGAGTGTCCGAAATAGAAGAGTGTATTTTTGATGTTGCCTTGTTCGAGAGTAATTGATATTCCGTATAAATACAAACGATATACAAATTTCTCGTCTTGATGGTGAATTTGACTGGCGGTCGGGCCTCTTCCAGAAGGACTTGATAGGCTTGTAGCAGCGGGCGAAACAGGATATCCTGCACGTATCTCTACATCAGAACTAATTCACTCAATTCTATGCGGCATTTAGACCGTGGCTAGGGGTGTATAAGAGAGAAATCCTGTCTGTGATACGGTACCTGGGGCAGCCGTAGGCCGTCGATGGATAGTTGGATACGGCAGCACAGTGGCCAACTGACAATATGATACAAGCAGATCATTAGCCCCGAACTAGAGCGTTCCACACCCTTAAAATATGTAACTGTACATGGACGCCGTCAATGGTGGTAAACAACGACGTTGGGAGACGGACCCGACAGTCAGGTTCGGCGGTGGTTTGTTGGTGTGACCATCCTTGCACAACGACAAAACACATCCCAGGCGACCGGGTCCGCCATCTCTTTGCTTCTTTGCTTCTTCAGGCCTTCTAAGTTCTTCCTCACCCAGAGCCGTGGGAAAGGAAGATCGATCATGATGGAGACTCTAGTTGAGGCTTAATCTTAAAGGACCTATATGTGCGTGTTTCGTGCTTCATCCTTCTCATCATCTCCATCTACGAAGTCTAACATTTCAGCTAACAAAGGGACAGGAAGAGGACGAAGCTGTCTTCGTCTGCTTCATGATGGCCCATTAGGAGGGCTGATCGGCCTGTCGTTGCTTTTTCCTCTATCCCTCCTTCGGTGGTGACTCTGTCTCTTCGGAGTGTCTCCCTCTCGTTAGACTATATCATGTCAGCGGTGGTGGCGTCCCGTCTACGCTATACGACCTGGTGGCCATTCGTGTGAACCAGGCTGAATAACCTAACGCCCTCCCCGAAGCGACTAGATGGAATCATGGAAACAGGAATAAGATGGTCTGGATGGGGATTTGATCGCATTGCTAACCTATTTTTACTATGTATGACCTGAACTTTACGGGTTATACACTTTTTTTGAAAAAAAAAAAATCCCTTTCTTTCTTAGTTTCGGCTGAGCCTTTTGCTAACGTTTTAACCATATACTCCGGATTCCGGCAATAACTGACACAAGATTCAGCTCTATTCCCACTCGGCTCGAGTCAGACGGCACAGATACTTCCAGGCTATGAAGTTCAATGCGACGTGTCCCTGCAAGGTTTCTGCAAGCTCTGGGTTAAATAAAAGTCAAACAGGGACAGAACAAGCAAACCCAGCCCCCGAGCATCCACGACGGTGGGTAGGGGAAGGGGTAGAGGGCCAAATAGAGAAACAAAACCCGCCGTCCCCGCTGCGATGTTTGGTTCCGATCTGGCATTTGAATACCGAACTGCATCCTAGCAAGAGATCATAAGAGCGAAAAAAAGGGGACCCCGCATTAGCATCGTCAACAATTAAATGATGCGGATAAAAAATACCCCCCTGATATGGGATTTATTTTTACTTTATCCCACCATTAAGTCTCTGCATCCACTCGTTCGGCGATTGGTTTCTAACCCTGGGATTCCTTAGTATTTTTTTTATGTCTCTGTTTCCCTTGTATATATACACAATACCGCAATTCACCATCTTTCTTTCCATTGTCAACAAACGGCTGATCAGGTACATATCTTTGCTCGGCCCTCCCGGTGGGTAGCTGCTTCTATTTTTTTTATACTTACTTCAGTTTCCCCCCACTTCATGTTGGGATCCATCTTGTGAGGAAGCAGCTATATATTCTTCTCAAGACGTGTGAAGATCAGATGCAACCCCTTATCCCTTCCTTTCCAGCGCCATATCCCATATCTCGCCATACTACTGCGCCGAGGTGGACCGAACCCCCTCCCATTATTGTATGAGAAGTGCAAGTTTCCCCTATAAACAGGCATCAGGCGCATCCTTATGCTCTGTGAATGGATATATCTATACCCATCAGTTTGGTTCACCTCTTCTCCTTTCAACTTTTCTTTTTACTATTTCCACGACCTCTTCCGTTTCCACAACGCACAGCACAACCTTTTTCAATATTCACTCTTTCTCTCATCTCTTATATCGATCCGTGAATGGAACTACATACCAAGCTGGCCGGTCGTGCACCGCTCGAGCGCCTCCCCACTGAGCTTCTTCATAAAATATTCTTCCAATGCCTGGATCTCAACCTCCCTCGAGCCTCTCTACACCTAGCCTCAGCCTTATCCAACCAGACCATCTACACCTGGCTGATCCGTCTAGCCTTCTCGAGCAACAACCCATCTTCCCAAACAGGCTTTTTCACTCACCCTTTTCTCCCATTCGATTACTTCTCCCTGAACTCCACCCAGAGGGCTGAGCTGCAGACTGAAATCCTCAAATGCCGCTGGTTCACTACATCTCTCATTCGAAGATGTCAGCGAGAATACGTCGAACACGTCATAGCGCAGAAATGTCTACGCCTCAACATGTCTGCAAGGGACCGTGCCCAGTTGCATAATCTCGACCAATTCTGGCAAGACATGGACCGCTTCGACCCCTCCCCGCATGGTCGAAGGGGAAAGGGGGACCTGACGATACCAGCCCAAGATCCAGAAACGGGAAATCCACTGAAGATAACTATCTGGTTTAACTTTGGAGCCGTGCAGATCAGAGAACATAGCCCTGTGCGTCATGACACGGATATATTTCGTCTACCGTGTAGCAGCGGCCCGACAGAAACAGCACGGATGCCTGACAAATTACTCACGGCGCCTTGGACCGAAGAGAAAATTGAGCTGCTCACCTTACTATCTTCAGAGGCATATGTGGATTTAGACGACAGCTTTGAGCGCTCAAAGGTGATATTACGAGGGCTGATCCAGGAACGTGATATCGATACCTTCCGGAGGTTACTATCAATGCACCTCCGCGTCAAGCTCTATGGCTACCCACTACGCTGGCCTGTTCGTCCCAACCATTTCAGATTAGCAGCGAGATGTGCAGAGTCAGATGACGATCCGTTCCTGAGACTCTTGTTCGAGGAACGACGGGATGAAATCCCCGTTAATGATAAGCCGATACGCGCCCTTTGGATGAAGTACGATCGACGGAATTCGCGCTGAGTCATGGTTCCCTGATGGTCTCCTGTTTTTTTTTTTTGACTTCTTTTGGGACCAAAAGTTTCTAATTCTCATTTTCATACATGGAGTGCCGTTGTACGATTTATCTCGTTGCATTTTGTTTTGTTTTGATGATGGTAATGATGTTCATGATGGCGATGCCTCATACAGTGTCTCTTTGTCTTTTGGCGAATACAAAATGCATTTTACTGGATGGATGGAATGGGTATTTTGGGGGATAACTCATATTGTATCTAAGATATACACCATTAAAAGCTAAAATGAAGTGTTGATGCAGTGCATGGAGAGTGGTTTTAGGGATATGTATGTTATGAAGATGCAAATGCAGATGCAATAAAACCAAGCCATAAAAAATCAAGGAGATGGTGTAAAGCGAAAAATATCTGAAAGCATTATGTCGTAATCGTACAGTCATTAGGCGTAGGGCGTCGAAATAGTCAATGAAGAGGAGCTGAGAAAAAGAAAAAGAAAAAGAAAAAGAAAATGGCGCAACTGAGAGCAAAGAAAAGAGGAGGTGGCGATACAGAAAGAACTGTTGCAGCCTTGCCTTCTAGAAATTTTCGTGTTGTTTGATCAAAGGACAACAATGCCTGGAGGGAAAAACAATAAATGTGGGCGGCGATAATTATACAGGGTATCTCATATTGAAGCACAGCGAAGAGAGAAAGCAAAAAAGAAAAAAAAGGAGAAGAGAGAAAAACATGCACTCCTGACTCAGATCAGAACATGAATGCACCGTCAGGAAGGCTTGTATTGGCAATCTGAGCAATCCATGGTTCGAAAGCTGACTTTCCCAAGGCCTTCTGAGTAGTTGCGCAACAGCATTCTAAACGACACGGCATCTTGCCATTATAATCGCACCCGAGCTTATTAGGACCGACCATGCCACAGACGAACAGCGGCCGTTTCCCTTCCTCAACGTCACGCCTACGTCTCGGAATATCGGTGAGAAGGTCAAGAAGCCAACTCGAAAAGTTGGGTTGGGTTTTGCACAATCTCATGGCCCAACCGGTGACCTCTGGGTTGTCATAAGGAACCGATTCGGCATTTGCACGCAAGAGAGTTTTGAAGATTTCAGGATCGAGGTCGTTACGGACGACGGTGAGGAAGTGTTGTGCTGGGATGTGATATGGCGGTGGATATTTGTCTTTGAACAATGGGAAGGAAGTGGTTCGGTAACAGTGTTCTTCGAACTCGAGAAGAGATGCGAGAGCGTTATAATTATCCTCCATGATGGCAGTGTGGACACCCTCGTGCAGAACATCCTGAGAAAATGGGACGCCCAGTGGTTCCTGGCTCTTTATTGGTACCATGAAGGAGCGTAGGTACTTGAAAAACTCCGTCTTCTCCTCCGTCCAGGGCTTTCCGTCGATGAACTTATCAGGTATAACCAAGACGCGAAGGGGGTACATGGATTTCCCAGGGAAAGATGGCGTCAGGAAGCTGACGGCAAACAGAACTTGGCTGAGGTCCAGATGGCCTTTTACTTCGTCAAGATACCAGCTTGGAAGGACGTATTCAATCTTCTCCGCAATCCTCTCAGGCATAACCTCAATATAACCATTATCACACTCCAGATATTCTCCTCGGAGGACAGACAACTCCACCATATCCTTGAAGCAGGACCGCACAAGCTTGAACGTACACCAAGCAGAAGTGAGAACGCCGTGCTGAAGTCTCTTCTTGTCTTGCAGGGTAAGAGGTTTATATTCGATTGGGCGAAATATTTTGGCAACTGCTTCGTCTGATATATTGCAATTCGGGTTTGGATCATGCCACAACGCGTAAATTATCAAAATACGGTAGAGGCGGGGGTTTGATAGCAGAGACGCAATATAAGGTGAAGCTCGCGGAAGGTTGATTTCCAAACATTCGAGGAAGATTTGCTCAATCAGTTCGGTCGGAAGTGACTCCAAGGTAGATTCCCTCGCAGGTTTACCCACCGTGGTCTTAGACGGTTTGCATGACCTGCGAAACTTGCTTCGTTCCACCGAAAACTTTTCAGACTCGATAACCCAGAACTTTCGTGACTCGGTATTATTTTTGGTGGTATTCCCTTCCTGAAGGTCATCCTCAACGATGCGCTCAAGTAGCTCGTCTTCGTCGGTATCTGCAAGCGTTTTGGCTGAATCTTTTGCAGCGTCAACACACATCTTCCTAAACTTCACGGGGTCTACATTCTTAGGACGCCTTTTGCCACGGACACGAATGGGTGTCTTTTTGTCCTTGATAAGAAGTTTGGGATTCACAGTCGCGTTCCTCGGAGCCATTAAAGAAAGTTTGCACGCGTCAGTGCAAAAATGTGACAAAAAGAAGACAGAGCTCTTGAGGAAACTTGGATATCAGTTTTGATAGCAGGGATAGGAATTTTCAACCAGGCGATAAGAGGGTGCCAACGAGCGAATGAAGGGAAAACTTTTGAGAGAAGATAGGAGAAGAGAATAAAGGAAATGATGAAAAGGAAAAAGGAGAAGAAAGATGAAGTAACAGAGGAGAAAGACTGTGTGAAGCTTCACTTTTCTCCTTCGCTTCATCTTGTCAAGAGATTCACTGGCGATAACGAAGCTCTTATCGCCACGTGAGGCATCTGTCGGGGAAATATTCATGCGCACTCCGGAAAACCGTTGCAGCGGACCCTGAGTGACGTCACAGCTGTCTAATGCATTTGAACACGATCTAGAAACGAAGAAATCCTGACAGGGAGATATGACATCTCCTCTATGACGTTGAGATCAACAGAGGCCTTGACAATTTGCACATCCGCGACTGCTATTGGCTCACACAAGCACTTGTCATGACCTGTCCTCAGGGTCAGGGATCGGGAGATGTAAAAAGCAGCTTGTAACAATCGTCATTAAGCAGATATCTTGGATGCTTGAACATGGAGACATGTCTATATAAGAAGTGGTTGCGATAGGGAATTCACTTTTTCATCTTCAACTCAGAATCAAAAGACTTCAAAAGAACCACCACATACTCCAAACCCACAGTGGTAAACAAGAATTCGAAAGCATAATTACTCTGTTTCTATTTCAAACTTCAAATCGAACCAAACTTCTCTCAGGTCCCCAAGTTAATCCTATTCCCGGCAACTCGAACAAAAAAAACCTCACAATGGGCGCAGTCGTTTCCTGTGTAAGCTGGACCATACCCACCTGTTAATCAAAGCCAGACTAACATCTACATAGTTCGTCGGTGCCCTCCACGCCGTCGGTGACTGTCTTATGACCATAGTAAACAGCATCGGTGCCGTCTTGACCACCATCGTCAGCGGATTTGTCGCCATCTGCCGTTCCCTCATCTCATGTCTGACCTGCGGCTGGTATTCGAGAAGAAGAACCTCTCGAGGAACGGTTAGAAGGTCTGGGATCAAGCGTCATCGCTTTGGGCGGAGACCCATGAGTACTGTTTAATGCTTCGAGGGTTGTGGATGGATTGTGAATGATACCCGAGTTTTTTATGTTTAAGGATTTCCTTTATTGTGTTTCTGAGAATGGAGTATATTTGGTCTATTTTGTTCGTTAAGTGCATGTACCATAGTAAATTCAAGAGATGAAGTATGATTTCAAGAACTCCTGTTACATTTTCGTTGGAAAGGGATGGAGGCCCGAGAATACGGTATAAAATAATGGGTAACTATATTAAGATTGATTTTACATATTTTGTAATATCTTCGCCACTCCCCTCACCTTTCCACCCAGTGACGGTTGATAGCCAGTTTCCACGACCCCTTTACACATTTCCCAGGCACCTCGGCCGTCCTTTTTACCCTGGCCTTTCTGAATGGGGTAGTCTAGTGTTGGGGGAATCTTGGTTTGGATGAGCGGGTACGCATCAACACTGACGGCCTTGAGGTTGCTTAAATTCTTCAACCCTTCTGCGCCCCCAAATCGACCATATCCGCTGCCTTTAACCCCACCAAAGGGTAGTCCTACCGCGTAATAGATGCCGAAATCATTGACCGAGACCATCCCGGCGTGGAGCTCAGAGACGCACCTGTCGACGTCAGAGTTTTGGTGGCCGAAAACGCTTGCTCCGAGGGCATAGTCGGTGGAGTTAGCAATGGAGATGGCGTCGCTCACGGTTTTGGCGCGCATGAGAAGGAATATCGGAGCGAAGAGTTCGGTTTGGGCGATTCGCATGTCGGATGTTACATCAACTAGAAGCGTTGGTGTGAAATAGTGCCCATATGGGTATTTTGGGTGGTTGTATCGTTTACCACCACAGATAAGTTTGGCTCCTTGCTTGACGGCCTCTTCAATGATGGATTCGAGAAAATCGAAAGATCTTGCAGAGATAACGGCGCCAACGTCTGGGGTACTAGATGACTTGCCCAAGGCCACATTCGATTCAATCAAAACAGACCCAAGGTTGAGAGCCTTGATGCGCGGAGAGACAATCTCGAGAAGCTTGTCATAAACTCCTGGTAACGCAATGATTCGCTCTATTCCAACGCAGTTTTGACCCGCAGACTGAAAGACTCCACGCATCATAATTGAGGCAATACTAGATATATCCCTTTGAGTGGCAGGGTCATCAAGTATGATAGCCGGATCTTTACCACCAAGCTCGACAGTGACCGGAACCAGAGACTTTGCGGCAGATTTGCACACCTCGTGAGCTACGGGTTTAGACCCGATGAAGACCAAATGTCGATTTAATTTATGGGACGTGAAGAAGTCCGCATGCTTGGGCAGACACACAAGACTCTGTACCAGGTTCTCCATATGGCCACAGCTCTTGAGGGCTTTTTGAATGATGGTGCAGAAGAAAGCCGAAGACCATGCCGTATGCTCTGATGGTTTCACGATGATGGCGTTGCCTGCGAATATGGCACTGATTACGGGGCTGATAAAGTTATGGAATGGGTAATTCCAGGAAATACACGCAGTGACCACACCTAGGGGCTCGTATCGGACAGTATTCTTTTTATACATCATCAGGAGGTTGGTTGGTCGTCTGTCGGTTTGGAGCGATTTCTCTCCATGATCGATTGTCCATTTCAGCTTTTCCGCAGTCACAAGTATCTCCCCGAAGCAAGCGTCGACTTTAGTTTTTCCCGAATCGAGGCAGCAGGCGGTAACGAGCTCATCTTGGTGTTCGAGGACATATCTATAAGTCAGATACCAACAATGTTAGAGCCTGGCTAAAAACAAGCGCATCCATGTTGTTGCCTTTCAACACTAACTTCAAGAGGGTTCTGAGGACTTGTCGTCGTTGTGCAAACGTAGTTTTGCTCCATGCCAATTGAGCAACTGTAGCGCGATTAAAGGCAAGCTCGATGTCTTCCTCAGTAGCCGGTGTTATCCCGGTTTCATCGCTAAGCAGGCGGCCATCGGCAGGACAATAACTGAGGATTTTGCGCTCGTTCCAGATCTATCCGTGAGATTTGAAGTATTAGTACGTGCTCTGGAAGTGGTCTGTATCCAAGGCTGAAGCAATCTTACACCCTTCGACTGCCCTTCCAGCACGCTTCTGGTGGCCTGATCCACTTCACCCCATGTTCTGCCTTGCCATTCAGGATGCAGTTGGCGTGGCGTGGCAACTGAGAAGCTGATGGCCCTTTCGCGTCGCGCAAGAACATAAATCGATATAAGTTTAATCGCTATCAACGAAGCGAAAATGGCGGCTATCGAACCGAGCAACTGACCAGGGGTGTACCCGTAGTCGGACACCCTCTCGAAAAGGGGCTGGAGGCTACCCATTTCCCTTTGATCTATTGCTTAGCCTTCTTCATGCTATATGAATTATTCTCATGCAAGGAGGTAGATGTGTGAGTAGTTTTATTTCCTCGGAATCGAGATTGTTCTCGGAAAACAGAGAGAAGGGGTGATTTGACGCGGAGCTCGTGTGGGTCGCGTTTATGTTTGGCTTGGCTTGGCTTGATCGCAACGGGGAAAAACTTTTGCCAGCGAGAACAACTTCAACCTCTTTTCACTCAAATATAATTGCATTTGCCTGTTTTCCATTGGACCAATTCCGCAGCGGTTCTAAAACGTATTCACAGACTGACTGTCTAAAAACAAGGTCGGCTCCGTCTAGGGTCGGGTTGCTTGTGGCAAATGTGCCCTCAAGGCATCTTTCCACAATATCGGGATACCAGATAGCGTCTGTGCGACTGTCAAGCCATTCTTTAGCAACATCCTGCCTAGAGCTACGGCTATTATCTAGTTCCAAGCCCGCTTCAGAAGCATAGCTACCCAGGGTTCTCTGGAACCATAACTCTAAGAGAAGGATGCCCAGTTCCACGAGGGAACGCTTCGCGTCGCACAGGTGCGTTGTGTATGCAGGTCGTGGCGCTTTCGAGAAGCTCTGTATTATAAAGGGTCCAGGCATGGCATACGGAAAATGCCATGTTTCCATGTCTCTGAGTTTGCTGCCGCCCCGCGAAAAATAGAGCGACTCGGTAGTCAAGGGCAGTTGGAGCCATGGTGTTGAGATCAATTGCAGTACCGAGGAAGCGACAATATACGAAAGAGATACCCGCTGGATCAATGAACATCGAGGCAGAGCTGGGTCTAGAGTTAACCCCCCTTGGAGAATACAGTAAAGTGGAACAATATCGTCGTGTTTCTCGACTATTCAATCTGCGGTGATTATAGGTCGAGAGGGATAATCATGGTAGAGGAGTGTTCCATGCCTAGACAAGAAAAGATTGGGTGGCATCTTGTCGTCATTCACCCGCTTTATATGGCAACAGAGATCTCTAAGGTCCTTTGGTGGTGGTGGCGGTGGCCTTCCCTCCGAGGCGTCTGGCAAACTGAACCTGACGGATGACTTCAATCGTATGCCATCCCCCATGGCAGGTCCCTCTACATCTTCGTCCAACACCCTGTATATTTGCTTTATAGCATCCTGTCGATATTACCGGAGAAGAGGGTGCGTGGGGAAAGGTTAAACTGAACACAACCTGCATACTTTCTTTCTTTTGCTTCATTAGAGCAGGCGGACTCCGAAGCAGCAGCCTAGCTTCATGCTCCGGGTGACACCCAGGTACATATGCTTTGGAAATTGCCGAGTATAGGTGATGAGCGTAATCTCGTACTGTGTTAAGCCCCGATAGCAATTTTGCAATCGCGGGTGAGGCAGGTTTAACGACTATCTCTGTTCTGGGGACGCTAGCATTTCTGATTTTGTGCAGCGCAGAGGTGGCGTGGTCAAGGTCTTTGACGCGCTTTTCGAGGTTACTCTTTCGAAGTCTAAGTTTGATTTTATATATAAACTCGTATCCACGATCGCTGTGTTTTACAGGGTGAGCTTGTACGAGTGCTCTAAGGTCTGCCTAGTCAAAAATCATGAGCCTGAAGTCATCTAAGAAATGGAATTTCTGTTACAAAGGCGGGAGGAGACTTGGAGAACAAACTTCCTGTGCACCGGACACCAATCCGTTGATATCATTGACGATATCTTGGAGAATTTGCTGGCATGCTTCGACGGCAGATCGGTACTGGGCGGATTCTTCGCCGAGGTATTCCTCGAGAGCGTCTGCTATCGCAGACCCTTTTAGTAGTGCATCGATCTTGTCGGTCTCTAGGCGACCACTAGCCTCGAGTGCTTTGCGAATATCCGATTCAAGGTAATATTTTTGATCCCGAAGAGACCGGATGAGCTGTTCGAGAAAGAAATCACTCTGCCTGAGTCTATTCCTGTGCTTCATAGTTCTAAAACCGTTGATAGCAGCCATGATTACGGGGATGGATCCGAGGATAACCCCTACGACTTCGAAACCGCTCATGAGTGTGATATGTTTGGATATCAATACAACCTGCTAAAGGTGCGGAAAAGGCAAACGACATCAACCAGATCGTGAAGTGTCACAGGTATGATCAAGAACCATGCACCAGCCTTTTTTCAGATCCAATCCACAAGGGCGGGGAGGCGGGGTAAAAATCTCATCCTTATGTAAGTTGAAGACAGATTCAGTTGATCTCGAAATTCGACAATCTATTCATTATCACACTTGAACGGCAAAATTCCTAGTGTTCCCATGTTCTTCGTTTTGTGGTCGCTCGTCTTTACTTCTTTCGTTCCTATGCGAAGATATGGAGATTTGCTAAATCTCCGCCCGATCCACACTAAAAGGTTTTGCGGATGAGCTTATCCCGTTTACTTAGACGCCTCAGCACAGCATGGCCGATGATACTATTCAACAAGAAAGCTTAGCCCAGATGGGAGTCAAGGTTAACAGGCTGTGTACTGCTCTGTTAGAATGGCTCCCGGGCATCGAAGAAGCTTCTTTTGATAATCTTCCTAGCAAGAGAGAGATTTCTGATCAAATTGAACGGTTTGAGCTGTGGGCTGTGGATCTCGGGCTCTATCATGCCGGGCACAGTTCCATAGATTACCGATTCCGCGACTCTGCGCCCCTATTCGAATATACATTTCAGCTGTTACAAGATGCGGAAAATGATTTGGCGCATTGTGAGTGCTCATGGACCTCTAGGTTCTCCTTCTTCCACAACTGCTGACAGACTTGGCCCCGGGAGAAGTCAGAGAAGCCGTGGCAGATGACCTAAATTTGAAGCCCCTGGAAGTGAATGCCGATATTGAGGATGATGAAGATCAAGCCTCTTCTTCGGATGACGAGGATTTCGAAGTGGAAGAAGACCTCCTGTCGTCTCAAGCCGTGAGCCTGCCTCAAGCTTACTTCGCTAGTTTTACTACGACTATCGATCGGCTCTACCGGCTTGCTCTCAGGGTACGGAACCCCGCGATGAGGGTAGGCCTATCAAGTGCCATCAGCTATACTGAGGTCGACGCAGACACGGGGATCGACCTCATACAGCAGTATGCCGTGCTGGACCACAGTCATATTATCAATCTCTTTGCTTCCTACTATACTGCGGGTGTTGAGATTCCACCTGACCTAGAAGAAAACTACCTCGTGAAGCGATTGGCGAAAGCAAATACCCGTCGCCGACAACAGTTTCGATATTGGAAGAGGCGCAAGGCTCAGTTTATTGCACATTCTGTGCCTGCCATCGACCAACAGTTTCAGCCAGAAACTAAAATACTCAAAGAAAATGTTCATAGTTCTGGACTATCAGAGCCCTCAACGGCTACGGCGCTGGCCAAGGGGGCTCACAATATCCACAACGACACACTGTCAGTGGTATCTACAAGCACGTTTATAGATATGACAAAGGGTAAAGAGAGCGACAAGGTTTTCGTCCCACCACCACCGAGTATACCCGAAACAGCTAAAGAATTTGAGTGTCCGTTTTGTTTCATGATATGCCCTCGGAAAACATTTTTGGGGCGAGCCTGGGAGTTAGTCCTTCGAACAGTTTTATGATTAAAATTGATGAAAAGCTAACACTTACCTAGAACTCATATATTCCGTGACTTACGACCGTTTGTCTGCACATATGAAGATTGTCGAGAGGGACAGCAGCAATATGATAAACTTCGCGACTGGATTGCTCATGAAACTGGGAAGCATCAGGCACCTGGTGACCAAGGAGAAACTGATACAAGACCGGAATGCCCAATATGCCCCGCTAAGAGTGTAAATGCTGTTCACGTTGCTTCGCACCTCCGGCGGATAGCTTCATTTGCACTCCCTGCGTGGACAATTGAGCCCGAAAGCGATATCGGAGGCTCCGTAGAAGCTGAAGCTAATCTCGACTCCCAGAGCAGACACTTATCTGATATTGAAGACCTCACTACAGATAATCAACAACTCGCTACAGTTGCTACAGTTGACCGCGGGATCTGCCCCGGAAAAACCCGGCACCGTGGAATTTCAAAGCCTCCTGGAACTCTGAATATGCATGTTTGTCCCGTCTGTGAATCGACCTTTACCAAAAAACAAGACCTTAAACGGCACCTACAAGAACGAAACCCACCGAGGTGGTGGATTTGCCCTATCTGCCGCCGCCAATTCCCAAGAAGCGACCGGGCACTCGAGCACGTGCGGCGGCACCTGCCATACGGAACTGAATCTCTCCCTGAGATAGTGGCGATTGAGAGAGACCAAATATTCCCTGACGCTTGTCATTGTGGCGAGGGGTTTAGCAGTTGGGACGAGTGGTTTCAACATCTTTTCGCCCATCGAGCGACCGTTTTGGACCAACCTCACGAGAGAGATTTATTGGCGTCATCAAGCCAAGAATTGGAATCAACTGATCTAGCATCACCAATCCTGGATCCTATATTGGGTAAGCGCCTGTCATTCCTTTGCACAAACCATATTCTGCTCCATTCTCGCAGTTATGTGCACGGTGTTACAACAAAAGCGCCCACTTCGAGGCTTGAAGCGTATTCTCCCCGCTGACCAAAATGACAAGCAGATCTGGATGCAACGCCCCTAGCAAGCCCTACTTTTGAGCCGTTATTAGGCCAAACTACATCAGATATATCGCGGAGCTCGTCCATTGATAGAGCTCAGGAGGGTGCTGCTCTCACTGAAGAATTGCGACAAGAAACCATCGAAAAAGAAGACGCCAACAAAGCCACCCACTAGCTAAGTAACTCAAGCTGATGGCAATGGAATAAATTTGCAGTTCACAAGTTCTATCTTAGCGAGTGACCGTACAACTGGGATGAGATGCTCTTTCTACCATTGCTGCAACGGATATTGACTGTTTTAATTACAAGATAACTGCATCCAGATTCCACTGATGCCACTATTTCTACCACATCAGCCCCCCATCTCGCTAACCGACGCCCAGTGCCCCAGGATTCCACCTAAATATCTCCACAGAATCTAAAGGTGACCCTCCTTGGAGGTTTCTTCGATATCCTTCATGAAGATATCGCACCGAACAACTTCGTATCTGTCAGTCTCGAAGCATCGAAGCTGTTCTTCATAATCCTCACAGGTGACTTCATACGCCCACCCGTCAACTTTGTCCGTGAGAGCCCCATCGATGAGAGCTTTATATTTCCCACCCCAATAAGCGATGGTGCCTCCTCGAACGGAGGCAGGCCTGAGGAGTGGGAAACACGGCAGATCGAGCTTTTGGGCCAGAAATTTGCCGTCGGCGAGTGTCCCGTAGAAAAAGTACCAAACCGGGAACTCGTTCTGTGCAGGACGGTATTCCTGCTGGAAAGAGCCATTGCCATTCTGATGAAGTGTGGCTTCAACCCCAAGTGTTGGATAGACGGAGTCGCTCGAGAGCTCCTTATGAGCCCTATTGATTCGCACGAAAGTTGGTCGTGGCGAATCACGGGGCAAAGCGGCTTCTATGTCTCGTTTCATTCTGCCGTTGATTTGGCAGAAGGCAGCGTCTCCAAATTCCCCGGAGCCTGTCATTACAGGAGGTGGCACCTCGAGTTTTGCCAACTCCTGGACCTTCTCTGCGCTCTGCAGAGTTCCGTCTAGTTTGACTAGGTAGGAGGCTCGGGCCTCCAGAGCAGTCAGCTCTTGCATTTTCGTAGGCTGACTGGTATCTTTTTGCCCGCCTTGGGTAACATCCAAGGCATATTCAAACGTCTCAGGGTGTTCATGTTCCATCTCCTCCATGTTAGCCACAGCGGCTGCCATGCTTTCGAGCTCGGCTAGCAGGTCCATTTCCACGTAGGATATCTGTTGGCCAGGGGGCAATATAATCAAATGCAGCGTGTTCACTTTATTATATTGGCGGGAAGAGAGCACAGTGGAAATATACGTGTGCGTGTAAAGGGGTATGGATGTGAATGTGTGCAGGTATATGCGTGTAAGCTTGTTTCTCGTTTCAACAGGGAGAAAGGGGTTTTTATACAAGATGGCTACATTGACCTGGAAACCGGTTCTCGAGCATGATGCTAGATATTAAGATCTTGATATTCAAACATTATGACTCCGTTGACTCAAAAGAAAAGATTTTGGTGTCATGGTATCCAACATCCTAGGCAGGCTTGTTTCTACCATATACATTTCCTATGATTATTAACATCACAAAGAGCAGAAATGACTACTATATCTTATATCATTTATATCCAAACTCCGGTTCGCACTCTTTTCACTCAAGCACCGTGACTCAGTTTGAGATGCCTTACAGCAGAAAGTTTTGGATAAGCACGGAAGTTTGATAAAAAATCTGCTATCCTCGATTCTATTCAGGCTAGTTGAGATACTACAATATCCGGTCCTTTCCTCACTTCCATACTCATCCTCTTCCTTACCCATCTTTTTATTCATTTCCCCCCTTGGATATCATATTCATCCTTAGAGAGAGTGACGCAGGGGGATGTGAATGTTTTTTACAACTCGTCATAGCCGGACTTAGAAACAGTTCAACCTCAACCTCCCATTTACACGTTTACAGGTCGCAGTCTACACACAGACACAGCCCCGTTTCACAGCTATGAAGCGAGGCTAATAAGTAAATGGCTAAGGGGTGCTCCCATTTGTAAAACTTGAAAAGGCACTCGTGAGACTAGACTGTGCGCCAAAGTATGCGGCGGGGCTTTTGCAAAGCATTCAATCCCGCCATTCTTGGTTATTGAATAAATAAACCTTCATGATATCTGGGTGAATGATCGTATGAACTTTTTATCGAGTGATGATAACATCTATCGACTGCTATAAGGCAACTAGGAGAACCTAGATATCGGTGGGAGCAACGAGTTTACATTGGGATACCGCGTATGACATCCGTCGTGCAATAGTACATGTTTCGTTTATGATGTTAGAGCCTAGAATTTCAAGGGCAGATGGGAGTCTAGACGACCTTCTGTATCTACCAGGACCGTCTCTACAGTGACCTCCAGCTTGCTCGAAACCCCAATTCACAAACCCACAAAAGTGCCATTCATCGCGTGGCTCTCCAACTAATTCTCCCCATTATTTCCCCTTCTTCTTCCTCTGCAACATCTGCACCACTTCTGATAGCAACAGCATGATAAGCTTGTAGAGAACACCTGGCTATTAGGGCACTTTAATGAGTGAAAGAAATTTAATCTCCGCTGAGATCGTTTATGACTTCTATATGGACCGGGAATTAGTCTCACTGTCCTCTCGATCCCTACAGAATAAAGTATGCACAAAAACCAGAATAAAACCTTCTAGTTATTGTATGCTGATGAATTGATTCAGTTAACTCCCAGCCAGCCAAGAACTGCAACAATTAAGCACAGTACCATTCTCCTTTCCGAAATCAGGTGTGGTAGAAGAATTTGGGGAAGAAGGGATATTCCGATTGATGAAAGGGCGAACAACTGGACTTACCGAGGGCATTTGCGATACTCAAAAAGCTGGTATAAAGCTCAAAGGTCATGTCTGTCATGCCAGGCTGAGGCACTGGCGTATCGTAACGCCGGTAGTTACCGCGACTGTTAGATTAACGAACACCCAGGCTGGTGCGGAGCCGTTGCTTGGAGCTACCACGGAGTAATCCTGCTGCTGCCCAAACACAAATTCATGCACTCGAAATCACGAACACTATTCAAAGTCAGCAAATATCTATATTATTAGGCTCACCTCGCATCGGCCCTTCACTACTTGACCGAATAGCATACTAGAGGAAATTGACATGGACACATGCCGCTGTATTGAGCTATTTCAAAGGATTTCGTGTGTGCCATAAGCGAAATTCATTAGAGATATTAAAGACCATTTAGACTCTTAACGATCTTTGTAGAATATCTTGCAATCTTGGAAATTCGCCGCGTTCCACCGCCTCGACCCATTTCATAATTCCTTTTAGAAATATTCCGTCGCCGCAGCGAAAGACAGCCTCAGCAAAATCTTGCTTCAGTGCAGTATCTTCTACCTGGAGCTCCAATTCTGGGTGAGTTTGATGCATAGTCCTTTCATATAATCGTCTCAGCTGTGTTATTTCATACTCCATCAAGTGGATCCAGTATAGCTCGTTTTTCCCTTCATTATCCAACTCGTCGCCATAACGGCCCGCTACATGACTAGGCCCTGTTTCACTTGCATCGGCATAATTTGAAGGTTGCGGTTCTTCATCCCGAGTTTGGTCCTCGAGAAATTCAGGAATCTGACTTGCCATCCATAGTGGCATGGCAGAGACACATTCCCAATCAATTACACCAGTGATATCGCCATGTTCGTTCACCAAAATATTGCTTAGGGAAAGATCTTGATGCCATATTACCGACCTCTCAGGGCAATTCCGCAGCGAAGGGAAAATTTTTGGAAGCAAATATATCAACTTATAAGTGAGCCCCAAAGCAAACTCTGCATCTTCTTCATCTTCTTCATCTTCGGCGTCTGTTTTAGCAGCAGTATTGTCTGCGAGCACAATTTCGAGGTAAGAGTAGAGCCAATCATGGGTGGAGTGGAATGGCCCCCGAGGTATCTTTATATCAAAGTGTTTTCCCGCAAAGAAAGCAGTCGACACCAATCGGCCTGGCCGTGGCCTTTCACAGTTTTTCTCCTTGCTAGCCGTTAAGGTTCCGAGTCCATAGAAGCGATGCCGAAATATTTGAGCTTGGAAATCAGCCATGCGTTGGACGATTGCTGCCTTTTGAAAGGCGGTTAGGGAGCGCCACTTTTTATATAGCGAAACACCGGGTATCAACTCCATCAGAATCCATTCAAATCCAATCTCGTTATCTGCAGAGTCATCAAAGGCGACCACACTCGGTACTGGAACATCCGTCTCACGACGCAGAAACTCGAGAGTTGTAACTTCGCCCCTGGTTTTGTTTTGCGGGTCAACAGGGAGCGACACTCTCATGAGGTAATCACGGCGGGTCGTGTTAACGAGATAGAGCTTATTAAAGGCTCCCTCTTCAAAAAATGAAACTACACAAGGCTCCAAGTCGCCTATCTGAAGCTTCTCGCGACACACTTTGATAATACCGTCTCGGTTCGGCTGTCGAGTTCACACTGGCACAATGTCAAGTCCGGCGTCATTCCAGGCAAGCCCATCTCGTTCAGAGGCCATTTTTGTTGGCTCTGGCTTGTAGAGCAGTAGGTGATTCGAGGATAAACCTGGCCTGAAAGAAGCTAGGAAACGCGGAAACGGGATGCTAAAGCGAGAGCTTTAACTGCTCGGTCGAAAAAGCCTGGACAAGCTCCTAGTTACACAGTGAGCTCTGCACTGCTCTGTGAGCTCCCAACAGGTGGATATGTCCACGTGACCGGCCACCTCGCTATGGGCGTTTTCTCTCCAGGCCAATCTCATCATTTACAAGGTTACTTCTTTCGGTATGTCTCAGTCAGGTTTATAAAGAACATAATAAACGCAAGGAGGGGAATTCTACCAGGTATTTAATCTGCCTGCCTACCATTTACTAGTTAGGTAGCTCGGAGTCAGGAAGCGAGTAGAGGATATTTCGCAGGCGCGGGTGATTACTTCTCCAAACCAGTCACATTGGTTCAAGTCGCGGGCTGAGAGATACTGAACGAAGGGAATCGGCCTCCGGTTAGGCGAAAACGACTGTGCCAGGGGACAGGTTCCGTTCATGACAGGGCATTAGAGGTAAGTCTTGACCATCTGATGACGAGTTGAAGATGAGTAAGGGGATGTATAAGGGCATGGCATTAGTGTCACAGCAAGTGTATAGGCAGGAGTAGTAGCATCCCGCCTTCCATATTCGGCCCATCGCCTCTCTTGCCAGTTTTGTAGCTGCTGTATCTCTGTAAATAACCGTTTCCCGGGTTGCGTATTCTTGCCCGAAGGAAGGAGCGGCAGAGGTCAATAAAACCCATAATTTCGCTCCTCAGGACACAAACCACTTCTACCATCATACTACCATGAGGCAATTATCCGCCCAAAGAGAATTGCTGACCTCAAGGATGAACTTAAGTTCCGAGGGCCCCATGCCAGCCCTTGGGAGACAAATAGATACAACTCCACATTTCTGAAGGTTGTTGCCGATTGTCTCTCAGGGGCTGGTCTCGAAGCCATGACCTATGATCAGGGAGACGACGATAGTCCTGACTATTCGAAATGGAACATCACACTTTCAAGGATGGGTTCTGTAAGTGTTATCGTACCGCGTAGTTTTAACTCAGCTAACCTACTGCATAGATCCACTGGAAGTCATCTCTCCCATCATTATGGCCGACAATGACTGGGCAACCGTAGTTGGCCATATCTGGTCAACAATGCAGAGCCATTTCGAGTTCCGCAGGGACACTTCGTGTGGCTTCCCATCTCGTTTGCGACTGGTAGTTACAGTCTCAAGCAACTTCGGTCCATGGCCAAAGCGGTTATTTTTTGGGAACCTGAAACGGCGAGGTGCGCCCGCCGTCAAGACAAGATCAGGTTCTCGGCTTCTGTAAAGGAGCCATGAAAGATAACAGCCGCCTGGTTGAGTACTTCACCACTGGCGGTCCATTGCGTGGGCTCCGAGGTGCCTTCGACTATATCGACCAAACTGGTCGTGACGAGATAGTGGATTTCGTGTGCCCGGACAAGTATCACGCCTGGAACTCCAGACCCCCACGAATCGGAGGTCACGGCAGTATCGAGTTTCGTCGCCCCTCTGCCGTGGTTACGGCAAAGAAAGAGAAGCACTGGATGGCTTTCGCCATGACCTTTATGGTCATGGCCATTCAATTTAATCCGGAAATTCTGGCGGACAACATTGACTCGACGCTGAACCTTGACGTCGCCCACCCAGATGTTCAGGACCAATTCCTTAGCCAAGGCCTTGGGGGTCTATGCATCGTTAGACCAGGCTCATACAGAGCGACGAACCTCGATCCCTGTGGATCACTCAGATGGCTCCAGCAGCTCGACTCGGATTACGTTTCTCTCTCACCTCCCTCTCGGTGGAAAGTCTTCATAGAGAAGCTTGAAGGTTGGTGCGAAAGATCCTTCTTTCACTCTCTCCTAGCCTCCGCAACATCTACTAATTATTCTCCTCATTATTCCAGAAATCTCCCGCTTGTCTACCTATCAAAGGAGGGAACGAGAACGGGGACGAATGAGAAGGGAACACCTGGGGACCGTCCACCAGTCGACTCGGCAGTATATAGAACCTTTGATGATTGTAGCAAGCGTCGGTATGGCTTTGACGCCTTATCAATTGATTAAACATTCATTTTTTGCCAATAGTTGTATATTTGAGTAAAATAATGCCTGATAGCCTGTCAAAGGAGATGATGCCATCCCATATGGATCTGCTAGTGTCAGTAGTTCATCGTCGTTGCTTCTGCGAAGTCAAAATAGCCTCGGGTGAATTTGCCGGCGCTTGAGTTTCTCCGACCCTTATCAAAGCGCCAAGCCCACATCTCATCCTCGGCTTTTTGACCCCGAGCGGCTTGTCACGTTTTGGCCGCGGACAACCGCCCTTTAGCCCGAGCTAACCAAAAAACCCCCGAGAGGCCCGCCCCAGATACGGCAACCGAGTTGTTCTTCTATCCCGCACTTTTTCTCCAGAGTTGTTCCTCTTCTTCCTCTTCATCCTCCTCTTCTGTGTTCTCTTGTTGTAGCAATTGCCCTTGTCTTCCCCTTTGCTAGCACTCTAACCAGACGTATTTGTTGTCTGTGACACCTCATATTCCCGCTCACCGACCTTCCCCACAGCACACACAATGGCATTCTCCGCTAGATCAGCAAGACAGGCTCTCCGGGCTGCACAGGTATGTCTTGAATCCCCCAAGTCAGACACCTACTCAATGACAGGTCGCTGATACGTAGCTTGCTAGAAATCCACACGCCAGTTCGGCTCGACGCGGTCATACGCAACCGAGTCTGACCTGAAGAGCGCCTTCGAGAAGGCCATCCCAGCCAAGCGTGAGCTTCTCAAGCAAGTTAAAGCCCGTGGTGATGATGTTATCGGCAATGTCACCGTCTCCAGCGCCATTGGAGGAATGAGAGGCCTCAAGGCCATGGTGTGGGAAGGCTCCGTCCTCGACGCCAACGAGGGTATCCGCTTCCACGGCAAAACCATCAAGGACTGCCAAAAGGAGCTTCCCAAGGGTACTTCTGGAACCGAGATGCTGCCAGAAGCTATGTTCTGGCTCCTTCTCACTGGCGAGGTCCCAACCACTGCTCAGGTCCGGACTTTCTCCCGTGAATTGGCCGAGAAGTCCCACCTCCCACAGCACATCTTGGACCTCATCAAGACCTTCCCCAAGGATATGCACCCAATGACTCAATTGTCCGTTGCTGTTGCTGCATTGAACACTGAGTCCAAATTCGCCAAGGCTTACGCCGACGGTATCAACAAGGCCAACTACTGGGAGTCCACTTTCGACGACAGCATCTCGCTGCTCGCAAAGATCCCACGTGTCGCCGCATTGGTCTTCCGTCCCAACGAAATTGACCAAGTTGGTAACCAGCAACTCGACGGTGCTCAGGATTGGGCGTACAACTTCGCCGAGCTCCTCGGAAAGGGTGGTAAGGAGCACGAGAGCTTCCACGATCTCCTCCGTCTCTACCTCGCTCTCCACGGAGACCACGAGGGAGGCAACGTCTCCGCTCACGCCACCCACCTTGTCGGCAGTGCCCTTTCCGACCCCTACCTCAGCTACAGCGCCGGTCTTCTCGGTCTCGCCGGTCCCCTCCACGGCCTCGCTGCCCAGGAAGTTCTCCGCTGGATCCTGAACATGCGCAACAAGGTCGGCGATAACTCCTCCGATAGTGACATCACCAACTACCTCTGGTCGACCTTGAAATCCGGCCAGGTCATCCCTGGCTACGGACACGGCGTTCTCCGCAAGCCTGACCCACGCTTCGAGGCCCTGATGGACTTCGCCAGCACCCGCCCCGAAATCATGGCCAACCCAGTCTTCAGACTCGTTAAGAAGAACTCCGAAATCGCCCCTGGTGTCCTTCTCGAGCACGGCAAGACCAAGAACCCCCACCCTAACGTCGATGCCGCCTCCGGTGTCCTCTTCCACCACTACGGCTTCCAGGAACCACTCTACTACACCGTCACCTTCGGTGTCAGCCGTGCCCTTGGCCCACTTGCCCAATTGATCTGGAGCCGTGCTCTCGGTCTCCCAATTGAGCGACCCAAGAGCATCAACTTGCAGGGCCTCCTCGATTCCACTAAGAAATAAACGATTCATGAAAATGTGTCGAAGGTTGTGGAAAAAATCATGTAATGAAACGAACTAAGGGACGCACCTTTTTATAGATGTTCATGCTTTTTATTTTATTTTTTTGGTTGTTGTATTTCCGGCTTTTTTCCCTGATGATGTTTTTTTTTTTCACGCGGCTGCTGCATTTTACCGATCAAAATGGCAAAAATGTATTGTACAAGTACGACTAGTTTACATGTCCTTTTCGTTATTTAGAACAATGGAAAAAGGGGAAGGGGGTAACCCGCCCTTTTATTATTTCTTTTGGGAACACTTTACTATGCAGTGCGGGGAGACGTGCCTGGTACCATGGATATACCTACGCACAAGGCTACGGGAGGCGTACAGTTACCCGTCTTCCGTGTCTGTTTATGCAGTCTATATGCCTGAAAGGAGGAAAGTCTGGTTCAGCTGCAGCAGTAAATCCAACATTTGCCAAACTTCTCCGTCGAATTACTGTACTAGGGAAGGTTTGTGGCGTTTATATGTCCACCGTGCGCGGTAACTTGCCCAATTATCATGCAGGTCTTGTGTTCTACGAAAGTGAGCCATCGTAAATAAAGGGGTAGAAATGTACCATTAGCTGACTAGTTGCGTAGCACAGGAAACGGTCCATGCAGTCAGAGCAGTACAAATACACCGAAAAAAAGGGGGGTTGCGTGTTTAGTAAAATTTCTTCTTTGCTCACCAACACCCTAGAAAACCTATCCGTGGGTATCGAATTTCATCGCCGCCCCAACGCTGGGAGGTACATCAGCCGCTCCAGTCCCCCAATCACTCTCCTCACTTCCAAGAACGAGCTCCAGCGTCTGGCCCTGGGTGAAGAACTCGTGCCCGATCCAGTTTTTCGTATATGGCTTCCCATTCACCGTAGCTCGCTGGATAAACACATTCTTATACGTAGGGTCGAAATTCACATTCCGGACTGTGGCTACCTTATTCGTAATCGGGTGCTTGAAGCTTACTGACTCGAAGAACGGGGGCATAATGAAATATACGTTCTGTCCCGGGTTGGGGAATAGGCCCATCATGGAGAACACTGTGAAACTACCCATGGCGCCGGAATCATCGTTGCCTGGGAGGCCGTTGTTAGAACTGTTGAAGCTGGAAGGTATGTAGGTGTGCGCGCGCTTGGCTGAGAGTGCAGGGCGTCCAGCATAGTGGTATAGGAAAGTTGCCAGGAAGGCAGGCTCGTTGCCTATGTTGAGGACTCCTGATTCATGGAGGAAATTAAGCCGTGCGATGAACGTGGTTTCACCGCCGAGGAAGTCGATGAGGGTCGAGACATCGTGTGGGACGAAGCTGTAGGTATATTCGTGGTTAGAAAGCTGATGTATAAACTTATAATGAAGGAAGGGGGGGAAAGTTAATATGGCTGCTGGTTACGCACAATTGGTTCTCCCATATCCCCGCCTCGTACGTTTCTTGTGGGTTTGAGGTTAATGTGCAGAATACCCCAAGGTTACTACATTCAATGGGATCTTGATATCTCCATGTTCCATTCTGGTATTTTGGCTGGAAGAATCCCACGAACCCCGTGTCCTTTCCATTAATATAGGATCTTTGGTCGTCTTTGAATAGATTCTGCCAGTTACCTGATCGCTCAAGATATGTTTTATATTCCTTCCCCAGGCCTTTACCGATGCTCGCGACGCAGAAGTCGTTATATGCATATTCCACTGTGCGAGAAATGCTTCTTGATATCACGCCAAACCCTGTATAGTCGAAGTCGACAGCTGGGATATAGCCCAGGGATTTCCAGCTCTTAAGGCCTCCTCGACCCTCATCCCACCAGGTAAACGGCTCAACCTCGGCATCCTTAACCACGGCCTCGTATGCAAGGTTCCAGTCGATGTTAGTACTGATATTTTTGACAAAGGCGTCGGCAATGACCACGTCAGCGTTCGAGCCTACTTGAGTGTTTCCCTTGCATAAGCTCATCCGGCAATCAGGAAGCCAGCCCAGGTTCTTGTAAGTATCCAGCAAGCTCCGTATCATCTCTTCTAATGCCTTCGGATCGATAATTGCAAGTAGGGGTAGCTGGGAGCGGAATGAGTCCCATAAACTAGAAGGTATCAATGAGTATATGGTTAAGAGATAGTGTCTGACAGATCATCTTACCAATAGAATGAGTCGTAGTAAGGCTCGTCACTCTTCCATAAAGGATTCTCCCCGGTATAGTCCTGTGGCGATATCATGGTTCGATAAACTGCACTCCAAAATGTACGCTGGAAATCATCATTAACCCCCCTCGCATCAACGCTGATAACGCCGAGTTTCTTTCTCCATGCATCTTCTGCAGCTTCGCGGACCTTGTCAAATCCCGACTGAGGATCAGGAATCTCCTCTTCTGCATTCTTGCATGCGCGATCTTCACTTATAAAGCTCAACCCTACACGAGCGTTGACATTGCTGGCACCGGAGGCAAATCTCACGAACGCACCAGCATTAACACGAAACTCATTAAACCCCTTTGGAACAGTAATGGACTTTGGTTCATTGCCTGCCCGGTCATTGACAAAGATACCGGTATCCTGAATCTCTGCGCCCCAGAAATCGACGCAGATGAAAGAGTCATAAGTGCCGCTGCCAAAGCTAGGTGGAAAAGTGCCGTTGGCCCTAATTCTCCCACTGTCATCCACAGTTACAGCTGCAAATTCCCTGGAGTCTCGCATGTCGTTTAAATCAAGAAATATGATCCGCGATTCGCCATCTTTATGGCTACCGGCTTCGGGAAACGTGAAATGATACAGAGCAGCATGCTGAGTTACAGTCATCTCAGCGTGGATGCCATCGACCAACTCCAAAGCGAAATAACCAGGCCTAGTCTCCACAGAATCGCGATGATATTTGACAGCTCTTGCTGCCTTTTTGAACCTGCAATTGTTTATATCTTCTCCTGGACAAACCTGAGGCATCAGGGGGAAGTTTCCCATCGAAGGATTTGCACCAGTCCCAGAGTCGTGCATGTGTGAGAAACCGGTCACATTGCTGCCATCGGTGGAAAATCCAGCCATATTTTGTCCGTCAACATCGGCTACAGCTTTGGCCATACCGTAAGGAAGGTTTGCTCCGCAGAAAACATTCCCACCGTCAACACTTCCAATCAATTGGTCGACGTAGTCAAGTGCATCGAAGGTATCACTGGAAGACTTAGCATGAGCCAAAACGGAAAAGTAAATAAGGCCTAAAGCCCATAAAATGACAGGTTTAAGCGCCATATTTGACGACGAGGAGATGTTAGTGGAACTGCGAAACTGAGGGAGGCAGATGGGAATGCCACGAAATTGGGCAGTAACGGGGATATAGAGATTCTGAAAAGGACAAGACAAATTGACTTAAGTTGGAATATATCCAGCATAGAGGTATGGGATCTTCCCAACCCCAGCTTTATGCATGGTGATCAACTGTACCCCGCGAACTCATTAATATGAGGGTGTTACACCAGGCTGTGCCACTAAACAGGGAGCCCTCCTTAAAGGCAGCTTAGAGATGATTTGCTGGACGCAGGATCATCATATATCATATTCTCTTGCAGGAAAGCACATTTTCCATGGGTAATCTCTTTCAGCAGGCGTCATTTGAGATGGGCCGCCATTTGGTAACTGTTTAGGTAAGGATATGGTACAGAGCCCGAGATCCTTGTTCACTAAAAAATCATTACAGCGCATCCTCCTGCCGATGGGAAGAGGGACTATGTGCTTTAAAACCATCCAGTGGACTGATGTTGTTCTGACCATAAGTGGTGCTCCAGGCTGGAGATTTCCCCCTGAAAGCCAAGCCTTAACACTAGCTTTGTAAAATTCTCCATTCCAACCATCAGCAACCACAGTATAAACAGGCAATGGAGTGTATAGGCGCTGGCGCATCATCCTTGACCTTCAAAACCCATAAAGCAACTGTTATAAAGCACCCGTACCCCGAAAATGAAGCTGAAATCGACTTTGAGTATGGAGTCTACACCCATCTTGGCCACCACCCACGCCTCGCACGCTGCCTCGGTCGAATTGGTCTTGCAAACTACAAACGCGGCTTCAAGCCAGGGTTATAATGGACGAATAATCAACATTCCGTTCTATATATAATCTAAATAACTAAACTTGAGCTAGAGGGATGAAAGGCAAAATCGTGGGTACCGGGGCTCCCCGAAACATTATATTTGAACGACCAAAGGAAGGAAAACCACTATATATGACCAGGCATACCCGCACTTAAAGTCGTGCCTCGCGCCTGTTGAGCATATTCCAATCCTCCTGAGCGAAGTCAACATAACTATTCTCACCCGGCTTCAGCCACATCAACCGATCAGCTTCGCCACCGGCTACCTTCGTGCCCTTCTTCTCCGGGTCAACTCCTTCGTCTCTCAGTGGCACTTTGTTCTGCTTGTTGTTATGGATATGCGCTGAAGCTTCCACCACACGGATGAACACCGGCACCGCGTACTTAGGCAGTCTCTCCCGAGCATATCGGACCAACCCACTCCAGTCAAACTGGCTGCGGGCGTTGGAGTCAATCAACAGCGCGGCGCAGCCTGCTCGACCGTCGTGAGACGGAACAAGCACACCGTACACATTGGCCTCCAATACTCCAGGGTATGCACCTAATACCGCCGCAACTTCGGCGGTGGATACGTTCTCGGATTTCCACCGGAAGGTATCACCAAGTCGGTCGAGGAAATGCCAGTGACCATCATCTTCACGGCGGAGAGAATCTCCACTGCGGTAGAATAGGTCACCCTTTTTGAAGACGTCACGGACGAATTTCTTCGATGTGGCTTCTGGGTTTTGCCAGTAGCCTTGAAACGCACTTTCGTTTGGGATTGCGACGAGTATTTCCCCACCCTCACTATACGGGGCACGCTTTGCAAAACCCGTAGTTGGGTCTCGGACGATATCACCAGTCGCAGAATCGTGGGCGACGGGTACGTATACATTCTGCATCACGCGCCGCATGATAGCGCCATGATAACCAACCGAGGTGGCTTGAAACGGTCCGTGGTTGTGATTTAACAACCCAAATACGCCCTCTGTGCTGTTAAAAAATTCGGAAATTTGCGGCACATTGAAACGCTCGCGGAATTTTTCCCACACGTCAGGCCTCAGGCCATTACCATAAGCACAGCGGACCTTATGTTGACGATCAAGGGGAGACGGCGGAGCAGCCATCAAGTACCTTACGGATTCGCCAACGTAGATGAAAAGTGTGGATTCAGAGTCAACAATATCCTTCCAGAAATTTGACACACTGAACTTTTTGCCAATGGCCGTCGACACCCCAGCCATTATACTCGCCATAAGATTGACTCCGCCAGTACCGTGATAAAGAGGCATACAGACGTACCAGCGATCCACGCCACCCGGTTGATCGCCCAGAATTCGCACAGAAGACCCGTTTATCCGGCCCATGGTAAAAGCTGAAGCCTTGGGTAAGCCCGTTGTTCCGCTTGTATAAAAGAGACAGGAGGGGAAATCGGCCTTGATACCACGGCGCAGCGACTGGTCCGGGATAGTGGTTGGAAACGTTGCAACGTGGGACTTTAAACCGTTGTCGAGAGTGATGACTTCCATGTCGAGCTCCCCGTTTATCAAATGCAACTGGGCATTTATTCGGTCCGCACACTCCGGGATTTCATCCGCAAGTATGATCCGGGCCTTGCTTACTTTCAAACAGTGGAGGAGTGTCTTTTCGCCGAGATTGTAGTTGATCATTGCCGGGGCACAGCCAATTGACCAAAGACCAAGCCATATGATAGGGAATTCAAGGCAATTCTGTAAATAGAATGCTACAAGCTCTCCTGGTTTTACCCCCTGGGAAAGAAAGTAGTGACCATATTGGCAAGCGATTTCTTTAACCTGTCGAAAGGTATATTCGCCTTCTCGTGACCAGACACAGGGGACATCGGGGTACTTGTTCGCTGATTCCTCGAATATATTCCAACTGCACATCTGGTCATTGGCGGCTGTATAGTTTGAGCGGTTAGCAGAAGGATGGGATGTATGAATCGGAGCGCAAGGACTATCTTACCCATTCGCGTAACCAACTTATTCATCCGCCTCAACCTCCATAGAGTCTTCAAATCCGAACCAATGCGGTATTTGGCATTGAGATACGCCGCGAGGGTTGCTCCTCCGGCAACAGTAGAAGCTATTCAAATCATGTTAGCTTGCTATGCTCTTTTCAACCTTCCCCAGCGTTCGGTACACAGGCATTAGGAGTAAGGGTAAGACGGAGGCATACCAAGTGCCATGTCGTTCAAATAAGTAGGTTCTTGGGCATAAGGCTTGAATTATAGGTCCAATCCAATACAACTGCCTAGCTGAAGGGCGGTGAAGATGTCACGATATATTGAGTACACCGTAGAAGAGTAGCTACACAGGCTGCCGTTGTCTTGAGAAACCAAACAGGCTGAGAGGCTGTTCTAACCTCAAGTCCGAAGGTATACTCCATCGCCTCATAGCTCGCATTGAGTGAGGGGGCGTTAGTGAGCTTTCCCCAGCTTTTTTCTCCTCATCCCGGCTAGATTGCATACAAGCCTCGGTTTGTTTGGCTGGGGTTCGGTACTTTGACCGATTTCCCCGAGAACGGCAGCCGAGACGCGATGAATTCTCGACATGTCAAGCGTGAGAGCTAGCTCAGAAAATTCATACAGCCAGTGGAAAGGGAAATGAGTGAATGCGTGTGTGTGGATGTTTGGATGTTGTTGAGAGTGAGGCTCCAGCACCGCGATAAACTTTGGCTCACCATACACAACGTCGCCTCTCCCTACCAGGCCTCTCATCTTTTCATCTCCTAAATTATCACCTCTGAGCAAGAAAAGAAGAAACAAAATATAACTTGGATGAAAGACTGCATACCATACCAGAAGCTAATGATGGCAGACAACTATCTCCCGACGCGACGTGTCGCTGGCTCAGGACTCAAAGCCAATCGTTCATATCCGATCAGAACAACGCCTACCAACTTGATATATAACCCAAACGACAGATACTCGCTTTTAACTAGCTGCCCGCTGCCTTGCGCTTTGTCTTCCAGCCCCATCTCATGTCCTTCTCACTCCCGTTACTCACACCATTAAGCACGTTGGCTATATACTTACCAATGATTGGAAGAAACTTGAAGCCGTGAAACGACCCGCCCGCAGCTATATACAAATTGGACAACCTGGAATTCGGATGGCGGGTGATAAGAAAATCTCCATCAGACGACATCGAGTCCCAGCATCCACGCCAGATGTCAACCTTCCTCCCGTCGCGGAAAAATTGAGGCACAATTGAATGGAGGAGCT
Organism: Arthroderma sp. MBC 929; assembly: GCA_030789285.1. Taxonomy (NCBI): domain Eukaryota; kingdom Fungi; phylum Ascomycota; class Eurotiomycetes; order Onygenales; family Arthrodermataceae; genus Arthroderma; species Arthroderma sp. MBC 929. The sequence continues at coordinate 260,506 of JARJUX010000002.1, read as the reverse complement.
CGGTGACTTTGGTCTGGACCTGATGAGACACTATACTCTGGTTCTCGGGGAGGGGACATGTTATGTGATGTCCACTCTCGGAGATGATTGTATTTGTGAATCGGATGGTGTTGAACTTAAGGATGCCAGCTTTGTCAGGCGGGAGGACGTCAACTGTTAATTGACACAGACACGCACTCCACTTAGCCTGGATCCCAGCACACGCTTCACGGAGGGGGGATGGCGATATAACGAAAGGTCTGATGTGGGATACTTACTTAAATCTCCATATATGGCAATTGGCATATCCCGATATCTCTCCAGTTCAGCTTCGCTCAGGCGCAGTCCAGCCACACAATTCGCTGAGCCGCATATCTGCTGTTCTATCCGATGAGCTGGTAAAAGCAGCAGCTTGTCCTCAACTCTCGACAACAGTTTGCTCGTCCACGCTCCTGTGGCCATCAGTACCCGCTTCGCCGTACATTCCCTTCCGCTCTTCAGAACAACCCGCTCAATCACCCCATCGCCGTCCCTACCACCGCCCTTCCCTAGCACGAGATCAACCACCTCATCGACAACATACTGAACCCCGGCACTAACTGCCTTCTCATACATAATCCTTAACGCGATCGAGGTATCCGCCCACCCGCAGGTCGGGTTGAAGTACCCGGCATCCACCTTGTCGAAATTCGACCCAGCAAAGACACCGCCCCATTGGGTCTCGACGTCTTCCCTTGTCAAATCAACAGTAGCATTGACTGCACCAGGCCGTGTACTAGATTTGAGATTCTCCTTTATTGTCCTTGATGTCTCGGATCCCTTGTTGTCGAACCATACCCAGCCTGTACGATGGAAAGCACCGCGCTGGATAAAGTTATCACCCCCATCACTCTCATTATCATCATTGCCGTTCCATGCGTCTAGCGCTTCGTAGGCTAGCTCTGTATAAAATGGGTCCGTATAATCTGCTCTGACAATCTTGCTGATGTCCCGCGACGCTGCCCGGGGTGGCGGGTACGGCGATACATCTAGGAGGATGATTCGGGATGGATCTGGATGAGATTTAGCGAAATGGGCGGCAGTGCTAACACCAAATGCTCCGCCGCCGATAATCAAAACGTCACAGTCCATTGTAGGGTGTTTCATGAAGCATTGATAGTGGTTTGTTTGGTCTGTGCTGTAGCTGCATGGGGGATATCGTCATATCTGCCGCTGGATAGCAGGTGAGTTACACACGCCTGCGTTCCATGGAAATACTTCACGCCGCATAAACTCTACCGAGCTTCACAATAAATGGACAGATAATAAACGGAAATAAAATCTTTCAAATTTCGTAATATAAAGTGAGCAGCCCACATCTCTAAAAAATATTGTATAGTTATCAAACACAAGCAGTTTTACATTGTAGCTTTTTTTCGTTAAAGGATTAGAAAAAAACCATCATCCATCAAGCTTAAACTTAAGCCTTAACATACAAGTCAACATACTTGTCAACCTCAGTGGCCTCGAGGTCCTTCTGCGCGAGACCAAGGTCAATCATATGCTGGACCTGGGCCTGGTCATAGTGAGCTTCCAAGTGGCGCTTGAACTTGGCCAGGATCTCAGGCTTGGCCTCTTCACGGCGCAGACGGTGGCCGAGAGGAGCATCGACGCAGACTTCGTCGAGGACAGTGCCGTCGTTGAGGGTGACGGTGAGAGCGTTGGGGATGGTTCGGAGGGCTGGGTCATGGTAGTCCTTGGTCATCGCGGGGTCCTCGACACAGCGGATGCGGGTGCGGAGGGATTCGAGGAGAGGGGAGGTGGCGGCTTCGGAGCCGTCGGTGTAGTCGCTGGCGACGAGGCGGTTGAAGACAAGCATGGTTGCGACCATGTACTGTAGAGCAGGTGGTTAGTTTATAGTGTAGTTAACAGTGTAGCTGAGATGATAAAGTCAATGTGGGAAATACGAACCTGGATGCAGTGGTCACGGTCGGCAAAGTTGTCCATGGCCTTGAATTGTTTGTCGATGATACGGACACAAGCCTCGTGGGTTCGGATGGTTACTTCCTTGATGTCTTCGGCGGTCTTGCCCATGCTGGCGAGCTTCTTGTTGATGATCTGTGCGGCCTCAATGGCGGTTTGGGAATGGAATTCGGCTAAGGTATGTTAGTAAAGAGAAGGCCTGAATCGGAGTGAAGTTTTGAGTGAGATACGTACCTGGGTAGGAGACCTTGAAGAGAACGCTCTCCATGACGTAGCTACCATATGGACGTTGGAACTTGAACTTGTTGCCCTTGAAGAGGACATCGTAGAAGCCCCAGGTAGGAGCGGAGAGGACGGTGGGGACACCGGGTTCACCCTTCTGGACCTTGAGGACGAGGTTGACAGCGCGCTGGCAAGCGTCACCGGCAGCCCACGACTTTCGGGACATGGTGTTGGGGGAGTGTCTGTAGGTTCGGAGACTCTGTCCATCAACCCAGGCCTGGGTAATGGCATCGGCAGTCTGGGCCTCAGTCAAGTTAAGAAGCTTGGAGACAACAGCGGTGGTAGCGACCTTGACGAGAACGACGTGGTCCAAGCCGACCTTGTTGTAAGAGTTCTCGAGAGCAAGGACACCTTGGATTTCGTGGGCCTTGATCATAGCCTCGAGCACATCACGGATGGTCAAGATCTTGCCGTTGCCCAAGTTACCACCGGCACGGTTGGTTCGGGAGATCCAGTCAGCAACAGCGAGGATACCGCCCAAGTTATCAGAGGGATGGCCCCATTCAGCGGCCAACCAGCAGTCATTGTAGTCCAACCACCGGATCATGGCACCAATGTTGAAAGCACCATTGACGGGATCAAGTTGGTATGGGGTACCGAAGACCTTGGTACCATTGGGGACAACGGTGCCAGGCACGATGGGTCCAAGGAGTTTTGTGCATTCCTTGAATTTCAAGGCTTCCAAACCACAACCGATGGTATCAAGGAAAACCCAGCGAGCAGTATCATACTACAGGAAAGAATTTGTTAGCGATAACCAAGAGATGAAAAATAATACTAGTAGCAATGATAACGTACGGCCAACTCGGAATCGACGTTGTAGTTGTGAATGTAGCTGGCCATATCCTTGATCTCAGGGTCATATTCCCTGGGACCAGCAGGAGCCGGAGCAGAAGAGTTTAGAGCAGCCATGCTGGAGAATGAAGAGGTTGACCTTGGGAGACGAGCGAGCGAAGGAGATGTGAATCTGGATGAAGCGCGAAGAGAAGATGAAACTGGGGATGCAGAGCGATGGAGGGCGAAAGAACGTGGGGTTCGGGAAGTCAGCCGCCGAAGTACTGGATTAGCGACAGACATGGTAGTCAATTAATTCCGGGTTCTTTATTGAGATTCTTCGCAGCACAGCTTAATATGGACAATTCTCAGCAATTGCGGCCAATTGGATGATGATGAGGAGGAAATGATGAGAGGAGATGATGAGAGGAGAGAATCTGAGGAATAGCCGGGGAAGAAAGAAGGAGAAAGGAAAAAGACTCGCTTACCTTTTGTTACCTGAGTTTATGTGATGAAGCAGGTAGAAAAAAAGTGTTTACTTCGTCATGCGCTTTAAACGGGCGTTTCGGTGGTTTTTTTGCTCCCTCAACCCGAAGCCGATCTGTTGATGCCGAGTTTAACCGAGGCCAGGCCGGCTCTGTTTTTATCTACAATCACCGGCGGTGGCCGTTTTCACGATGTGGCAAGAGATAAGTAAGATAGATTAACAAGATGAATTAACTGGTTCATTGCCCGATATACAGCCAACCGACTGACTTGAAACTACACTGAATGTCCTGCTCTTGCCCTGAGCCCATCCGTACGCTCCAAACTCTTAATCACCTCCCGAAACACCGCCTTCGACAACATCGGAGGGACCGCATTGCCAATCTGCTTGAGAACCGCTACTCCACAGAACTGATGTTCCATAGGGAATGTCTGTAAACATGCTGCCTCACGATGGGTGAATGTTCTCGTTCCACTTGGATGAAAGTTCTCCCCGCCACTACATGTGATTGTCTTTGCAAAGGAACGGGGGCTGTACGATGGTCGCTCAAATTGTGAAGTTCGTCCAAGATCATGGTCCGGTGCATCAGAAGGAATGCCAGATATAGCATCAAGGATAGTACGGTAAGGGAGGAGATCTGGCGATTCTCCGTGCGTGGGTTTGGGGTATGGAGGGAGTGCTTCACCGGGTCTTGCGCAATATTAGCTTATCATAGCTCAGATACTGATCTAACAATTCAATCACTACTTACCCAGATGCAATGACAATCAGGCGTTTCCGCTTTTGTGGAATTCCAAATTCCTCGCAATTGAGTATTCCCCAGCGAACAGAGTAACCAAGGTCGATAAACGTGTGCAGAGTGGCGTAGAGGAATTCCTTGTGCCTTTCTTGTAGGCCGGATGTCTCTTCCATGGTGACAACTCGCGGACGTACCTGCTCCACTAGCTTTCTGACGGAGAAGATACAGGCTTCGTTTGCGTCATCTGTACTGGATGCAATGGTCTTAGCCGGTGAAAAAGTCTGACAAGGAGGCGAGAGGTGCATAATATCGACCCGGATATCTCTTGGGTCGTTTGTAAGGAAATCAGCAACGCAGCAGGTCTCGCCAATAGCCATTGGGAAGTTGAGCCTGTACGTGTCCATTGCTTTGGGACATTTATCAAATGCCCAGTTGACTTCTACCCCTGCTTGTGAAGCACCTCTAGATACCCCCCCGGCGCCACAGAATCCATCACCGAAGGTGTACTTTTTCGATTTAACAGTTGGTGCCCTATAATGGAACTTCATTAGAGGGAATAGGGAATGGATGGATATACTCTGTACATACCTTGTCAAGTTCAATGGTGCTCGCCAGCCTTCCCGAAGAGAAGCAAGGCTAGCTGAAAACCGATCATCACATTCCTCAGGCTCGAGAAACAGTACAGCTTCCTCTATAACCTTCTTCTTCTTCCCGGCCCCAGCTTCCCATACTCTGGTGTACTTGAGCCTACAATAAAGGAGGCCCTCCTTCCTCTGTTCATTTGTCGTAGCAAAATGGTGATGCGGCGTGCTTGCGTAGATGTTATTGGTCATTCGAATCCGCCTGAAACATTTCACTTCCTCTAAGGAGATCTCAGACATCGAGTATGCTCCTTCATTCATGTCCATGACCCAACACAACTCATTGATCCTATCAGGCATTAAACTGTCCATGTACTCTAATCGTTCGTACCTCCATCCTCGCAAGAATATCTTGTCAGTGGTATTTTCACGAAGAACTTCTCGAATACGTAGAAATGTTCCGTTGCGCAGCTCGACTGATTTCCCTTTTCGATATATTCTATTCTGGCTGGAGAACTGTGAAACCGTAACCTTCATCGAGTTTGTAGAAGTAGGTTGTGTGACTGTTGAGCTAGTCGAGAGATGGGTGAGAAATTCGTCATATTCCTCATCATTCATATAATCCCCATGAGCGAACTCGATCTCTCGATCGTCTGGTATCAGAGTAAAGACACCGCTAGTATCGTCATCGAGCACTATAGTGGCCATTTTGAAGGTATAGGTATAGTGTGGATGTTGAGATGGATAGAGAAAGTAAAGTGCAGGCTCCCTGCGCTTTAAAGTCCGTGGAGGAAGGCATGATGGTGAATAATGCACCCCTTCTCGCTGTGTTGTTGCCCATTATCACAGTCCTCAGTAGAGTGTTGCTCATTATCATGGTCACAAGGGTGTTGCTCCCAGAGCAACATACCCAGCCAACAAAGCCATAGACTCTATCTATGTTTGCAACTGGATCAGCACTATTCCTTAATGCTGACAGTAGCTGCCATAAAGATACCCCAAAGAGGCCACAAGAGTATTCTAGTGACAGACATCCGTAGTGAGACTAGAGAGATGCCATCTGGTGACTAGATGTGAAGCCCCTCAATAGCCCTATCCCGCCTTGCCCTAAGTCCCAAAAACAGTTGTTACACGCCGATACGCCGAAAATACATCCTTGTGTGGATAAAAAACCCAGATATGGGGGTGGAGCCGTAAGAACCCTGTTTTGCACCAACGGTTTTTGTTTTTTATGGTTTCCCTCCATCCAGAAAAAAAGTCTTGTCGAAGTTTTTTTCTCTCTTAAGTTCCTCCTAACCATGACTGCCCCTCCACCACTTCTTTCTCTGCTTCTTAGCTGCTCAAGGGTTGCCCTAAAGTCTCGATGAGCATCAACTGTTCAATGGTCTTGTCGCAGTAATGGACTAAGTACCTATTTCTATCTTTTTTCCTCTTCAGTACACTCGCTTTTCCGCTGTGAAACTGCTCAAGAGACTGCTGTGTGTCTTTCACAAACTCAGGTATGTGATTTTCTTTGTATTCCTTTGACATTTGATATCTGCCTCTTGTGATGAACAGAATTTGGAATTATGGATGTTAGACTACTGAATCTTCATTGTGGAAAACCCAAATTTGATCTGACCAACCCCCCAAGTTTATATTCATATCAGTTCTTGGTTGATTTACCTGGGATGTCTACTGACCTTTCGTGCCGGATAGTAACTACCCAATAGATCAAGATGTGTGGTATTCTTGCTCTTTTGCTCGCCAATGCGGGCGCCTCCTCCGCTAGCGTCGATCTCCATGAAGCCCTGTATCTACTACAACACAGAGGTCAGGATGCGGCCGGTATAGCTACATGTGCATCGGGGGGTCGTATCTTCCAGTGCAAAGGAAATGGCATGGCTGCCAAAGTTTTCAATGATGGCGCGCGTCTCGCCGACCTCCCCGGGTTCATGGGTATTGCTCATCTGAGGTACCCCACAGCCGGTACCACCGCAAATGCCGAAGCACAACCGTTTTATGTCAACAGCCCGTATGGAATCTGTCTGGCCCATAACGGTAACCTCATCAATGCCACCGAGCTAAAACAGTTTTTGGACTATGAAGCCCACCGTCACATCAACACCTCAAGTGATAGTGAGCTGATGTTGAACATATTTGCAAATGAACTGAACGAGACCAAGAAGGCTCGTGTCAACCATGAAGATATCTTCACGGCTCTGAGTCGGATGTATGAGCGGTGTGAAGGTGGATGGGCATGTACCGCCATGCTAGCCGGGTTTGGAGTCCTAGGGTTCCGAGACTCCTACGGTATCCGACCTCTTATTCTTGGCTCGCGACCTTCCAGAGACGGCCCAGGCTTGGATTACATGATGGCGTCTGAGTCAGTTGCGCTTGAGCAACTTGGATTTTCTAACTTCAGGGACATCCAACCAGGAGAGGCGGTGATAATTCACAAGGGAGGGCAACCAGTATTTAGACAGGTTGCACCCAAGAAGAATTATGCTCCCGATATCTTCGAATATGTATATTTTGCTCGGCCAGACTCCGTGATGGATGGAATCAGCATACATCGCAGCCGACAACGGATGGGAGACAAGCTTGCAGAGCAGATTTTGAGAATTTTGGGGCCGGAAGGAGTTAAGGATATCGATGTCGTTATCCCTGTCCCTGAAACTTCCAATACGTCTGCAGCCAGTGTCGCCCAGTTTTTGGGCAAGCCATACTGCCAAGGCTTCGTGAAGAACCGATATGTCTTCCGAACCTTCATCATGCCTGAACAAAAGGCCAGGCAAAAGGGTGTTCGACGAAAGTTGAATGCCATGGCATCAGAGTTCAAAGACCGCAACGTTCTTTTGGTGGATGACAGTATCGTTCGTGGCACAACCAGCCGTGAAATTATCTCCATGGCTAGAGAGGCGGGTGCCAAGACAGTCCATCTTGCCAGCTGCTCACCTCCAATCCTGTAAGTCTTAAACCTGGTGAAACCACATTCTCACTAAAGAATACCTTCCTAACGGCATTCAATAGACATCCCCATGTGTATGGTATCGACCTTGCATCTCCCCACGAGCTAGTAGCACACGAACGTGATATGAAATCGATCGCCAACTACATCGGTGCCGACACCGTTATCTATCAATCACTGGATGACCTCAAAGCTGCCTGCGCCGAAATATCCAAAGAGAACGGTCTCGCTGAACCGAATCAATTCGAAGTTGGTGTCTTCTGTGGTAACTACGTAACACCCATCGCAGATGGTTACTTTGAACATCTGGAGAAAGTCAGAGGCGAAGGCCGAAAGCTTAAGGTCATGGAATCTGCCCGTGCTGCCGTTTTGAACGGCGTTGCAAGCCAGCAAGATGTCCATGTTGCTGCGAATGGGGTTGCGGTTGATTCAAATGTGAAGGCGGCCTCTACAGCCCAGCACGCTGAAAGCACACAGCAGCAACACAACCATGGTGAGACTTCTGAAGCCGGTGTTAAGGATAGAATGGACATCAGTCTTCATAACCTGGGAGATTATGAATAGTTTCCACTACTTTTCAACGCGTCACCATTCCTCAGCCACACCATCCAATACGGACAATTTTCTTCTGCGATTTACGGACACATTTAGAACTTGTTTAAGCATCTGTTTTGTCCGTACCCTCAGCCTCAACCTATCTTACCTTACATATTACATTTCGAAATGAATTTAATGCGATATAGACAATGAAAAGTTGAGGTTCTCTATCATATTTGGGACTCTGCCAGCCTTCTCTGAATACCATGGATTTGACTTGATAAGTTACATCGTCGCCTTTACAAGGTAGCACCAGGGTCTTCGGAATCCTCCGGCAGGCCAGTTTCAAAAGTCCAAGAGCAATCGTCACTATACCCCTGCGTGGTTCTCTCAACATCAGTCATCGTATCCCATGCCGCCAACGTCTCTCCGTACATTGCCTCTCCCTCTTCGGCATTTGCCGCACGAGCATTGCATTCGTGGCGCAAAACAGATCGTAGTACGTCCAGGATCTCCTTTCTCCACGGAGGGTCATGACCTCCCGTGAGCCGTGCAGAGGCATATTCAAAATACGCCGGCATGATGTTCGCCGTCTCCCAATCTAGGAAACCCGTCACCTTGAGCGTGTTGGGATCCATGAGGATGTTCCGATCAGATAAGTCCACATGAGTCAATACAGGGCGGTCCCAACCAGCAGGGCCATTCGTGCTACGTTGCAGTTTTTCAAGGCGATCAGATCAGTCCACGAAAGTCAACATAGGGTGGTCACACCCAGCACCATCATTCGTTTCTCCGCAGCATTTTCTTAAAGCGGGCTATACGCTCCGCTTCGGCCTCCTGAGATGCGTGTAGCGCCTTGACGCGCGAATCATCCCACTCTGCGCGAGAAGCGTAGTAGGCGTATTCTTGCGGGCCGTGAAGTGTGACGAGAACGTACGGCTGCCCAGATGGACGACCGTAGTAAGAGAAAGTCTGTGCGCGCATGCGCAAGATGAGGCTGCAAAGTTCTATCGTGATACTCTCACGCTGCGGGATAGTGAGCGAAGGCCAGATCTTGAGTAGGCAGCGATCGTGACGAAACTGGTTATACGTGGTACACAGGGTCCCAGGATGGAACGAGCGAACATAGTCATCTTCCCTTCATCTTCAGTGCCGCCGTATTTGAAGAGGGTGGTGGGGGAATCAATGAAGAATTTGCGTGTAAAATTTGGGACCGTCGGCCCAAGCAGCTGGGGAACGTCTGGTAAGTCAGGCCAGGTTTCCCGAGGCACCTGCTCTGTCGTCTTGGGGGCCTCATCAGGTCACGTCATGGTGGATACTGGGACTATATAACAGTATCAACAATTAAACAAATTTGTGCCTACAAGAGTGTCTATCATGACTAGAGACAGGTGTCCCTCAATCAACCTGTCTGCCTTGAATCACGTGTATCTCCGCGGCCGATGTAACTACGTGATTGGTGCGCTTGATAATATTGGCAATACTTGGCATTGATCTCCAGATTTAGTTTCGGATCGGTCCGTGACCCTCTGGCCAAAAATCCTGGACAGGCTTAATGACTAGGGCCATTGGACTATATGAGACCGAAGCTAGCCTCTTCCAACATTATTAAAAGAATTTAACAAAAAAAAAGAACCAAAAGTTGCAGACCATTATCTGGTTAAACGCAATAAAAGCGGCCCACATATTAAACACCGCTTCAATGCAGAATTACCTATCATACATATTTCGAACACCAGAGCTAGGAGGAACTCATTGGGACCAGGGAAAGCTTGTAAAATTATCTGGCATGAGCCGAGGCCTGGATCGTTTGACATAGACAATACAGATAGGGAATCGAGTTCCATTCCTAGAAGGTTCTTGACCATTTCTTCCACGGATTGCATCAAGTGCTGCGGGCCGAAGAACTTTTTCTACCAGTGGGCTTACCACGTCAATACCGCCTGTTTGCAACTGTGCCGGGCTCAATCTCATTGAATCGTCCCATAGTTCGGGAATTCTTGTCTCAATGCCACGAAGAAATGCTTCGAAGTTCTCAATTGGAACTGTGACTTCACCGATATTCTCTCGGCGCTGTTCAGTGGCTCCACCTCGGTTGAAGGTGAGAGATGGATGTGTAGTCCCAAACCACTCCATGGAACCGTCCTCGGGAAGGATATGGAAAGCATAGATCGACCGGCCAAACTCGCCGATAACAAGAACCGCCGAAGGAGTGGTGGGTGTACTGAAGATGCTCGTGAGCCAGCCTAGCATATTGTGAGTCTCTGGCTGCAAGTTAGTCAACGGAGATACAACTTGGTTACCTTGGAGAATGGGGCCTTTGCCAGTAAAAGCGACCAGGCGGAGCATAATAAAACATGCTAGGGAGTGGGCTTACCTTTTCAGATATTATAAGCCTGCAAGTTTTTGGTGACGAGGAAAGAAATCTGGCAAGGAAACAAAGCTCAAGAAGCTGCCTTGAGGGACTCATCACGTGCTAGAGGCCCTTCCCAGGCAACAGCTGAATGATCCATCGACATACACACCCAGCAGATGTTAGGAAATGTGAGCAATAATAAAAATACCGATGATCACGGTACACTGTTAGGGCAATGCATTTCAATCCGTCATTGTCTACAGCCATCGACTATCTCGTATTTGACGATCCACTGCTAAGCTTCATCCTTCTCATTGGATCTCCGTCTCTGCTCCCTGTCCCCAGGTGGTCCAGCTAACAGCTTTCTGTCCAACCATTCTTCCTCTCCTGCCGAATTACAAACGAGCTACTGCGGAAATATATACTAACCCAATAGGTACGGAGCATGTGCAGCTTGGCAAGGCTTTCTTTCTGCTAAGCCTCAGGCGGGTGAGGGATACAAAATCCCTCTCTCGTCTCATAAAAGGATGGCGATGTACGGAGTAGCGAAGACTTGAAAAACTCTCAGAGTCCCATTTACACTCATCATGTCGGCCTCGATCCAGCGCGTGGTCGCTACTCCTTTACATGCGGTTGCTGAATCTAACATCGCCCTTGCTCATCTAAATTTTGATTTTTCGCTGGCCAAGTTCGAAGCTCCAGCAGAACTCCACCCACTTGGCAAACGGCTCTCCAAGTCTCGACGAGAGTCTGCAGAAGACGGATCATTCCACATTCTTGCTCGACGGCTTGGTGTGCTATTTGACAATGTCTTGCCTGACGTACCAGCGTTGCTTGAGGCATATGGAACCCGTGCTAGTGAGATTGTCCAACGGGCTTCCCAGAAGCTGGACAAACCCAGCGATATTGCTGATGGGTTTTTCGGGTCCCATCTCGGTATCGACTCAACTACAATCTGGGCAAGTGCAACGAGTGGAAAGTCGGTACTTCGCATTCATCTTCTCGCCTGCATCCTTGCTCGCATCTGGTCTCCTCAAGAGGCAACTGCCATCTGGGTAGAGCTGGTCAGCCAACGGCAACAGGCTATTAAGAAAGAGGCGCAATCTGCTGAGATCGCGGACAATTATTTGGCTCAATTAGCCGCTGCCCACGATATTGAGAGATCATCGCTGGGAAATTGGGATGCTAGTGCACGGGCATGGCTGGAGGTCGCTGACCAATCGGAGAGGAAACGGCAAGTTCAGACTCGACTGATTCTCAACAATCTGTCAGTTGCTGTCAAATCCCAAACCGCCTCAAACCACACCTTTGCCCCTAAAAACAATTCTTATGATAGTGTGTTGTTCAATCTCAATCATGCGCTCACTACGTTGGATAAATTAATTAAAGGAGAGCCTCAAAGAATCACGGATGGAGGAATCTTGCTTGGCTTGATCTCGTGGCATATATATCCTGATCTAGTTGTTCTAGGCCCAGATACCAAAGAAATACGCCAGCAAGACACTTTGGTTAAAGCCGGGGGGATCGTTACTATCTCAATCTCCTCTGAACCTAGCAGTGGCGACGGAGTATACTGGTCTTTGCCGCTAGCTAGTCTCCGGTATTATGGAACAGTTCAACGGGAACGGTCAACCATGCGAGACTCCAGAATATCTATGGCACAACTCCAAGCATTATCACTCGGCGCTTCATTAGGTGCAGGTGATGCCACATTCACAGCAATCGAAATTTTGCAGTCCCTGTGGAAATTATACTATGGTCTCTATCAATCCAGAATAGGCGAAGGGGGTAAAAAATGCCCCAGGGACCCTGAGCCGTTAGAAAACCTCGCTTCTGCCAATGTTTTGGACCTGGTACAAACTCCCTACAATACGTGCAAGCAGTTGATGAAACTATTGCACCTAATTTTCCCATTTAAAGCCGGCATAGAGCTTCTCCTCTCGGCTGATAATAGTGAGAAGGGAACGGCTAACCAGCTCATGAGATATGGTAGCAATTATGGCAGAACATGGATCGGGAATACAAGGAATTCCATTTCTACTCTTTTTGGCTTAGCAAAGCTACCGTCCCTCCTTAATATGATTACTAGTTTGGATGCACGAATACAATTACTTCGTGATCTCTGCGCACAGTACCGCCTCCAACCTTCGGACTACATGATTCGCTTTAGAACTTCAAACAATTCGTGGGGTTTTGCATCTATAACGGGCGAAAGCGCTGAGGTTGCACATAGAGGACTGAAACGAAAACGCCATGAGTATGAGTCTCAGTGCTTGGACGGCATTGAGTGCCTCGAGGCTCCACAGGGAGAAACTTGGCTCTGCTTGCCTCCTCTAGAGGCATCAATCGGGATGCCACATCAGATTTTTTTTTCGCGTCCATCAGAACTTTCAATGGATGGGGTATCCGCAGTCGCTGAGACTAGTCGGTATGATGATATCTTTGCAGAGCTCGTGGAAGACGGCCCTGGACTCCCCAGCCAGACCGTTTATTTTGATTTCGCCTTTGGGAATCACAACCTCGGGGCCGTTTATGCAAAGCGCACATTGTTCCCCGAGAAACGAACGTTTTCGAGTGCAGTTCCATTTAGCCTCGTCCAAAAACTTTTGGATATGAATATGCTAAACCCCGATACAGTGGCAGAGATCATTTTACACTACTTCGAGATGGATGAACCGGTTCACGGAAAGTCCCTTCTTGCTCTTGGACGGGTTGCAGACTATTATCAGCGCTGCTTACCTCAGGCCACAGTCTCCATGGGCGTTCTTAAAAACCCTATTCACTCCTTGAAATGGTCCCAGCAGGTAGTGAATGAGCTTGATCTTCTTGGGCCCCTAGCCAGGCAGCAAGCTTTGACAGGGAAGATACCCACAATCTATCCAAACTTGTTATCCCGTACACTTGCGTTTGCGGCGATTCTACAATTTGAGTCTGGGAGCATAGATGTGGATATATCCGACCTTAATACTGCTCTGGCGATATCCAGTGGCAATTCACTTTTCATTGCCGAAGAGGTTCTCCATGACCCGGTCCACACGGCGGCCATGCCATCATGCGCAATTTCACATATGATTGGAAATGTTGGAAAGCCGGGTGTGGCTCTTCTAATCCCTCCACCGGAGGTTGATATTCGCAAACATGACCTTGAGCAGTGGCATTTTGTGAATCACAATCCATTTGATGGGCGTCTTGCTGGCGGGAAATTTGAAGGCACGTCTATTCATCTATCCTTTACTGGCTGGGAAGGTCCTATAGGCCGAGGTTCATCCAGTTACCGAGACATGGAGGCCTATTATTTGGAAACTAAAGTCTCTGCCAACAATGGTGGTGATTGGGTGGGTGATTTGGATATATTGAAGGGAATAAGTAACTTGAAGGTTAGGAATGGTTGTTTGGCGTATGAGACATGCTCGCATGACCCGAGTTTCGAGGCTATGAGCTTGAAAAATGTGAAAACGATTTCCATCGACTGTTGGGAGGAACTTCTTGATCCTCCTGATGGATTTCTCGTTCTGCGTTCTACACCAGACACACGTAGTGAATATGGGTCCTGGCGGTGGATGGTAAGGCTCGCTGCGGTAAGTATTGCGGCATCGAGAAATTATGACTGCATCTGTCTCCCAGTGGATAGAGACTTTTGCTGGACTTGCACAGTTTGGGGACTACCCACTGAGCATAGGAAGAAAGTTCTGCTCGTTTGCTAGTTGACGGAGCGCACCAGTACAATAAATGTTGTATAGACTGATTGCAAGACTAGGAATGAATTCTGATGCTCACTTCTGAAGATCATGGCACCCAATAATCTAATGATATTCTTTTTGTTTCTTGGATTCTCACCGCCTATCGCTTCTTGCCCAGAGCATTGTTTATTCCTTGTGATTTCCTGCTGCGACAACATTCGATTTACAAGTACAAAGCCGGTAGCCAAATCATTCCTTGTTCTGTTCTATCTTCAACTTCTTTTGTAGGGATCCCTTCAGGGAGGTTTCTGGAGGGATAGGTCTGAAATTATGGTCTGGTCTGTCTGAGCCCCCCCTTTTTTTTTGAGCAACCTCTCCTTTGTTTGACAGACACTTATATTATCAGCTTCTTTATTGCTTGTCGTGCTCCACTCTATAAGGAGGAATCCAAGGTCGGTAGTTGAAGAGGATTAGAGAAGCCTCGGTAGGCTCGGCGGATTCTGTTCGGCCCGTCGCGCTGTGGAACTCGACAGATCATGTCGACAGAAAATTGTTTGTAACTTCATCTATCCTGATATATATCTAATTGTCGGCTTTCATCACTTGCTTATACCCAATTCTCAATATTAGAATTCATTAACGATATGGTTTATAAACGAATAACACCCTTCCTTCCCAACAGGTTGCAGCCGTCGTGAAATCTTGTACTGAAGATGGGCCACGCCAGCGTCGGGATCCTTGCAGCGAAATCTCAGGTTGACGATCCTTCAAATATGAGTTTGATGCCGGAGAAAGATTCGAGGGTGGAGGCCATGTGGAACTGGTGATATCCAGTGCCATCTAGCCTCTGTTATTATCAAAGTGTTCTGGGCTGACTGAAAGGGCTGAAAGTTCTGATGCTGTCTGCAGGCGCCGTATAACATCACCTCCAAGCTTTAGTGGCCAAAATTATATTGGCCGAAGGAAGTGCAACTAAAGAGTCGTTTTCCATCCTCGCTGAGATCGATCCAATGTTCTTTTAAACTTCCGACACATTTCCCTGTCAAGATCGATCATCCAATAAATGCTGTTTGGAGGGATATCTTCGAAGAGATAGAATCTCAATCCTGAAGGGGAAACCATGGCTCAACAAATCTGCTATTCAAAGAGAGTATGAGAATAAACCGAAGAATATATCCATAACAGTTGTTATGACAAGTTCAGCGTCAGAACTTTGTTCTGATCTACAATCAACCATTTATTACCAATGCTGTGATTCCGGGCTTAGTGTTATCGAAGTTGTTTATATTAGCAAAAGCCGATAAAGACATCCTCATGACTGGAGGATTCATCAATACAAAGGAAGGCAAAACCTTCCCAATAACCGATGACCTGTACCCAGGGGCCAGTCTAGGACCCAAATACCATGCCAGAGCCACTGACACCTTCTTTAGGCGGAGGGCTGACAATGCAGAACGCCATCGAAAAGGTCATCTTGCCCTTACCAACTTTTATATCGTTGAAGATGCACCCTCCTCGCAAAATTGGTTCATTAATCAATTTCAATCGCCGAGTCTAAGCAAGATTCTGCCTCTCTCTCAACCCCTCTAACGCCCTCTGGACTTCAATAACTCTGGTATCTATTCGGCCAATATGCTCTCTTCGGCTCGTGATATCCTCAAGCAATATCTTGAAGGAGGGAACTTCCTCACGAAAGGCTTTATTGTAAGCACACTCACATTTGGCTGCTTCATCTCAAGCTAATATGTCAACTTTTTTCAGCAGTTGGCGCCTACCAGAAGCCTTGGGCTGAATGCGTATCTAGCCTGGATCAACACATGGCTCTCAATGCCGGACTATGATAGATACGATGCGCAGCCTATAATGTCTGTCAACGAGATGGCTAGGTTTTTCCAAGGGGATAACTTACTTGAATAACTTACATGATATTTTCAAACACGAAATCCTGAAGCGTATTGTCACTTCTTTCCGGTATAGGGTTGATTCTGGGGAGATTCTACTTGGGGGACGAACGGCCCCAACTTGTGACGAGACAAATATTCTGCGACACCGTTATGATCCCCGGACTGAGTGTACATGCAATGGGCTCTATCCAGTTCCTCCTGGAGCCACCTTGGACTCAGTGCTGCAACACAACAGGTGTGCTGCGGTGGAAAAAATGGCTGCCATGGCTAGATTGGTCAATGAAAAAGAACACGAATGGAACCCGCGCCATATATTCACGTCTGACCACCTTCAAAAAGCAGTGGCTGAAATTATCCTATCAAATGCTGATGAGCAACCTCGCCCTGAATCCTGTCTTGGGTCTACGCCTTTTCTCTCTGATATACAGGCTCCTGACCGACGGCCGAACCCGGCTTGTGACACAGAGCTATCTATATACCATCAGCTGTATCCGACCAATGAGCAGATCAAGCTCCATGCGGATGCTAAATATTTCTTCGCCATCGCATGCGGAGGCGGATTTTGCGATGAGGGCATTGCAAAAGCTGTTGCAGAGGCGGCGAATTGTGTTCTTATTGCCGACTACTCTGAAGCAGCAGATGAGAAGTCCTTACTTCTGCTCCAGGAAGTTGGCGCAGCAGCCATGGCTTTTTTAAAGTTGTGTAACCTGGCAGGAGTGATCACAGATTGGCAGTTTGATAACAATGTGGCCATGGCCATCCAGTTTAAAATTCTCGGGTATTATCGAGACCATTCTTGCCCTCGACGGCCTCGTGGGGTCTATGGGAGTCGTATGACTGACATGATTTCTCATCGCTACATTGACCTCGCTATATACGTAGGCGTTATGAATGCGTCTATCGGCCTTGGGATACAGATCACTCGGGAACAATATCAGGAACTGGCAGAGGCTTGCTGCTATATAGGCGACCTAATTGACTTCCGCAGCGACACGATGCGAAGACAAAGAGAAAATGTAATCTTGCGGGGCGTCAGGAAATCTTTGCAAATACCTCAATGGTTCACTTTCCTCCTGTTTACGGATCTCAGCGAAAGCTATCAAGTCCAATCCTGTGAGCGCACTCGTGGTAATGGGTATGAGTAATTGGCTGCTCATGGCATCCCAGCACAAGGTCTACGAAATTTTTCACGGTGTCAAGGAAACTAAGGATTCAAAATCATGCGAATATATCTCCACATCAGACTCTTCCTACAGTGAGCTTCTGGAAGCACTCGAAAAGTATGGTTCTCTAGGCGAGAATGACCCAAGTGTCGCAAAGCGACGGTCAGAAATGGACCTGCTGTATTATGTCCATCGAACTTCACCCCAGACTCACATGGCGTGGCTAGCTGACAGTACGCGGAGTCTGCTTCACCCAACTGCTCTGCGTAAGATTGTTGACGTCTTCCACTTTGACTGGCGGGGTGATACTGGAGATGTGGAATATTGTCCCTGAACTGCTAGCACTAGTTATTCCATCGGGCTGAGTATGAGAGGAACACTTGTGCTTCCACATGTGCGGCTCGGCCCGACCCGTCCAAGGGCGGGTGGTGATGTTATATAGTCTCCTAATAACACTTACGATCGGTCTTTTCTACTTTTTAGAAGTGTCCTTTGAGATTTGTCAATCCCCGTTTACATGCCTTAGGGTAAGAGGGTAATATAGGAGAATCTAGCAATTCAGCTATATTGCGCGGTGATGTTTTAAGGGGGATTCCCATGGACCGAACAACCCGGGTCGAAGGAGTATAATAACAACAGACAAAACGACAAAGAAGAACGGACAATAGCCACTCTATGCTGGTGGATAGATAGGATTACCTCATGTAAGGTAAATGAATGGGATCAATAGGTCCCCTTTCTACCCTCTCCCCACCCTCTGCAACCAAAACTTCAGGTCAAAGTCACCCTCGCTCAACTCCCTCTCATCCCCAACATACAGGAACACATTCCCGTATGCAGTCAAGGGTTCCTTTCCATCTGTATGTTCCCTGTCCCAGGGAATATGGCAAGCACAAACGGGGAAGCGAATTCATGAACTTGATTCCTCATTCCTCGTCTTATTATTTGATTTGCAGGTACGCGTATAATAGGGGTATATGAACTTTTGAGTTGTATTCAAACCTGCCCCATTTTGACGTCACTGTCCTTCTTCTTTCTTGAACTTCTGTCACCTAACCCCTTCAAAAAGTCGACAAACCGGTCTCAAATGATAATTCTGTCTTGGAGGATACTTTGGTCTTAAATGCTTGGATGGCAGACCAATGCTTCTTTTGTAAGCCTTTCGGCCATGCAACCAATATGAAAACCACGGCATATGTTGCCCCGCATATCAGAACAAAAACTAGAGCAAATATCCTCAAGCTCGTTGACTCCGGCAGAATACTCTCCATGCCAAATATGGAGGTTGAAAAACTAGCAGGCAAGAATATCATGGACACAACCGTTAAGATGTGGATACTCCGGCCCTGAAGGACTGCAGTTCGGGATTCCACAACGGCTGTAGCACTAAACAACTAGATGGTAGATTAGATCTGACACTGTTGAGTCTGAAGAGCGAGTTGGCTGGGATGACTAGATGGGGATTTGATCAATCGATGAGAGAAATTTAATCGGCATGCACTTACACCATCTCGTAATGCCCTGATCTGTTCCTGCCTCCCATTATTGTCTTGAATCATCAGCTTGAACTTTTCCATCTGCTCATCGATCTCGTGCAAGTGCTTGTGCGCTCTTTCTATGAGCGTTTCTGGAGCTGATCTGCCCCACCCACTACTATTAACACCTCTATTATCCTCATACTCACGAAGTACACTGAGGATTGATTCCTTGTCGTTCGCTTCCCAGTTTGAAATGATGTTTGTGATGCAATCATTAACTATTCGGAGGGATTGCAAAGCCCAGAAATAGGTTCGCGATTTTGAGAATGTTTCATCCTCAAATAGCAATGATTCTTGTAGCTCATTGTTGAAGAGTATCTCATCCTAGGTTGGTGGAAAATAAGAAACAGGAAGCCCTTAAAAGAAGAGAGAGGGAGGGAGAGGGAGAGGGCCTGGATGATACTTACACCAGGAATTGCAAGGTTTGATATTCGCTGTATAACATCCTTGAGGGCCGCCCTTGTTGCAATAAATTCACTGTTGATAGCCCAAAAGTATGCTTCCACCCCGTTGGTAAGTTTCGGGGCCCCGAACTGCTGCCTGCTACTTCGAGTGAAAATGAGAAGCCGCCAGGAAGGTGGTACTACTGGTAGGGCATCGCTATCACCATAGGGTGGAGGAAAGTGGACAGCAACCACAGTGGTGGCAGAATATATGTGATTGCTCGTTCTTTCATGGAACAGGCCAGATTTTTGACCGGGATATAGCCCCTTTTCTGGAGGTGCAATAAAATAATGTCTGATCGAGTATGACCACATCCTCTCCGTTGGGGGAGGATGTCCTGAGAGAGGCTGATATCCGAGGTTTACCCCTTTTGCTAATAGTGATGCAGGGAGAGAATCAATGTGGAGATAGCTTCCAAAACGTGTCAAAATTTGGAGTACAACTATGGGCGTGAGGCAACGAATTCGAACAATCCTTCCAAACGTCTCGGGCTTTATACTGATGATCCTTAATCCATAATGGCTCTGGGAAGGGTATGTGCTGAGCTTCGTCCAGAATTCCTGGGGCGATTGGCTGGATCTTCTGGATAACTGAGCTCCAGTTCGTGCAATGTCGATGACCTCACTATCGGCACCGTTCCTGAAGCCATTGCCGAAAGCTTTGTCAATTCTAGTTTTGACACTGTCAGAATCTCTATTCAGCAGCGATCCCAGCAGCTGCCGTGTTGCTCTGGGCGGCCTTATACTATCAGGTGCGGCAGTGAGGACGGCAGATAGGTCCTCTTCGGTATATTCGATTTTTGGTGGAGCCATGGGTAAGGGAAAGGCAAGAAACAGAAAACGATGTGATGAGAATGAACTCGAAATTACTTCGCCTAGGGTTTATCTGAGGTATCCTAGACGTGTTCGACTCTCATCCGTTAAGAGTGGGTTGAGCCACAGGGGCGGAGTAACCAGGTGAGGCTGATTTTCTCGCGCTCAACTATGAAAAGGCATAAATGGCAGATGGAAAAGCAGCATTTTCTTCCCAATAGATACTCAGAGACTAAAACCCTCTCCATACTCAAAAAGCAAAAGAATTCCCCTAGTATCGTGCTATTTTTGATTTGACAGCAACATTACAGTATAAGCTCAGCTATTTGCATCCTCACCTCTCCTAGTATATTTAGTTGACCATATAGCTGCTGCCGCCTCAAGATGTGCGATCCAACAGGAGTGCGAGCGTTATACAATTCTCGGCTGACTTTGCGGTGATGCTGAAGATCGTGCATAGAATTGGATTCGTGAATATAATTGCCTGTGACGGTCGTATATAGCCATGCTGCCTTGATATTTTGTCAAATAGGTAACCGAGTTAGCAATGAGACATCATTCTTTTGACAACAAGAGCTATGGCCCTAATAGAGGTATTTCTTCATTTGTGTATTATATCTTGTAATAGCACTCCTTTCTTTCCCTTAGAATCCTGGTATCTTGCCTCCGAAGTACTGACTAGAGCAGGCTACTCTCCCTCATCCTCCTTTACGGGCGAGGAGTCGCTCGGGGGAGAAAAGCTAAGCTTCGTCTGCTTCATTGACCCTCCTCCCTTCCTTTTCCCAGTCCGCCGGACTAAATGGTCAATCACACATCCATCATCCCACCCTGGACCATCCTGACTGGTAATTGCACGGCACCTGGGGCAGGTCTTTCCATGCCGAATAAAAAGCTGATGCAACGGATACTTGAGATGGTCTGAAATGCGCACCTCAAGATGACTGAATGCGGTGATCTCATTGACTTTTTCTGGCGGTATCCATCCAAGCCACTTGCAGAGGCGAAAGACATGGGTATCGACTGCAAAGCAGGGTCGTTGCAGGCAGAATAATATCACGCAGGCTGCGGTCTTGACGCCAATTCCAGGGTATCTGACGAACTGTAACATTGCTTCATCCTTGGATAATACGTGAAGGTGGTTGAGAGATAGAATGTGCTCGTCTGCTTGGACTATCTCCTTTTCTTTCTGTTCTTCTGTCTCTTTTCCCGCGCCTATTGGACCAGTTCCCATCCCTTGCCTTGCTTCTATCAGTGCATTTCTTCTCGCCATATTTTCCTCGTACACCATGTTAAGAATCTGCTTGATGTATTTGCTCTTAGCCGCACCAAGACCACCGCATTTCATCGCTTCGAAGATCTCCTCAACAGGAGCCTCACGGACTTTATTCCAGTCCACGCTCCCCTTGCCGATTCCGTCTTGGAGAATGCCAAATTTTTGAACCAGGCCCTGAAAGGCCATAGCTGAGTTTGCACCCGTAGTTGCTCCGCTTAGGAGCGTTCGAATCAAGGCATCTAGGATGCTTGGTACCTCTCCACAGCCCGATACTGTTAGTGATGGAGGAGGGATTGCTTTTGGAGGTACCACCTCCCCGTGAATTGACGAGAGAAGCCTATTCACCTCTTCGCATTCTTCTGGTGTTGGATGTTCCCATTCTGGATAAGGACTAATCCCCGGCGTCAGACCATAAGGGTTTTTCTTCACTTTGGTGCCCTTTCGTGGACTTGGATCTGGGGTATCAACCGGGATCTGGGAGCTGTCTCCGTTGGATTTTGTGTCTGGTGTCTGAGAGGGAGGTATGCTTAGTGTATCCTTGTCAGGGGTAGGGACTAGATGATTGATAACTGGGGGTTTCCCCAGATTGTGTGGCAGTTCGTTGATATCTTCTGCATCTTGAGCCAGCTTTGTACGGATTCTTTTGCTTGATCGAGTTTCCACGGGGGTAGTGGTTGCTGAAACGCCAGGGTTCGGTTTGGATCGCCTGGTGCTAGATCTCGTTGATAGTGGCTGTTGCGGTTGTTCTAGGACAACCTCAGACTTGGGTTGTGCGCTATCGGACGCTTGCAATGTGGAAGCCTTGCGCCGAGCCATAATTGGTATAAGTTCTTAAGATGTCAAAAGATGTTGCATGCGACAGTGGATATAGGTTGTGAGAGATCAAGCAAGCAGAACAGGTGAAGAGGCAGTTCTACGGTAAATAAAAGAACAGCTTTTCTTGTTGGATTAAAAATTCACACGAACAATCTCATGGTGATGGTTTGGCTATAATCAAGTTTGACGCGATGGCAAGAAAGTGTGCCTGGTTGGTAGAACTTTACCAGGTTTTGACGTCCATCTGTCACAGTCACGTCAGGGGAAGCAAAGCACAAGCATACTCTCATACCATGATGATTCAAAATATGTGTATGAAGCCGGATATGAAGTCGATGCCGTCATTCAACAGCCGTCAAGATACTGACTGGTGGAAAGTTACCTCTTCTCTGTAGAAAACAGACAGGAGATGCAAATTAAGAAGAAAAACTTCCAACCTTCTAGTATGTATGTACATAGCGGGTACCTAACTTAGAGATACCATAGTCTACAGTGTCCTTTTTTAAACATGGAGGCTCTCTATGGTGCCAGACTGTGATATCAAGCCTATATCACTCTTCTTATTCATTCATCGTTTCTGTTCCTCTCAACGGCTACTCCCGAACTCCGTTTGGTGATTCATTATGAAAGATTTTAGAAGCCTACAAAAGTTAGCATTGTTCAGTGATGGAGATTTCCTTTGAGAAAGAAAACTTACTTGACTCTGTGTTTCCTTCACCCATACTCTTGTTTGAGCTGCTGCCACTCAAGATAGAACCGACGATTCCATCCATGTATGGAGCTCCACTCCATTTTTGATGCGTCAGAACATCAACTCCCATCTCCTTCTCACGTCTTTGGATAAGCTTGACATATGCGAGCATGCCCTCGTCCTTGAACGCTCTTGAAAGCTCAGTCGTGATGGTTGCGTTGGAGTGGAAACCGGCGAGCGAGATGAGTTGGAGAATGAAGCTGTCAGGCGTCAGTACAGTTACTGCATGGAACAAGGGAGTGTGAAATTAATGCTTACCCATGTTTAGCCAAATCCCAGATGAAGGACTTGAGACTAGCTTCAGTAAAGTCGTGGGCCATCCAGTTAAATGATGGGCTGAGGTTGTAGATAAGTTTCTTTCCAGGGTACTTTTCTCTGATTTCACCAGCGAATTCGCCGGCTTTCTTTACACTGGGATCACCAGTCTCAACCCAGAGAAGATCAGCGTAAGGGGCATAGTTGATGGCTCGCTTGGTTGCAGCGGCATTGCCGGCCTTGTAGTGGTAGTAGCCTTCCCTCGTTCGGGGGATATCCCAAGACCAGAATACCGGTGTCTTGGTATACTTCTCGGAGAGTTTACGGCGCTGAGAAACAGACCAGTCCCTGTTCTCCCGCACCTTGGCTTTATATTCGTTTCGGACGGACTCTGAGGCACCTTCGGCAATGAGGTGGTTGTCAACCGCTAGAATATATAGTCAGCTATCTGGTCGGCTATGCTTGTTTGAGTGGAGAAAATCTTGTTTGGGTATTCACCTTCATCAAAAGTCACAAGTTTATGCTTTTTGACCCACTGCATCTCGAATTGGTCGATCTCGGGCCCAGCTGCTCCTTCAAATTCCATTCTTTGCAGCGTTTCGGCTAAAGGCTCAGATTGTTCCGTCACTCCGAGAATAAATTCGTGATCCCGCACATCAATGGTGCTGCTCAGAAGCTTTCCGCTTTCGGAGTCAGTTCTGGCAATGACCAAATTTTCTGTTCCCATGACATCCCATTGGAATCTTGCGGCAACGAGCCGGTTAATGTGTTCGGCCATGGGTACGAGGACTTTTCCTGCAAGATGGCCGCACTTCTTTCCACCGTGAAGCTGGTCTTCAAAGTGGACAGCCGCGGCACCATTCTCAGCGAATAGCTTCGCGAGCTTAAGCACTGAAGTTAAACCCCCATGTCTAAACCCAATCAGCAACAGTATAATATTTAAGGGAAGACGTGAAAGTCGGAGCTTACCCAGTATCACCATCCGCTACTATTGGTCTCATGTAGTCAACATAGGGAGTGGACTTCCGCTCCTCCGGGGTGAGCTTTCTTCTGGCATCCCAGTGCTTGCGGTCGTGCATTTGCTGCGCCTTGAACAGACGTTGGACTTGGTTTGGAACCGTATTGTATGGGTAGTCTCCAAAATCCGGAGACACCTCGTTTGTTGGGGTCAGGAGAGAGGAGCATGCCCAGCCGGAAATATAGAGCACTTCTTGGTTTGGAGCTTGCTGGGTCATCTGAACGGGATCAATGGCTCCCACTATATAATTATTAGTATCCGATCAGACCTCCATACAATATCTTGGGGTAGTATATCTCACAGGTATGTACCGGCTTGCCTTCCGCAGCCCTCTCGTTCAACAGATTGAAGAGCTTCCTTGCCATGATAGAGCTTGGGTAGGTCTGCTGAAGCGAACCCCGTTTGCTAACGACAGCTTCCGGAGTATATGGTCGCTTGATTCCCTCGAAACGCGGAGACGCCCACCACTCCTTGACAGCATTTATTTGTTCGTCGTATAGAGCATCTTCGGTAGCACCGACTTTATCGGCAGTAGATAGTAGCTGGTACGAGTCGGAGGGCAGAGCAGAGGAAACCGGTGGGTTAACCGGAGGTAGACTAGATGCCATGCGAGGATAGCTGCAGGAGAGAGAACGGGCGATAATGCGGTTTGAAGCTTGACACCGAGCGGCTGGACGCAACACCCGAGGTAGCTGGCGGGCGGCGTTGCGAATCATGATAGAGCAAAGTCCCAACCTCAGCTGGGTTTGTCAGGTATTCTGTGATGGTATTATGAGAACAGAAGAACGCTGAGTATTGCTAACTCATATATTAGAAGAGAAAAGGAATTGAAGATGAATTGTGTATGATGCAAGAGAGAAAAACAACTCCGTCGAAGAAGCGCCTCTTCTAGCCGGCGGGCGAAGAGTTGCCGAAGTCTTGGCGCCTAAGGGCATCGCGACGCAGACTTTTGGTCCGTTTGGTGGTTTCGGGCCGATAAAGAGCTGTGAGGGTGACATAGAGATATGCTGGCCGAATAGCTGTGATCAAAAGCTGATCTAAAGCTGATCAAACACTGTGTGCCGTCAGCACACCGTCGCCTGCTGCTCTCATCGTGTTCTATTGGCTTGCATCTCTGGCGGGTTAAAGGGGCCGTCTTTTCAGCTAGTTTCTGCGCCAATCAGGAGTCTCCATCTAATCGATAACAGATTTTTTTTTTTTCTAAACCCAAACCACCAACAAGTCGCTTCGCTGGTCGAACAGAACGACAGAAAGGACGAATCTATCTCATCTCACGTCTCTTTGCTGGTCGGGTTTCTTTTTGTTGTTTTATTTATTTCCCTCTGATTTCTAGTTATTTCGTTATTTCTTTGCTCCTCTCTCTTTAGACGTTGTTGAAAGCGAAAAAGTTCTATTCCTTTTACTTGCTTGAGGCGTGGCCTCGTTAGGAATGCCCCTCCTTGAAACGCACACAACGCAAAATATCACCTCGATGGCGTCCAAGACCACGCCTAGCGAGGATGAAGTCGCATCGTTCGTGAAGACTATTTTCAGCGCCGAATCATCTCAAGAATCCCTAGATGCATCCTACGCCCTCACCCAGCTTCTCATCGACCAGAGTGGCGTCCGAGGCCTTCAGGGCTACAACTTGCTACATGACATTAAGAAGGCTGCGACCGATAAGAAAAATGGTGCCAAGCGAGAGAGTGCTATGCTGATACTGGGTGCTTTGTTCGAACGCTTTCCCACCGCATATCCTACAAGTGAGGTTGTCTTTCTGATCCAAGACGGTGGGCTGCTCAACCTTGCGTTGGACTGCCTTGCCGACAAGGGTGCTGTGGTGCGAGAAGCCGCTCAATATGCTATCGATGCCCTGTTCTCGTGCTTGAAGGAGGAAAGTCTGGTATATGCTCTTTTACCCGCCGTGTCTCGCTACCTCCAAAAACCTACCGGAAAATGGCAGGGAACCGTTGGGGCGTTCAAGCTCCTGGAGAAAATGGCTTCCAAGGCAGAAGTGGGATCGGGGACCAAGGAGGAGGAACAGCGGAAGGATATCCTGCGAGACTCGTTGGGTCGAACCCTCAAGGACCTTATTCCCATTGCCGAGTCGGGTATGCATGACTTGAAGAATGAGGTCGCCAAACAAGCTGTGAAGACCATGGCTGCTCTGTCAACTTTGCTAGATAACGACGATGTTGCTCCTAGAATCCCCCTTTTGCTCAAGACTATGGAGAAACCATCGGCAGAAACCCTCCAAAAAGCTATCCACGCCCTTTCCCAGACCACCTTTGTCGCCATCGTTACCTCGCCTGTGCTGGCACTGCTTACCCCCCTTCTGGAGCGATCTCTCAATTCACCTGCCACCTCACAAGAAGTTATCCGCCAGACCGTTGTCGTCGTGGAAAATCTCACAAGACTTGTGCACGATCCCCTTGAGGCGAGAACCTTCCTTCCACAATTGAGACCCGGTGTTCAACGTGTCAAGGATGGTGCTTCTCTTCCTGAAGTCCGTGAGCTGGCTACCCGGGCTTTGGATGTGATCCACAAGGCCATGGGAGAGGACAACAGCAACACCGAGAACGGCGTGGTTACTCAGATCACAGTTGAAGATGTCGTTGCCGTCATTGACGAGAAAGTCAAGCAAAATGGCGGTGTCGCTTCTGCAGACTTGCCGTTCTATAATACCACAAAGACTTATATCGCAGAAATGGTCCGAGCTGATGCCACCGTTAGGGTCTTAGATCGCATTCCCCTTTGCGTTGCTCCATACCTTCGCCAACTGGTCGCAGATAGCAAGAACGATGATGTCGCTGCTGCAGTTAAGGAGCACTTCGTTGAAGAGGACCGCAGAAAGTTCGGTACACCTCCACAAGTCGAGGACGGCGAAGTCGAAATCGTCAACGCTGAATTCTCCCTTGGTTATGGTGGCCGCTTGCTTCTTTCTCACGCCAATCTACGGCTCCTTAAAGGTCATCGATACGGTCTCTGCGGTCGCAATGGTGTTGGCAAATCTACACTAATGCGAAGTATCGCCGAGGGCAAACTGGAAGGATTCCCTCCCAAGGATGTTCTTAAGACCTGCTTTGTTGAACACAACCAAGGCGAGGATGCTGATATCAGTGTCTTGGAATTTCTCACCAAAGACCCCGAACTAGCCGCTGCCGGCACCGACAAGATCTCAGATGCCTTGAATGAGGTCGGATTTACCCCTGGCCCCGACGGCCGACAGCAACAACCCGTTGGATCGCTATCCGGTGGATGGAAAATGAAGCTGGCTCTCGCTCGCGCTATGATTTTGGAAGCTGACGTTCTCCTACTTGACGAACCTACCAATCATCTCGATGTAGCAAACGTCAAATGGCTACAAGAGTATCTAAAGCAACACACTGACATCACCAGTTTGATTGTCAGTCACGACTCTGGTTTCCTGGATGAAGTCTGCACAGATATCTATCACTACGAGCAGAAGAAGTTGGTCTGGTACAGAGGCAACCTTGCGGCGTAAGTTTCCACCCATTCTTTGATCACCCAGAAACATGAGCTAATGCCTCGTATAGTTTCGTTAAAGTAAAGCCAGAGGGCAAGACTTATTATACCTTATCCTCGGTAAATGCGAACTTCAAGTTCCCACCTCCCGGTATTCTCTCTGGCGTGAAATCCCAGACTCGTATCATCCTGAGAATGTCCAACGTATCATACACCTACCCCGGAAGCTCAAAGCCATCTCTCACCGATGCCACTTGTGCTCTTTCACTCTCATCCCGAGTTGCGATTATCGGTGCCAATGGTGCCGGAAAATCCACCTTGATGAAACTCCTGACGGGTGAAATGGTTCCACAAAGTGGAAGGGTTGAGAAACATCCCAACCTTCGAATTGGTTATATCAAGCAGCACGCCCTCGAGCACGTCGAACAGCATTTGGAGAAGACCCCTAACCAGTACCTCCAATGGAGATACGCCAATGGTGATGACCGAGAAGTCTTGATGAAGCAAACACGTATCCTCACCGAAGAAGATCGTCTTCAAATGGAAAAGACTATCGATGTCGGTGATGGAAAGGGTCCTCGACGCATCGAAGCTCTTATTGGTCGACAAAAGTGGAAGAAGAGTTTCCAATATGAAGTGTAAGTTTGCCATCCGTTCAAAGTAAATCCCAATATTGTGGTGTCTTTGCTAACAGTTCCATAGAAAATGGGTTGGCTGGCTCCCGAGATTCAACTCCCAGATTTCCCGTGAAACGCTCCTCGAACGCGGTTTCTCCAAGCTGATTCAGGAATTCGATGACCACGAATCTTCCCGAGAAGGGTTGGGATACCGGGTCCTTGAACCAAAGGTCATCTCAAAACATTTCGAAGACATTGGTCTCGACCCCGAGATCGCAAACCATAACGAAATTTCCGGCCTCTCCGGTGGTCAAAAGGTCAAGGTCGTGCTGGCGGGTGCTATGTGGAACAACCCCCATCTTCTCGTCCTCGACGAACCGACCAATTTCTTGGACCGTGATTTCCTCGGTGGTCTTGCCGTCGCCATCCGCGAATTCAAAGGTGGTGTGGTGATGATTTCCCATAACGAAGAATTCGTCGGTGCCCTGTGCCCTGAGAAATGGTACGTTGGAGAAGGAAAGATTACGCAGAAAATGAATGGTGCTGTTGCACTTGATAGATTCGAGGACCACTCTCGTGGTGGCAGCACAGTTGCCAGCAGTGTAGTGTCGAGCGCAACTGCATCCGCCGCTCCATCAGCCGTTAATTCAGGCGCGGAAGATGCCGGCGGTGAGTTGAAATTCAAGGCCAAGAAGAAGAAGAAGATGACTCGTGCTCAGATGAAGGAGCGTGAAACCAGGCGCAGGCTGAGACATCTTGAATGGTTGAATACTCCCAAGGGAACTCCCCACCCGCCTGACACGGATGATGAAGCCTAAAATTAAAAAGCTCACTATATGCATGGAGCTAGAGTGTGAGAGGTTGGCTGGATGATAAAAGTCTTATTAGATTTACGATTGGGTTTTGTTTCGTTGATATCCCTTAATATCTGCTTGATGTTTTCTATTTTTTCTATCTACTCTTTCTGTTTCGATGCTTAGATCTCTCGCATGATTAGATTTTTGGTTTGGAACTCTATAGAGCTGGGTATATCGGCGCCTGGGTGTTTTTAGTTGATTTCACAAAAATTGCGAGCATTCTTTATTTCCATCCAAACCTAGTCCATTTTCAGTAGGCATTGACGTGAATCTGCACTGGACGTGTTCTGTGATCACCCCAAACAACATACTGTTCGGACATGAGAGGAATTTCCATCATACGACAGTTGCATAGAGGAAGAGGCGCAGCTCTGATCTCAAACCGCTTTTCATGCTGGGGCGGAGTGCTTTCAACCATGTGAAAAGTCGATGTGGAGTCGAGGTAATCTAATCTGATAATCTGATAAGATAAAAATTTGCACTGCGGAGTTTACTCCACCTTGAGCCGGGTTCCGCCGTACAAAAAAGACCTTTCTTTCAGTCTTTAAAAGACGAGAGAGAGAACCTCGAGAGTTAAGAATGTAAACTGAAAATATCTACAGTTATCACAACTTACCGTCAATATGCAGCTTACCAGCTCGAGTGCCTCGGCAGCACAGGCCCATGCTCCCAATACGCTCCAGTGGGAG
This sequence comes from Arthroderma sp. MBC 929, assembly GCA_030789285.1. Lineage (NCBI taxonomy): Eukaryota > Fungi > Ascomycota > Eurotiomycetes > Onygenales > Arthrodermataceae > Arthroderma > Arthroderma sp. MBC 929. Next base: position 230,577 of record JARJUX010000002.1, on the reverse strand, counting down.
CTGAAGAATGCAGAGGGGAAAATATATCGCATCCAAGTAGCTTTTCCACTATCATGGAAAAGGCCAAACGAAGCGGGCCGTGAAACCTCTATAATGTATGTGTGTTTAATTTCATTGCAGGGACCACCTTGCAGACGGGACGTTGTACAATCTAACCACCTCCTGTTTCTAGATATGTCCTCGATGGCAACGCGATGTTCTACACTGCCGTGGAAGTCGCACGACGAAGCCACGCCGCACTAGCTACTACCACCAGCGACGCCATTGTGGTTGGAATAGGATACCCTAACGATCTTTTCCCATATGACCAACGAAGGCACTACGACCTTACCCCTCCATCGCCATATTATGAACCGTCCCGACGCCGCGATGGGAAATATCACTATGAAGACCATGGCGGAGCTACTTTATTCATGGAATTCCTCATTCATACCGTTCGAGACTTTCTATTAACTAAAATCTTTCGGGACGTGAAAATCAACAGGGAAGCTCTCGCTGGGCATTCGTATGGCGGCTTATGCACGCTGCATGCACTCTTCGACTCGCTTACCCCATTTGATACATTTATAGTCATAAGCCCTTCTATCGCGTGGAATAGGAGGTACATACTTGAAGAGGAGAAGCGGTTTCTTGAGTCCAAAGACAACACGGTGCATGATGGCGATACCCTGCCGACATTATTAATTTCCTATGGCTCATATGAACAAGAGCCTCGTCGGCGTTCTAGTTGGACTGATGAGGAATGGAGATGGATTATTGAAGTGTCACGGGAGGCGCGGATGAAAGATAATTCGGATGAGCTGGCCGAACGTATGCGCGAGAGTGGCAGGTTTAGAACCGTGAGATTGCGAGAGTATCAAGGAGAGGACCATGGGGGCATGGTTCCCTGCGGGCTCGGTTGGGGCGTCGGTACATTCTTGGACGACGAGAGGTTCTTATAGATGCATGATGCGGCTGGACAAGCTTTTGCCGAAGAAATGCTGATCAACTGCCGGCGAGTTTTCTGTCCCTTGCCTTAAAAGGCGGGAATTATATGTCACGTAATTATATGTCATCCCAAATCAATGGCTCTAAGGTCCGGGCCGAACGTCTAGCGGCCTGAGGAATCGGGAAGTCCGATGATACCATGGATGCACCGGATATGCCAGCTCCCATGATTATTCGACTCAAGACGCAAAATGTACTTAGTTATAGGTTGCCATTCGTCCGAGGTGTAAGCGATGCTGTAATCCATCAGTTGATCACAAGGTAGCTTACTCGTGTGGTAGTTGCAGTTTCTAGGCTCGCTTTCGCTTTTCACGCGCATGCATGCAACAACTCCGAATCGACCACGTTAAACCTCTTTTGGGGGACGATGCAGCAGCTTGGTGGCATCGGTGATGTTCATGCATCCCTGCCACACATCCGGGTAAATCGTTCTCACGGTACGCTCTCAGGCTTCGGCTGCTCTGCTCTGCTATGAACCCCCGACAACTGTCGCGCGGTTGGGATCCCCAACCCGCTCATCTGTACCCCCTCCCGATCCCTTCATCTTGTGAAGAGTTGGATTTACGTACATTGCCACAGATTCGGTAGAATATAGCGAGGAAGACGAGCAGAGTGGGGAAGGAGACCGGCCTCGCTCAGGGTGTCCCTCATAGCTCCTCCATCTGGGTTGCACTACATTTCGTCTCCCCTTGCCTTTTTCCCGGTCTAAGCGGCCGTAATGAATGATATTATAGAATACCCCGGATTCATAATTCAGAGCCCATGGCCTGCTATGCGTCAGCCACCAATACTACAATATCTCAATCGAAAGTTCAACCAAAAAGAGGGGGTGGTTTTTTCGTCCTCCGAATGGGCTTTAAATGCCAGCGAATCTCTCCAATGTTGTGAGAATATCGAAGAACCAAAAAAAAAAGATAGAGAACCTCGAAAAAATACGAGATTAGAGCTCTCAGTATAAAAAGTCTCCGTCTTCATTGCACCTTTTCAACCATGCGGTCCTCAGCCTTGCTTCCCTTTTGCTCGCTCCTGGCAGCAGCCAAGGGCGCCGCCGTCCCACAAGTTCAAAGCCTCACGCCGAAGGCTATCGAACCGGGAGTCCCATTCGATCAATATGAGATATATCTCCAGATGCGCGACCTTAGCTCGCCGCTCAACGATCAAAAGGCACACGCATCCGGGACCCGTTTCTGGATAGGTGGTTGGCCAACCTCGTATTGTGAGCCATACTGCGAGAATAAGTCGAGCACAGTGGTCAAGGGGAGACAGAATGACGCATTGGTATGTAATGATGATAATGAATAATTGAAATATCACACAGCACGACGACAATTTTCCACTTCCCGCTTTCCGGAGTGTCTTCATCTCAGTTTCTCAGTCCTAACGTATTCTCACTCACCAGGACATCGCCGATGAGCGCGGCCAGAAGCTATACTTCGATGCAGATGGAGCTTTGAGATATACGGAAATATCAAACCCGAAAATCCCCCCCGGTGCCCGAGATGCGAGTCTAGATTTCGTGTATGAGTTCCTCTTCTTAGAGGGCCGAGAGGACGTGGCTTGGTGGGCCTGCAATAATCCAAAGGCGAGAGAGTCGTTCCCTCAGATTTATGGAAAATTCGACGACACCAAACCACCAGGCGGTGGTGATCCGAAAACCACATGCTTCGAGGTATATTTGAAAGCAGAGGAATTCAAGGGAAAGCGGCCTGTGGCGTGGTATTATAAATGATAGGTTGAGGCTATAACTACCTGACTTGAAGGTCTAACGTCTTGGGACTGCCTGACTGGTGTTTCTGGTGTTTTTGCTGTGAACGGTCAGAATTTTAGGCTGTTGTGTTTGAATCAGCTGTATGACTGCCATGTATTAGAACGATCTTGCAATGAATAAATATTTCCACATTCAAAATTCGTGGATGAACATGCATTTCTGCGATTAATTCGTGTTCCGCGACCACCATACTGTTTGGTCGCAACCCGCGGAACGCGAGATGGCCGGCTTGGTGATAACAACCTCTTGCTAAGCCAAAATACCTTCAACCAACCTTGCAATACGGGAGCTGGCCACATGATGGAAAATTGACGACAAGATCGCTTTAAAAGCAAAGAGCAAAAGTCCTTTTGGTTATGAATTCTCTCCAGCAGTTCTGTAGGGCAGCACCCGCCTTGATCCAAAGACAGATATGCCACAGTAGTGTTGCCTACAGCGTCGCGAAACAAAATAGTTTCTTCCCAATGACATCTCAAGTCCCCGGAGTGATGCGCTCATTATCATCTGGAAGAATTCCTTCGCCTGAAGATATATTCTCCAAGAATTACCGCGATATCGCCATAACAGATGGCCCAATTCGCGTCTACGAACATGGCCCAGCAGCGGTAGATGCCACAACCTCACAGGAACAACCACCTATACTTCTCCTTCATGGCGCGATGCTAGATACCGCACCCTTCACATGGCGTCATCTTATGCCCAAGCTAGCTCTTGAGCGGCGTGTATTCGCCATCGACTTCCCTCGACACGGTGCTTCGCGTCCCTGGAAATCCATCACCCTCGACCAACCCAAACTTGAGTCCGTCCTCACCGAGGTTCTGGACAATCTTTCCCTCCCACGCGTCTCGCTAGTCGGTCTTTCTATGGGCGCCGGAGTTTCTGTCGGCTATGCACTCTCTCATCCGGAGCGAGTCAGCGCGCTCGTAGCAATGAGTTCAGGCGGGCTGGATACCACACGCCCATCACAGTTTCTTACATGGCTATTCACGCGCAGCGAGCTATTTTTACGATTAACAATGCGCGTTCTAGCCTCGTCTCAGGATATGCTGCGTAATTCCGTCCAACAGAGTTTCGCGGCGGGCGCGGAAACGAAAGATTTTGCAGATCTCATGGCCCTCGCGGAAGCCGAGGCCAAGGAGGCTTCGAGGAATGATGAAATGGCGTTGGATGATTGGCAGATTGCGGCTTATGGGGCGCGTCGTATGGTGGTGGATTTCTCCCCGCGGCTATCAGAGCTGAAGGTGCCGGCGTTGTTTATGCATGGAGCGAAGGATACCTTGGTTGCGGAGGATGTGATAAGGCGAGCAGCTGAGCTGGCACCCAATGCGAGATTTACAAGCGTAACTGACGCGGGACATTTAATGTCGTTGGATCAGCCGGAATTTGTACATGACGAGATTACGAAATTTCTGGGTGAGGTTGGCGCCTGAATTAATCGAGAACCACGTTGGTCTTCTGGATGTTATCCTAGTATATAGGCGAGTGACTGTTGTACATTCTACCCCGGCGCAAATACGCATTATATAGGAAAGCCGTCCCATTTTAGGGCTACACGGTGGTCTTAAGCCATGTACATATCTTGTTCAAACGTATATCCTGTTATAAAGGGGTAATATATCTCTAGTTTTTGGTCGAATTACACTGGTCTGGCTTAAGTGCCAAGCTGTATATCAAGATCGACGGCCCCATGGCGGAAGGAGAGGCAGATAAAACTCCAGCCCCGGATGTTCACTATGTGATAAAGCGCAGATCTGAAGAATAAGCCGCGGAAAGATAGCTTTGCCGCGGCTAGATATAATGGCACTGTCGTTTGCCAAAGGGGTTTCTTCGTTGCTGTGCCCTAGCTGACATGCCCGGAAGCCGCCTGAACCCAGCCCAAGTTCCCCATTCACGTACTGCCAGTCTCATCAGATACATCGCCTCTTAGTGTATTTGCCATCCCTGTCCGATCTGAGCTGCAGGTCATATTGCAGGCCCAGTTTCTAAGGGCCGGCACGACCCTTAGTGCCTGGAATATCACCCTTAATGCCTGCGATATTATCCTCAGCGCCACTTACGCCTTACGCACTCTCCATAGGGCATCAGGGCGATCTTCTGCTCAAGCCTTCTTGAGACTCGCAGAAGAGGAGCCGGCAGTTCTCCTTGTCCCCATCGGTCTTCGCACCTAGATCCCTTTGACCCCGGAATAACATAGCCCGAGAGCAGGTTAACCAATCGGTAACGTCATAGTAATAGTGATTTCCATATTAACGAATCTTAGTCATCATTCCAGCGTATCCGGATGGAGACGTCAAAAGTTGACTTTTGGGCAATTGGTTGGTAGCTTTCTCGTTGAAACCTCGTGGACTATGGATCCAACATGTTGAATTCTTCTGATGCAGGAGATGCCGAACCTGCATGGCTTCGGAACCACAGGAATGCATAAAAGTCGGCTTCCTCATCATTCAGCATAAACCCAATGAAAACTCGCCCTGACTATGTAATATTCCAGGCAATACACATGGCAATAACGCACACTACCAGGTAGTCACGCCGGCTTTCCCACTCTATATGCTGCGTTCCAAACAGTTAAATCAGGTACCATCCCCAGGCTTGGTGCTTATCTCCCGAAAAGTGGGAGGCTGGAGTGCTCACCAGCCCCAGGATTCACTGTTATCAGACGGAGAAGCTCTGGATTACCGCGACAATACAGGCGGTAAGTTTGGAATTCAAGCATAACAGAACATAAGTGACGGTATATTTCTCTGCAGGCCCAGGAGTGGATATAACGCATGGCAATCGCGTGGATCAAGCGAATCAGTACCAATCGCACTTAACTTGCCCCTTCTTGGATAAATCTCCGAAATCCTCAACAATAATACCTACTAATTAGCTTTGGCTTGTGAAGCGTATCTTTTCTTCGGTAAGGCAACTTCGTATCAACAGCACCATCGTTGTTGTCGAACGGTAACCAGTGCAAAGACGCCTTGCGCCCAAATAATAATGAGAGACGGTAAGCGGAAGACGGAGTTTTCCCGCGCCCCCACCGAACCACAGTTGGTGATAGCCACTATCTGGTTTGTTGAAGCGAATCGCATTAGCCGAAGAAAATCCTGGTGCAAAAAAACAGCGCAACGTCAGAGTTCAGCCGTCAACAAAAATCAAAGAATGGAAAGCCGCCGATTTTTATTTGGTAAATTGAGCCCCATCAGCGAGATGAGCGGCTAAGCCGAGTCTGGTTAGACCACAGCCCTAGCTTATTTTAACGCCTCAACTTTGCTTGGACCTCGGATCGCTTTCTCGCTTCGACATTCTGACTACGAGAGACAATCGACTCCGTACCAACAGATATGCACCAGATATACAGCAGACATACAGCAGACAAATAAAAGGCAAAGATATGTGCACGTTCGCTATCGCGGCTGTCTGCGGCTATGAAGCTTCAAATCGGAAGCGCTGGCTAACGAAACAAGTCCCCATGGTCAATCTTGGTAGCCAGAGAGTTCAGGGCAAAGAGGCGGATCGCATATCGTCATAGGCCTTAAAAACTCACAAGGTTGAGTTTACAACGGGAGACAGACTGACTTGGGCAAACGAGCCAGGGAATATGATTGGGGGTTCGGCGAGAGAGGGGGGCAAAGACAAGCAAAAACGAGGGAGAAAAAAAGGAAAAAAAGAAAAACCAGGACATCACAAAGTTCGATGGGAACAAATGCAAGGAAGAGAATGGAACCCACCAAACCGGACAAACCCTGCGGCATTCGGCCAGTGAGGTTTATGCCTTCAATCCACTTCTGTGGCAGATATTTAAACAGTGTGGAGAGGGTGCGGTTTTCAGCTTCTTTTTTGCCTTCTTATGTTACAGTGATCCATCCCCCCAGTGGATCGGCATTTCCCGTCTCCTCGAGCCAAAAAACGCTCTGTCAGAAATAACTGGATCTTCTTCTACTTTTCGTGACAACTGCTCAGTGTAGAAATCGCCCAAGGCAAAGGAAAGAGGATAGAAAAAAGGGTAACAGCAGACATCCAGTGACCACTTCTTGAGTTCATCGTCGCATTTTGTCGCATCTGCATATCTGTCGCGTGCCCTTCCATCAGCCTTGCCCTCCAAGAAAAATAAAGAAAAAACAGCTAGGGTTTACTCGGTGGGGACAAACAGCATGTGAAAACTCTTGGACCACTAAATTCTTCCTTAAATTTTTGGTCCTTCATCTCTCTCCTGCTTGGATCTCCTCAAGATGTTTGGAAGCAAGGCTCCATCCAAATCCCTTGGTTGTCCGTTCGCGTGCAGTCCCATCGACTCCACCATCCACCCCCTTGCCTTCTTTGCCGCTTGCTGCTTCTTCGTGCAGTAGTGTGGCACGTCGCCGCTGCGCAGGCCGGAAAAAAGCTCCCCCTTGCCTTATCTTGTCGCAAACTTTTCCATCCTCATTATTATTTGGTGTCTCCTTTTTTCCCCTTTCCTACCCATTGCCAGAATCCTCTCTTTGTCTAAGAAAAGGGTATCTGACCATTTTTCAGCTAGCAAGAAAGATAGAGGTGAAAGAATATACCAGCTACCGCCATTCCTTCCCTTCAGCTCCATCTGTCTTTCTCCGCCATCAACTTTCTCCCCCGCACGCCGAGTATCAATCTATATACGCCGTGCGACAACCCGTGATCTCACCAATCGAACCATTTGAGAGATACGCCGCAGCCCCAAAGCAACAATCGTTAGCAATCATCGTGATAGACCCAAACGCGACTATTGTCGGACATGCCTATGCAGCATCATATCGTGAACCCCGGCCGTTTTTGAAGTGCGTTTGAGCTCGTTCGACCCCGTTGCTTTACTCCCAATACTCCCCAGGTGTATGCCTACTATCCAATGCAGCAACATTGAAGCTTGATATTATTACCTGCTCCTTCCCATCGGAAAATACCACGTGTGGTCATTTCTCCCCCGTTGCCATTTCCCGCTCCACGGTACTTCAGCCTTTGTATATCCATCAACAGCAGCCGCCCAATCGACTGTAAAAGGATATAAAACACCGATCGCATGAACAAGTAAAACTTAACCAAACAGCGAAGCGCAACAGATACACCCTCCCCAATCTCACATCATGGATAAGATCAATCGAACCCCCACTGCAGACGCAGAGGTGGTCGTTCCCAAAGATTCTCTCGACGATGATGCCATGAAGCTTGCCGCCATGGGTTATTCCCAGGACATGAAACGAAAGTTCTCTGTTTTGTCGGTGCTTGCCGTCGGCTTTTCCCTGACGAATTCGTGGTTCGGTATCTCCGCATCTTTGATCACCGGTATCAAGTCTGGTGGCGCCGTCTTGACCATCTATGGAATCCCCTGGATCGCCTTTATTTCGACTTGCGTTGGAATCACGCTATCGGAATTGGCAAGTGCTATGCCCAATGCAGGTGGCCAGTACTTCTGGGCGAATGAACTAGCTCCTAAAAAATACGCCAATTTTGCTTCATACTTGACCGGTTGGTTTGCTTGGGCTGGAAGTATCTTTACTTCCGCCAGCACTGCCCTCAGTCTGGCTAATGTAGCTGTCGGCTTGTGGCAGCTTGGTCATCCTGAATTGTACGAAATCCAATATTCTTCCCTTGTTGTGTTTGGCTAATATCATCTGTTCCTTTATAGTGAGATTAAGGCATGGCACGCAGTCGTTGCATATGAAGTGATTACTGCGTTCACATTTCTCTTCAACTGTGTTGGGAAAATCTTGCCAAAGATTGCGACTGTCACCCTCTATACCTCTCTCATTTCCTTTGTCGTCATCCTGATCACCGTCCCAGCCAGAGCCCAAACTCATCAGTCTGCCAAATTCGTCTTTGCCACATTCATCAACTCGACGGGTTGGAAACAGGATGGAATCGCATACCTCGTCGGACTCATCAATACAAACTGGGTCTTCGCCTGTCTTGACTCGGCAACACATTTGGCAGAAGAAGTAGGACAACCAGAACGCTCCATCCCGCTTGCAATCATGGGTACTGTTGCCATTGGTTTTACAACCGCCTGGTTCTTCGTCATGTCCATGTTCTTTAGTCTTAACGACTTCGAAGTTCTCATCAACTCTCCCACCGGCGTTCCCATTGTAGAGCTCTTCTATCAAGCTCTCGATAGCAGGGCTGGAGGTATCGCTCTTGGAGCGCTTATCCTCGCTACCGGCCTTGGATGTGTCATTGCCTCTCACACCTGGCAATCTCGCCTTTGTTGGTCATTTGCCCGTGACCGTGGTCTCCCAGGCCATGAATTCCTCAACAAGATCCACCCCACGCTTGATGTGCCGTTGAACGCCCACGCTGTCAGCTGTTTCATTGTCGGTGTCCTTGGATTGCTCTACCTTGGCTCTACAACTGCCTTCAACAGTATGGTCACTGCCTGTATCGTACTGCTATACATTTCCTACGTTATCCCAGTCATCTGCCTCCTTAACCGTGGTCGAAACAACATCAAGCATGGCCCATTCTGGCTAGGCCGTGTTGGACTTGCCGCAAACATCGTCCTTCTGCTCTGGACCCTATTCGCGTTGATTATGTACTCATTCCCTGCAGAAATGCCTGTCACCACCGGAAGTAAGTCAAAGCCCAAATAAACACCTACCCGTCCCTGTTCATTGCCCATGCTTCAGTCACAATAAACTAACATCGCGTCTGACTAGACATGAACTACGTTTCTGCCGTATATGCCGTCATCGTCGTCATCATCCTGATCGACTGGTACCTCCGTGGCCGTCGATCCTACCGTGGCCAAGAAACTCGCCACGAGGAGATCGAAACGACTATAGCCAGGCAAGACAGCGTCGTCCGATAGACGGCCGCGTTAACTGTGCGAAGAGCTGTGAAAATTCCATACATGCTCAGTTCTCACTTTCACATATCTCTTGTTTAAATATGTTCTCTTTTTTTTTTTTTTTTTTGCCATCCATAGATATATCTATATGTATATGCATATGCATCATATTGGCATCGGGACTTGAGCCAGGTCAACCGTGTATCTACTGTATATACTACCTGAAACAGACAATAGAAAGGATCTTTTTTCCGTGTGACGTTACTCTTGGGATTGTGCGCTCTGTGGTGGCACAGCGGCTGAGGTCGCTGGCAACCGACACATACATACATACTATCCAGCGAATGGAAAGGTATGGGAAGTTTGCCAATGGAAGTGTCGATTAGTGGTCACCCATATTAGGGCTCATCTACATCGTATCTGGTATCGCCCTCGCACTGGCATAACCCAATTCCTGTCCGGTGTGCTTCAGCAGCTCGAATCAAGGCCATTTTTACCACCTTGACTGACCGGATTGTAGCTCTACTCTTTCAACATTCCGAAATACGCGAACGGGAAGTTCCATAGTGTTTGTGTCACCCCCATCCTCGCTTCCTTTCGTGCGACAATTGTGTTCTTTGACATCTGGCGGGAAGGGAGACGCCTAATTGCACGACTACCTTGCCGGAACGACGGTCCGTCTTGGTTACTGTCAGACTGACGTCGAGAACAGAGTCGAAAAGGGAGACCACCACCTCTAGGTGCAGGGGAGAGCTTATCCGTATATTTGTATTTTCCATTTTCGACTTCATTGCCAAACGTGGTATATGGATAGTGTATTTTGTTGGCCTTCTGAACCGTCTTGGGAACACGGCAGTTTAAGTGTCCTATATTTTAATATCTTATTTTCGTAAGACGGTGCATTCGGCTGTAAGGTCACGTACTATGGCGATGCGCATCTTTCTGGCCTTCTGATAGCTTTTTTCCCATTCAAGCAACGTCTAACCATGAAGGCCAGGGTATCATGGTGGTGAGAGCTAACGTATTATCGTTAACGATGCGAATATAACGTGTTCAAGATTATGAAGAGGTATTATTCGGAGTGTTTTTGTTAAAAGCTATCTCCTCTCCTCTCAATAGGGTTGGTGTCTGTAGTGGTACGGCATTTGATTTTCAATTTTTTTTTTCCGTGGCAGCAATGTGACCTCATTGTCTACTCTGAGCAATTCAAGGCCGGGAAGTCAGAGTCAGCATCATAAAGTCGATTCGATTCATCTTGGATAGGCATTTGGTTTTCTGCTGTGCATGAGAACCGTCGAGCGAAATAAACCTGTACCTGTCGAGCTCGGCATGCAGGAACGTTTCTTCCCCTTTGAGCGGCGTACCTGAAAGTTACACCAGGTCTTTTGCTTCTGTGGACGCCACTCAACGAACTAATGCTGGCAAAGAATGCTCTGGCATACAGATGAGCGAGCTGCAAGATGCTGTCATTCGCCTACACGCATGCCATCTTCCTTGGATCTGCCCGGTCGCCGTCGCGTTGGCGACCAGAGAAATAGCCTTAAGCTGAGTTCTTCCATCATCATAAAGGACAGTTGACTCATATATATACATAGACTTGTCAGTTCTCTGTCATCAGCATCGTCATAACTTCGCCAGGATTTGGCATTCTGATTCCCACAATTTTCCATGGCAATAGGGTTTATCCAGGCTCCTCCTATGCGCTTGCGCAGGGAAAACTTGCAGGCAGACAAGTCCACGATCCAATATATATGTCTCTCTCAGTCCAGTTCACAACGTTCGCTCCACTTTCTACAACGCTCCTGACAAAATAGCTAGCTCAATAGCCACACAGCCAGAAGATATTATCGACTAGCCTATCATGCAGGTGTCTCCAACTATCCAGAGCGTCAACCGTCTTGGCCTCAACCTGTTATACCATATATGTGAAAAAGCAAGTTCAAAGGGTCCAGATGGAGAAATTGCTGTGTCCCCAGCTTCCATACACATAGCCCTATCGATGTTGGCCGGTGGCGCCGCCAACGATGACAATGGGAGGGCACTTTGGAAGGCTCTTGGTGGCACTCAACCAACAGAGCTGAACGACTTGTTCCTCACACTACAGCGTTGCAATGATACAGCCTCTTTAGCAAATGCAATGTTCACCGATAATTCATTTAAAGTCAACCCGGACTACGCAAATCACCTCCAGGGGTTTTCTGCCGATGTGAACAGTAATTATGCACGACTGGTTGATGCCGTGGATGACATCAATGGCTGGGTATCACAGAAAACCGAGGGATTGATCACCGACGTTGTGAACGCAGGGCTGCTTTCCGACTCCCATCTTGTCCTTCTGAATGTGTTGGCCTTCAAGGGTCTCTGGACAAATCCGTTTGAGAGGAAGTACACGAAAAAAACCCCATTCCATCCTACCAAGTCCACCACTGTGATGGTCGACATGATGTTCCAGTATGGCCAGTTTATTCTCTCCCATGGAACCTCGCTCTACCGTGCCGTTTGTTTGCCCTACCAAGCAGCCCATCCTTCTGGCGCAACTTCATTTGTGGTTTATCTTCCAAATCAAAACAGAACTGTAAACCAGGTTCTAGCATCGATTCCCCCTTCACAGACCATTCGTGATTTTAGCCACTCCATGTTTGACTCATTTGGCCTCCCTAAAATGGAATTATCCCATAGCATGGAACTCCTCCCTACGCTTCAAGAGCTCCAGTTTCCCATGCCCGCGGAATTTCCAAACATGGGCACTGGCCCGAATCAGGTGCAAAATATCATCCATAAAACAACAGTTTCAGTAGATGAAGAAGGAACGCGCGCGGCAGCAGTAACCGAATTTGCGATGGCGAAATGCTGTGATACGAACAATTTAGTCTTCAACAGGCCTTTTGTATTCTCTATCATCGTTAATGATACAGGGGCAATACTGATGACTGGCGTGTTTACGCCACGTTCCGAGGATTAGTTGGAATACCCGCCCTTGGCTCAAGGACCTGTTGCTGCACGCGAAGAGCTTCCTCTGGTTACATGTAGTACAAGAGCAGGTACAGGGACTTCAAAGCTTCACCATTATCTGACTCGCTAGTTCTTGTTCAAGCAAAATTCCCTTTTGACTTTCATTATAAACTAGTAGTAACTATAGGTAGTACTCTCCAATCGTTCACAAACAGAATAATACAAAGTGGTTCATTATCAGTTCTCTTTGGTAGATATGTACTCAATATCCTTTAGACAGACACTTATTCCTTCCTCCCACAAAGTTACACAGGGACCAGAAGTCATCCTTGTTTTTGCCACGGTCTAATGTACTAGATAGGATATTGAGCGGGTGCATCCTGTTTCACGGTATGAACAAGCTAAGCGCGCTTGTTACGCAAATAAGATCGGGCATAAACATGGAAGTGTATGCAATATGGATGCAAGGTTGACGGATCAAAAACCGCTCTCAGCTTAAAAGGTACCCTGTCCCCTCCCTCTGAGACATGTTCTTGAGTCCAACTTTGATAGATTCACTTCAATCCAATCAGTTCAAAGGTGTGCTTGATATACAATTTTACAAGTCAAGATGCCCCCCAAAGACAAAGAAACAACACCACCAGCCATGGACAAGAGTGCTGGGCCATACGAGGTCGACCAGGAGGCTGTGTTTAACAGCTACCAAAAGAAGATCAAAGTCCTCACCATCGGTGCTGGCCTCAGCGGTATAATGATGGCATATATGATCCAGAAAGAGTGCAAGAATGTCGATCTTGTCGTCTATGAGAAGAATAAAGACATTGGCGGTACCTGGCTGGTGAACCGATATCCAGCATGTGGCTGTGATATACCTAGCCATGCCTATGTCTTCAACTTTGCACCAAACGTAAGTAATTCCCTCTAGTTGGGTCTGCTCTTCAACGTGGCGGTATTGGCGTTGACTCTTGCTATATTTTAGCCAGACTGGCCAAACTTCTACTCCTATTCGGAGGATATCTGGAAATATTTAGATCGAGTTTGCAAAACTTTTGACTTGCGGAAATATATGACCTTCAACACGCGGGTGACGGGTGCCTATTGGGAGGAAGAAAGGGGGGAATGGAGAATCACTCTCACGAAGACGTGCGCAGATGGCACTGAGCAAGAAATGGAAGAGTATTGCCATTTTCTGTTGAATGGGAGTGGCCTCCTCAACACCTTCAAATGGCCTGAGATTGAGGGGATGTCGAAATTTAAGGGGCGGGTGAGTATACACCCGGCAATACCCTGTTTAATAGCCTGGGGTATCATAGTACACTGCATATCATAAACCATTCCACTGAGAATAATGATTTAGATTATCCATACCGCGAGGTGGCCAAAGGATTACCAGGCAGAGCAGTGGAGAAATGAAAATGTCGCAGTTATCGGCAGCGGTGCTTCAAGCATCCAAACTGTCCCGGGCATGCAGCCATATGCTAAGCATATAGATGTATTTGTTAGAACGGTGCGTTTTGACCCACCCGAGTCGTTACTGAGATCCTAACAGCAGCTCTGAACCGAGCTATGCATTTGGCAGGGGGTATGGTTCGTTTCGATTGCTGGAAACCATGGGTTGAATAAAGAATATTCAGAAGAGGAGAAGAGAAAGTTCCGGGCAAGCCCTGAGGCTCTTGTAGAGCACTCGAAATTTCTTGAAAACCAGATAAATGGGTTTTCGGAAGTCATATACCGAGATAGCCAGGTTCAAGCTTCAGCCCGGCCGCTCTTGAAAGCACGGATGGCCGAATGGATTAAAGACGAACGGCTGCTTAGAGGTAAGGGGCTTCGTCTAAGGCCCTAAATTAGCTGGGAGCTGTGCTAACTAGGCAATGGTAGGATTCACTCCGAACTTTTCAGTAGGATGTCGACGGATTACGCCTGGTGATCCGTATATGAAAGCAATCCAGGAGCCAAACATTGACGTTCATTTCACTGCCGTGAAGGAGCTCACCGAGGAAGGCGTGCTTGGAGCAGACGGAATCGAAAGAAAAGTAGACACTGTCATTTGTGCTACAGGCTTTGATACGAGTTATAAACCTCGATTTCCATTTGTTGGGCAAAATGGAGTTGACCTCCGGGAAAAATGGAAGCTCTATCCTGAATCGTATCTCGGTTTGGCTGTCCCTGGGTAAGTGGAAAGCACCGCAGTTTGTTAGAGTAAGAAACTAATGCAACGATCGATCAGATTCCCGAATGCCATTATCTTCGTTGGTCCCACATGGCCGGTTGAAAATGTAAGTTCCATGGCGTCCCCAGATTTGATATTTCAAACACCAACGAAAACCAGGGCTCGTTCGTCGGTCCGATTGTACAGGTCGGAAAATACGCGATTCAAATGATAAAAAAGATTCAGAACGAACACATCCGTTCTATCATGCCACGTCAAGATGTCACAGACGCTTTCAACGAACATGTGCAAGAATGGGTCAAGCACTCGGTATGGACGGATAGTTGCCGTAGCTGGTATAAAAACAACGAGACGGGTCGCGTCAATGCTATATGGCCGGGGAGTTCACTGCACTACATGGAGCTTATCCGAGAGCCCCGGTTTGAAGACTATACTATCACCTATTTGAATAGGCGGAATATGTGGAGTTTTTTGGGGATGGGGAGAGTCATGCCCAACATTGTAGCAGGAATGGATAACAGCCCTTATTTATCCGTAGATGCGATCGATCCGGCATGGCTGGATGAGATACAGGGGCGGAGAGAGCGCAGAGAGGTTGATATGAAAGCGAATATGTATAAAACGACCAAATCGAAAATTTGACCTGGTGGTGGATGATATTTATAAAATGAGTTTTATGTGACGACGGCGTTTTGGCATCGCTCGAAAATTGACCCTTTCTCGTGCCATAGGTATGCTTCCAGTGCGATTTGATAGTTAAAATAAAAGCGCATTCTTTCGTACCTGGCGCTAACCAATTGGACGGCATGGCGTTCAAGGAGCTGAGCCTCTTCTCGGTTGGAAACTTGAACCGAAGAACGATATGAGATTCACGGTTCCATCCAGCTTCTTCGTGAAAACCCTCTTGTTCCCCGGTGTGAGTGAATAATGGCAGGTGGTATATACAGAAAGTGATGGATTCACCGACCATTCAGCGGCTGATTAACGCTCAAGACTCTTGTTGGCCTTCCCAGCATCGCAGCTCAGGCACCAACAACGAGCCCGTCTAACCTCCGAGCGAAGGTGCCGACATTACCATCTCCTTCCTTCCCCGGATTTCTATCGTCTATAACCGCGAAGATGACATCCTTCCACCACCCCCCGCGGAATTCAGGCTCATTAAAAACTTCCACCCAGCACTGGGCTGCCTCTTCCTTTGGATTTCCAAACGCGCCGCATCCAAGGGCCCCCAAGACGATCCGTCGGTGGCCATACCGAACCGAGATTCTAAGGATCACTCGTAATTTATCTTTCATAAGCTCCCTATCCGCCGGGTACTTATACCGCTCTTCCACCCGCGAAATGGGCGGCGAGCCTGGCTGGGCCGCTGAGATCACGGTTCTCTTGGCTAGTTCTGGCCTTCTCAGCGCCGCAACGCTCACCACACCGACAACATGAAACTTTTCCACTGTTTGTTCGTCAATACCATCGATTGTTGGCTCTCCAGCAATAATCTGGTGGCCATCGGCTACGCTGGTTCTGAAGATGATAACTGATGGCGAATATCCACCGCTCCGAGGGGGTAAAGGGTACCAGCTGCGATCCAGGGTTGAAATGAGTGTGCTTCGGCGACAAAGTGCTTCTTCCTGTGCGCGTGCAGTGCCTAACCAACCGCCACCGGGATTTTTGTCACTAGCCATATTGAGGACTAATGGATGGCCGAGGTCCTCCTCAGAAGAGGAAAGCCCGATCTCGATGGCAGCATCGAACGAATCTTTCTCAACGATCCGAACCTTTACATCTTTGAATCCGGGGCAGTCCTTAGGGTCCAGCGGGAGAGGTTCGGGTGGTGCAAGAAGGAATCCGTCAGGAGGATATTTAGTTGTAAGTGATAAAATATGCGGGAGGAGATCTTTTGTTTCGTATGAGATCCTGCGGAGCTCTAGACGTTGCGGGTCGTCCTGGTGATGATTGCCTCGTCCACGTCCACGTCCTCTCCCTCGAAAACCACCCCTTGCTCTTCCCCTCCCACTACCCCTAGTGTAAGCTGAGTCTGACATATCTGTGTTTTGTTGAATCCAAGGCTTCTTGAGGGGGCTAGCGTAGATTTAGCGTTAATGGTAAGGGGCAGGTAACTCCGGTACACAGTCTTTTTCAATGGGTGCGTTGATAAGTTCTGCCTTTGAGAATACACAGGATTCGCCAGCTTTTTATAGATAACTGCAGAAGTAGTAATCTGCTGAGAGGCACCTTTAGGGAGGCAGAACGAAGAGCCGTGAGTCACTGGAGCCTGAGATACGGGCTGCGGCTCACTTCATGGTGGGTTTTTGTGGAGTTGTTTGGCTGTGACTGCAAAAAAGAGTCTGACACTTCAACAAAGTGACAACAGCCGTCGAGAGGTGACGATCAGGCTGCATGTCTCGATCTTTCATCAACGAACGAGTGCTTGCCCCCAGAACGAACTCCAGAGAATAGCCCAGCCGTGTTTGCGGTCGCCAAAAAAAGCCTGCGTTCGCCAAGGGACGGACGTTTCTTCATCAGAACCGACACTGGTCCCGCCTCCAAACCCCCCTGTCTTGCCATCATCGTCATGGTTGTGCTGCATCTGTACTCATGGTCCAGTTGGTGTATCTCCCCAAGTGTGGATGAGACGATCGCTGAGAGAAAACATGCTCTGTGGAGCTTGCAAGAAATACCAACGCTCAAAGAGGGCCCGCGCCTCTCTCATTCACTTAACGTGCTGCTGACCTGCTCAGCCATCCAACTCGACGATGTTCAATACACCCTGGGATGTACCGGCAATCCATCTCTGTGTTCCGGGGATTCTTGGCCTTGTGCCTGTTACGGCTAACTTCAACATAAAAACGCAAGGCCGTTGTGTAGCGGGGATGAGAAATGGGTTCATAGGAGCTAATCTCCGGCTTCTTAGCTCCAACTTACCTTTTCAGATCTTGCAGACGCGACTTTTTGCTCATATGGGTGAAATAACCTTCTTGACTCGGCCATAGAACCTCAGCTTGTTATAGACATCAAGAAGGTCTCAAACTCAGATGAAGGCTCTTTGCCCTCATCCGCAAGACAAATGTTTTATCTTGATTCTTCTTTTCAATCTGTGCTCCCGCATCGTATATGAGGGCGCGGTTGTTTGAATAGATTTCTTCATACCCGCATTGTAGGAAGACGGAAAGTTGATCTAGAGGAAGACAAAGGTTTTGCGGACGAAATCTAGGTATATTTAGACTGGGATAACTACACCTGGCCATGAGCTCTGAAAATCGATCCAACACATGCAGTCCGATATTGGCCCATCCACTCTATCTATTGCATATCAAAGTGGCAGAGAAAAGCTCATTAAAAGGGTAAAGCCAACCTTGAAATTGTGGCCTCAAGCCCCCTGAAATCTTAAATACAGCTCGAAATGGTATATCCCCTTGACCTGTGCTCTTTGCTGCACTACTATTTGCTGTAATTCCTTTCAGCAGTCAAGTTCCAGTGAAATTATCTAGCAAAATGGGAAACCGACAGGGCCTAATTAAACATTAGCAAAAACGGGTTTATCTTTTGCCAAACAAGTTCTTTTAGAACTTCTGATTCCAAACTTACCGTTTGGACGGACGTAATTACTATGAATAAATTCCTCCCTTCCCACGACAGCCCAGTGCCTGAAACTAAAGTTAGAGGAAGCGGCAGACGAAAGGGAATAAGGCAGAGAAACATACGTGGTGCCCTCAAAGACCTGTCCATCTCGTCTAATACACGTCACTTCGACAGGCGTATTTGCACGTAGCCAGCGTTTGGGCGCAAAGTGGAACCCCGGTGAACTGCGAACATTGGCACCTTTAGGACCAACAAGGCCTGGGACCGCCTGGACGCAGGCGAGCAAGGAGAGCGATGCTCCGACAAGTGTGGTGAGCTTCATAGTGATGATGAGAATTGTCCTGATCGAACGGTTTGATTCATACTTGGTTGGACAGACGGGCCCTAAGCAAGCTTATATTCCCGCAAACTACGAAGACAAAACCTGGGGCAATTGGAGGCCTGAAGTTTCCTTTGCTTCACCGAGGACCTATTTCCTCCCAGCTCAGCTGAGATGCCCCTGAATGCCCCACAAAGATATACCAAGGGTCAGCTCACACCTCCTCTCACGAGCCAGATACGGCTAACGTTCTCGCTGGATTGGCTGTTCACGACCCATCTGTGAAAAGGCGAGCTGGAAATCACTCCAGACCTGAATTTTTTCGACCCTTGCCGGGCCACTGCTTTGCTGATTTCATGCAGGAGCTCACAATTCCGTGGTAGGGCAGAAGGATACAACATAAAGACTGGGCAGTTTAGGCTCCAGTAAATGAAGGACAAGCTGCTGCTATGAGAGAGAAGGTGCCGTTGAAAAAATTTTAATGGCCACGATTTCTTCACTGGGTATCTTCCGTTTCTCAATGAAATCTGAAGCTCCAAAAACGGCATTCATAAAACCGACGTCTAGCATGCGCGTGACCATCGAATGCCTTCGGGATACTTGGACCTCCACTCTTCACCGCAGTATCCCTTGAAAGCCGTATGCAATGCGGTGGCCATACATATATCTGCCAAGCTGGGATAGCTTTCTCAAGGAATAAGTCCCATGGGTGACTTTGAGCTCGTCAACTTGGAGTTGAGCCAAGAGTCTGACGTTGGACCGACTCTGGGCTGTGTTCGGCAATGAACTGTGCAATTGCATCTGACTCTGCAAGCCATCATGGCATTATAAGGCTGGAATCCTTCCCATCGGGAACTTTTGCCAGGAAGGAACTCTGGTGTCTGGTGCAGAACGAAACTGGCGCAACGTCTATCGGCTTAATTTTGCCACCACCAGTGCTATCATCTTCGCTAGTTCAAGTAGCCTCAGACTGCCAGCAGCCTCACCGTCCCCTGGGCACACAAGCCATCTTTCTTTCCTGGCTGGAGAGTGGCCAGGAGTTTTCCAAGCAGCTGGCATACAGTTCCACAGAGCCAGGCCCGGACGAATCCGGTCGGATTTCCTCGTCCGTCCTTGTTGCCATAGTAGGCGTATGGACAATGGTTCAAGAGATTGACGCGGTGACTCAACTTGAATACGGGTTGCATCCTTTGGGTACATGAGGACAAGCGAGGAGTCTTGTGCAGTTTCTCGCCGAATATCAACAGCCATTGCTTCTGCAGGGATCAATCAGCCCCATCGTTCATCGTGACTCACCTATGAGGCTCACGTCTGCGATCTCAGCTCTTGGTGACGAGCAGCGGTGGATATATTGACCCGCGATGGACTGACGAGACTCAAAGGGATGATCTTCCATCGCCTTGTGGACGGCATTTGCAGACGATTTGTCCCAGCCAAAATCCATACTCCTCGCCACCCCACATAGTTACACAGTACTGAACCAGCATTGAAACCATGTCGGCTCCCGTTGATTTGCCAGCAGAAACCCAGAAGATAGTCAGTTGATTTTCGTCTCACCCAAAAAAGAAACATATGGTGTTACATATGCTATGCGAATTGGCGGCAGATCTAACGTTCGAAAAGGTTCTCGAGTATCTTTTAGACACGAACCAGACAGCATGGCAAATGTGTGACAGCTTACGCTCCATCCGCCTGGTCAACCGAACATGGTGTGCAAGTGCCAACGAGCTGCTGTTTAGATACATCTTGCTAAGAGCGGAAAGAAACCTGGCCAGTGAACTAGGCCGAATAACTGGATTTAATGAGATGTCCAAGACAGGCCTTTCAGACCACGTCAAGGTCTTGGAGGTTTTTATGTCGCCCGGGCTTTACAAGTACCACCGTAGCCATCGCTCAACATGGGGGGTCATTAAGCCGCGTGAATTCTTACCCACGATAAACGCGATGGATTGTCTCATCCAATATTTACCCGAGTGTATACCGCGCTTACGGAACCTGGAAGCCCTTGAATTCAGCTTTCCTGACTCCATGCGATATAGGAAATTTGATTTTTTCAGCCCAAATTTCCCATTCGGTGCTAGGCTTGAGTACTATGAAGCAATCTGCAAATCGCTATCCATCGCACGCATGCCAAGATTGTATTCTTTGAGGCTAGATGTTGCAGACTTTCGCGACCTGGCGATATTCTCCAACATGCAAAGCCCGTCATCCATCGAATGTAAAGAAAACGATCTTACCAACAATAAGCAGGACAATGCACAGCCAAGTTACCTAGCGGACAATTTTTCAAGGATCCGTGATTTATATATCACTGTCAAAGCAGATTATCAATATGCGAGGCAAGACACTTTTAATAGGACAGGACGGCAAATGCCTGTCCCGTACCCTTCTGGGTGGGAATCTCTAACAGATTTCTTCAAAATCGGATTCAAATCTCTTGAACATCTTGAGATCGACGTGCCTTTCCATCAGGATTTTTACCTTCTGGATAAGGAGCTTTTCGAGCTTTCGAACATCACCAATTTACGCTGCCTTTCGCTGCAGGGCATCAATTTCGATTTTGATTCTATCCTTCGTATCATGGATGCTTATAATGCGTCTCTCGAGGAGATTCACTTTAGTCTACCCCATGTTGTCGAAATTATGGGGAAATGGAAGCGAAGGCAATATCTGAGTGATATCGAGACAAAATTGGCTTCTATGCCGAATGCTAAACTGGCGTGCGTCTACGGGCCATGGAAGGAGAAATGGGCAACGATAGTGAAACCCACGCATGTAGATGATTAAAATAGGCGAAGGTAAAGGGGGACATGGAATTGTCCGCCTACGCTGATCGACATAAAATCGAAGGGGGCTTCTGTTGTGTTCCATTCCTCAATCTTGGGCTGAAAGTGGTAAGGTACTGTGCATCCGACTACTGCATTTCAAATCATAAAAAAAAAAAATAAATTATATACATGCTCGTAATACTAAAAATCATTCATACCCCCTCCCAAACATGTTACACGAATTCGTATTCAAATCACACTGGCGGTATGTCTCTGTCTCATCCCAGATGTCATGACAGGCGATGCAAGTACTTTCCGCCAATCGTGCAGCATCTCCGTATTTACAGTTGAAAGCCGAACTTCCGCCCCCGCCCTCGCAATCATCTCATTCTCATATGAGTCAATTGCCAATTGCTGGAATTCCCTACCTGACTGGAAACGCTTCACTGCATCAACCATCTGTGCTGCATCTGTCACGGAATGGTTGAGGCCCTGGCCGCGCTGGTATGTCATCGCGTGTGCTGCATCGCCAGCCAACGTGATGCGGCCTTCATGGTTATCCCATTTATGGTCATCACTTCCAGGGTCGAAATCAGTCAATCCCATGTGCCAGACTTGATGATTGTCTTTGACCCATGCGAATGCACTTCTCCAGGGGTCACAGAAGTCTTCCGCCATAGCCTTGACCTGTTGCAATCGTTGTCGATTTGACCATCTGGCTGTTTTAGCCTGCTCTTCTAAGCTGGATTTCCATGAAATATAGAAGAAGAACGTCCAAGTTTCTGGCCTTAAAGGATCCTCGACGTTTTGCATTCCGAAGAAGCAAAAGTAGCCTGAAGGATGGATGCCGGGGAGATAGAGAGGATGAAATTGACGGAGGTGGAGAGCTTGTTCTGCTGTGAATCTTGCTTGTATGAAGGTAGCCACATAAGGAAGATGTCTGACCCTCCCTAAGCTAGGTCCTAGCAAGTGCTGGCGTGTAGTTGAATGTGCGCCGTCGGCACCAATAACAAGACAGCCAGAGGCTAATGAACCGTCGGCGAAGAATAGTGTGACAATATTCTCGTTTACGGAGTATTCAACGTTGATTAAATGTTTCCCGTATCGTATGTCCAAATCCTTTGACAGTAGAGCGCGTAGTTTGGCCCGGCGTAGCCGGTAGAATTTCTGCACGGGAAGGGCGGATAATAGTTCACCGGATTTAGCATTGGTGAACTTCAATTCGTCATATTCGGCCACGGGAGAGCTGGGATCTACTTGAACACTCCGAATCTGCTCCCACATACTGTCACTGAGGAGGCTTCTCAGGGCAGGACCTCCCCAGTGCATTCCCATATTCCAATCTCGCGGCTGTGCATGGAGGGAGACATGTTTCTCAAAGACTATACTGGGGATCCCAGCCTTGACAACAATAATATCAATTGGCTTGCGCTCGAGAATTCATTTCGGTTAAGAAACCATCTGATTACCTTTTTCAAGCCCTGGGCGATTGCAAGCCCCGTAACTCCTTCTCACAGTACATCTGTTAGAACAGCCGGTATCATACGGCAAGGGGATATGGAAGAGGTATCCTTACCAGCCCCGACAATGAGAATAGGTGCACCGGTAGCTTCATAGCCTATCTGATAATCACCCATCTTTCAACCTTGATGACCCTGAAAAAAAAAGGAGAAGCCGGGCATTGTTGAGGAAGGGAAAGACGTCCGGACCGCAGGATGCGTATATTAAAAAGTATGGAACCCGGGTCACCTCATTCCCGCCCGCTCTCCACACACTAATACATCATATAAAACCCAGTTATAGTGTCATCTTCAGCGTCTTTCTGGATCCTGGGATCTTGTGTACAACCCCGTATCAAACCTAACAGCCCATCGGCTGGCCACATCATTGGTCTTGGGGGTATAGCTAAGCATTTATAGCAGGGTCACTTGCGCGATCTTCAGAGTCAAAAGCTGCATTTCGGCGTCGTATTCTCGAAGGTTGCAAGAAAAATGGAGCACGTAAAGTCCACTTTCAATTTCATGCTGTTGCTCTTGCAGATGTGCCCTTGCCTAGGATCCATGTTTCGCGGCGAGGCAAGGCCTGGTAGTAAAAAGGCATGGCGCCGAGCCTGCAATGCAAGAATTGACAATGAGATCGTTTTGGCCCAGATACGATTTGCCTGTATATATGTACCTCCCGTAGATGAGATTCTGGTGACATGCTGCGAAACACGAAGTTGTTGGCTTTGAAGTCTGGAAGCGTAAACTAAATCCCGGATTTTTCTAGCAGGGAGCGTGACCAGGGGCTTTTTTTCCCTTCAACCCTTCTCGACACGTCTTTTTCTCTTTCGGATTTTTACTTCTCTTCTGTGCCACGTTTGGGTGAAAATATATACGGAATAAGTGGCGGATAACCACCGGCTCTCAAAAGACGCGCAAGGCGACGATGAATAGGAAAAAGGCGGCGCGCTGATGTCTCTGTGCCCGTAAGGATGACAGAAAATACTTCCGCTTCACATCTCAAAGACCACACGCATCTTGGCGATTTCCAACCTGCACAACCGCCCGGCAGTCCACCGACGAGTCCACCGGGGGCTGCTGACCTTGACGATGAATACGGGCTGGATGGTGGAGAAAACGACGATTCAGCGTACGAAGACGAGCTATCGCACGACGATACCAAGTCTCTATCCACCTACATCACCAGATATCGCTTCGAAAACGGTCGACGGTACCACTCTTACCGCGATGGCGCGTACTGGGTGGGTGGCTGCGCATTTCCTTCCCTGGTGGAACAGACAGAGATGCAGGGAAACACATTGACTGACCCTTCTTGCAGGGCCCGAACGATGACTTCGCGAACGAGCAACAAGACCTGGCACATCATATGTATCTCCTAACCCTTGACGGCAAGCTACACAAAGCTCCGATTACAGAGCCACAGGTACATACCTTAAATCAACTACTTCTACCTGTCAATTGATTAGTCGGCATTATATTAACGTGTAGTAGGAAGTTTTGGATATTGGGACCGGAACCGGCATTTGGGCCATGTAAGTGTCATGTCACGGCTACAATAAGACAGCACACTGTTAACCTTGAGAGGCTGAAGCTAACTTACTCCCTCGTTTCTTGACAGTGATATGGCCGACGAGTATCCTGGCGCAAAGGTCACCGGCGTTGACCTATCCCCTATACAACCGAGCTTTGTCCCTCCAAATTGCGTTTTTGAAGTCGACGACGTAACGCTAACTCCATGGACATACCCACATAACAACTTCGATTTTATCCACATCCGCGAGATGTTCGGCTGTATTCCCGACTGGGACGAGTTTTTCGTACAATGTTTCCGCTGCATGAAACCGGGAGGCTATATCGAGATCGTCGAGCATTCAGTTGAACCCATCTCCGACGACTCATCGGTCGGACCAGACCACTTTTATACTCTATGGGGACAAACGGTCGTCGCGGCAGGGAATTCATTCGGCAAGAGCTTCACGATCTGGAAGGAGAGTAAAGACCGGCTTGAGAAGGCTGGGTTCGTCGACATCGTCGAAGAGCCCTATAAGTGGCCGATGAATGGGTATGCTGAGCCTCCTTCTGCGAATTCTTGCATGGAGTTTAACGGTCATCGTAGGTGGAGCACCGATCCCAAACTACGAGAACTAGGCCGCTGGAATCAACTCCGACTACGTGATGGAATCGAGGGCTTCATGCTCCGACTGCTGACCACGGCTTTGGACTGGTCATACGAGCGATCCCAGGTATTTCTAGCTCAGATGCGTTCAACGATAAAAGACTATAAGACCAAAGCCTACCTACCTGGGACCGTGGTATACGCCCGAAAGCCCGGGTGAGCTTTTTGATTTGCTATGTATATTCGAGGAATTTCGGGTTATTAGAGAATTTTTGGATTTTGGCGCAAAGGCGGAGGGCGTTTAGGACTCATTCGGAGTCCTTTGAGGTTTTGTCTCCCGCCAATTTCGTGGTACTGGTATCATTGGCCAGAAAGTCATAGGGGCAGAAGTATATATATGACTGTCCAGGCGTTATATTTTGTGTATGCTACTGTTTTGAGGGTATATCCAGTTCTAGGACCGCATTTTGGACTTCAGTATAGCTATGAGAATGTATTAATTTAACCTAAACACCCTTTTATAAGAGCTCTGTGACAAGCAAAGACCCGCATCAAGTGTACTTCTATTAGTGCTATTTAACTGACTTAGGTAGACATGCTAGTTCCTCCAGACTTGCTAAAGCCACTCAAGCACTGTAGCTGGGCGCACGTTCAATTCCGAATCTGTAGGAATTCCCTTCCCACACCAGCCAGCACTCGATCACGTATATACTACATAGCAGCTGCCTGCGGCCCGCTAATTTCTAGCGGCCGCTTGGGAATTCATGCATTGAGTGATCCACATTGGCGGCTGCACAGCTCGTAGCTTGTGAGGCTAAAAACAGGAAGTGGAGTCAAGCGTCAAGAGAGTAGTAGCTGTTCCTCGCTCACATAGTTCTCCATATGCGTAAATATATAGGACTTAACTCACCCTCTTCAACGTTCCCCGTGTCTCAACCATTTTTCAGCTCCAAGAACATTCCCTGTCGGCCTCCCTTTGAGAAAGAATGATGCAGGGGAGCAGCATGTCGCTTCTGCGGAGGGCCAATCGGCAAGCACCCAGATACGGTGAAGTTTGGTATGTTGGTCGAAGTGAAGATCGCCAGATCATCCACCATATCTCAATGTAGATGGTCAACTCGAGGCGAAACCTTGTTTACCTACTTACCAGGTCAGCTATCCAAGACCCAATTTACAGGAAACATTCTATATTTTTCTTCCCCCTTCACGATCTTGGCGTGTGCCGCATATATATTGAAACCTCGGCTGTGATTAAGTGCGCTTTGTCGCTCAAAACGACGGTATGGAGAGGAATGATGGTGCGCTGAGGCTCGAGGGTTGGCAATATATAAAGAACCGTACTTAAACTGCTCCCCTGAATAGCCCGCACACCATTCTGTGGCTTCATTTGCTACATTTCAAGCTTTGCCTTGTAGCAGTTCATTGTAGATTCTAAAATGACTCACCGTGTTGCTTGTCGGATTCTTTGTGATCCTATCCATCCTTTATCTACGCCTTAGTGTCCTGACCACTAGAGATGGAGAGAAGTGTCATGGGACTTTCGTAGATGGACGTTCCAGTCTTTTCAGAGGGTGATCCCTGGCTTGCTGGCTTTTCAATGGATGATTTCGCAAAGATAGATTCGCTAAGATATAAGACTTGCATCCATGGGAAGCAGAACCCAAGGACCTAAAACCCTATCTTCCCGGCGTTTTTGCGGAGTTGTAGCTCCTCTGGAGGACAGAAGTTTGTCATCCGCATAGAGGGTCGTTGCCGCATTCGAGAGCCTGAGGCTCTCATGAAGCCAGGGGAGTCTCTCACCTGGACCGGAGACATATGCCACCAATATATACTTTTGGCACCACAGTGAGCAAGTTCATAGCTGTCAGCAACATGAACCACGTTTATGTGCCAGTTAATGATCTGGTGAATGGGCACTACCAATTCCAGGTGTCGTTAAGGGGAGAAGCAAAATCTGTGCAAGGTATAGACGAAGATGGTGAAATCTACTATAATGGGCCAACGGGATCCAGTCAATTACTTGAATTTGACGTGGCTGATATCAATCCCAATTATCCTCTCCCGGGAGCCATGATAATTGAAAGCGGTGAGAGTATACAGGTCAGCTATAGCGCAACGGTAGCTCTCTCCTCAGATTCATCGGGTAATGCTACCACTTCGGCTATACCGCTATTCCCAACAAGCAGCATTCCGAATAAACTTGGGAGAGAATTGTCTTTGTTGCTGAGCGTCGTGCTTCTAGCCACAGGCTTATGTTGTATGAGATGACATATTCAAGACTTCGAATTGCCTTTGTTGTACTGCTCTTGGAAGAGTTTCAAGTCTTCTTCCGTTGCCATTGTTTCTTTCTTCATGTGCATGATCGGAGAACACTTTGTCTGCTTTTGCGGATAGTGGGATCTTCTTAGAAGGAGCGATAAGCTTTAAATACAGCACACAAGCCTTTAGTAAGCCCTTTTCATTGATGCTTGGTTCTTGAAGCATCTTCTGGAGTTCTTCGTCGAAGCATGCTTGGCCATTGAAGCGCTGTTCGTGTTCAACAGGGGAATATGCGTGAGTTGTTGAGGAATCTGGACGCAGGAACGCATGGGAGCCAGGGATATGTTTCCTCCCAGCTCATCATTTCAGTATTATTATTGTCTGCCACGGCGAAAAAAAGCAACAGGGCTGTGATCCTCCTTGAAGCTGTGGAGAGATGAAGTTTGGCGATGGTTTTGGCTCCATCGATGTCAAGCCTAGTTTGGCATAGCGTCACCTGACATGCGGCTTTTATTGGCTGCTTCTGCATATATTGTGGTCTCCTGAGGCTCAGACTGTCCATCGCAATCATAAAACTGCATGGCTTCGGTGTCTCCAGTGCCTGTATCTCGCTTGGGGCCAAAAACTAGCGCATACATGAGGCAAAACACAATAACAATGGCAATAAAACCCCAGTCCTCCATCTGCTGGCCGGCCGTGTCTGGTTCCTGTCAATTTTATGGACACACGAGACACCACTGTTCTTCGGAGAACTATCAGCCAGCTCCGTGTAAATCGCCGGCTCCTCAAAAAATAATGACCCATACCCTCAAGTAACTTGGGCCTGTTGTTTTTGTTGAGCCAGTCGTTGCTTTCTATCTCTTAAGATTTTTTGAATCAACGCTCCCATCCGCATGCACTAAAGATGCGTCTACTACCGGTTTTCGCTCTCCTGTCCGCCGTCCAGGCGATGGACGTGTTGGTCGCCCAACGAAAAGTGTCCTGGCAAGCGATATCACGGTTAATGCCTCGAGAGAATGAATGTGACAATGATGTAGACCCTCCATATACGTGCGAGAAGGTCTGCGGACCTGGAAATATCCCCTGTGCGGGAGATGAACTATGCTATAACCCCGAAGTTGGTGAAATGTGCTGTTCCGATGGATGTAAGAAATTCCACTTTATTACTCCCTATCGCATTGCTATCCATTTTCCCCCATGAGTCTAAGTAACTCACACTAATACGTCTTGTAGCATACTGCGGGGAGGGGACAAAATGTACCGATAATGGCTGCTGTGACAAATCCAGTAGTCTTGACGAATGCGGCGCGAAGCAGGACACAGAATTCAAGCCTACTACCTCCATAGAGCCCGTCACCGTAACGAAAACTGTCTCTAAAGACCAACCGACCACTCCTGCAGCCGGCGAAGAAACCACGACTACAATGACAACAACAGCAACAACGACAGATAGTACCGCTACCGAAACCGGTGAGAGCCCACCATCACGCACAAAATCGGCAACAAACGTAGGAGCCATCGCCGGAGGGGTAGTCGGTGGAGTCGCGGTGGTTGCTGCATTTATTATCGCTGCCATATGGTTATTCCTACGGCACAAACGAAGGATGGCGGCCGCTAACCAGGGTGGTGAGGGCGACGACAACGACAACAACAACAACGCTGATAATGGCGCGTCAACCAAACGCCCGCTTATGGAATACTTTAAGCCACGCGTTTCTGAAAACCCACCAGTTGTGGCCGAATTACCAGCCGCCACAGATGGCGCCGCCCACCACATCGATGGAGAACCAGTATATGAGATGGAAGGCGGTGCTGGTCAAAACAAAGATACCTATACCCCGACCACTACCACCACTCTTTCTGCAGCACCGCCTACGACTAGCGCTATTACCAGCGATAGTGGCGTTAGTCCTCTAACACCTTCACCAAGGTAGTCCTGGTGGTTTTAATTGTCCGCGTACATAACCTCCCAAAGATACCACGCTCGGCTGCTACCGTTATTAACGCGTCCCGACACCCGACGCTTACCTTTCTCAGTCTGAAACCGATGCAGAGAAAAGACCGTTGTACATGATTACGACCTATTTTAATTCCCCCTCATTACATCCAGAATTGTTTATACCCCCGTTTCCTTCCACGCTATTTCCTTCAGTTCAGACGTACCCAGTGTATATATACATAGTACTGACATACTGCAACTGGCTAATGCATGGCTGGTTTATTTTCCCTTTTTTTGCGACTTGGCGGCAATATCATTTTCAAAAGAATAATAATATATTACTATAATTACAAAAAAATTCAATATACCCATTATTCTCACATCCAGGGACATGAAAGCGGAATGAAGAAAGAATTGACCCATTGATATATATTTTACCGGAGCGAATTAACACAAAGAAAAGACAAAGAAAATGAAAAGACAAGGAAGAAAGAAACAAGAAAAAGGCAAGTCCCGCTATCATCGCCATGAGTTTATATCCCCACAATCATTTGAACCAGTTCATTACTACAGAATTTTTCCTTCGACGACATCATTACAACTTGGCAGCACTTCCTGGTGCGGAGATTTCATTGTACAGCAATCTATAAAAAAGGTCAGCATTTATCCAGTGAAAAGAGGGTAGGGGGAAAACATACGAAGTCAAGAAATCAGCATAATCTTCACCAGTGACTTGGCCAGCGAAATAGCGAGCAGCAAGCTGGTACTTGTTACCCTTTGGACCCTTATTGGCAAGCTCATCAGCCTGCTCCTGGAGCAGCTTGAGAGCATAGGCCTTGTCGACGGTCTTGCCCTCGGCAGTAGTGACCTTGTGCTTAGACCATTGCCAAAGCTGGCTTCGGCTAACTTCAGCAGTGGCGGCGTCTTCCATCAGGTAGTTGATTGGAATACAGCCGACACCACGCAGCCATCCTTCCATGTACGAAAGGCCGATGTTGAGGTTCTTTCGGATTCCCTCCTCGGTGATGCTGCCGGGGACGTTGGTGTTAAGGAGATCGTTGGCAGTGACGTGTACGTCCTCTCTTCGGACGAAGAGCTGGTTGGGAGTTGGCATGTATTCGTTGAAGACGTCAGTGGCGATCTTGGCGAGGGCTGGGTGAGCGACCCAGGTTCCGTCGTGGCCGGCACGAACTTCACGGAGCTTGTCGGCGCGGACACTCTCCATGGCGGCGTCGTTGGCCTTGGGGTTGTCCTTGATGGGGATTTGAGCGGCCATACCACCCTATTGACTATAGTTAGTATGCTAATTGGGAAGAAGGGGGAGGGTTTGGGTACTAACCATGGCGTGGACGCCTCGTCGATGGCAGGTCTTGATGAGGAGTCTGACATATGCATCCATGAATGGGACGGTCATGGTCACCGCGGCACGGTCGGGGAGGACGAAGTTGGGGTTTTGGCGGAACTTCTTGATGAAGGAGAAGATATAATCCCATCGTCCGCAGTTCAATCCAGAGCTGTGGTCTCGGAGTTCATAAATAATCTAGTCGTACTGGTTAGCCCTCGGCCTGTTTAAGAAAAGGAGCCAATGGGGTATCAATCCATACCTCATCCATCTCAAAGGCAGCAGAGATAGTCTCGATCAAGACAGTAGCACGGATAGTTCCGCGAGGAAGGCCAATATAATCCTGACCCAAATTAAACACATCATTCCATAGGCGAGCTTCCAAATGAGACTCCATCTTTGGAAGATAAAAGTATGGACCGAAGCCTCTATTGACCAACTCCTTTGCATTGTGATAGAAATAAAGACCGAAATCGAACAGGCCGGCGGAAATAGGCTCTCCGTCAATGGTGAAGTGCTTTTCTTCAAGGTGCCATCCTCTGGCACGCGCAATGAGGGTAGGGAGAATTCTATCGGTGCGGAGCTTGTATTCCTTTCCGCCTAGAGAGAAATCGACCTGGCGGCGGATGGCGTCGTAGAGGTTGACTTGGCCATTGACCATGTTCTCCCAGGTAGGGGCGCTGGAATCTATCATCAATTCACATTAGCTCCATGTCCGAATGATTTGTCGGCTCAATTGAGAAAATGGAGTTTGGCGCATACCTTCGAAATCGGCCATATAAGTGAAAACATCGGCATTCAATGCATTGACAACCATCTTCCTGTCGGTAGGACCGGTGATTTCAACACGGCGATCGACCAAACCCGGAGCCGGGGGAGCACCCTTCCAAGCATCATTTTCACGAATGTGCTTAGTTTCTGGCAAGAAGTCGAGGAGATTGCCTCTGTCGAGCTCGGCCTGTCGGTCGATGCGCCGTTGCAAGAGGGCCTTGCGGGTGGTGTTGAAGGTTCGGTGAAGAGTAGCGAGGAATGCGCAGGCGTCCTTGGTGAGGATCTTGCGAGTCTCGTCGTTGAGAGAGCCGAGGATGGCTACTCCCTTGAGCTTCGCTTCGACGGAAGTCATTGTCTCGTTCGTATGTACGGATGTTTATAGATAACGGTTATTCACGATATAATGTTCAAGGTGCGTTTACAAGCAATGGGTATAATGAATTGTACGATAACAAAAATAATCAGACAAATAAATCGAAGGAAGAAAAGAGAGAAAGATTATTATAATCGAGTGTACATCGGTCCAGCTATATATATAACGTCAGAAACCGCCATATCGAGTCATGGTAACCGCGGCACATGTAAGACGGCACCAGCCTATTGAACGGCTTATTCCATTTGCCCATCTGTTTACTGCTTGCTATGTATCTTGCTCCTATTGTCGGTATTATTATTAACTGACTTTCCTCGTCGCACAGAGTTCAGACCACGGAACCTTGCCGATGCGATATAGGAGGGCCTTAGGCGGGCGGATATGTGGCCAAGAGGATATAGTCAATCGGCGCAAGGAATATGCATGCTAGCATAAAGGGCGAGAGAGAAGAGAGCTCGGGCGAGAGCGCTTTGTGCGGGATCATGACTCCCTGCTGAGATGGCTTTTCCCTGTACTACTTGCTGCTGCTGCTGCTTCTGCCTACTCGCCACCAACAAGCTCAATTGTTGCTAGATACGAACCTCCAAACCCAGCAGCGGGCGTGAAATCTGCGGAGGAGGGTGGAGAGCGGAAGTTGGGCGTAAAACAGCTTGGAAAGCTTGTGATGATGACATACTTTCGACTCGCCGGACGTTCTCCATCAACAGCAGCATGAAGGTCTGGATTTTAGTCGGCCATTCTCGGCCGATTCTATTCAGCCATCACGCAGCAAGCAGAATCTTTTCGAGTCACTGCTGGTCATAGTGAAGAATTCTACAAGTCTTGGTGACTTCTTACTTCTGAGTTCGGCGCTTGACTAGCCTCCTGCTCGTATGTATATGCCTTTTCAGTATAAAATATCCCCGCAGTGGGTTGATTGTGTAGAAATTGAAGCGGGATTTCAAGCCGAAAAACCACATAGTTAGAGGCAGCAGGTGGCAGTCGGTGTCCGATCCCTTGGCTCTTGAGATATAAGCCCTCGACCTCCCTCGTCGCTTTGTACTGCAGCTTTCGTCGTTTCACTGTTTCGTTGAGCAAGAAGCAGCATCCCGCCAAAATTGAGCCGAGGTTCGGCTGTTGGCGCCAATTCCCGGTTCTTTGTATTTCACGTGACTTTCCCGCGGCTAACTCGCTTAAAGTCCGGCCGAGCTCTCGGCCGTCTTTTGATATCAAGTGATGACCACGAGTTATAGCTATATCTGCTTAGACAAGATGCAAAGAAGAGGAAGATGCTCCAGGACTTACTTGCTTGGAGGTGCATATTTGTGCCGAAGTCGGAGAGTGGTTTATACCGCCTCCTAGCCATTTCCATGACCAGTCATTCGCCAACGCTGTCGATGAAAGAAGCTGTTGAGGAACTCGGCAGAGCAAAGTAAAGCAGCGAAGCTCCAGCGGCGCTTGAAAACCGCAGGAAAACAGGCCCACTTGAAAAGCCTACTAAAAATAGACCTGCCCTTTTCTTCAGCCTCATATCAGACTTCATAAAGGAGCAGTTATTTAGTTTGATGATGACCGCTATTCAACTCACTCCAGGGTGCAATTCAAGATCACTCCTATAAGAAAACCATGCATGTCCTCTATCCCAAATGAATGCAAGCCAGAGCCACCCAGATACCGGCCCATAAGATACCCTTCGTCAAGCAGTTCACTCCAAGCTTCAACCGGATAACAGTACCTGAAGAAATGTTTGCTGGGAAACGATGAAACTGATAGGAAGCAACAATTAGGAAGTTTACCATCACTGGGGTTTTCTGAAGCTCCTATCTTCAATGGAGATTCGCCTTATGTAATGTGAAAATGGCACCTTTCGTCCCGTTGATAACTATCATTCCAGGTAGATTATGAATAGGCTGCAACTATTATCGTGGCGCCGTACCCCATTAATTCCCCCAATCTGCTGAGGTGGTAGTCGCTGCTGATTGACATGACCGTCATTGCACCTGTGCTCTGGTTGGCGCTCGGTACCTGTTTCGACAGGCGTCAGAGGTACGAGCGATACCTAGATCTCGTATGATATGATGCCGACCTTTAGATCAGGGTTCGGTCTGGCGATGAAAGGGTTAAGCAAACGGAAAAATACGCCTAGGGTTCAGAGTATGCCTTTTATCCTGTGTGCATTGAGTGTCAACTACATGTGCTTAGCTTACTTCTTTTCCATCTAACCCCTCTCCACAGATTTTCGTGCGATTGATTACATCAGAATATATAGGACGGCCTACTTGACGAAACTTCACCAGTGCAGTGATATGGGTATATCGATTTTCAAATACAATAGTATTTGCAGCTCTCTCTCCCTTCGACTTAGCGTCTATAAACATTCCTTAACCGCCGAAGAATACTAGTATTATTGCTACCACACTTTCAAGGGATCAGGGGAGTTATCATTCGATTGAACGTGACAGTCACAGGTCACAAGCCTTGATAAAGCGGAAAAAAACGAAAGATGATATATTTCAATACTGTCATTCAGCAATTATCCAATTCAGCTACTCTATAAATCAGGTATATTGCCAAGCAGCAGTTGGTCCATCATATGTATACGCCATAGCGACGAAGCCTACACAGTCATCGACATTTCCAGAAGGAACAGTGGCGTTCTTCATATTGGCGAAGACCTGATAGTGCTCACTCTTGGGATGAGGACAGGCCATGAAGCCGCTGGCACCGAGGCCGGTGAAGGTATATTCCCCATGATCATCGCCGGGAGTGTACCCGAATCCGCTAATAGCTGAACCAGGCGGGATCGATGCGGAGTGGGCCTGGGTGAAACCGAGTGCACCAGTGGGTTCGACGTACATGCTCTGGCCGCCGGGGACCATGGTGTCCTATGATGATATTGTTAGAAGGGGTTTCTAATACTAAGGAGGTATTGGTGGTGGTGATGTATGTAATTACCAGAGCAGCGAGGCCAGAAATGACAGTGTCCTTTCCGGGTGGGCATTGTTCGACCACATCGGGGCAATAAGTTGCTGGTTCACCGCCGAGCCAGAATGCTCTGCCGGCTGCTTGCATTGGGAGGAGGTGAACGCCTGGTTTTCCAGAGGCGGCGGACATGATGCCTATCTTTGGTGGAGGGTCATCGTTGCTAGGTGCAGGTGCTGCCAAAGCGAGGAGAGGCAGCGAGGATGATAGGAGGGTTGTAAGCTTCATGGTTTCGGGCTGTGTGGTTTTATAGAAATGCAAGTCGTAGATGAGTTATTTGGAGATGGTTCGATGAGCAGAGGATATCTCTGATATATATACTGTCGATCTCATCAATGCCCGTATCCGCGCTCTGTGCAATCATAATCAGGATTGGATGTATTCACAGGGTAAGACATTATGACAGCATGCAGCAGTTGTTTTTTCGTATTGACTCCATTGATGCAGCAGTGCATATCATGGGGTGAAACAGCGCCTTTTTTCCTGCATGGTGGAGAACACCCTGTTCATGACAGCGATTGATGCAGAATCGTGGAGCTTGCCGACTGTTTTGCGCTGCTTGACTGGCTCATCCCATTGCACCGAGAATTCAATACTCCACGATATTAATTTCATTGGTTCGTATATTTATGGGGTAAACAAGCTCTCTCCATCGGTCCCTTTGATGGTCCCTAATGCGCTTGTCTGTTCTGAAGCCGAGAGAGACAGATGCAGAGAGAGAGAGGAAACCGGTAGAGAGTAGCTCTGAAAGGGTACACTCACGAGATGTTTACTATGTTATGATAACTATGACTTTTCTCTTTTTTCCTCAATTCAGTGGAAACATTGATTCGG
The DNA here is from genome assembly GCA_030789285.1 of Arthroderma sp. MBC 929. Lineage (NCBI taxonomy): Eukaryota > Fungi > Ascomycota > Eurotiomycetes > Onygenales > Arthrodermataceae > Arthroderma > Arthroderma sp. MBC 929. Next base: position 195,162 of record JARJUX010000002.1, on the reverse strand, counting down.
CAGAATGGACGACTTTCACCCGCTTGTCACTGCCGATGTGGCGAAGACACGCAAGATGATCTCCGCCCTTGTTGACAGCGACCGTGGCGCCCACAGCCTTAACAACTCCCGCAACGGGGCAATTCTAAGCTCCACATCGTGCAGGTAATATAGTCACTGGCGAAGGAGTTTTACTCGAGAATACACGAGGAATAATACCAATTGTATTTTGGCAACCTATTCATACTTCCTCTATCAAAGTTCCCCAACCCCTTTTCTGACGAACTCTCTAATTTTGGAGGGTAGGCAGAAGCGTAATTCTGGTTTCAACTCGTCGTGAAGCTCAAACTGTAGATGTCAGCCGCTCACGGTCGACGAGTGCTTTGGCTTGTTGCTGTTTCGTATGAAGTGTTTGTATGCCTAAGTGTTTGTCTCACCATCTGAACTCTGGGGCTTTTCAAACTCTCCACTAACTTTAGCATATAGTGAAATGCACCCTTAGCCTTGTAGAGACTATAATTCAAAGTCATGGCCAATACCCTACCGAAGTCTGCAACCGCAATTAGTCGGTGAGCTATGACTAGCATAGTGTAATGTAAAAATGACTTTCTGATGCTGCGACGTATCGGCTCCTCCGTACCCATACCAACGGCACTTGTAGCTTCACCGAGGATTAAAACTTTAGGTTGTCTGACTCTGGTGCAGGCAAGACATACGAGCTGCCGTTGACCCTGAGATAGACTCAGTGCGCCCTCACAGATTAGCTGAAACGGGTGCGTTAATCGGTTGGTCTATTAAGTTAGTCGCCCACCTTGCAAGCTTCATAACTCTGTGGAGAAGGGAGGCACGGCTTAAGGCAATGAGCAATAAACAATCATCATATTTGTCGAAGTCATCCAGATTTTACCGTAAAGTCCCGGAGTACAAAATTGGATCCTGAGAGATTATGTTAATTCTACTGCAAAGGCTGTGGAGCTGATGGTAGAGATCTTCGCCCCGTCAATGCTTATCAAGCCTTGACATGTCCCGAGAAAGCTAAATAGCGACAAGGTAGGGGAAAATTTCCCGCTTCCGGTTCTCGAGCATGGTTGACTGTGAAACCGACTGGGGAGGCATTGACAGACCGGCATAGGAGAATGACCACAGCAATTACCATCACGAACGCGGGTCTGGAAAGACCCATTCTAGAGGATGGCCATTGAGGGGAAAGGTATAATACCGGCTAGCTTGAGTAAGTGTATCAATTTGAGTTAGTGGACGCTGAGTATAAATGTCTGTTTTAAAAAGGCTGCGAAACTCGTATGACATATGCATACTAGCCCAAGAATGGTAAAGGTATGAGTAGGCATGAAGACACGACCACGCCAGCAAGGATAATAGCAACCAAATAATGACAAAATATTGGTCGCCGTGTTGATCAAATCAGGAGGAAATATAGCATTCACGGTAGCAAAACCGCTAGTCAGGCAGTCGGGGATGTGGCATGATGGTTCTGTATCTCGCCATCGGAAGGGTGCTCGAAAAATGGCATGTGTCGTATTCTCAAACAACATTCGTGATGCGCGAAGCACATTGATGCAAATAAGTACCACTTTGGCTGAGACAACAATGGCATCGATTATCGATATACCGGCAATGGTTGAGTTGAAACAGGAAGCACCCTAAAAAGATGCCAACACCCTTCTGTGCTTGATGCTATTTTCGTTTTCCTGACTTTGAAGCTGCGTTTCTTTTCTGCTGGTGCTCACCGATGCATCGTAAAAGTTAGCAATTGTCTGAGACACCGTTTTAACTTCGAAGGACAGACAGCAGGGGCTTGCAAGTCGCCGTGGAGAAACGCATGGAGGTCAAAACTACACCAGCAAGTATACCAGCAGAATAGCGTTACACGGGCCCAGTTAAAGCTTGACCATAGTGTTATGAGCTCTCCTTCTCGAGCAGCCATAATCAAACTGTGCCGGTGGGTTTCAGTGGCGGAGAATTTTATTTGCAGTGGAAGTAAATCATTTAAAAATGTTTTTCAACCGTGTGAGGTGATCAAGAACTGGAAGTTATTCGTATTCTAAATTTTTCTGGCGGCTAGAACGGTCTAGTAAGGGCCATCCGAACGTATACCACAGATGATATTCTGAAGCACAATTCAAGAAAAGGCTGGGATGAAACAGATCGTCAGCCCGCATTATGCGGAGCCTATACCGAGTATCCACGGCTTTCCCACCGGATAGGCTTGAGGTCGTTACGGGCTAGAGCGCATGAAGAAAAATGCAATGAGTCTGGTAATTAACTGCACCAGCGAGCATCCAACAGGAACAGGGTATAAGCAGGAGCCGTTAGTAGCGACAAAGGACCAATGGTATGTGTCAATGCTGCTAGTGGTGGCGAGAACGAGAGATGAGACTCCTATCCATATTCCTAAGTTGCATCCTATGATCGGTGAGGTCTCGGGGAAGGTGCAAGGAGCTCGCATCAGGGCCACCCGGTCGAAATACCGCTTGGTGGTTCATTTTTAACTCCATGGAGCGAAGTTCCATAGACTTCTCACCTATGCTCTAAGTAAAAGTAGAGAGCTCTCCCATTTGAATGGGCTTGAGTCGATAAAAACCCCATGCGGAACCGCCGAGGGATGTAGTGGTATCAGTTGAAGTAGCGGTAACTAGCGTTAAGACAGTCAAGATAGTGCAACAGTGTAAATAGTTCAGTTGTTATTCCATCCTCATCCTCGAATATCCTTTAGCCAGAGGATTCATGGCGATAACATCCAGCGCACTTCGTGCTTGGAGAGATGAACTCCTGCTGGGTGTTGGGCCCTATTTGATAGGAGGAAGAGAATGTGGTCGGTCAATTATGTAATCAGATGTGGATTAACGTAATCCGACACCTATTTGGTCACATCACCTATTTGGCCACTTTTCCTACCCTTCCTAACAAATTCAATTAAATAACCACAACCAACTAGAATTAGATATATTAATTACTATGATTATTCCCTCCTGCCTGTGGGCATTTAGGAGTCTTGTGATCTAATCCTCCACATATGCTGTATCTTGCTGGGGCTCGCTTCTTTGGCTGGGGTTCTGCTGGCTCAGTTTCTTCCGTACGGGGTCTAGGAGCTTCTGTAACAGTCTGAGCTCTTGCTAGATCTTCAGCACCTGTTAGAATTTCTTTCTCAGCTATATATTTATATCTCTTTGCTCTTTTTTTTCTCTCTCTAGTATTGACAGCTCATAATTCCTTATTCTCTTTGACTAGAATTACTGCACCATGTATAGTTAATTCACATTCCTTTATCAATTGATTAAGAGCTTGATTAGTAGATGTAGGTAGACTGTTCGTATATTATTGAAGAAATTGCTTGATCTTCTTACTCTGTCACTCCAATTGAATAAGATTACTAGATGTTTTGGGACTCCAGGAGCTCGTAAATTCATGGGATATGCCCGGGGGAGTAGAAGTCTTTTGAACTTGTAGATGAGCAAGAATAGTCTGAGGATTGAATAATATTAAGCTCGTTGTACAAAATTCACTTTTAATAATAAAAGATTTGTAAATCTTCCCCCGAATTGTCATATAATTAGTTAGAAAGTCTTTCTTATCCACATGATTGATTCCCAATCTCATATTGAGTTCAACCCGTTGACCATATATCTTCTTCAATAATAAAAAGTAGCTCACATCTAATGGCTGTAGTAGATGTGAGGAATAAGATGATATATATAGAAGAATAATTGAGTGATCCATGCAGAATTTATCAAATTCAGAGATTGTATGACTTCCGTGCTTATTTAATATTAGAAGTCTATATACTTCTATCATACGGGATTTCGTGTGCTTGTTGAATAACTCCCGTAATCAAAGTATTCCCAATTGATCATTGATCCAACCACTCTCACTAAACCCGATTATTCAATCCACCGGCAGTTCTTCATACCAAGAAATCTGATGTAGTTTTCTCTTCATAATAATCATAGAAGAAAGCATCCAGTCTGTTACATTAATTGATTCAATAACTATTACCCATTCTGTATTGTCTGATTGAATAATAGAAGACTTGCCCTTTCTCTCAGATCTTGTTATAATTTTTGCTGTAGAAGCTTCACCCATTTGAAAGTCAGTCTCATCAAAATTATAGATATCCTACTCCACAATCCCATATTTGTTGATTGTATTTTTCATCAATTCAAACCAGTCTCGTACAATCTTAGGGTCTTCACAGCGGACTCGTTGATAGTCATATTTGCGCGTAAATTTGCTATTTAAATTGAGATGTCATTTAATAAATCTTCGTACCCAGACTTCACCCACGATTTCTTGCTTTCCGGATTGAGTGGAAAGAAGATAATTTGTTATTTCTCGTACATATATGATTTGGGGAGGTTGATCTCGTGTATTCAATGAAATTATTTATTGAATTAAGGATTCTTCCGCCGTAGAAATCAGCTTTCGATTTTTTAGCTGAGAATTTTGACATGTTGTATGATTGTTTAGTCGATAGGATAGGGATGATTTGAATAGATTGTAGGCTTGAGCGGTAGCTCGTATGTTTTTGAATTGACCTTTTTTATAAGTTTCAATAGCTAATGAAAGTCTTTTTTCTCGATTAGAATCTTCTCTATGGGTGGTGGTTGACATATTGAATGATTTGATATATACGGTTGCGTGGTAGGAAAAGTGGTCAAATAGGTGATGTGGTCAAATAGGTGTCGGATTACGTTAGCTCAGCGTTAAAGCCCCGTATGTGAAAGGTAACAACTCACATAGCCCCTTCACCTCCTCATGTACATACTACAGTACATCATATGTGAACGAACAAATTCGGAATGAGGGGTAATTGGGCAACAAACACGTGTACAGAATATGCAGTTGGCTGAAGTTCAGATAAGTTGTTTGCTGTCATCACACACACACACCTTTTGTCCATGTCGAAATTTGCTCTGGGCAGCCTTGAGAATGAATCGCATCCAGTCCTCGTGCTACGCTTCATCATTTCCTGCATGCTGAGTTGGAAGCATATCTTAACTAAGTACAAAAAAAAAAAAAAAAATGAAATCAAGCATAATCCCACCTACGGGAAGCCCCAGACGAACCATGTTCGGCAAGGAATGTCGCCAAAGCTCAGGGGCTGGGATGTCGGCTGCAGATGATTCTGCAATTGTGCCCAAGACGAGAGAGGAGGGTTGTTTCGGTATGGCATTTCCCGTGGCTCAACGGTTGACATCGTTTGCGAAACGAGTCGAGAAGAATATATAACCCTTCCCATCCGGGAGGTACGGGAGTAGAACACAACGGCTTTTGGTTTCAATTACCTCGCAATCCTCATTTCTACAAGACCTGTTGCGCATTGTGTCACCATGCCTGTCCTGGCCGAGCAGAAATTTTCTCTTCTTGGGAATGACTCTCAGCATGTAGTTTTTACTGAGTTCAGCTCGGGAAAAGCCAAAGTCTGCGGTCTCAAAGGAGGCGTTCACCTGTTGAAGTATTTCTTGAGGACCTCCAGCGCGACAATAAAGACCTGGACCTAAGCAAGGCCATGAAAATAGAATTGCAGCGTCCACACTGGTCGATTGAATTATCCAAGAAGAAAAGAAAGAAGGAAGGAAAGAACGGCGAAATGGAAGAGTTCTTTCAAGTCGGGCGACACCTTCACATCGATGACCCCAGCTTGAAGAAAATCGAAACCAATTTACCTTCTGACAAAAGAACTGGCGTGCTTTTATTGGAAGACTCAGTCCATGAGAGAGACCTTTCCGTGAAAGAGGTATTCGACATTTATTCACTTGTCAATGGTGTACAAGAGAAAGACCTCCTTGTGTGCAAGATTTCTCGTCCTCTTTCCAAGAAATACCGGGTCAACCTTGGGGAAGAGCTTGAAAAAGAGGTCAGCGACGCCGCTGAGCTGAAGGGAATACTCAGGGAATACTCGCTCCTGGCAAATGAAGATGTAAACCTCGATAACTTGGCATATCCTACGACAGTATCGGCATACTTGGCGAAAGCTACCGATACGTCGTTATTGGACGTCCTGATTAAAAAGTACCAAACACTGGAAGCCCGACCTATTATCATAGTGGACGCCGAGGACCTTCGGAAGGAAGATGTTCAGCTCAGTTATCATCTATCTTGGTCGAAAACTGTGGAAGAATTCAAGAAGTTCACTTTGAGCAAGAACCCATTTATGGCAGACCTTGAAAAATTCGAAAAGAATGCGCATCTCATTGTGAGATTTGGATGCGATGGAGTCATTCATTACGACAAGGAGAACTCCGAACAGCTACACTTGTACTACGCGAATTCCAAGTTCGTGGAAGGCGATTATGTCCAGCATAGGGGCACACAGATGATTGGCGAAGCGACCGCGTTCACGGCTGGGCTGGTCTCTACATTAGCTGGTAGCGAGCCCGACATGAATGATGCCATTTTACACGGTATGAAAGCGGCTTGCTGGCTAGTCAACAAAGGGTTTCAATTTTACAACAAGGAAGAATTTATGTACCCGAGTATAGCCCCTATAAAAACCACCAAGGAAGTTGCAGGAGAAGCCCCCAAGGAAATCCATTTTTTCAACAGCGCATGGTCAGGAAATAAGTCTTGGACTATCGTGCCTGACAGCATATCAAAGGTTGAGACTGGAAGGTGGAGCATTCTCACCAGGAATCATTTTAGCGAAGAGCTGTTCGATTTGGCAAAAGATATTGTTCAACGCGGCACTGACATAGCCCTTAAGGACAAGCCCACAGCGCAATTTGGAGACCTAGTGACAGTTGACAGGGAGGAAATGGAGAACTTTTGAGGGATCGCTAATCTGGTCCAAGGCTATATGAAGGCTCCTCAGACCAAACCGCTCTCGATTGGCGTCTTTGGCTTTCCGGGAGCAGGAAAGTCTTTCGGTGTCGGGGAGGTGATCAAGGCAGTGGCTAGTGGACAGGGTAAAAAGATCCACAAATTGGAGTTTAACCTGTCTCAGTTCCTTGAATATTCCGACCTGCTCGCTGCTTTTCAAAGTATTAGAGACCAGACCTTTTCCAACAACGTACCAGTGGTCATGTTCGACGAATTCGACTGTTCATTTGGCGGCAAAGCACTTGGGTGGTTACAGTACTTTCTTGCCCCGATGCAGGATGGTAAATTTCTGGAACGCGGGCATCTTCGGCCCCTCGGATCCGCTATTTTCATCTTCGTTGGTGGGACGTCGCCGACCTTTGCTGAATTTCAAGCAACAGCCCGTGAACCTGCCGCGGTGGCCGCGAAGAAGCCTGACTTTGTGAGCCGCCTCCGTGGCTCGGTTGATATCTGGGGACCAAATAAGCTCAGCTCGAGAGATGACGGTGACGAAACATACACAGTCCGACGTGCTATCATCCTGCGCTCATTACTTGAAAGGAATAAGTTGGCGAAGAGAGATGAAAAGTTTGAGGTGGCGGATGGTGTTCTCACGGCACTGCTATGCGTTTCAGGATTCCATCATGGCACTAGATCGCTTGAAGCAATTATCAAGATGGGAAAAATAATACCTGACAAAACGTTCACAGCCGCTGAGCTTCCGTCCAACGACCGCCTAACTCCATATGTCGACCCGATCGAATTCGGGGAATGGCTGAAAGGTTGGCGAGGCGACAACGAACTGAAAAGAAAAGACATTGAGGAGAACATTTATAATTATAGGCCAACCAGAGTCACTTCGAATGCGTGGGAGCCCAACTATGAGGAAACTGTATTGTTGAGTAAGGCGGTTGCGAAGAATATTTCTAGTTTCCTTGACAGCGGCGAAGCGAGCGACTTAACAAAGTGGCAGGGCATACCCTACACGGAAATATATAAGGAAAAAGAAACAGATGCCACGGATGCTGAAGAAAAAGCCGAAAAGGAAGCCGAGAAAATTAAACAAGCCATAGCCCACGGCGTCTATGACCAGCTCAAGGCCATCAGGTCTGATAGAGAAACGACAGCGGGTATGATGCCTTGGTGGTTTATCAAGAAGGGGGCTAAGGCAGCCGATAAGAATATGTACTTTCGGATAGCTGACGTTGTCTGGAACACTTTGACGGCCGAACTGGGGGGATAATCTAATCTCCATATAAGATCGTCTAACTAGCTGCCATTAGCGAAGCCCCGCTTACATCCACTGCTTTCAAGTGCAACTGTTAGACGCTGCACTTCAGAACTGTTGTGGATTGACGCTCAAATTCACTGAATAGCACGATCTGAGATATGAAATAAATTTTAAGATATGGTATTTACAGATGATCTCGAGTTTATGCCATGTGTAACCCCTTTCTCTTTTCCATAAGAATTGAGTGGACCAACCTCCCCATATATTAGTCTTGGTGTGAGTTGCATAAAAGCATCGATCTCTTTGCTCAATTATGGGTCAGTCAGCGTCTTCCTAGGCCGCTTGTTCAGTGGAACTAGGGCTGGAGTGGTGTGTGCAGATCCACCAATTCACAGGATATAATATAGTTCAATTCCCCTGGAAGCATGCAGGTAACAATAAAAACTGAGTAATTTATGAGAATGGGAAAATATCTTGGCATTTTTGCAGCATCTGACAGAAATGTTCTGTAGCTTTGAATGTCTACAAAATCAAGAACCTACCTAATCCTTATGAGCATTCCGAAAGTGCACATGGATGCTGAAAGAATTCTGAGATAAATCCTTCAGCGGACCCCAAACCCCTTATTTCGGGAACTAGCAAGTAATCGGGTACCTGCGGTGGGACCCATCTATGGAGTAATTGAGCTTCAGCATCGATATGGGCTGCAGTGAGTGAGACAAGGGCAAAGGCATGACGTATGAATATCCGTCAATCTTGCAGGTCTTCCACAGCTTCACCGTCATATTGTTCGTGTTACCAGCCATTTCGTTAAGTCCGGGCCAATCCCAAGTGTTAAGCCGGACTTAAGTCTTGCAAAGGCCGGAGATAAAAGTCACAGAAAGGCCTGAATCCAATGGTGTCCAAGAAGACTCAGGGGTTTTAGCGAGATGGGCAATACTTCTCGCTGTTTGTAGTAGTTCAACCTTCACCACCGTGCCACGCTTTCGTAGAGTAATAAGAGCTCAAACTAGCCAGGGCAAGGGTTTCGCCGGCCCGAACCGCATCTGCAGTGTAGCCAGGGGGTTGGCCAACGCAAACGAGATCAATTAGCATTGTGAACAATTTTATAAATGGGTTAAGATCTTTCTATCTTCTCCCGAACCAGGCGAGTTCTAAAAGCCAGCGAGCTCGCGTAGCTTTGTGCAAAGCCCAACCACTGCAAGGTGAAGTCACTGAGCTCAGGGCTCCGCATATGTATACAGTCGTATTCCATACTTCACCAGCGGGGTCCGAGGGTCCAGTTAGGCGAATTGAGACACGCCGATCAGCAAGCTAACCGCAAGCTGGTACGTCATATCAAAACTCGTCCAGAAGTCCAAACAGTGTTCGAAGTATTAGGGTGTTTATTTCAGAAATCGGCGATCAAGATGAACGAAAGATTGTGGTGGTTGAGAAAACATCGCCGTGGATGGCCGAGTCAGGGTCCATGACAGTTCGGATGCTGGACTTTGGCCTTCAAGAAAGAACGTGGAAGATATTGGTCGTCATATTATCTTATGTGGCGCTCTATAACTGGCTATTTCGCCAATTTTATTAGCGTGAGACATCACTTATTTTCCGTCCTCTACAGATCGATCGTTTTGATTGATAGCTTTTTAGATCGTTATTTGCATCTCGTAAGGGCGATAGGCGGCATTAAGATCTTGTCCGGGGAAAAGTCGCCCTCCGCATATGGACGTAGGAGGGGTTCAGGCAGAATGCGCCATGCCTGCAACCCTTCGCAGTCATCTTGAATCCCGGTGGCCCCTGTTGCACAGGGTAAAATCCCCTGCCTGGTATATCTACCTTCGAGCGCGCACACGGGATGGAAACCCTTTCGCCCTCGTTCAACCAAATTGTCACTTCCGCAAAAGATGGGCTCTCAAACATTAGTTTTCACTCAGGAGGGCCTCAGAGCTGCCCTCTCTCTATCGGCTATTCTCTCCCTCTTAGGAATATGGGTTGGTTACCGCATTCTTCTCGCTCTATACAACATCTCGCCTTTCCACCCGCTCTATCAGTTTCCTGGTCCCAAACGAGCCGCCTTGAGCTACGTATATGAGGGGTACTATGACTGGTGGCTAGATGGAAGATACGGCCATCAGATCCGTGCCATGCACGAACGCTATGGTAAGCTGGGCTGCCTCCCAGACTTCTCTCCTTAACCTCTGGCCTTGCAATGTCCTTGGCCCTTGGCCCCGCAATGTCGTCCTGCAAGCCAACTGACGAGGAACGGTAGGCCCAATTGTACGGATTAACCCGGATGAGCTTCACTGTTTCGATCCATATTTTGTCGATGAGATCTATTCTGGCCCAGGACGCATTCGTGATAAATGGGTACACATGCTGAACGCTGGCAGTATTGGCCCCTTCGCAGCAGCCAGTCTGTCAACTGTACCTCACGACTTGCATCGCTCGCGGAGAGCTCCACTGGCAAAATTCTTCTCTCGCAAGCAAATGCTGAAGCTTGAGGATGAGGTCACCGATTTTGCACAGCAAGTGGTAGATAAAATGTTGCGATCGGCCGGAAAGGGGCCATTCAACGTAAAGGAAGCCTTTAACTGTTTCACAGCCGATGTCATTTCCCAGTATGCCTTTGGTGAGCCTATGGGTTTCATTGCCCAAGAGGGCTGGGAACCCAACTTTGCTACCTGGGTCTCATCTTTCTTAAGGAGCGTGTATATGATAAGACACAATTCTCTCGCCAGAATGTTGGCCCACGCCATACCCTTTCTGTCTGATTACATGGGTGAGGATATCAAAATGACAATGAGACAGATGAACGTCGCTATCCCCGGGTATATCAAGGCTGCTCTCGAGAACCCTTCACAGGGTAGGGTCTTCGCTGACTTGGTCGGGTCCAACGTGCTGCCGGAGTCTGAAAAAACGCTTTATCGTCTCTCTGGTGAGGGCTTCGCCTTCTTGATCGCAGGTACTGAGACCACTGCTGTTAGTCCTCCTTCCCTCTGATATTTTGCCTCTCTTTCTTTCTGTTTTTCTTGGTTCTTGGACTAATTTAAACAGTCCGTCCTCACAGCCCTTACGTACCACCTTCTTGCCAATCCCGCAATTTATGCACGCTTGATGGAAGACCTCGAGGGCTTCGACCCCTCGAAACTAAAGTGGAACGAGCTTGAGCAGCTTCCATATTTCTGGGCGATTATGCAGGAAAGCCTGCGCATGATGCCTGGTGTCTCACAGAGATCGGCGAGAATTCCTCGGGGCGAGGACCTATTTTATAAAAGCCAGGATGGTAAAACCCAATGGGTCATTCCCCGAGGTACCCCTATCGGCATGACCTCCATGTTCCAACATTGGAACCAGGAACTTTTCCCGGAGCCCGACATATTTAACCCGATGCGATGGTTGGAAAATGGGAAGCCGAACCTCAAGCTTTCAAGGATGTTGATGGCCTTCGGGAAAGGCACTCGCGTATGCCTTGGTGAAAAGTAAGTCCGATCAGAAGGTAAACTCCCTGTGAATTCTAACATGACTGATACTCCTCCCAGTTTGGCGACTTGTGAGTTATATATAATGGGGGCCCTGCTGGCCATGCGCGTCTTGCCCAGAGCAAAGCTACACAATACAACCTTGGAAGACCTCACGTATGACCACGACCAGATTGTTCCGCATGCGAAGAACGGCTCAATTGCAACCCACATCAAAATTGAGTAAAAGTCATAACGTTCACGCGGGCTTGCCTCCCAGGAAGTGCCCCATAGCAATGAGAACCCCCTAATGTTACTAGGCTCGTGTCACGATGATTTGACCTAACGAGGTCGTCCTCACCCAAACTTTGGTATGTTTTGTACGCCATGCTTTGAGTCGATCATAAAACAAATCCACTAAATAGTAACCCATAATCAATATAACATTCATTCATTCCGCTTTGGACTTACCTAGATAGCGTAGTAGGCATAGTTCACACCAAATCAGTAGCACGCTCAACGGTAACATAAAGCCATATAGGTATTTGAGGTGGTTTGGAATGTTTGGAGCGGATGTGGGGGAAGGCAGCTCCATTCAAAAAAGAGAGCTGTCAACTGTTGATATCTCAGATGGAAGGGTGGCCCAGGATACCCTGGTTGAACTAGCAACTCAAAAATTTTGAGGGCATTTTGCTCCCGCTCTTGCCACGCTCTGTGACTTGAGCCATTTGAGAACTCTGCGCAACAACGATGGTGAATGGCAAAGCCACGTCTTGAAAAATGACCGTATCCAAAAAAGCGTAGCAGCTATCTGAATGAACTGTTCTCGTATTCCGCTCTATTATCCGAGCCCAAATATCACAAAGTAACAAAAACAAACCAACAAACAGCATTCGAAATTAAATAGAACTAAATGGTCCCCAATGTACAGCCAGGGTATGCATAGTTTTACAATGCGGCCCCCTCTCTGTTCCGCTCCTGGCCAGGTGGATTCAGCCTTCGAAGGGGTATCTGGACGTCGTTTCCTCTTCACAGAGCAAAACGAGAGTGCCGCCTTCACGGTATCTCATAGTAAGAATTCTATCGCGCGACTCCTAGTGCTTCTTGACCACATCTTCAGCCTTGTGTGCAATTTCCTTGGCAGAGTCAGCAGCCTCGTGCTTCATATCGCTCAAGGCTTCCTTTGCTGAGCCATCAACGCTTCGGCGGTGTAGGAAAATGCGAGTAACTTGAGTAGCACCGAGGCATCCAACAAAGAAGTTAACCGTGGCGAGACTACAAATGAAATTAGCGATATATCCCAGCGGCCGGTTGATCAGGTAAACATCAAGGGTAGAGGGTGGGACATTACAGGACGTTCTTAGGCTTGATGATCATGCACCAGCGAGTCCAGATGGCTCCAGTGGCCATAAGAGCGGCGTTTTGGGTTAAGGACAGCTTATCGGCGGGTCTAGCCATATCACCGAGACCTGCTATGACAAGAGCCCACTATTACCCATCAATTGTCAGTTAAATGCATTCTTTCCGCTTGCAATAATGTCCATGACTATGCGATCACTATGGGGCTGAATGCAGCTGCACGTCCCGGGAATTCGTACCTTCATAACTGGGGCCCTAGAAGTAGAGAGAGCAAAAGTTAGCCACCGACCCCCAATTTAATTCCTCAATGGAAGGCACCATTATATACCGCGGAGTCATGACATATCATACCAGAAATGCACCGTCTTTACTCCAATAGGGCTGTTCCATGACCTTTGTAAGAAACTCTGCTGTTGTGTTGTCGAGCCAGATTCGGTGCTCTGGAATCTCCTCGCACGAAGGGCTTGTGCCCGGAATCGCGCCGTCGCATTCTGAAAGGCGGTTCTTGAGTTTTGGTAAAGACGAAGGCCAATTTTTGAAACCATGATGACCGAACGATGACGGAGAAAAGGGGAGCGCTCAGGGGAATCAGAGAAGAGAAAAAAAGAGAATAGAAAAGGAGAAATTAGCCAATTAACAGCGCATTAAAGATACGTCAAATAACCCGGACCGTGAAGGGAATGACAGATGGTGATAGAGAAGATGTAATGCGCGTCAACATCTGGAGATGATTCAAGGCTCAACCAGCCTTTTTCTGCCGGTCCGATGCTCGCAGCCAGAACGCCGCCTTTTGTGTGTATGTAAGCAAAGTCACGTGGTGCAACGCTCTTCTTGCAACATCCGAACTGAACGCTGGGCCGCCGTCGCATTTGGATGCATCTTCTTGTCTAGCAGCGCGCAGCTCAATTGAGCTCTTTATATCTGGTTGACGTTTTATATCCTTAGTTCTTTGACTCGAGCACAGCTACAACTTCACTTCCGTCACAATGGCTTCCCGATACGTCTTCAACAAAGGGCTAAAAGAGCTCCGGTTCCTGTTCTGTAACTCCTCTGCACACAGCGATTCCACGAGGTTAGCAAGTTTTCCATCCATCGCTTTACCCATTAGGGCCTTCTCTGTTGTCAGTCTTGCTAACTCTTTACTGTTCCGCGGCTGTAGGATTTTCTTAAAGCGAGCATACCCCACCATGAAGAAACACAATCCATACGTCCCAATAATGATACGCGAGGCTTCGGATATAGAACCAAGGGTATTCGCAAGATACGGTACGTCCTGAGCACCTGGGTAGATATAAGATATACAAACTAGACTGACAAATCCAATGTCACAGAGTTCGGAAAGGAAAGACAGGAGCCACTACTGGGTAAGCGCAATTGCTTCCCTGAAGCTCTCATGGGTTGACTTCTAACAAATGCTTCATTCTAGGGTTGACGGATAAGGAGATAGAACAAAAAGTCACAGACTTGGTAAAGGCTGAAGCAGTAATCTAAAAGCCTTGTCGTGTCTACCATTTTGACGGAATCCCGCTGTATACACAACACTGTACCTGTACTACATATATAAGGCATGAAATAAAAAAGAAGGGAACGGGATCGAATGGGTTCCCGATGATACAAATCACTCTCATCCTTTCATCCAACAGCCAGAACATCGCTATCATCCAGAAATTTACATTGCCTTTATCTTATCATTATACAGCAACTTCACCAAATCGAAACTGAGCCCAGCTCACACTACCTTCCTTCAGAGTCCAAAGCCTCCTTCCAACGTCCTCTCCTGCAGCTCCAGCGCCAACATGGATAGGTAATAAATGCTCGAGCGTGGGATGCGCCTGTCGGGCGTCAGGTCGCTTTATTACCGCGGCCATCGCTTCCTGTCGTTCAGCCGGTGGTGTGGTAACAGCATCCTTCAACGCGTCGTCAAAACTGACAGTGTATGGGAGTGGCTTCGGGTCACTAAGCGTGAGTCTCAGATCTCTCAAATTATGCACCGCCATTCCAGAAACGATGATCAGGATGTTCTCATCGCGAAGTTTGGAGACCGCTTCACCCAATCGATAATGCTGATCTGGATCTTCAGTATCGAACAACGAGACCTGGACGATTGGGACCTTTAGAGGATTGCCCTCGGGATCAAACGCTAGTACGTATAATATCTCAGCAGCTGAATTTTTGGACAGAGTTACATCGGGGACTTTGGCGACTTACCGCATTTGAAGCTCGCCCAGACCCCGTGGTCTAAACCACGTTTAACTCCCTCTGCTTTCAGACCGGCTTCCTGGACAAGGCCTATCACCTTCTCTGCAATTTCCTTGCTGCCAACATGGGGAAATTTCTCCTTGTAATAATGAGGAGGGAAACCATAGAAGCTATTGTCAAACAAAAGTCAACGTTTCATCCCAGCAGAATACTCGAGCATGACATACTCATATATCAAATCCGTCATTTCCGCCGTGTTGACCAGGACAGTACCTTGCTCCCCTTGCCAATGGGCCGAAAACACCACAACAGCTCGCGGCTTCACTTTACCGGTGATCTCCGCTCCGATCTCCTGCAGTTTTCGGTATGCAGGATGCTCATGTTCATACATGACATTTGGCTACATACATCCCATACCGGTCCCTCTCAGCATTTAGATCCTGCATCAACGAAGAATAAAGAGAACACTCACCCCGCCATGACTGAGGAAATAAATTGGTGTCCGTGGCATTCTGGAAATATTCTTGTGGTCCACGGTTGGACGATGCTGATACTGAGCTGTAGTCGTAGAGCTAATTCCGCGGTGGTATATATGAGATAGACCCCTAGTAAAAGCCGATGGACGAAGCTGCTGAACGGGAGGTAAGAGTGGTCTAAAATACCACGCCAGGATAGTGGCTAGGAATCCAATACAAAGGGCAAATATATAATTGTTCTTCAACGTATGCGATGGCGATTTATGCTCTCTTTTGTTAAAGCTTGGCGGATTGGATGATCGCATTACACAAACCCTCACTGTGCAATATATACAATGCACCGTAGCCTGAAGGATGACCAGGGCTGTAATAAGGGTAAGGATATATATACGTGATATGGCGATATGGACTTCTTCGCTCTTCGGCTTTTCTCTATAACCCAACTATGGAGATCTTTCGGACGCCGAATTACTAACAGCGGAATAATGGCAAGTCTTGGCAATGGAACTGAATCCGCACCAAATTAACCTCGCTGAACCACATACCAAAATCAAAGACTGGTTCGCAAGTGTATTTTTATAATTTTGAATAGAGAAGGACTTTTTTTCGTTCAGAAGATAAAATCTGGCCGATATTGGTAGATGTATGTAATAGCTAGGCTAACTTGATGCTAAAGTCTATAACAATATTCAACAATAATCCGATATGGTGTACCGGTAACATCATGGTCTCTCATGTTCTCTAGAACAGTGACCACCATAGCACCGGGTTCGACTCCCGGTATCGGAATATCTTTTTGTTTTTTTTTTATCCAGAGATAGATATACTTGGGATAGAAACTTCTGTATTTATGTGACATTGTTTTTTTCCAGTTTCTTTAAATTCTTAGTGCCGTTTATGGTCTAGAGAGCCGAGCAGATTCTAGCCGAAGAGAAATAAGAAGGAAGCTAGGAAAAAAAAGGAGAAATACAAGAATCATCCATGAAACCAGACGGATTAAAAGTGGTGATGAAAGCAGGAAGAGAGAAGGGGCAGAAGCATAAGGTAGAAAAGAGCA
The DNA here is from genome assembly GCA_030789285.1 of Arthroderma sp. MBC 929. NCBI lineage: Eukaryota > Fungi > Ascomycota > Eurotiomycetes > Onygenales > Arthrodermataceae > Arthroderma > Arthroderma sp. MBC 929. The sequence continues at coordinate 178,596 of JARJUX010000002.1, read as the reverse complement.
AACATCAGTCATATATCATCCATCCAGCATGAAAGATTAAAAAAGGAGTAAATTAAGAAGTTGAAATAATCTAGCTATATGTAAGAAAAAGGTAAAAAATCCTAAATGGGAGATCATTCCTTCTTGCAACGCCATTCCACTTATACAGAGGTGTCATAAACGTCAAAAATCCAGGGTAGATTTGGTTGGCGAGCTGAAGAGATGGGCTGAAGGGGTTGGGATTGACTAGTTTCACATCACGACACAGTCACCTTCGGTTTGTTTGTTGACTGCCGAGCGAGAGACTCGTGTCTTTTGCATTTTGGCGCCGCCTCGTCGAAGATCTTCCAGGCGCTCACGGGCTTTCATGAAGTTTTGAGCTAAGGGACAGGTTAGACTCTATGTGATGGGGCTTCGGAGACTGTACATGTATAAAGAACTTACAGGATGCTTTCCAGTACCATCTCTTAGCATCGTCCATGTTAGCAGGAACACCAATGCCAACTTCGGTGAAATAACCCATGGCATACTCTGCCTTTGGAAGGCCTGCGATGGCAGCTCTGCGTGCCCAAAGATATGCCTCTGTATCACTCTGCTGCAAGATGCCTTCGCAGCCAGTTAGGTACCACCCACTAAGTGACAGCTCACTCTGATGTTCGCCTTGCGCAGCGGCACGACTATACCACATTATACTTAATCGAGAGTCTACGGGACACCCCAAAAGACCATACTCGTATGCTGCGCCAAGGCGGTGTTGAGAAAACTTATAATCCAATTCACCAGCTTGGTGTAGCAGCTCTCTCGCGTATTCTTCGTCACGGATTATAGACTCGATGTTTCCAGGATTTTCGTATAAAAGTGCTAATTCGTGAAGCGCGTGGGGGTTATCCTTGTCCGCACGTTCAGCAGCACGTTTTAGCCAGGAAAGAGATTCTCGAGGGTTTCGTTGCTGTCCTAGAAGCCCCTTTAAGAGAATCATGCCCATTTTATACATTGCAGGGGTGTCACCCAGCGTAGCCGCTCTTCTATACCATTGCACTGCTTTCATGGGGTCTCTGCGTGTCCCACCACCTCCCTCCTGGCCCATTTCACAGCAGACCGCTAACCTATAAGCAGACTCTGCGTGACTCAACTTAGCGGCTGACTGGTAGAGCTGGAACGCTTCTTTAGGATTTACTTCCAGACCAAGTAGCCCTTGGCCATAACAATCAGCCATATAAAACATGGCAGGCGTATAGCTGGAGGCAATCAGCTTTTTCACTGTCTTGTGGGCTTCAAGAATATATTTTTCCCGGTTTTTGGCTTTTGTTCTCTGATCTGCCCTTCCGTTGTCATCTATCAGGTGAACTGAAGCCTCCACCAGTTTCTTTGCGAGCAGAAGCTGGGTGGCATGATCAGATGGGTTGCTGCTTGCGGTCTGTCGTAATCTTTGCAATTCCGGAAACGTAATGATCCCCTCATCTGGCGGTCCGCTTGGATTCGGAGGGGGAGCATTTCGACTAGGAGCGGCTTCTGGTTGAGGGGTCCCGTACTGCCTAATGGGTGGGGGTTTAGCTTGTTCAAGTCCCGGCCGGAAGGGAGCAGGATGATGGGGAAGCGCGTCCGGATTTTGATTATTGTCCATATGCCCACCTTGCATATCCTGGAAATCTTCTTGAGGAGGTCCGTTGTCATAGTACGGGTCGTTCCCTCCAGGAGGCTGATGTTGGGGATACCCTCCTCGACCATTGTATCCACCACCACGAGGCGGCCCAGGAGGCATTCCACGGCCTCCTTGCTGCCCCGTATGTGATTCATCGAAGCCATAGTCATAGGAGTTATCCATATAGCGTGGGGAAAGGGGTGGAGCACCATTCTGGTAGTTGCTATTATCATACTGGTTCGGTGTGTAATTTGTCTCGGGGTTTTGTAGAGGAGTAATCCCACCTGGGGGCTGGTAGGCAGTATATGCGGGCTTCGAATCCGATTGGGTTGTAGTAGAAGCTTTTGGCTTGTCAAATGGAATCAGGCTTTCATCTCTGGTGTTGGTAGGAGTGTCGTTTTCCATTGCGCCGAAATTTGGCATATCCTCAGGCTCATCAGTACTATAGTAGTCAAGAAAACCGTATGTCGAATCGCGTGAGTCGTCTCCCTCATGTTTTCCCGGTGTAAGCGAAGCCCCATTAGACGTTGCCAAACCTGGTTTTGCTCCTACGGCAGTACCTGGTCGCGAAGGCGAAGATGCATGGGATTCTTGATATCCTGGGCTCAAAGGGGGTTCCTGCCACCTTTGTTGGCCAGGATATTGGGGACGAGGAGGTTCCGCCATATCTACAGGCATAGTCACGCTTCTCTTGATAGGTCCAATCGGCCCATCATCCCCGCCTCTGGCACCTCCTAGTGGTTGAGGCGGCATAGGCATAGGCTCCAAATGATGTTGTGGTGATGGTCGAGATCGAGTAGTATTTGAGGTGTGCGGACGAACGATCTGCGGCTTGCCCCGATTCACACTGTCGCTTATATCAAGCCCTCCCATCCGTTGTTCAATGTCGAGATCGATAGAATTCCCGCGATTTCTCGGCGGTAGCGGAAATTGATCCCACGCGGGGTTTCGCGACGCAGTCGGGCTAGCTGGATTTCCTCCTTGCCCTAAATTCATATTAAACCAAAGGGAGTTAATTTAGAAAACCGCCAATGCGCCAGTAATTGAATTGAAAGTGGTGGTTTACCTTGACTGGGATATTGCCGCATTGGCGGAAGCCTGTTCGGTGGTGGTTGGTTTGGATGAGGACGTCGGTCCGGAGGAGGCCGCTGAGGATTCATATAGCCTTCATTGCTATATCCATGCCGGTTTGGGGGAGGTCGAGGGGGTCCTCCACGGCTATAGCCGCCCCTTTGCATGTCAGGATGGCCTCGGGGACCGCCTGGCGCACGACCGCTGGGATGACGGCCATCGTAACCACCATAGCCACGATCTTGGGGGTGTTGATCATGATATCCTCCTCCTCCTCCTCCCTGGCGATGCGGAGGCGGGGGATGTCTGCTTCCATATTGCTGAGGCGGAGGACCGCGTTGAGGAGGGGGTCGCTGAGGGTAAGCCATATTATCGCCCAAGACCGTTTCTCACCAACGAGCAAGATGGTAGATCAAATTCGACGGCACGAGTCGCTTGTAGATCCAACAAGCAGAGGTTCACCAGTCTACCTTTAAACAAAGCTGTTAGCCAGGCACCACAAGGCTGAGTGTGGGCACACAAGACACTCTTACCTACCCGCAGCGCGTAGGACCAACCGCAAAAACGAACACTCCAAGATCCCAGCAGCGTGAATCCTGGGTCGAAAGAAGACAACCACTTCTATCCAACAACGACGAGGTTCATAGATGCGGGCGCGTCGAGAAAAAGCAAGCAACGACGACGAAAGTCAAGAGAAAAAGTTGTAATCGCCGAGCAAATAATGGGCCAGACAGATAAACGGTAGCGGGGTCTAGCCTGTTAATTTATCCACATGAACCAAAGGTAACCAGGGGCTAAAGGAGCGTGGCACCGAAATACCACGTTGGCTGAGCTAGCTTGAGACTATCGCGAGAAGGACGTTTTTTAACGGCGGCTAAATGTGGTAAAAGGACGTTGGATGAAGATGCGAACGTCGTGCAAGAAAAAGTCATGCGCATCAACCGACATTTTGCAGGACAAAAGTATTCTATCTATTTGAACTATTTACTCGGATATTTCCATGGCTCATCTTAAGGCTGTTCCTGTTACCAGAACCATTCTCCAGCCAGATGGAACTATTCCCACTAACTATTATAATCGCGCAGGGAATTATGGGCTCTTCTCAGCTAAAAAACACAACAAGACATGCACAACGCCGGAAAACCCGAAACCAAATGCATGAGGATGATATATATGTGTCATAAAACAACCCTGGCTTATTCGGATAGTGATGCGACCCCTGACGCAGCTGAAAAATGGCTTCCTGCAATTTTCAAGCCTAGCACCACCGCAAACACAAACACTCCAGTTTCAGGGAAGATTCTGTTCGAAGTAAACGGATCCAATATGGTGCCTAAACTGGAGAAAATGCCTCCCACAAGTCCAATCGTATCGCTCATCTTGGGCGGTTGCTTCTCGATAAATCCCCCTATAGTCGTAACGAACGAGACACATCCCAGCAGAGACCCAACCCAAGGCATGACAAGGGCTTTGATATCCTGACCTAGCACGTCAGTATTATCCAAACTGGCCTTACCCACTCGAATACAAAACATTACGTCGGCAACAATCGTCCATTTTCCTATGGGCCCAAAGTTGCTGGCGATAACTGGGCCACCAGAGACAATCACCAGGGAGATGGATAAGGCCGAAAATATAGTGCCTGGTATACCTATTTCACGCTTCAAGTATGTCAGGCCCACACTGAAGGCAGTGACCGCGACAACACACACTTTCAAAATCCCCACTACTTTCTTGACGAGTGTAGGCCCTTTTGTTCCAGGTACATCAGTGCCCAAAGATGCAGATTGCGAATCTGGCTGGGAAAGCAATCGGGATAATTCAGCAAAGCTAGATGCGTTGATGAGTGAGCTGGTGGTCACATTATCCGGGAAGGGAGCTTCATTTGTAACGATCTTGTATATCAATGTCCCGGGTATGGCTGCGACCAGGCATACCACATCTAAACAGGAGAGCGAGTCACCGTTCGTAATCGACCTGTAAATAGGGGAGATGATTGGAATCTCAAAGTGGGCATCGAACTGTCGTAACAGCGTTGACATAAAGAGCTTGATTAGATCTATAAGCTTGAGGATAATATTCTCTGCCGTGCCCACGAGAAAATCGCCGAGGACTGCCATGATCTTCTGGATGACTCTGATCGGAGACATATCATGGATTTTGTTAACAATCTCATCTTTGATTCGGTGCACGGCTTGTTTCAAAAGTTCCCCTTCTTCCTTGACTGCGTCTTCGAGGATTTGAACTAGCTCCTCGAGAGAACTCATGTCGACCCCTGGCAGAGCTCCAGTAGCTGCAAAACCAGAGACATTTGGGAGTCCGTTGTTGATGTGATAGACTGCCCAATTGGATTGAGGGCTATTCAACGCGGCGTCCACCTTCTCATTCTCGTGCTGATAGTCCCTGATATTCTTACCAGAATCACCTAGGCTGTCCCACGGCTCCTCATAGATGAGTCCTCGCAAATGGTCAAAGCTGCTCTTGATGCTGGCATGAAGGTCATCCAACTTGTTGATTGCATTCTGTGCGTACTGTTTGAAAATATTTTTGATAACCCGGTGGGTGCGAAGAATGTCATCCCAGTCGAACGCGAATCCCAACCAGGCCACCAGCTGTTCAAGAAAGACCTTGATCTTCTTAAACACAAACTCGATTGCATTGCACACGGCACTGACACAGTCGAGGATCGCAGTGTAAATCTCACCGCCGATGTGAGCGATAAATTGAGAAAATCCATTGACCTGCTTGACAAAGAACGCTTTCACGTCTTCCCAGGCGCCCTTAAGAAACCTAAAGAGGTCTGCGGCGGATGTGGCGATGTTGTCCAAAATACCACTGGTCGATAAGGTTGGTGAAGACAAAATTGAATAGTATTCTGAGCTTACACATTCACCCAATTTCTCGAGTGCTTCCTCTCCTTCCCAGAACTTAAGCTGGTTGGAATCGCTGACAACACCCCAAAAAGTTGCATCTTCTGTGATTTCAGCGTCTGATGCTGTGGGGATACCGGCCAGTCGAGATCCATCCGCTGGCAATGTGATATGGGCTTCGAGGAGCTTTGGCAAACACTGGGCTATGGAGTCTCTGTCGGCCTGAGATACATCGGAGGGGACAAGAGGCCTTGTACCACCCTTGGAATCCGTGATGGACACTTTACTCAAATCGTCCCCTGATTTGATTGTCGATAGCCGTTGAACAACCTTCGACTGTGGGTTAATAGGAAGAGTCTGGCCAGCAGTAGAAAGAGTGAAACAGACAGCAGGCAACGCACTTGTTTCTTGGACTATAGTGATGCTACCCATGCCATCGGCCTTAATTTCCATGGGCAACCCAGCGATGAGTTTGCGATACTTGTTGTTGATGGTCATAGCCGCCCCTTGTTGAGAGACGATAGTCACTCTGCTTCCAGGGGCTGGCATGCCATTTTGGTCGGTACATTTAACTAGGGTGGTGTATGTCGTTGCTTCAAACATCTGACTCACATCAGTTGATGGCAAGGTAATCCTACGCTCCATCCAAACGCTCTCTTCTTCACCTTGGGTGAGCTGAAGCAGCCTGTCGTCTCCAATAAGGGCAAAGAGAACATTTCCCAAAGTCATTCGATTGAGATAAAAAGCGAAACGAGTTACGTCGGAGGAGATTCTCATGGGAGGGGACCATTGGCCAGGATCCACCTCCTGGCCACTCTGACAGGTGGAATATATCAGGTCCAATTGAGGGTTACGACCCCAGACTACTGTCCTGGAGCCAACAGTGTTCGACTTCAAAGAGCTGGCCCCCGCGAAGGTGTTGGCACTCGATACAGGTGCCGATGGAATGATCAGGCTCGGTTCGGCGCCATCTTTCTGTTCGTCTGGGCTGAAAAGATAGAGACCGTCATCACCAGCAACGAATAGGTTCGTCAGGCCATCCTTATTGGAACATGAGGACATCCCAGTTGCTCTTCTCGGGATTTTGAGGCGCACAGAGCTTGGGGGTTCATCGGGGAACGAGACGTTCTTTGCCAGGGCGTATATGAGACTTTGGGATGCTCTGGTCTTTCTCATGGTGTATATCCCATCCACACGATCACCTTTGCGACGCCCAAGGCAGCTCGAGATGGATCCCGCCTCTACGCCATTTGGAAGGATATGCTTAATCCACTTCACGGGGAATTCTGGCTCGATATAGTATCGTTCCAGGCTCTGGGAGCCATCGCCAGGAGTCCTCGTAATATCCACAAACCAGGTCAATATACCGACATCCTGATCAGCGTCCTTGCCAGCAGGCCGCGTCAACATGTACAAGTCGGAGATCACGAACGGAGTAGGACCTGAGCCAGCTGCATCAAAAGGGATACTTTTCCAGGGTATGCCTTCTGCCCAACTGTCACTAGAAACTGGATTGTTACGAGACAAATACAAGAAATTGCTCCCTTCTATATCAATCACTAAAGCCACATCAATCGCTAATGTCTGTGGATTTTGTGAAACGACAAAAGATTTTGCATTTCCTCTGGTGCTCTTAGTTGATAGCAAGGGAGAGGACAAATCTGTTCGATCCCAGCCGCTGTCAGATCCCCGGACCTCGCATGTCACATAAAAGATACCGTCAGTTCCAATGGAAAAGAAAATCGCATCTCCTTCGGCTGTCTGAAGCACCTGAAAGTCCTGCTGTGGACCCATCACAGCTGCATGTTTCTGGTTCTTCATCAACTCCGACTCTGCTTGGATCTTGATTATTGGTTTCGGGGCCGTCATCGTAGTATTGAAACTGAGGCACTCCTTAGCTATGCAAGGATGGCGGGTACTAGGAATCGTAAGGTCCAGCCTTTCTTGTTTGAAGAATGGGTAGAGCAAATATCATGGAGCGGAGCCAGTCAGATCTTTGTAGGGTATATTGCTGTTCGTATATGCGGGGAATCGCCCCAGAAGTTGCAGGGCTAATAGAAGAAATATTATGCACCCTCATAACGAGCTATTCTATGCCCCGCTCGTAGATTATACCCAGACAGTAACCGATCAACTTGTATAGAGGCGAAGAAGAATGCCTCAGTTTGACGAATCGTGGCTTGGGCTCACCCAGGGGTTTTATCCATCCCATCCCACATACTAGCCAACACCAGTCTTGAATCGAGCGAATAACGTGCCTATCTCGATTTGATAACACATGGCAATGAGTGGGATTATTTGGCAGCCGAAATTCTGTGGGCGGTGATGAAACACAAGATGCCAACACATCCGGCTGTGTCAGGGTTAACGAGCCTGATGGCGGGCTGAAGAAAAACACAAATTGCCCGTGTCAACCGGAGAGGCCTCTGGTCATCTTATCTGTTCGCCATTATCAACGGATGGTATGCATGGCAAGTCAAGGGCTACTGGGTGAAATTTGGCTTAGATGCACTGTACGTTGTGGAGTTTTTTCAGACCTCCAGCGAGGTATGGAGGTTTACTGAGTAGTTATTCTGATGTCGACCTGCTTTTCCCATGAGACTTGATACTAAAAGTTGCTTTCATCACTTTTTTTAACAGAATATCGTTTGCTGCCTTCCCAACAAAACATGAGTGACTCTCAGTCGTCTGGTTTATCAGATGTTCGTTATGGCTACGGTTTTGTTGTGGCCACCACACAGCGGAACATGAACTGGACGCTGAAGCAGTGGCCAGATTCTCATGATTCAGCTGAAATCGGCTGTCGTTGCGTCGACGAAGACGACAAGAATATCGAAGTCACTCTTGAGGATGGTTTAAGTTCGAATAGCCCAGTCTGTTCGACGTACGCTACCAGCAGACATTAATGGCCCTCAAATCACCAATATGAAGAAACCCAGCTTCTGGCGTGCTCGTTTTGATATTCCCCGATATGATTAATATCTCCAAGCTGGTGATTAATTGGCTTGATGGAGAACGGTTCAACGAAAGTAGGCGGTGAAATATCTCCCAACAAAAAGACAAGCCATGGATCTTCACCGGTTTGGTAAATCTGAGTAACCACACTCTTCCCTAGGAAAAAGACTTCCGAATGCCGTTCCCCCAGTCGTGCTTGAGGCCCTCAGGAATGTCGATAAAGAATCATGCGTGGCTATCCTCGCCCCCGAGCAGCTTCTTTTAGACCTTGATGTTGTTCAAAGTAGCGGCATGCGGTAGAAGAGTTTTCAACCCGCCGTGGGGATCTGGGCCTCTTATATGCTCGACAATGCTTGCTCTTGGCACAGTATGCCACCCCCACAATGGTGTCGCTGTACTGGTCCTTTCTTGCCCCTTGATCCGATCAAATGCACGATTTTAGCCTGTATGGTTGAAGCGTTGGTTAAAATCGTTCAATTAACAGCTTGTTTTTGGAATGGATAACTAGGCATGGAAATCATTCCGTTGATGAGCATGGCGATCCCCCTCTAAAATCGACGAATCACAATTTTATAGCATCTAAAATCATGATCCTACTCCGTATGGCTGAGAGAGGGAGTAAAATCTTAAGCAAAAAGTGCGCCGTAAAGGCAGATGACACCGATGGCGTTTATTTATGTACCATCTTAGGTGATAGTGCTGTGTATCATCCATATGCAACCGCTCTTAACGGCCCATGCATGCTTCTCACAACCCCGTCTCATTTATTGGCTGCACCACATCCCACGTATCCTGCATCTGGCGGGCTGCAGAAGGCGTCCGACAACAATTCCTTCTCTTCCACCTTCCTCTGGACCCAGAGCGGGGTAGGTTTATCCATGCATGAGACCTGTTCCAGACACAATGGGCGCCGAAAGGGGCTACGGGCAAGGCTCGCAGCGGCCCCCCGTCCCTTTCGTAGAGGGCGGTCCAGAACATCAGTACTTGAGCCTGCTACGTGACGCCTACCAAGCGACCCTCCAGAATTTCCATCAGGCCTATAATGAGAATCCGTTTCGTCTCTTACTCTCTTCAGGTTGTTTCCTCCAAAATTCCATCCTCATTTTCTCTGGGAAGATAATGAGCACACCTTTTCAGTGGCAAGGTATTCGCGCGCTCTGGTTCTGACACCTCACACGCACACAAAAGTCACGGGTAGGCTCGTATGCCCAAGATCTGCGAAAGATGTTGAACCAAAGTAGGGGCCGGAAATTAACCGCGGGCGAGTTTGGCAAAGGTAAATATCGACTAAATTTCCTGCTTTGTTACCCCATCCCCCACACTGCCACATACTGAACTAGCAGATAAATACCCATAGCTCTCGAAGCCCTGGATACTGAGATGGGCAGAGACCCATTTCTAATCGCTTTTGCCCCATTCACAATCCTATCCCCCGGTGGCTTCCTCGCCATATCACACTTCAAGCACAGACTATCGACCGAAGACATCGACTTCATAATTGACCCTGAATGGGCTGGTGACAGCGACATCCGCAGTGCCCTAAGCAATGCAGTACTGAAGGTCGGAGAAGAGCTTGGATATGGAGAAAGATGGATGAACGACGACGTATCCCTCTTTGTCTCCAAAGAAGCCAAGGCGAAGCTGTTTGATATGGCTGAAAAACAAGATATTGTACTCTGGGAGGGCGCAAATCTCAGGATTCTCGCTGCTCCATTCGAGTGGTGTTTGGAGACAAAGCTCAGACGGTTAGGCACCACGCCGAACCACCCCAAGTCCATCACAGATACCCAAGATGCTATCGTACTGTTCAAGAGTTTGGTGGACGAGAACGGAGGGCCATTGGATCGCGACTACGTGGCGGATCTTAATACCAACGGCTTTGATACGATGCTAGACCCGGCTGCTATTGACCATGTTGCGGAATTTTATCGTATGGCGTATAATGAGGATCTATTTACCAATTAATACCCCTGGCCTTGGTGATGGATATAGCACATGGGCTTGAAACGCGCAGTGTCGCGCTGGGTATAGATAAGAGCTCATGCTGCATATTTTGATAATTAATATAATGTTAACAATTTGAGTATCTGACCAAGGAAGAAATCAACACTTGCATTTGCGAAATAAATCAAATCGTTTGAGCTTTCTTAAGCGCGTTTTAAATCCGCTCCTACTCCGACCCACCGCGTATATACAGGTCACATGACTAATAACCGCCCAAAGCGCGTACAGTGTATAATTATGTAAGCATGAGCTGCATCATAGGCATTTTATTTTATGACCGTTTTGTAACTCCTCCGCCTTTGCTTCGCTGAGCTGTTTGATATTCATTCTTTCTAGCGATTCAATTTCTCTCCTCAGCTCCGCTAATCCGCCATGTCCGCTAGCAAATGGATCAAGATGATTGCCGTGTAAGCACCACCCGCCAATGAAACCCTTCGGCCTCGAAGCTAACATATCTATGCGACAGCGGCGGCGGCATGATCATCGGCGGTCCAATGCTGGTTAACTACGTTCGACCGACGGAAGAAGAGTTATTTCAGGTATCTCCGCCCACCTACTGATGCGCTCAATCTGAACAAAACGAGACGATAGCTAACTCAACATCATGCCCAAAGAGATTCAACCCAGAACTACAGAAGCGCAACCTAGCGAATCGAGAACAGAGACAAAAGGACTTTGACGACTTTGTCACGCAGTTGAAGGAACATGCAAAGTCGGATAAGAATAGTACGCATTCACACTCGAACCCTGGCTGTCTTATTTGATTTAGATCGGATGTCAAGGACTAAAGCTGACTCGCCATCACAGTCTGGGCCGCCGTTAAAGAATCCGAAGAGACGAAAAAGCAGCAACAACCCCCCTCGCAACAAGAAAAGCCATCACAGTCGTAACTGTCGGTATAATGGAACAATTCTACAATCGGAATAAAGATACCAGTGAATGCCGATATGAAATCTCCCCTCCTTCACTCGCCCTCCTCCACTGGCATGCTCCAAGGTGTGTTCGATACGGCCTGACCAAACCAGACGAGACGACAGGCCACTGCCAGATATCCCAGTGATAGCCACCTTACATTTATCGCTGTCTACCCTTTTCCCGGAGGGAAATCTCCTGAGGCATAGGCCGTGCCTCCTGTCAGCCGCCGTGTATGCCCATTCATTAGCGTGGGCTGGAAAATCAAAGTATATCATGATTACTGTAATATAGCTACATGCACTTTTGTATATTTAAAAAAGCTTGCAGGTTCAAAACACCCATTTTCACACTCGGAAATCCATCCCATCACTACTGAACATCGGTTGAGGATATTGAAATGGAGCCCAGGAACAAGTCAAATAAACTACACACCCTAACTACCCTTTCAATCTCGTATGTATGTTATGTATGCGTACAACAGCAGGACAAGCATGAAATGCAAAAGCAAATGATGAAGATAGGGGAACAGAGTTATACAAAGATGATTTGGTGTCTAAGAAAAAATGAAAGGAATTGAAAAGGAAAGGAAAAGAAACAGCCAGATACTCCAATAGTAGACAATCAGTGGGATTAGAAAAGACCAAGGTACTCAGAGGTAGAAGATAGAGTGAAAATAAACCAGCATAATAGAGAATAATTGAGGGAGATCATGCAATGAGAAGGGCGACAAGTAAATGGTGCAATGGTGAACAAATATATGCCAGTGATATATCTTGCCAATTGGTAAAGCAACGACCATCACTGCAGCTGGCCGGTATCAGTCACCCAAGTATCGACGATCAGGTCGGAAGGAGCATAGGAGCCCAGCTGCGGAGAATATAGTTGGGTGGGAAAACACAATTGCGGTGATTTCAGGTGTGTGAAGGCATCGTACGGGACAAAGAAAGTAAATTGACGGGAGACAAAATGAGCCTAGCATTAAGTCTTGAGCAGCCACCATGCGGCACCAAGGATTCCCACCAGCACAGCAGTGGTTACAAACCCAGCGCCAACCTTGTCTCCGACGGTGATATCTGAGAGCGGAGTAAGTTCTTCAGTAGGTGTCCCACCACTAGAAGGATCCCCTTTACTCGTTCCAGTGTCATTATTTGCGTATTTGTCAGTCTCCGGAGCCAAGTTTACTTGGAAGATTTCCATAGCAGCCATTTGTTCTCCTAAGCCATGGGATCCATCATGCTTCTCATGGTCAACCCAGCGCAAACCACATTTGTTATCTGGGCCACTGCATTGTTGAGCAGCTGCTTCCGCGGACTTCTCCATGCGGACCTTAAGTTTTTCCCTAGTATACGGAGCCAGCTGTACAGTGGAACCCATCCAGCGAGCAAGGTAGGCTTTGAAGGACCGTTGGTCATGATCACAAGTGTTCCGTCGCTCACAGGCAAACTCTTCCATTACATTGCCCTTTGTGAAGAAAATACCTCCAGCCTCGATCAAACCATCAAGACGTTTTTTCCATTCTTCCGATTTATTTGTCTGTTTGGATCATGTCAGGTTAGCTGACCGGGCGGGTACCTTTTTTGATGTATATTGAGCAGGGATACTAACATATTTGTACATCACAGCTGCCCCCATCATTAGCATCCCATTGTTATACGTCCACTCAACCATGTCTTTGTATTCTGTGCAGTTGCCACGAATATTGACACCATCAAAAGCTTGGTATTTAGGGCTGATAAGGCCTACACCCTGCATCCAATCCCAAGATTTTTCTGCCAGTTCGGCATATGTTTCATTCTTGGTATAGAGTGCAAGACGAGCTCCAATTTGGAACAAGGCTGCATTAGATATCGTATTCTTGTAGGTGTAACCGGTGTGGAAATTGTTAATCTGCCACCTCAAACCACCATTGCAAGTAGCGTCGTCCCAGCGCGACCACTGTCTGTTAAAGACACCCTGAGCGAGTGCAAGCCAGCCAGGTACATCATCTGGCGGGTCTGGGAATTTAGTTTCAGCAGCTGAAAGAGCGGCGATAGCCCAAAATGCTTGGTCGTCATTTCCGATACTTCGGGTCTGGTTGCGGGGCTCAAAGGTATTATCCTCTCCTCTCTGATGAATCATCGCCTGTTTAGTGATATTCGTGTACTCTTCGCTGCCTGTGTAATAGCGGTAGTCTATAAAAGAGCCACACATAGCACCAGCTATCCACCAAACGTACGGGTCGTGCACGTTACCCGGGGTATCTCCCGGTTTATATCCAGTGTAGTATTCGAATATGCCCTTTGAGGCAGTCTTGGCAGCGGCTTTGATGGACTCTAACGTTATAGACAAGCTGTTAGCGAGATGTTGCTTGCGACGTGAAGTTCAAGTAGTTTGAGCTCACCAGGATCATCTATCTTCAATGGGATACCAGCGCCGAGGGCTGACTGGGCTCCCAGTAACCCAGTCAAAAGATAGGCACTCCATGACCGGCCAAACACCATCCTGGCAAAATTCTAGCAGGAGATGGAGAGATAAGTATGTAAAAGAAGGACGGATGTAACTAAGGAAGCAGGCAGTCGTTTAAATCATCTGGCGCATGCGGGTTATTCGGGACGTCGTCGTAAGTCTCACACAGTGCGATCAGGATTCCAGCACAAGGTGATGGAAGTGCAAGGGCGCTACGCTGAAGAGCCCCTAAAGTCCTAAAGAACTTGTGTTTATTCGAACAAAGTCAAGAAGAACAATTTCGTTGCACGGCGCCGAGACGTCGAGTGAAAGTGGTGGAGGTTGATGATGGTTGCCAAGGGCTTAGCCTAAGGGCAGAGTGGCAGCAGGCGTTGTTTCAGAGCAATTTAATGATGCAAAGAAGGTGTCCTTGTCGTCCAGCGAGCAGCGCCAGCTAAATAACACTAAACGAGCGAACCGGTGTGCTGAAATCGAGTTGTAAAGCGAGCGACGGTTGTTGAGAAGTGGTGATGATGAAGATGGATGAGTTTGACCCTGTCTTGTCTTGTTAGGGGTAAGGCGAGAGATCTGGAGCGCGCGCCAAGACGGAGACGTACGCTGTGGCAGTGCAGTCTCCTTCGATCAACAGAGAGACAGCTGGAGGATGAGAAAGAAGATCGATGTCTGAGGCATAAACTACAGTTCTATCTAGAAGTGTTGGATAAACTCCTACTCGACCTTGGGAAGATGTCCAAAGTTACTGTTGCTACTTAAGAGGCACGCGACACGGCTGGGATCACAGCATCTTCGCATGTGAAAGACACCTTTGTTTAACAGGCTGGTTGGACAGAAATACACCATCTGGCGCGATGCTAGTAACCACTTGACATTGTTTGAGATATATGGATCTTGAATCAGACATGCCGCAAACTGCCGCAGCATTGCGGTAAGTTAATTCAAGCATGAGTAGAAGTAAAACTAAAATGCTAAATCTGCAGGGCGCTTTAAGCATAAAAAATCTGTGTTAGCCGCAATAGATCTTTCCACCATAGTTAAATGAAAGAATATTTTTCCCGCCATTAAATATAAATGAAGTAATGATGCATGAGTATCCCGGTCTCAAAGAAGAAAAACCAGCCACGTGAGAAAGCGTGTGATGAAGCAGAGACAACCTGGTCAGCATAAATAAATGATGACAAGTTGAAGCCACATATCGATTATTAGGCAAGGGCCATGTAAATATCTCCAGTATCCCGGGCCCCTTTCGGAATCTTAAGACCCATCCCCTGACTTACCCTGAGACCTCCGTTGGTAGCAAGAATCAATACGTGCATCAAGGCTTGTGTCGCCACGATGCGTGTGTTTGATCCAGCTGGAAGGAGTGATTCGAACAAAACAGCAGTCTTACCGCCAATTGTCTTGCAGGGAGAATTGGGGCGGTGCTTCGTGCTGGCGGCCGTGTCACAGATACAGTCCTTGACGTATTCATAGAAGTTTACGCTCTCTTGGTCAAGGCTGCTTGTCAGCCACTTTGGCTTATCGAGAGTCGCCGCTTCATCGGTCTGCTCAACGGCATGTTGGTGGACTTCATTGTCCTCTACTTGGTCGTCTCCACCGATTCCGCTGAATGTGTCGAGGTCGATATCCATATCTTGGACGGCGTGTCCCCCAACACTTCCCCGTGATGGGTGCACTGTGCCACGACCGGCAAGTGGACTGGCACTTGTTAGTCGTCCTCGACGAGGACCGAATGGAAGCCCTCCAGATGATAGATGAGGATGCATACCCTCTGGCCCTGGCGTGATGATCGAGCGAGATCTACCTGTGTTGGGTACGAGCTGGCGGGAGTAGAAAGATGATCCCTGGGCCGAACTCTTTACAGAAGCGGTGATGTTCCATGGCATGTTCAAAGACGGATCATCTTGAAGGGAAGCAGGACCGCGTCGACCGACTTCGACATCGACATCGATATCCATTGGCACACCAGCTCCATCCACGCCTGCAAAGTCTCCATCGAAAACTTCATAGTCTCCACTTCTCGAACGGACTCGCCGCTGCTGATCTACATCTTCGTCATCATCGCTTGTTTCATCATGGCTGCGCTTACGCCTCCCACGTTTTGGAGGAGTGGCTGCCTTCACTCCAGTAAGTGCTTCGAGGAGCTTATCTCCTGAAAATTGTGCAAGCGGATGGGGAGCAGCGGACGCGCCTATGCCTGTACCCACAGCCCCAATACCACATCCCAGCACCCAGAATGCCGCATTTTTCTTTGCAAGAGTTACAATTCTGTTGGCCTGCTTAAGTCTGGCTGCTGCTGCCATGTTCAGTGCATATTCTGAATTCCACTGGGCCAAGTCAGCATTTCGAAGCTCAGCGGAGTCGTCTGCTATAATTGTTCGAGGCTGCCTCTGTTTATACCCCATTTTGATCTCTGGAGTTTGCTCGTTTGTGGGCAAATGATTGAGGCCAGGCCCAGCATGAATATCTGCTTCCTCTTCTCCTAACCTCACTTCAGAATCATGTAGCGGGAAGTTCCCCTCAACCTAGGCCTTAGTGTTAAACCCATGGGCTTGGTTTCATATCACATTCAGTTATAGCTTACCGGCTGTTCGTCAACAAAAATATGGAAGTCAGCTCCCAGCCTCACGTTTTCCTCCTGGATAAACTGCCTTGCTCTATTATCAATAGTCTCAAGATCTGGTTCCAGCTCAACAATATTTCCTTCTCCATTGAACTCAAAGTCTGGTTGTAGCAGGACACCTGCTTCATCTCCAGCGTATACAGGGAGTTCAATCTGTGCGTCCTTTCTTGCACTGCTCAACCTGCTCCCTAAATGCTGTGAACCCGCGTTGCCAACGCTTATGGCTGAGGACGAGAGATTTAGCTCTACTGCGTGTTGCTGAGCCAGACCCTCAAAGCCCTGGGATTGCGGCAAAAAGCTCGACAGTAAACTCGACTTCTGAGGAGACGTGACGCGGGGTTCGAGTTCCAGAGTTGATAGGTCGACATTCAACCCAGGTAGCATGACGTCGGGAATAAACGACGAGTCGTGCGGCAGGACAATTTGATCACGTCTATTCTTACTGGTTATTATCATATGTTCCCGGAATAGCTTACCAATTATATCCAATTCGTGGTGTCTTTAGAAACCCAAGAAAACCTCACGCCCCAAAAATGAAGCATGCGGACTCACCGAGCCTTTCCAGCCTCAGGGTCCAAGCCATTACTCTTGATAACTTTCAGCATCGCCATCATCCTGTCCCGGGTGGACTGCACATCCATAAGAGTATAGGCACATTGCTGGCTATAAACCTTCGAAATGCCATAGCTTGAAATGCAGTGTCAGCACATTATACCAGGACAGATAGGCACTGGGACTCACAGCAGATTCCCCTGTAATCTCAATGCCATTGGAGCCTCAGGATGTACGATTACCCCGCAGGCCTTGGGCACATTAACATCCAGGATTGCCTTTCTGTTCACCCGTTTTGTAGTTGATTTCGAGCCGAGAGTCGCAACGAGCCTGTTGATAATCATTGGCCTGGGCTCAAGGCACTGGAGAACTTCAATTCCGAAGATGTCTCACCATACTGTGGCAACCCCGTGCTCGCGAGATGTGAGGACTGTGGACGTGCAAGTATGTGTTAGCGACAGGAATTCACTGGCAGGAGTAGTGACAGGTGTTTATAGGCCCCGGCTTAACACTATGCTTGAAATATACTCACTTTCATGACTGTAGAACATCGTGCCAGAATATCAAGACACGTAAAGCTCGGCTTGATTCTTCTAAACGTCGTGTAATTTAGATAGAAGACGCCAATCCTACTAGCCTCATCAACGATAGAAGTACCCAAGTCCTAAAGGATGACTTGGTATGATGTAGTGGGATGAAGTAAGAGATAGAGGAACGTCGAGGGGGCGAAGGTGAGGTGATCACGCCGTGACGAGGCGAGGAACTGAACGCGTCGTCCGAAAAGGGGAATCGAGAGAGTTGGTACAAGTGAGGCTCAAGAGTTAAGTCAGCGGCCAGTGGCTCTTAAGATTTTGGCCAGGAGGCATAGAGATTTGTTCATGTCTATTCTAGTGCTTGATATGATAGTTTCGATTCATATAAGCCCCCTTTATGACCTACATAGAAGCTCCGATATCTCATCGCATCCCGTATTTCAAGCTACTATTGGTATGAGCATAAAGCAGGTAGGGTATCAATAGTAAAAAAATCTCTTGTATGAAAAATTGCAATAATCCGATTGCTTTCTCTAAAGGCTTCTATCGTGAAAAGGGATCGACGACGCAGAAAGGATCAGGGAATGTAATGAATTAACAGAAATGCTAGAAGTGAAGGAATGCAAAGAGTGGTTCGCTAGAAGGACTTAAGATAAGACCAATACAACAAAAGAGAAAAAAAAGGAAGCAGCAGTAAATAAGTACCTTACATCTTAGTAGCCCAGAAGTAGCAAAAATTCAATCATAACCAGGGGTATGTGCGTCAAGTAGATTAGCACAGAAAGGAGGGAAAAAAAGGCAGCGCCGAAATGAGATATACAGACATTTGGAAAAACAGCAAGAGATCTATGTGGCTAGAGTTCTCCTTGTCTTTGCGTCTATACGGTCCGAAATCAATGTACACTTTTTAAAGGGGGATGCCTTCATATTCGGCGTATCCAAGGGCGAGATTCATGTTTTCTATTTTGATTTCGAGTTAGAAGATATTCCATTATTCATGGCCGTGAAGATAGATGATAGAACCGGGAACTTACGAAGACATTGGGTAGCGGCACCCTTCAACAAGTTATCAATCGTAGCGCAAATGACAACTCTGTTGCCACTTGAGTGGACTGCAAATCCTCCGATTTCAACTCCATGGCGGCCGGCAATGTTCTTCACCAAGGGTGGCTCTCCAACGATCTTGACAAGTTTCTCACCGGCATATCGATCCTGGTAGAGGTTGCGGATGTCTCGGGAAGCCATGGGCTCCTTAAGGGGGATGTTGATGGTATGCTATAGCAGTGTGGAATTAGTAAACAGTGGAAACAAGAAGAACAGATGAGCTGCTACTTACGTGGATACCCTGGAACCAAACGGCTACATGAGGGATAAAGCCGACGTTAGCGCCAAGCTGGCTGCTGATCTCCCTCTCGTGAATATGATCCGTAAGACTGTAGGGGACAATGTTGTCTGTGAGGAAAGAGACATCATTCTTTTGACTAGGCTTTGTTCCAGCACCCGAGTAGCCAGAAACGCCGAAAGTTGTAGGCTGACCGCCCAAGAATGGGACCAAAGGCGCAATACCAAGCTGAGCAGCAGTGGCATAGCATCCAGGGTTCGCTATCCTAGTGGCCTGAGCAATGGAGGATCGATTGACCAACTCAGGTAAGCCGTAAACCCAGCTGTTGTCGAATCGGTAATCGGCGCTTAGGTCAACGATAACAGCTTTCTCCTTGTCTACTTGATCGATGGCATCGACAAATGGTTTGCAGACGCCGTTGGGCAATGCCATGACCCAGCAGTCAACATCACCGTTCTCGGCCATGCGCTTCACGTCATCGACGCTGAGGTTTTCATAGGTGATTTCACGCTTATCATATCCCTGCAGAGGCTTGCCGACCAGCTCTCGGGACGAAACATGGCGAAGGTCCATGTTAGGGTGAGAGTTCATAAGGCTGATCAAGGCTTGACCAGTGTAGCCGCGGGCTCCAATAAGGGCAACCTTTGAAGGGAGGTTGTTGGAGACATTCTTCTTTCCGAGAGGAGGATTAGGGTTGGTGGTGCTCGCGCTGGTGGCTGTGGCCGTGCTATAAGCACGGCTTGACTGGACCCTTCCAAACTGTTGCTGTCTGAATGAGCGGAGAGTGCTAGAGCTAGTAGTGGTGGAAAAGGAGCGCTTCTGCTGGGCAGATCCACCAAGTTTGCTGGTAGCTGCAGCTTGAGTGCGGTTCAATTGAGATTCCAAGTTGATATCTCCGAGCATATCACGGCCATTCCTACTGAACTCAAGAACCAACTCCTTGACTTCAGCGCTGCTCTTGATTCCGGACCAGAAGAGAACTTCGCCATCACGGCTCAAGCTGCCATCAGCCTTGTCGAAGAACCAAGTCAGGTTCTCGTCATCCTCCTTCACGGTCCAAACCAATCGTGGGAAATCATTCTGAGCGCTGGCAAAGACGTTATCAGCCACATTTGTCAACCATCCAGCCTTGGTGATAGAGAGAGTAGCTAGATGCGCGATCGATGATCCATCCTGAGGAGGAAGGACGATAGCAAGAGCATCCATAGGCTCATCGAAATAGGCCTTGAACTCCCGATCCTTCAAACCCCTAACGAATCGGTCAACGGTGGCCTTGGCATCAAGTCCCTCGCGGTCACGGATAAGCGCAGCTTTCAAGGATTCAATATCCTCGAATTCCGCAATGGACGACTTGGTGTGAACCTTGTTACCCCGACGAATCAAAGTGCCAGCTCCAGTATCGGTAAATAGTTCTTTCTGCAAATCAGCTGGGTGAATGATGGCAACACTCGAAGTGCGTGGTAAATCCATGAGTAGCTCCTTCATTTCCTTGATCTTCAACCGGGTTCCGTGGCGAACCCACCACTGCTTCATCAAGTGGTCATACTCCTCATCCAAGTTAATAGCGGAGATCTTTTCACCAGTATCGCCATTGAAAAGTCCACCCTTCTCAGCAAGATAGACAATCTTAAGCGGCTGTAGTGCTCTCGCGAGTTCACCAGCGGCAACATCGGCGTTGACATTGAGAACCTGTCCCTCAGGAGTCTCAGCCATAGATGTCAAGATAGGCAAGTAACCAGCATTAATCGCCGACTCAATTGGCTTCTTGTTAACGCCATTAATCTTTCCAACCAAGTCATATTTCTCCTTGTCCAAGTAATCCGCCGAGAAGACACCGGTAGTGATAGGTCGAGATCTAACTCCCAGACGCTCAAGCTCTTCAACGAGCTTCAAATTCTCCTCGAAAAACAGAGAGCGAGCAAGAGCCAATGTCTTCCCATCCGTAACACGAATTCCATCTTCAAAATGCGGCTCAACACCGGCATCTTCTAGCATCTTATTCAGCTGTGGTCCAGCTCCATGGACAACGATCGGGTAGAGACCGACATGGTTCAGGAATGCGAGGGCGGACGAGAGGGTCTGAAGGTGTTCGGTAATGATAGCGCCACCAACCTTGATGACAGCGAATTGCTGCGACGAAACGGAGGTGAAATGGGACAGATACTGCTGGACTTCGCGCTTCGATCCAATGTTGCTTAACAGCTGGACGACGGTCGAGCGGGTGGAGAGGTGGGGGGAGGTCGCAGGGGAGTAATGGCGTCGATGGGATTGAGACAAAGACACAGAGGCGGCCGAGTTCACGGAAGAGAAAGCACCTGCTGCTGTTGCGTTCGACGACGAGGACACAGGGAGACACGAGCGTGCAGAACGAACCAGACGAGTGCTGCGTGCAGCAGAGCTCGGCACCGCAGAAGCTCTCCGCACAAGAAGATTGGCAGACAGCATTTTTCTAACCAACATGCGGCAGCTTGTGAAATCGTCGATGGACGGGTTCTTCAAAAGACGCAGCGGCTTGTGAATATGTTCACTGGAGAGAATTAATTGATGTTTCGCTGTTGGGTCTGGATGGTGCAAATTACTCACCTTCCAGATAAGATCAAATTTGCATGTGTGGTGACCCTTTGACTTTTGGGCGGCGGTGGGTCTAACCAGCTAAATTTAATTATTTCCACGCATCTGAGGAAGATCCCGACTCTCAAGCACAAATCTGCTGTTGAAAGGCCACGATAGTCAGTTAGAATAGCTGGTAGTTCTCGTTTAATTCTGAACTACATGTCTACGTTTCCGAAGCTGAGGAGGGACATCCCTGAGTAATACGGGCTGTTCCCAAACTTAATATCGCGCAACTCACACGATATGCTGGGAGCAATCAGAAAATCGCATGAGAGGAAGTCCAGATCGGTTGACAGAATCAGGAGCAGGTCTTAATTGAACCAGAGCTGTGATTAAAAGTATGAGGCGTTGAGTTCTAGGTCATTCGATTTGAATACAGGCAATCCTCTGGTTTACGGGCACACTGGATAACAAGGCCAGAGAAACACCGAGGGGTCATTATAATTCGCGCTATTTAAAACACACAGCAGACAGTAGGCAAAGGTGGAGGAAACAAGGAGGTGAGAAAACCCAATTGCTAGCATTATCATATACATACCCATGCTCCGATGCGACTTGAAGGGTCAAGGATTGCCCCGGAGACATGGCTAGGGTGTAGAGGGAGAAAGGAAACAAAACCAAGGCAAACGCAAAAGGAAAAGTACATATCATGCCGGGTAGGGGAAAACGCAGGAGCAAAAACAGAGTTAAAAGGACACATGTGGATGCGGGAGGGAGACCTTTTTTAGCCTTCCGCAGTCAGGCAGGTTCAAGACTAACGCTCAGTCGTTCCAGGGGGGCGGAGTGGTTCATAGAACGGAGGCCGGTAAAAGTCTATATCGAAGGAAGGATGGGAGTAGAAGGAAAGCCAGCGAAAGCCAGCTCAACCCGCCTTCTGCGTTGCGACGACTGTTGTGGAGAGTCAGTAAAGATACTGCGCTTAGGCAACGGAAGGGAAGAAAAAACAAGGCGAAAAAAGGTTAGATCTGCTTACCTGCAGGAACAATGATAACAACAAGCAGTATAATTATACCGACAATCAAGCATATGCGCATCTTGAAGTCCTTCCACCACATCTGCTTTCGAACGCGGTTCGCGCCTCGGCGGAACCCTTGTGCAGAATGTGCCAGGTTGTCTGTCTTGTCTTGTAGCGAATCTAAATCCTGGCCACGCTGGGAGACTTTATTGATGTTCTCTCGCATTACCCCAACGGTATCATCGATTTGCTAGAATAAGTCATATTAGCCTTTGCGCAACGGTTTCTCTCGAGCTCAAATCAAAGACATCCCAACACCACCGCCGCGAAAACAGGATATCCAACTCCTGGAAATCCTTGGCTAGGACATAGGACTTACAGCTTGTAAAGCGGCCGTTCTCTGGTTGCCAGCTCCTCCAGCATTATTATTGCTACCGCCAGCCGCGGAATTCTGGGGAATGTAGGGGTCGTACGGTTGTTCGCGGTCGGCCATGGTTTCGGTTTTGAAGGTAAGAAGTGATATGAATCCGGTTCAGCGGCCTTTGAAGAATGGAAACGAGTTCGGTGATTAGCGGAGGTCGATCTGCAGTCTTGTGTTGATGAGGTTGTTTATTTTGCGCCTGTTTTTTTGAGGTCGTAATAGGTGAAGCCGGAGGACGGGTGAGGGCAAAGCAGGGTATCAAATATTAGAAGGATAGAAGCTTGAGATGAAGAACAACCGCGATGGATAGAAGACGATAGAAAAACCTCTTCTGGCGTGGCTGGACTTTTTGCGTTGACAGACTGAAATAAAGTACGTAAGTCGGACTGACCAGAATGGCTGAGGTTTTGGGGCTGTTTCGGGACTAGCGCAGTGATGGCTTGGCGACTTCCCCTTTCATATAGCGGCCCAGCCCCGTCACGTGATGCCTCTGCCTCTTTTTATGCTGCTGCCTTTTCCGGATATAAGGCTGATGATGCACAATTAATTGCGCCTCGCTGTCACAAATCCTCGCCACAACCTATTTATAACAGCTGCTTTCGACGTAGGATGACGAGTTAGATAATTATCACAGCTGCTTGCGATGGCGAGTTACGGCACTTATTGGCTACTTTCAGGATCAGACCTTACAGTTTAAATCATCAATGGATGTAATATTAATATGCACCTATAAGAAATTCGTTGATCTAATTAAGCTGTACCTAAGAAGCCAAGCTCTTTGGAGCGGCCGTTGCAGGTCCCTCAGGAGTCACGTATGCCTAAACATGTGTTAGCTGTGGAAGAATGGATGTTGGGAGGTAGCTTGCATACCTTGGTCATACCACCATCAACAACAAAGTCGGTGCCGTTGACGAAGCTGCTCTCATCGCTAGCCAGGAAAAGAACTGCTTGAGCCTGCTCAACAGCCTCTCCGAAACGTCCACTGGGGAAGTGAATCTCTCGTCGCAGACGCTTAGGAGCGTCATCACCCAACCAATCCTGAAGGAGGGGAGTACTATTAAATTAAGTTAGCATCAAGTATTGGACGGCGTTGAAGAGGTAGATATGGAACGTACTTCAATGGCGCGGGGCAGAGGGAGTTGAATCGGAATCCTTCACGGGCGTGAACAATTGCGAGTTCTCTAGTCATTGCCAACACAGCTCCCTTGCTAGCGGTATATGCAAGCTGGGGGGTGGCGCTTCCGACCAACGCGACAACGCTGGCGGTGTTGATGATGCTACCCTTGGTCTTGTTGTGTCGGCGAAGACTGAGAATAGCTTGTTTAGAACCAAACCACACACCCTTCACATTAATATTATGGGTCAAGTCCCAGATCTTTTCATCGGTATCAACCGCATCAGCATCGTCAGCATGCATGATACCGGCATTGTTAAAGATCACGTCCAATCCACCCCATGCATCCAACGAGTCCACCATAGCCTTGATGTCTGCTTCCTTTGACACATCGCACTTGAATGTCTCTACTCGTGGAGCGTTGGGGACAGCTTTCTTGACCTTTGCAACTGCAGTTTGCAGAGCAGCTTCGGAGATGTCGGCCATGAGGACTGAGGCACCCTCGCGGGCGAAAAGAATACTGGTTTCGAGGCCAATGCCACTGCACAGAGTCAGCTTAGAATATTCCAGAGCTAATGCAACGAGAGGACGGAATATGCAAAGTATCACCTACCCCGCGGCACCTGTGATGATGGCATTCTTGCCCTGAAGACGTCCAACCATGGTGTATGTGAAGAATTGAAGGTAGAGAGAGTGAAGTAGCAGAGAGGGGTGTGTGTGATAATGTTTAATGTTTTTTTTTGCCAAAAACTGCTGGCACAAGCTCAATGATATACTCCAACCTTGAGGCGAAACAGCTCAAAAGTGGCTAACAAAATCACAAGGAGGGGAACCTGGCCGGCCGAGAGCTAAGGAAGGGAACCGCCCACATCTTCAGACGGTTGGCGCCCAATCACAAACTCTCAGGCGTGCAAAAAGCGGCCGCTAAGTTTAAATCTTCTTGCCCTTTGGCTCTGGCATTATGCGCGGTTGTGGGTTTCAAGGCTCCATCCACGCATATGACCAGGATTCGCGCAAGCCGAAGTTGCAGTTCGGCCCATGGAACTTGCCGATAAGCTCGACGCAGGCCGATAAGAGCGGCAGATCTGGTCCTTCAGCCTTCTTCTCCCCACGCGACAGCGCGGTTAAAACATCTCGGGAAAATGCTGGGAAGTGCCATTTATATATCGTACGAAATAGCTATCATTAGTCAGTGACGAAAGGGCTTTCTTCCTTTTTATTTCTTTGGATAACTTCGTGCTGTTCGCGCTTCTTAGACTGTGACTTCCTTAAACTTCCCCTCTCTCTTACACTCACCTGAATACCTTTACCACAATCCTATTAAGATAGAAGCAAATATGGCTACCGATATGGAGGTAACAGTCGACACGCTAGACCGTGTTCTCGAGAATGACACCCACGTCAAACTCGCCGGTGTGGACGCAGATGGTATGCTGCGCGGGAAGCTTGTATCCAAGAAGAAGTTTCTCTCAATCGCATCAGAAGGCTTTGGGTTCTGTTCTGTCATTTTTGGCTGGGATATGCATGATCAGACGTATTTCAAAGAACTAGGTATCAGCAACAAGGAGAATGGGTACAGGGATATGCTCGCGATCCCAGACCTCTCAACCTTCAGGCGCATACCTTGGGAAGACGATGTGCCTTTTTTCTTTGTTAATTTTTTCGATCCTGACACGAAGGAGCCCATTTCAGCTTGTCCAAGAGGCCTTATAAGGACTGCTGCTGCGGGGTTGGAGAAAATGGGTTATAAGGCTATGGCGGGGGGTATGTTGAGGACCCCATCTAGATCGCAATCTGAGCTGCATTTGCTAACAGTCTGCTCTCTGGTCTACAGCGGAGTATGAATTTTTCCAATATCGTGCACCACCATCTGGCGATTCCACTGAGCGAAATTCTTCGGCGACAGCTCGATTCCTGAAAGAAAATCCAGTGGAGACTCTGCCTCCTCTGACAGAGGGCATGTTCGGTTACAGTTTAACAAGGCCTGTACACAACAAGGAATATTACTACCGGGTATTCAACACATGCCGGGATTTCAAATGCAACATCGAGAGCTGGCACACGGAAAGTGGTCCTGGTGTTTTTGAAGCAGTAAGTCGTTCGTTTGCATTTCCCGCCCTCTTATAGATTCTTATAGGCTGACTTGTTTCTAGGCGTTGGAATTTGGTGAAATCAAGGAGATTGCTGATCGCTCAGGATTATTCAAGTGAGTATACTACCGATAAAGCTCAGGGAAGCCATACACTGACAGGTTCCAGATATACCGTCAAATCAGTCGCATCTGAGTATGGCATCACCCCCGTCTTCATGGCTAAACCCCGACAGGGCCTCCCCGGAAACAGTGGCCACATGCACGTTTCTCTCATGTCAGAAGACGGCCAAAACCTTTTCTTCCGCACCGAAACAGACCCCAATCCACCCTACCCGGACGTTGCCAACCTCTCCGACCTTGGCCGTCACTTCCTTGCTGGCGTCCTCGCCGGTCTTCCTGACATAATGCCCATCCTCGCGCCAACTATAAATTCATACAAACGCCTGGTGGAGAATTTCTGGGCCCCTGTAACCGTCTCGTGGGGTTTGGAGCACCGCGCATCCTCAATCCGAGTCATAACGCCACCCACTTGTAGTCCTAAGGGATGCAGGCTTGAAATCCGCGTTCCTGGCGCAGATACTAATCCACACTACGTCCTCGCTGCCGTTCTAGCATTGGGATGGCGTGGAGTAGAGAAGAAACTGGCTATCCCTGTCCCGCCACTGCCAAAGGGTGAGGATGTGGGAGGTACCAGTGATGTCGGTGAGAGGCTAGCGAAGAACCTGAAGGATGCAGTCGCAAGATTTGCAAGCAAGGAGAGTCTAGCGAGAGAAGTATTGGGCGATGCCTTTGTGGATCATTTTGCCGGAACGAGGGAGCATGAGATTCGACTTTGGGAGGAGGCAGTTACTGACTGGTTAGCCACTATTCCCCTTTTTTCCCTCTTTTTCTCGTGTGTTGCTAACCCGTTCAACAGGGAGGTGAGACGATATATCGAGACCGTATGATTCACCCACCAGCTTTATTTTGGATTTCGGGAATGTTACCCCCTTTTTGGACACCAAGCATTCATAGATACACCTAGTTTCTTCTTTTTTTGTTTCCTTTCTTCTATTTCACCAATGCATACTACCAATGATGATATAACGGATAGATTTTCAACCAGCTTCTATAACTGTAGAAAATAAAGTGGCATTCATTCATTGAATATCCAGATACAAGGCTAAGCTAGAATGAAATAGGATAGATAAGAACCGGCTATAATCCATATTAACATAAGGGTGCGTGTGAGAGCGTAGGGTAGTGATGGAGGGAGAGAGATAGAGAGGGTATCAAAGAGATTTTGAGAGCAGCATAGGAAAACGCGCTAGGCTAACGGGACAGAATTCTTTTTCAGGCAGGAAAAAACCAAGTCAGCGCTATGCGTGCGTCGAGATAAGGGGGTGAGAGAGAGGGAGAGTTGATGTACAAGATATGGATGGGAAAAAATTGCCCTAAGCAGAGATAAAAAGGAGGTTGACCGCATAAAAGAGAAATAGAAAAGAAAATAAGCGAAGAAACAGCTAGATAGAAAGAGAAAAAAAGACCCATTTCACCGCGACACCACCAATAGAGAGCCCTCCGCGATGCTTACATCCCAATTTCCATTTCTTGCCAGAGGAACCAAACCATAATATTGCCCTTTTTTTTGTGAGTTTTTTAGGAATTTTTCTTCGTCGATATTCGAACGTTGTTTGAAGTTGTTTAGTTGATGCGGAACGCGTCGAGGATGACTATATGAAGGTTAGATATGATTTGCAGAGCCGCACGGGCATGCCAAGAACAGGGATCAAGTGCTTACCTTCAGCACCACGACGACAGCCGGTCCCCACCCACATGACGGTGTTGACGAAATGATAGCGGTCGTCTCCAGTCTCCATTGTTATGGTGAGACGGTATTTGTAGGTGTTTGGGTTAACGGAATCAGCCATTGCAGGATCTGACAGTTTTTCCATCACTTCCTTAGCACCGGTCAACCAACCATTAGCCTTGACGGTGATGAAAGCTGGTGGCTCATCTCCAGTCTGCAGTAGGTAGTATGATTTCATGCTTGTAGCTAGGTCTTTGACGGTGACCTGAGAATCTTGTCCGCCGGGCTATAGCACGATAATCAGCAGGTGTGCTAAGCACATAGGTATGATTCAACATACCAAGACAATTCCTTTCCCCCATCTACCTGCCCACTGCCCACCGACAAAGGTAACCCAGTCTCTCTGTCCCCAGATACCTTGTCCAAGCGAGACTGTAGGGTTTAACTTGATGCTCATGCGGAAGTCAAGTTCTAGAGAAGGGGTTGGCAACTGCAACGAGCGAGCAACGTCTCCCTCGGGGAAGGTATGTTGAAGATTATTAGCTGGGATGGAGTCCTTCATAACGTTGAGGTACGTCGGACACTCCAACAGGTGCTGTCGTTGACGGCTTGTGTTTTTAGCACGGACTTGCTGACAGTAGATACACTGGACAGAAAGACACTATAATAAGAAAAAGAGGTGAGTAAGCATTGTGTTGCTGCATATGTAAAAAAGGATTGGCCAGAGAGCGATGTACACCAACCTTGTCTTCCTCTTTGGCACGAAACTCTACAAAGGCAGCATGGACATCATCAAGTGGAGGAGCAGGAAGATTGGACGAGCTTGGCCGCGGCTGTTTGTTTGCCTTGGGCGTGCTGTGAGCTCTTTGCTGAGAAGGTGGTGCTGAAGGAGTTGGCGGTGCAGGAGGAGCAGCCTGTGAGGGAAGAGATGGACGACCAGGCAGACTAGACATCGGAGCCTGCATGGTACCAGCATGAGGGTTGACTCCGGCAGACATCATGGAGCCATTAGTTGAAGGTAGAGTAGCTGTGGCCGAACCAGTTGGAGGACCACCGCCGGCGGCAGGACCATTAGGGCCAGGGCCATAACCGTTTGCAGCATTGACACCGTTTGTAGGCGCAGGCGGGGCATGCGGGTTATTGTGACCGCGAAGAGCAGGACACTCAAGCAAGTGTTGCTTCTGACGGCTGGTGTTCTTTGCCCTGATCTGCTGGCAATAGATGCACTGGACTGAGAGGCACTATTTTCCCCGGGAACGGGGTTATGTCAGTATGGAAAGATTACCCAAGATACACTGAAATACAGGAAGTTTCACCTTATCGTCTTCCTTGGCACGAAACTCGACAAACGCCGCGTGCACTTCTTGGTCGACGGTGCGACCCATCGTATTATTGACAATAGCAGTACGAGGAAGAAGCAGAAGATAAGGGTCTACAATAGATGAAGTCTTGCCGGGGTCTTTGGGAGGACGGGAATACTGAGGAAGTGAAATGATGGCGGCAAGCGAGGGTGCGGCGTGGGAAAAAAAAAAAGGTGTCGAGGGCGGGTGCGGGCAACGAGGGTTTTTTGGGCAAAGAATTTCTGGCGTAACAGACGGTGTTTTGGTAAGTAACGGAAAAGAAAGCAGGAAAGGAAAAGAAAAACGAGAAAGACAGCGAAAAGGCGAAAAGGGCTGAACAAAAAATAAGGCGTGAGTTGGCAGTTTCACTCTTTCAAAAGAGCGTTTTGCAGGCGTGTTTTTTTGCGTACGTTACTCGTTCTGTCAGAAACTGGCATGGCGTATTTATCGTCACGTTCAGCCTGCTGAGTCAGCGGCCACACCACCAGAATTCAATCTTCTTTGGTGTCATGGTGACTGTTAGGGCGCGTATTTCGGGACACTGTTTCTGTACCGAAATAACACGTCGTATTTCTCTGACGACGCGTTGTTTACATCCATACGATACACGTCCGTACCAGTAGCTCTGATCGCGGATATCAATCTGTCAATATACCAATATATCAACCTCATCTCACCTCTCGCGAAGAGAGACTCTGTGAACCACCGATGACGAGAAAAGGTGTCCGAGGTAGGCTGGCCGTCCCGTGCTGATGGTAGAACTCCGGCTGATGGACATGGAAAGAACAAACCTCGGCCGAACATTTTGTCAAAACCCTTCAGCCTTCTCCTCTGGCTTCTACTGCTAGTTCTATCAACTGGCTTACTGCTCCCAGCTTGTCTCGTGGAGGCTTGCAGTTTGATTCTGCCGTCTATCTTGCTGCAACATGCTATCTTTTGGCCAATGCAAATTTAATCTCCCCAAATGTCTACCGTGCCGACATCCTGTATGATAGCTCTGGTATACTGGCTAGTGCAGGTGGTAATGGGCCAGATATAGCTGGAACTGATAGTCACCCTCCCCACGGCTATAGACTCAGTAGAACCGTTGTGAGGAGATTTATACCAAGAAACACCAACCTAGACCGTCCCCTTGAACAGACATGCCGGTTCTATGATAGAGAGGACAGCCAGAAATCAAAAACCCGGGCACACCTGGTTACATATGAATCCCATGTCTCATCCGAGCATGATCTTCCTTTTTATCACCCTCCCTTGCGCGCCTGGGCAGTGCTATATGAGTTCAACCAAGAAAATGAGGAACCAGGAGATGGCATCATGTCTCTTCACTTTGCCCCTTTTTCTTCGGGGATCCCAGAATCTATGCCAAACCGCTTTCACCGTATTCTTTTGAACCTGTTGGACACCACTGTGAAGGTAACCCGTCAATCATCCAAAACACCAGACCCGACGGGTGCCAATATAAAGCCATTCAAGGACAATCTTGTCCCCCAGCATGCAGTCCAATCTACCCACTGTCAGCTCAAGATGAAGTATGCAAAGCCTCTCATGCAGAGCTGGGTTGAGCAGACGGATCCTTCAAAGCATGTCTTTGAAGACATCGCGATTGCTGCCTTCTTGATCGAACTGTGGAAAACCATGTATCACACAACTGATGATAAATCAGCTGCGACTGAGGACAAGAAGGAATTGTTCCCTGGGTTCGTAGATATTGCATGTGGAAACGGTGTACTTGTATATATCCTGCTGTCCGAAGGTTATCATGGCCAGGGCTTCGACGCCCACCGAAGAAAGACATGGTCTATATTCCCACCCTTCATACAGGAGCAACTGAAGGAAAGTATATGCATTCCACCGCCTTTCAAAAGTGCACTCAGCCAACTACCTGACTCCGACACCCATTTCAATTTCGGGTCATTCGCCAAAGGGACCTTCATCATCTCTAACCACGCGGATGAACTTACAATCTGGACTCCACTACTCGCAGCGTTATCTGATCCAAATTCCCCCTCACCATTTCTCGCCATCCCATGTTGCTCCCACTCTATCTCTGGCACTCGATATCGTTATCCACCACCATCACTACCTCCTAAAACCGACCATCGAAAAGACCATGAATCAGAAACTGCCAATGTAGAACACGAGCACCAACCAGAGCCGGAACGGCATCCGCCATCCGGAGACCTAGCAGAATTACGGGCTCTTAGAATCGAAGCTCGACAGAACCCCGGCTCCCTAACTTCCGCCTACGGCACCCTCACTGCCAAGGTTATAGACATAGCAGAGGAAATCGGCTATGATATTGAATCCACCATTTTACGAATCCCGAGCACTCGCAATATTGGAATTGTAGGCAAGGGCCTGCGTAAGGAATTACAGACTAAGAAAGCCAGTGGTGATGATGTTGATATTGAGCAAAAAATCCAGAGAGTTCTGGAGCGGGAGTCGATGAGAGAAGGTGGATTGCAGGCTACTGCGAAGATATGGGTAGAACATTCGATGGAATTACAAAAGGGTCAAGGGAAAGGGAAGGTAAAGGGCGAACGGCATCACGATTATATATGCTGAATGCAGTAAGTATTCTATGGAGAGGCAGTATTTGCAGGCTACATAACTATATATATCTCGGAATATGTCCAATCATACCACCTTATGGTGACTGTATATATCTACTTACAATTTCGTATATATCATAAAACCATACCAATTGCACATATCTGATTATGCATCCAAGTCCAGCTTTTCCAACAATCGATCCAGTTTGTTAAGGAGGATCTGATAATTCATTGCATCTCTCGAGAATTCATCACCCGCAACTTGTCCATCCAGGGTGCGAATGATAGGGTTGAATGGATCTGCCTGCACATCCACCTTTGCACCGTCTCCATCAACAGGTACGGTTTCAGCGTCGTTGTTATCGCCGTGGTGGGGTGTTCTGGATGGCGATGTCGAGGATGACGCTGTAGCCGGAGACAAAGAGGGGGATGCGGAGTTTAAGCTAGAATCAGAAGCAGCTGAGGCTGGTGCGAGTCTATTTTCCGTATCGGCATCGTTTGTCTCGACTAAATCGTTCGCCTCGTTTGCGATATCTTCAGATTCCCGCTGCATCATTTCATCAAGCCCAGAGTCTTCGAAACGTAACCTGAATCGTTCGGATAGGTAGTACCGTATATCATCGATAAGTTCGATAGAGTCGGTTTCCTGACGACCCTGGATTCGTGCCGAGGAGTCCAGAACCAACTGTTCAAACTCGGCACTGTCAATGTGCGCCTCTAACCTGTATGCTAGGTATCTAGCGGCAAATTCTTCAAGGCGTTGGACACGAGTCAACCATCCAGCGCGAATTATGTCATAGATATCAACTGGCTCTTCGTCCTTCTCTTCTCCTTCGTTTTCTTCGGCTCGTTCAGTTTTATCAGTCTGAGATGGTACAAGCTGTGATTTTGCCGGTTGGGGTATTGGCGGTTTCGCTGCTGTGCTTCCACTTCCCAGGGTACTTATAACAACAGCGGCTTTCGTCTTCAGTCGTTCTATCAGTAGTAAGTCCGCAGCAAATAAGACATCCACTGCCATATCGAGCGGGAAGTCCGCCTTTTCTGTGTATAGGAAAGTGAGCACTATTTCCAAAACCTCCAGAGAGCAGTCCAGAGGAACGATTTGGAGATACTCTGAGTCTTGAGCCTCGCGAAATCCGGAGGAGAACATGGTTAGGAAAAATTCTGAGCGTAGTAGCATTGCTTTGTGTGCGGGGAAGACGGTTGACCTTCGTTTTTGCGACGAGGCTTGAGATGACCCAGTTGGGGGTTTCGCATTGCTAGCTTGGTCACCATCGGTACCTTCCTCTGAGGACTCTTCGTCAGCCCTCAGGAGTACGTCTGCAAATATTTCATTATCCCGATGCCATCTGATTTCGTCCAATTGTTCCGTGTCAACGGTAGTTTTGTTCCTCAGTATATTGTTCGAAAACCATTCGGCCATCTGATCTCGTCCCTTAGCAGTCTCTGCCGTTCGTCTTTGTCTCGCAAGCCTGCGGTCGCCAGTTTCCAAGATCGTATCGATTAAGCTGTGCAATTCTAGCTGTTTGGCAATCTTATCAATTCCGGCAAACACCTCTGACTCCGTAAACCCTGTGCCAGGTCCGGATTTTAACTCCCTGGGTGCTTCGCCTAGATATAGATACCTTATACCCGTATTAAAAGCTTCTGGCGGAATTGTCGTTGGCAATCTCCATGTAGAGGCATTGGGAGATGCAGAAAGCTTGTTCAGAAAGTACGGTGATCGCGCTGACAGGATGAATTTGTGTAGCTGGAAGGTTTCTTCGCCGGCTGTGACCTCAATATCGGCGGTCTTAGGATGATCCCTGGTCAAGAGGGACGCCAAATGGGCTGCGAAGGGTTGAAGCGGGTCCGACGATTTCGAATAATCATATTGAAGAAGTAGATTCCGTATTCTGTCGTTCAGCGCATTATACAGACATCTGGAACAGGATAAAAGAGTTAGCTAAACTGTTGATTGTCATGAAAGGAAAAAATTCATGTAATAATAAATTAAGAGGAATTTGCCAGTCGAAGGGAGATAAGCACCTTTCGCCTTGAAAAGTGTCCCGCTCGCACAAGGCACCAGATTCAAGGAGAAGTTGCACGACCTCATAATGACCACAAAGACTAGCCTTTATGCCACAATTGTCATCCTTTCAGTTTCTGCTCAAAACACCTTAAAAGTGACGGAATATAGCTCCTTTATAGGGCTGGTATATGATGATAAAAGGGAGCAGACTTCTGCCGGGTTGCCACCTAGGTCTTCAGAGAGGGGTTAGGATGGACTTACAAGAATCAAAGGGGTGCAGTCAAATAAGTCTCGGGCATTAATATTAACTCCTTCAATAATCTTCTCCTGACACACCTTTAGGTCTCCTCGACGGCAAGCCTCGCAAAGTTCGCGAAACGGTTCTCCTAAATCAAGTGGGTTGTCCTCCTTCAGTTTGCCGGCCTTGATCAGCGACCTTTCGTTGTACAAGCTCTTCTCCAGTTGGTCTTTCCGCAGCACAGTCGGCTCCATAGCCTTATCATCCGCATGCGAATCCATGATTAACCCAGTAAGACGGTACTCTATATATGAGTGGCTAATATCGTTGACAGAGCACAAAAACATTCACTTCTTCAGCCAACGCCAGGAACGCTGACATAAGGGCGTTTCCCGCTTATCGATAAAGGCCCCAGCTTAACTCCGACAAGCCAATCAGAATCCTTGAAAAGCGCCGGCCGCCAACCCCGGGTCTAACCACATTCGGGCAGGAGCTTGCCGCTGACTCAGCAGAGCGGAGTCCCGGCCAGCGGTTGCGAGGGTCGTTGCTATGCAACCGCGAGCATCTAAACATTGGGAGGTTTAATTAAAATATCCGCAGCAAAGAACGAAAACTCTTAGAGACACATTTTGTACGCCAGGAGCAGAAAGGGTTGTTGAGCAACTTTGGGAGGTTCCGCATACTAACATAGCAGGTTATTTCTCTTTTCTGTTTTGCGTCCGATTTATGTATTAACCCTCTAATCTATACCTCCCTTCACCGTCTCTTCTACAAAGTATTGCTTCGCCATGGCAACTACAGTGACGGAAATGGAGAAGTATGAGGTCCTTGAAAGGATAGGTTAGCTTCCAGCCCCTTCAATGGGTAACACACAAATAGCTAACAAGAGACAACAGGCAGCGGATCGTTTGGTGTCATCCGAAAAGTCAAGCGGAAGTCAGATGGATACGTATGTTACCTCATTTAGCTCAATGACATGTTGAAGTAATGGAAGAACTAACTTGTCATGAGTCTAGATTCTTTGCCGGAAGGAGATCAACTACATCAAGATGTCCCATAAAGAACGCGAGCAGCTCACTACCGAATTTAACATATTGAGCTCCCTCCGGCACCCAAATATCGTCGCCTATTACCACCGAGAACACCTCAAGGCTACCCAGGATCTTTATCTATACATGGAATACTGCGGCGGCGGAGACCTGGGAAACTATATCAAAGAGCTGAAAGAGACAAACAAGTTTGCAGAAGAGGAGTTCGTCTGGCGGGTACTGTCACAGTTGGCCACGGCTCTTTATCGCTGCCATTATGGCGTGGACCCTCCCTCAGCGGGGTCGAATGTATTGGGTCCAACAAAAGGAGAGGGGTTGAGAGGAAAGCAGGCTCAAGTGATGATTCTACATCGTGACCTTAAGCCGGAAAACAGTACGTCGATGGCGTGGTTTGTTTAGAAGAACAACTTGAATGCTGACATACGTTACAGTCTTTCTGGGTGCTGATCAATCAGTCAAGCTGGGTGATTTTGGCTTGTCTAAGCTTATGCGGTCCCACGACTTCGCTTCAACCTACGTCGGAACTCCTTTCTACATGTCCCCCGAAATTTGTGCCGCCGAAAAGTATACCCATCACTCTGACATCTGGTCCGTTGGCTGCATTGTTTATGAGCTATGCAAAAAGGAGCCACCCTTCAATGCACGATCCCATGTCCAGCTTGTGCAAAAGATTCGCGAAGGAAAGGTTCCACCACTGCCAGATATTTACTCTGCAGAGTTAAAAGGAGTAATTGCTAGCTGCCTCAAGGTGAATCCGGACCATCGCCCAGATACTGCTGCACTTCTTAGGCTACCAGCTGTTCGCTTAATGCGAAAGGAGAAGGAGGTATCTGACATAGGCCGGTCACTACGTACCAGAGAAGAGATTGCCCAGCAGAAGCTGAAGGAACTTGAGGCAAGGTTTGCGAAATTCGAGACTGAGAAAGCCGCCATGAAAGTGGATATTGAGAACTGCGTTCGCCGTGAATGGGAAGTTAAGGCACGACTCGAGATCGACCGACAGGTCCAGATCGAGCTCGAAAAGCTTCGCAAGAAGTTTGAAAATGAGGTCCAAGAACGAGTCAGTTATGAGATACAGAAACACAAGGCAGAGCAGTCCAGTAGGCAAAGCCCCGAAGCTCTGTCATCAGGCGATCATTCTACGCATCAATCTTCCGTTGGTTCAAATGATACCGACTTCCCGTCATCTACAGACCTGAGTGACCTATCACTTGAATCTCCAATCCCAGAAAACAAGAAGTCAACCAGGAAGGGAAATAGAACTCCATTCAGCCGCGCCAAAACCGGCATAGAGTCTCCTAATGACATTCAAATGGCTGAGCCATCGCCAATGTCGATTGCCTCACTTTCTCTTTCACCGCGTCGTACTGCACCCGCATCATCGGGCAAGAATCTCTTCGCGGAAGGAGGGCGCAAAACCCCTAAATGGGATAGCATCCCTATGTATTCTGATGATGAAGATGATATTCCAGATCTGCCATCTCCTACCCGGCCGAAGGTACAATCTGATCCATTCAAGGCGCCTCGCCGCCCACTCCTGAGACAGAACACAACTGCTATGATGCAAAAACTCAGCGCGCAGCCCAACCTTTTCCCATCATCCAAAACAGGCACCCGCTCAGGCCAATCGAACGTATCATCAGCACACTCCGATACCCATGTCCGTCAGACCAACTCAGAAGTCAGGTCGAAATCCCCAAGCAGGCGGTTATCCAAAATCCCATCTTACAACAATCTCTCAACAGAGGGGTCACCCTCCCGTAAAACAGCCATGATATCTCCACACAAGGCGAATCATGGAGGTGAGGAGATGCGCAAGGCGATTATGCAGCGCAACATGGGCGGACGATCTCTCGTCGAACTCGCACAGGCCCGTGCAGGAGGTCGGCCCATTGAAGATATCAAGCGGAATGGAGAATCTCGAATCCCTACGACAGGCGCCTCCGCTCCAGTGAAGCACAATACCGATTGGGACCCACCAGCCACCTGGGATCCTGAAAAGGATGATATGCCCAGCCCATTTTTGGCTCGCGGCAAAGTTATTCGTAATCTGCGGTGAGCGTTTACGTCCAGTGGCAGCGTACGAGCCTTCTCATGAACTGGAAACCCAAGCGGATATTATCAATTATCCATCCCCATACTGGTTGTACAACCAAGCTTTGCTGGTTAAAACTTAATGATTTAATGTGAATGTCATATCAAGCATCAGTTATGCCTTGAACATTCCCACAACAAACAACAACGCTCTCCACGCCGTTTGGATGATCTTAATAGTCGTTTTTCTGGATGCAGGAGTTCAGACTTGGTTTCCTTTCTCCTCGTTTCCTTTTACTCTTCTTTCACTGTTTAGAAGAAAGATATGATGATGCATTTGCACGGCGTTGTTGGCAGAGATGAATGATATTCCCCACGCTCGTTTTCCACTCTAAGTTTTTTATCTATTTTTTTTTTGTTTAGTTTTCCTTGTGATATGTATCTATGTTTGGTTTAACTGTGCAGATAAACATACTTTTTAGAAGTATTGTTTTCCAGATATAGCCCCAGAGTTTCCCTTTTTACTGTGATGAAAAATGATAATGTTGGTATGGTTCTTTTACTTAAAAAACGCGCAGCGGGTGTGAGTAATTCTTAATTGTATTTAATCTGGTTGATATTGAATGAGTCGGATGCTCGTGTTTAGAAGTTTGAAGCTCAAATCTCTTCTGCTGAGGGTCAATCTTGGCTGCTCTATGTTTGATATATCACAATTATAACGATACAAACTGGCCTTCATCCACTAGGACTTTTTTGTTGTCGACAACCATTTGCATTCCTGCCTGTCTCTGACTCATGCCGTTCAAGTCTGGCTGGTCCCCATCTTATGTTTATAGGAGAAGCGGTGAGGCGGTCTCTAACCTAAGAGAGTCAGAGGAAAAGTTCTCCGCCTCCGGGCCGCTCTACGCGATCTCTCTACCGGGGTAGCCATAAGGACGGATTGCTGCGGTTCGTTGATTAGATATACAGGAATGTATCTCTCGACGAAGGCTAGGCTGTAAGTGGATAGCCGTCCTCTTCGATAGTCAAGCTTCCGGACCAGCGCTCTCCAAAGACCGTATCTCCAATATAGCTCCACCGGTCTACCCGGCTGGTAAATAAGCTGTATGGCCTAGCATCGCAGGCAGATCATAGGTCTTCATCGGTCACTTCTTCAATTTGCACCGACCTTAGCTCGCGGTTAAAGCGCTCTTCCTCTTCTTCAAGACTGGGGTTTCCAGCATTAGTCGAAGAGGAGGCAGGTGGTGGAGGTGCACTGTCATTGCCAGAGGCGCCTTTAGATTGCCCAGCTGCCTTAGCCACGTATCCCGCCTCTTCCAGCCTATCCATTTCCTCCGGCTCGACAAGGCCACCTTGGCCCTTAACAGCCTGCTGCTTCGCCCTCACAGCCGCAGGAACAAATTTATTCACAGCCTCTTCTCGTAGATTTCTGATCTGAGGAGCTGATTCGTAAACGGTCTTCGTCGCAACGACCTGTGGCTTCGGAGGTAACGTATGTGGCTGCCCGGGTACTGCAGTTGGCCCTTCTTGTCTCCGTTGCGTATGTTGCTGGCGTGGAATTGGCGGAGGAGTGTCCCTCGGCATTGGTATACGTCTGACGCTCTCATCCGTCTCACTCCCACTACTCTCTTGATCTCCCCAGCGCCGACGATCCTGTCCTTCTCCCTCCCTCCTTCTCTTCCCAAGTACGCCCCGGCCATGGTCCCCATCACGATGCTGTCCGTGCTTAGAGGCACCATCACCGTCGTGCCGGCCGAAAGTAGGCGCCTTATCGCCCAGAGCTTCCCTGGCCTTCTTCACGGCACGTAAATCCCGCTCGAGGCCTTCGAGTATTTGTTTTTGCTGCGGTTTCAGCTGGCCTGATTCTTTTTCGATGTCTTTGAGATCATCAATCTGTCTCTGGAGTCGATGGGGGTTTCGTCGTGCTAGTTTTTCATTGCGGCGACTCTGGAGCTCTGCTTTGCTCTTTTTGAGGGTTTTTTGTTTTTCGAGGCGGCGCTGGGCTTGGGCGGGGTTGACTGAGCGTTCCTTGTCTTTTACCATGATTGGAGAGAGTGCGATGGAATAGCTGGTGTAGAGGTGAGCAGGTGGTCTCTTGTTGATGGTGAAGGTGACGATGGAGAGCTGCAATTGACTTGTGGTGGAGCCTCAACCACCAAAAGAACCGCAAGGCGACCCGAAAGAAAAAGCAAAACAGAACAACCCTCGCGCAACAGTCTTTTCTCTACTTATGAAGCGCAATTAATTAAAAACTACATCGTATATGCAATTGTAACAACAACTGACAAGCTACAGAATTCCGAAACCCGAATATCTGGGGAAGGCCAATGATGAGCCTCCCGTCACAACAGACGCCGCAGCCTCACAGGTTGGGCATTTGCAAAGGCTGTCCTATCACGCGCTGAGATCCGTTCGCAATCACCGCTCGAAATTCAACCTGCATAGAGGATCGCATCGCCCTGGGGTTGGCAGCACGCATGGCGGTTCGGTGATTGGACGGCTCGAGTGAGGATTCAAGGGCAGGGCCATGGCATGAAAGGATGCTAAAAAGACAGAGCACCAGTCACGGCGAGGCGCGCTCGACGTCATGCATAAAACAGAGCAGCTATCCCATGGACTTGAGGCTAAACTGTGAGGATCGCCAGGGTTGAGGGTTGTTTCTTGGGATTTTGATCTATGACACAAGGCGGGAGGGAGATATCGTCGCAGAGTGTTCGTCGGCCGTTTACATTCGCAGAGAGTGTCTAACAGCCATTAGATGTGCTTTTAGACGCGTAGAGGAAGTGAAATAGCTGAGCAAGACCGTTGCAGGCGCATATGTAGATCTGATCGTGAACATCTCCATCTCTCCATATCTCGCTCTCTCACCGTCGCATCTTTGCTTTTTCTCCCGTTTTGCCTTCATCTCCGCTTTCTCTCCATCTCCTTAGACCGTTGTTAAGTACGACATCCTTGCCTCTGTCATCTGCTCCCTCTGCAACCCCCCTACCTACCCTTGCCTCCCCCGGCTTGTCTTTTCAATCTCGTCGCGAGTTGGTGTAGGGTGTCGTCGCCTTTCCCCTCTTCTGCCGTAAAACGAGGTATCCGGTCGGTCTCTCGAAAGAAGGGAAAAAGGCCCTGCATTGCCCCCGCGAAGAACTTCCATGCTACCGATAAGCGACTTTCCAGGTACTTCGTTGGAGAGTTAAGAAAATTCGTTCTGGCAAAGCGGTCTCCGGGCGGTCTCCT
This sequence comes from Arthroderma sp. MBC 929, assembly GCA_030789285.1. Taxonomy (NCBI): domain Eukaryota; kingdom Fungi; phylum Ascomycota; class Eurotiomycetes; order Onygenales; family Arthrodermataceae; genus Arthroderma; species Arthroderma sp. MBC 929. The sequence goes on along the minus strand of JARJUX010000002.1, from coordinate 138,229 downwards.
CCTACGCTTTTTCCTCCCCCCTTTCTTCTCCCTATCTATCCATCATGCATGGCCGTCGTATCATTTCAACAACTTCGTTCCAAGACCCTGACGACGTTACTATGTTCTAAGAGCATGTCTCTGGCGAGCAAACCAAATGGCCGTGTCTACTTCCATGTCTGATGCCCGTCTTGGCCTCACCTCGTCCGAGTGGCAGATCGTCGTTCACCAGCAGCAGATTGCGCTTCAGGGGAGTCATAATGGCAGTGTTGCTCGAGGAAGGGGTATGGGGAGAACCAGTAATTCGAGCTCTCGTGCCGTTAGCGCTGCAAGCACCCCAGGCAGATTGCTTTTAGATCCAGATAGTATCCAGGCTCTCTGCTACCAGCTTGACCACCTCTTAAGAGATGTCAGAAGAAGGATAGATTATGTGAGTAGCCGTTGTTTTCTCTACTTCATTCTCCGCTTCCTAAGAGTTGTGCGCGTCTAATATCCCAATCCTACGCCCCTACAGCTGTCCGAACAATCCGAGATATCAATCCAGAACACCTACGATCAAGCCGGAAACGTCATTGCAGATGCCGATGCAGAAATCGCGCGAGTGCGACAGATCATCCTTTCAATCGACGAACTAGAAAACGAGTTTGATAAAATCCGTCGTATAAGAGATATCGTGAAATCCTTCCGCGGCCGAGTCGAGAGCCTTGATCATCGACTTGATCAGGCGCAACGCAGACGACGATGACCTCCACTAGCAACCTTACCGATACTCCCTCCCTCACCAGATACCGATGTTGTTGGATAACCCACGATCCATACCTTCTCTCCGCGCAAACGAGAACATGAAGACGAATTATGATAGTACCTACCGAATATACCAATGTACGACGGCCACGACGGAACGGCTTTTTGTTTGACGTTTTATAATTAATTTCGCTTTTGCATACCTCACCTATTACTTACTCTGGATTCGCATCCGACCGTGCTCTCCTCTCGAATGCTGGATGGGCCAAAGATAATATACGCCTGCTCACGAAAGGAGTGACGTACTGATTTTATATACCTCACCCTCGACCCTCGCGGGTCTACACACTCTTCCTTCTCTCTTATACCAGTCCGATGCGCTGCAGACCAGCCTACCACATCTCCATCACTCTACCTGCATATTTCCTTGTTCACCTGTAGATATTGAACCCATGTTGTTTCCTTTTACACTATACTTCATTTCCAATTCGGGGATGTCATGATAGTGACGTTTTTTTTTCAATTTCTTGGTATTCCGTTTTCTCAAAAAGACACTCGCTCATTTCCCTCTTCCACTTTGGGCTTTCTTCTCATGTCTGTTTTGTAATTTCTAAGATTGATACACGCCTCACGGCTGCACATATGTCCGCATATGCCCCTCTCCTTGCCTCAAGCCTCCAAGTCCCTCCGGTTATTTCCTTATGTACCACTCTAGGGATTCACATCCGTTGATCGCGGGGTTGGTGGTTGAATATAGTTTCGTATAATATAGCAGATTAGTCCCATCGACGGTATTCTCATACTCTCATTCGTCTGAGACTTATGGCTGCATATCCTTCAGGCCAATAAAGCGTCAATTCCATCAGTAATGGCAGGCTGATCGCAGCCAGTCCTAGGCCAGATTGTGTGTGGGCAAATCTCCTGCCACACCAAGCATACAAGTAATTTCCGACATTGAAATCCAGTAATAGTCTCACGTCTCCGCCTTTCTATCAGTCTCATCTTTCTTGTGCGCCTGAATTTTCCGACGCTCAACAAGCTTCAAGCTCTTCTTGCTTCCTAACGGAAAGCGCTTGGTTGTCCCACAGAACTCGCATTTCACAACGCGTACATCCGCCCATGGCTTCTTCTTACCCCGGCTCAGATTCTCAATGTCTTCCGAACTCGTCGACCCGAGTATCAGGAGGGTATCGCACTTTTTGCACACAGATCGCTTTACTGGCTTGTTGAGTCGAATCTGTGACTTTTGCGACACCGCTCGGAATTGCGCAGTGTACTGGCGCGCGAGGTAGGATATTGGTTTTCTGGGTGTCGGGTGTGAGGTATTGGGTTCTTGTCCATTGCCTGGCGCAGAGAACTCTCCGCCGCTGGTGTCTGTTTCGTCGCGAGATGCTAGCTCCTTCGTCTCGGAGGCCATTGAAACACGAGATTGGAGAAGGACAGCTGCATTGTTGAGATAGGCTATCCTTGCTCGGATATGAGCCTGTGTATTCTTCCCTTTATCCTTTGCCATCTTGAGTACTGGCTCTACCACCTTCAACACCTCTTCACCTCCTGCACCTGAAGCTTCAAGCCAGTTACTGAAGCTGTTATTTCTTGGTGTTGAGTCATCTCCACGTGATCTGACTAAGCATCCGACTTTTGCGGCTCAGCAATGCCAAAACATCGACGTTTCCAACTTCTTTTCGCGTTCCAACTTCGCTCTTTGTCTTTTCTCTTCCTTAACCTGATCCCATACGCTTCATCTCTATTCACCTCTCATCCTTCACTCTATCTCAACTCATTCTCAAGGGACGGCACCTGCGGCTGTTTCTGACGCCTTCTTTTCGCCTCCGAAAGGACCGCCCTAAAATTTTTAACATCCAGACCATTAACCTCCATTCAAACCCTCAATAATGTCTCACGAAGAAGATCTCATCGATTACTCCGACGAGGAGCTCCAAACAACTGAGGCCGCTGCGCCCGCATCCACGGCAGCTGCAAATGGAGCTGCTGCTGACAAAAAGGGTGATCTAACTGTGACTGGCGCCCGTGGCGCTGACAAGAAGGGCAGCTATGTTGGTATCCATTCGACGGGTTTCCGTGATTTCCTGTTGAAGGGTGAATTACTACGTGCGATTACGGACTGCGGTTTCGAACATCCATCGGAGGGTTAGTTAAATCATATTTCTCCCAAGCCTCTTCCACTTTGAAATCCTCCAAATATCCGTCCATCTCTCGGCTTGGATAAGGGACCGATCGAAATATTACGAGCCTGCAGGCGGCACGAGGTTGTGTCGGTGGCATATCATACTATCTATTCACCCCCCGAGCAATTTTTAGGGGGTTTTGCTGAAGCATAGGCAAACACTGGCATCTCGTTGCTATATTTGCACCTGTCTCATACCTTTACCGGTTTCATGTTATCTTTGAAATCGCGGGCTCGATTGATATCATTTCAACGATTTTATCAGGCTATCATATTTCGATTACATGCCCTGAATTTACACAACCCGATTCCTCGTGCCGCCCTGCAAAAACAGGCTTATGATCTCTGGGTTCCCTTGTTTCGAATTTCCTCTGCCACACTTTCCCGGCTATGTTGCGGTTTCTTTAAACTCTTGTTTTAATCCCTATATAACTGAGTAAAGGCACCTTGGGATGGACGGATATTTTCTTCTTCGCGCTGCGACTCGTTTTTAAAACTATTGAAAATGGATCGAACCCTCTCTAACATCCTACGCAACTCATACAGTCCAGCAAGTTTGCATCCCTACAGCTATTCTCAAGGTCGACGTTCTCTGCCAGGCCAAATCAGGTCTCGGAAAGACTGCCGTGTTCGTCTTGACCACGCTTCACCAGCTTGAGCCAGTTCCCGGCGAATGCTCAATCCTCGTTATGTGCCACACCAGAGAGCTTGCCTACCAAATCAAGAACGAATACGCCAGATTCAGCAGGTATCTACCTGACGTAAAGACTGCCGTCTTCTACGGTGGTACTCCCATGCAGAAGGATATCGAAATCCTTTCCTCGAAAGAGACATACCCAAATATTGTGGTTGGAACACCAGGAAGACTTAATGCTCTTGTCAGAGATAAGAAGTTGTCTCTCCGCAACGTCAAAGCTTTCGTTCTGGACGAGTGTGATAAAATGCTCGACCAAAGAGGTTGGTTCACCCTGGGCTGCTGATCGATAAAGATATGTGACTGACGAATGAATAAATCGACAACAGATATGCGTGCAGACGTTCAAGAGATCTTCCGTGCGACCCCCGCCGAGAAGCAGGTCATGATGTTCAGCGCCACCCTCTCCCAGGAGGTCCGACCAATTTGCAAGAAATTCATGAGAAACCCTCTCGAGGTATACGTCGACGATGATACTAAGCTGACTCTGCATGGTCTTCAGCAATACTATATCAAGCTGAGCGAAGCAGAGAAGAACCGAAAGTTGAACGAGCTTTTGGACAACCTTGAGTTCAATCAAGTTATCATCTTCGTCAAGAGCACCCTTCGAGCCACCGAACTCGATAAACTTTTGAGGGAATGTAACTTCCCCAGTATCGCGGTCCATTCCGGAGTTTCCCAGGAGGAGCGGTAAGATAACACCCAGCTTACCCGTACGTAAGGAACAATTCACGCTAATTATTCAACAGTATCAAACGATACAAGGAATTCAAAGACTTCAACAAGCGAATCTGTGTCGCGACTGACGTTTTTGGTCGTGGTATTGATATCGAACGAATCAACCTTGCCATCAACTACGATATGCCCTTGGACGCCGACTCATACCTTCACCGAGTTGGACGTGCCGGTCGTTTTGGTACCAAGGGTCTTTCCATCTCTTTCGTCAGCAGCGAAGAGAACCAGGAAGTTCTGAAGGAAATCGAAAAGAGATTCGAAGTTGCCCTTCCGTAAGTTATACTATCCGCATTCTATGACGCCTCACCTATCTCGTATACTAATCTGTGATTTTTTACAGTGAGTACCCCGAAGAAGGTGTCGACGCCAGCACCTACATGGCTTAGAATCCGATTGTGTGTGCGCTTCATTCCGCTCGTACTTGTACTGTTGTGATGATATAAAAACATAAACAAGTTTTAAAGCAAACGTTACTGGGGTTTTATCTCTCTTTGATTTGGCGCGTTTTGTGTTTGTTTAATTCTATCAGCTTCGAAATTGTAATGGGAAATATAATCTTTTTTTAGTTCCATTTTACTGATTCTAAACTTGAGTAAATGATACGAATAAAACACCAGTGAATCCAAATGTCGGTGAATTCAAGTGCACTCATGAACGTCTTAGCACCAGGTATGAAAGCTGATCTATGAATTTCTAATGAGATCGAATTTTGCCTTGCCTTCAGGAATGAGGCTGGGTAAACCTCACGGCGAGTTTGCCTTGCAGGTGGCTGTGGCAGGTCATCAGTTAGTTCTCTCTGCTTCGTGCTGCAAAGGAGATTTTGCTCCGAGCGGCGAGGCTGAGATATCTATCTTATCCCTGGCAAAAACACCAGCTGGCGAGCCGCCAAGTGACATCCCGCGGCCCAACGTGAAATGCAGCATTACATATAATGCTAAGTACCCTGCTCACGGGGTATTCTCTCATTCTTTTCTCTCCCATGCCTAATGAATCTCCTTATAAGGGTACGTTTCCATCCTTAACATGGCTTCCAACTTGCCCCAACGCCCAGACAGGTATGCGCCCTTCCTCCTACCTTTGGTTTTTTACCTACTAACATTGAAACGGCCTTAGCGAAACGCTCTGGGAAGCGGCTGTCCAGGAGCTTAGCGAAGAAGACAGGAAGAATATCGACTTCAACCAGCAGCAAAAAGGGGAGGCGCTCACGGAGCTGCACAAGCTTATAGAGCAGCAGCAGGAAAAATGCAAGACCAAGCGGTGGAAGTTCAAAGGGCTCAAGGGAAAAGATATCATCATGAGAGATATACTTGCGAAATGGGCGAGGTGGTTGGATCACTACAGGACCATTGGTGATGTCGCTATACAATTCAACACTAGCGCTGCTGCTTTGCCATGGGCTGGGTTTCGGTTCATACTTCAGGTGAGGAATACCCAGATCACGCTACTTTATCATAGTTCGAGCTAACTAACGCCTTGGGATATATGATATAGGTCGCTGTCAACGAAACGGACACTTTTGAATTCTTCGCCGAGAAACTTACCTCGATATCAGAAATGATATGCCGTTCCGCAATACACGAGAAACTCTGTACTAAGACTCAAACCTCGAGTACCCCGGAGCTGAAACGGTCTTTAACGTTACTGTATAAGAACATCCTTCTGTTCTTAGGCAACGTGAGGAAATACTACGCTGATAATACACTGAGTAAGCGCTATATTAACTATATGTTTAAGAAATTATGCTAATACCAGGCCACAGAGCGGATCTTCAAGGCTGGAACCCTGGAATACACGAGTTCTACGAAACATTTTGATGACATTATTGCGGCTGAACAAAAAAACTATGCGCTCTCACAGCAGGTCATGAGCGAAGGTTAGCTATACCTGGTATCCGGCACTTAAGGGCCCTTTACTAATATATAATAGATAATACTGACCGTTTGATGGATATTAAACGCCAACTCGACGATTTTAATACCCCAATGGCCCGGTGGGACAGTACTTTGGAGAAGATGAACGATCATCTAGACGGTATGACTTATCCGGTACTAAAAATAAATCAGCAGCTTTTGCTAATGCCATCCCAGGCGAAAAGCGCAATCGAATTCTAGATTGGGTATCCACCGAAGTATATATGAGATATCATACCCAAACCAAGAGAGATGTTATCCCAAATACCGGCCGGTGGCTACTTGACCATCCTACCTACAAGACATGGAGAAATGAGAGCACTTCCTCGCTCTTCTGGCTCCATGGGATACCGGGTTCTGGGAAGAGCAAATTGATGTAAGTTGCCAAACCCCAAGGTGCCTCCAGGAGTAGCAGCTCACGTACCCAGCTCTATCGTCGTAGATTATTTTCAGGATGAGTTTCAACGCAAGAAGTGTCCACAACCTGTGTACTTTTATTGTACCCGAAATCAACTGGAGCCGACCCGCTCCGACCCAACAAGCATTCTTGCCTGTCTTGCGGGACAGCTTTGCTGTATCCAAACCGGAGAACCTCTCCTCGATTCTATAATTACGGAATACAAAAAATACCCAAGAAGCGAGTCTCTTACTGACGTATTACAGCTCGAAGATATTCGGGATCTTATCATAGAAATGATAAACAAATACCCAATGGTCACCATTATTATCGATGCCCTTGACGAAGTTAATAGTCATACACGGAGCAAGCTTATACAGTCCTTGAAAACCATCCTTAAGGAGTCCGCTTCTCTAGTCAAAATATTTCTGTCTAGCCGTGATGACCAGGATATAGTGCATCAGCTTCAAGGTCATTCTAATCTGGAGATTAAAGACGAAAATTCTGACGATATTGAAGAGTTTACCCGACTCGAAGTCAGTCAACACGTGGAGACAAGACCCTCGTTGTTCAAAACTCTCGATACAGCTTGGATAATTAAAAAACTTACTGAAAAGGCAAATGGAATGTAAGCATCTCACCCTACAAAAGTACATTTGAACGAATCTAAGCTAATTCATCCAGGTTCCTTTGGGTTGATCTTCAGCTGCGAAATCTTAGCAAACTAAAAAGTCCCAAAGCAGTCGAACAAAGGTTGGGGGAAATGTTACCAGAGCTGGAAGATATATACAAGGAAATTCTAAAGCGAATCGAAGACGGCCCTATGTCCATCGATCATGAGTACGCACAGATTACCTTCAGCCTCCTTCTATGTGCGAAAAGAGAACTAAGTATGGACGAATTTTTGGGGCTGGCGGCTTGGTATCCACCACTACACAATGAGGAGGATATCAGCTCCGTGTCCAAAGATCAAATTCTGGATATCTGCTGTAATCTGATTAAATTTGATTCGGACACCGGGTTCTTCCGGTTCGCTCATTTATCTGTGAGAGAATTCTTGGAGAGCAGGAGCTCATACTCGGCTGAGAGGTCAAACTCCATAGTAGCACAAGCTTGTCTAAGGCGTCTCAACAGGATCCCATACCCCTATCCGTCACACAAAAAACCCTGGAAGGAGCCTGCATATCACACCTTTTGGGCCGTCCACTGCCGGAGCGCAGGTATATCCCAAAGGAGTCAAGGCCATCTGAAAACACTTTTGGCTAATTTCTTTACAAAAGAAGCTTCTCATGGGCCGTCACCCTATTCTTACTTTTGTGGGGCCTTGAGAGACGAAGATATCAGTACTATATGTATGTTTACCGGCGGTCTCAGACTGTATCAGGCCCTTCCTGAAGCGCGCGCATTTGATTCTTCCGAGGCATATTCGGTCCTTTTTACAGCCTGCGCTTTTGACTTTTGTGAGATAGTTCGGCAACATATCGAAAAGGACCAGGCTGATCCCAACGTTAAAAATAAAATGGCAAAGTCGTTACTAGAAGTCGCACTCTCTCTAGAATGCAAGGAGACGGTAAAACTACTGGTACATAATGCCTGCGTTAAAGTAACGAAAGCAGAAGTCGAAACAGCAATACGCAGTGGTTGGGGTAAAGAGTTAATAGCTCTCCTGCTTGGGAAATCAGAGGTTTTGTACGACGCGGTGGTGCATACGGTAGCAGGATACGGCACAGCAGATATGATGGATATGCTACTTCAAAATGAAAAGGGGCATATTAAGGTCAGAGCAGATGTGATGATATCAGCAATCCAAAACGAAAGGCACGGTCAAGCGATGGTGAAGCTATTAGTCGCAAACGGGGTTTGTGAAGTGAGGCTTACTAAGCCACTGATCCTTGCGCTGACGTGGAACCCTCGCCATCAGACAGAGATATTGTCCTTCCTCCTAACATGTCAACATGTTGGCGCGAAGGTGACAGAAGAGACAGTCCATTTGGGTGCGAGACATCTCAATGCGAGGTGTGTATTATTACTGCTAGCGAGGGTTGGAGACGGGTTCGAGATCACCGAGAAATTAATGCGAAGAGCCACTCCAAACTTAAGGTATGGAGAGGAGGTACTACAACTCCTTTTTAATAGAAAACGGGACGTACCTCTCACCAGCGAAATATTCGTGGAGGCAATCGGGTGCCCAAACTCGAGCAGCCTAAAGTGGCTATTAGAGACGGTGGACAACATATCCGTCTCGGAGGACATGCTGGTTGCAACCGCGAGGAGGCTGGATGGACTTGGCAAGCTAAAACTACTATTAGAAAGAGATGAGAGAGCATCCATCACCGAAAAAGTGATGATTCAGCTCGTTAAGGATCAGGATACTTATCATCTATCTTCATTCTGTGCGAGGCGGGATGATATACCTATGACTGAAGGGATATTACTAGCTGCTACCGTACCTGGAGGCTATTTGATGCATGATAAGCTAAAATGGCTGCTCGAGCAACAGCACAACGATACGTGCATCACCGGAAGAGTTTTGCTTCAAATTTTGAGATCCGGCGATTGTGAAACGCTTGAAAAAATAATCGCGAAATGGGGGAGCCCCATGGCTGAAAGATTGGTGACTGAAATGATGGTTTACACAGATGAAGCTGAGTGGTGTAAAATAGAGAAAAATATTCAGTGGAAGAAAGAGGAAAATATTCAGCGGAAGAAACATGAATACATTCAAAAGAAAGCAGAGGAAGAAGGGTGGCGACTAAGTCTCCGCACGATGGGATACATATGACGGTCAAGGGGAAGCAAACCGCTATAGACCGCCGTAGAACACATCGCGACTTTTGCAACCAACCAACCCCAACGGAGGCTAATTAACTCGAGTTACAGCAGTTCTTACTCTGTTTAAATCTATGCTATTTAGTTCGGTCTAGCAGGACAGTTTAATCAAGCGTTCACCAGGGCGCGTTCATTCATGTCAAATCATGCCAAGATATGTCAAGCAATACTTTCGCAGTCTAGTTTTAACCATCGAGTCCACAACGTCGCGAGTGTGTAAGAAAACACAAATGGCGTCTCTCCTCCGCTACCCAGCTGAGCTTTTGAGCTTGATATTTAAGACTCTGCAATCCTCGGACCTTCTGACCTTATGTCTTGTTAATCGAGACTTTTGCGCCCTTGTCGAGCCATTTCTCTACGCCAACATCACGCTAACATGGCAAAAGCCACGACAAGCACCTCCAATCGCTCCACTGTTGCAAAGCATTCTGCGCAAACCTTACCTGATCAGATTTGTCCATGATGTTGAATTTAATGGAGATTCTGATCGATATGATGACGAGAAACCACTCCCCAAAAAGGATGTCGATGTGGCTGTCGAACGCATCAAGGGCTTCAACGTGCCATACGGCGATCTATGGATCCGAGAGTTGCGCCACGGGGAGATAGACGCGTTTATCGCCCTCTTGCTATCTCAACTGTCGAGTCTAAAACATCTCCGCCTTGGAGAAAGCTTTACTAGAAGAAACAGCCTTGTCGGCATGATGCTCGGGTCTGCCCTTTGCCGCAGGGGCGAGGAACCGCACAGCCGCAAAAATGAAGCCACCTCTCTCCCTTCCTTTGAGCATCTCCAAGATGTACAGATGGATTATGACGAGCTTCCATTCCACAATTTTGACAACTGCGCCAAGAACACTGCAGACACATTGTCTCTCTTTTACCTACCGTCAGTTACACATATCCGAACGATGATCGATAATCCAACCACGTTCAAATGGCCTGCAGTTGATCCTCCAAACCCATCGACACTAGTATCCCTATCCGTAGCTAATATCACGGAAGACCATATAAGCAGAATTCTCTCGGTCACGAAAGGACTACGACGCCTTGACTGGACCTGGTATCATCGTCCAGATAATGAAGACACTCTAGTTACAAACGTCATAGATCTGGACAAAATAAGTGCCAGCTTATCCCACGTTAGAGACACTCTAACAGAACTATCCATGGATCCAATGGGTAGCCTCGCCCCAAGAGGTCAACAAACCCTGGAACTAAGTTTTAAAGGTCCCTTTACTACCTTTATAGGGCTTCACGCTCTAAAAAAACTCGAGATTGCCTACACGTTGCTCATGGGGTTTCAACGGCCGTCGGAGTCGACGATAACCCGTCTGCGTGACGCTCTCCCAAGAAATTTAGAACACCTCATCATCACAGAGAACTACCTCCTATTCGTAGAAGAGAATCAAGTGGGAGACACTGAGATACTATGGGCTATTCGGGTGTGGTTACAGGACTGGAAGACGTACACGCCCCGTTTCCGGATTTTACAGCTTCATTGTAAACTCGTAGGCTTCGAACGATGGGAGCCTCGGACGAAAAGGGAGGTTGGGAAGCTAGCTTCTGAGGCTGGCATTGAAGCCAGAGTAACACAGGCAGAGGATGATTAATCGTTATTTGATTTGCTGGTGTCGGCATTTCATTTCTATGAAGTTATACTGCTGGTTTTGGAATGGGACTGGTATCTCATGTCTACAATACCATCTTTAGAATGCTGGCTCATTCATCATCTTCTTCTACTAGATAGGGCGGAACCACAATGAAAAGATCTCGATATCTTATGCATTCATTCCTAGAAGATTCCCGAAGTAAACTGTAAACAAATTCCAGCCCTGATAATCAAATGCCCTAAGTGCCTGAATAACCTCCAAGTCAAACCGCGACCATCCACTCCATTGTGACCCCATTATCTACATGACCAGCCAACGCATGCATGTCCTCAAGCAGCAACCTCAGTATCATTAGCGATAGCAGTGTCAGCCATCTTCTTGCTGATCTCCTTGAATTTCTTCTGCAATGTCGCAGGTGGGAATTTGCCTCCTCCACCAGTCTCGATAGCCTCAGCGATACGGTGCCATTTCTCATTCTCGAATTTATCCTCGATATCCTTCTTATGGTGCATGAGGAGTTGTTCCTATAGGAGACGCCAGGTTAGTTACCTCCAGGAGATAAACGGAACGCTTAACAAGTGAAAGAAGTCGAAGAAGTAACTTGATAAATGACTTACATCATCCTTTGAAAGGACTGCAAAGTTCGCTTTGATTCGCGCATATCGACCGGACAACGTACTCCCTCCAACCTTCTCGCCCGTCATGGCCTCCCACGCCTCACGAATCTCAGCCCACGGTTTGCCCTCATCATCCTTCATGCGCAGGAGCATCTTGTCCTCTTCGCTTGCATTCTCGTAAGAGGTAGGCATCGGACGATTCCCAGCCTTAGTTGGCTTTTCACCATTAGTAGCACCAGCAGCGGCCTTGGATTTGGGAGAGGCGCGCTTTTTGGGAGGTGAGCCGCCCTCTTCAGCTGCAGTGGCAGGGGTATCTTCGGTTCCGTCTTCGGTCTTTACGGCTGGCTTTCTACCGCGTTTGCGAGGGGTGGTTGGGGACTTTGGAGGGGTTTTGGCTTTGGTTTCCTGGTTTTTTTAGGCGGTGTTAGTATCGTTTGATATTAGGGGGTGGGTATAGGTATAGTGTCATGCATGCCTTTTCATCTTCAGCTAGATCGGGTTTGATGATCTGCTCTTTGCCTTCCTGGGGCTGGAGCTCGGTTTCTTCTCCCTCTTGCTTGATGTCTGCCATTTTGTTCAGTGCAGTGAATTCAGGCATTGCTATTGCTAATTGTGAGCTGTTTGAAGTAGATTGGAGGGATTGGTACTTGGGGCTTGATTGAAGGCGTAAGATGAGAGCAAGAGAAAGAGTAAATTGCAGGTTGGATGGAGGTTTGCAGGGTGCTGAGGATGGTAAGAGAGAAGAAGAAAGGAGCTGTAGACGAGGAGGGTTTTATACTGCTCAAAGTGAGAGGGGTGTAGAAGGATATTCTCACTTCTGTCGTTTCGTCGTGTGTCCTTAGGCAACACAAGATGGATGATATTCACTTCACTTTCCAGTGAGGCGAGGTGGAATATGTGTTGCTGAGATATAAAGTCCAAGAGAATCAGATCTCACTTTTGGACCCTCTGGTGTCTTGAATGTAGAGACAAGTGTTGATCGAAGGAGGGGATCGAGTTACGCTTGTGTTGCTGTGGCTCTTATAGTGAGTCGAAATTCTCTCTTTGGCATGAAAAGATGAGGATAATTCGAGTCTGTTCAATTGTAGTTATATTTATCTCAACGGGGAGCTCCATACTTGAAGAACAAAGCTAGATATTGCCTTGTCATTTCTCGACACCGGCACATGCCGCCTGGTGGCTTGACATCAGTTTCTTAAAACCTGCAACACTGCCGGTGGCAGCCCAGAAGAAACATATGTTTGAATACTAAGGACGATCCCCTTCAATGATAGTTCCATCATAATCACCATTGCAGAATGTAAGGTCCTGTCCAGGTCCATGTCCTTCATACATGTAGTCAAACAAGGTCTGATTCCAATATGCCTGCTTAACGCCAGGATGGTCCGGCACATCAACCATTTCGAAACCTTGCCCAACCATCTTACCACCACTCTGCGGAGTGCCATCAAGCGGATCGCCAGTCGGTGTCCACAGGATAAAGCCATATCCAGCAGTAAATGCCCATGAAGTTTCACCCTCGGCGAGAGAGCTGTTGTCAGGGGTAAATCTCAGCGGAGCAAAAGCACCAGGCGACACGTCAATGTAGGTTTGGTCCTTGTATTTGGTATATTCCCTATTTCCAGTCCGCTCAAGGAGATACATGTTCATGTCATCTCCCCACTGCACTAAATCCAAGCGTTGAGTTAGCGAATAGGTTTTTTCTGCCGGAAGTTGGAGTGATGCGGTGTTTACCATGCCAGGGGAAAGATCTCTTAACCGGAAAGTCACCCAAGTCACCTAGGCAGCCTCCATCTGGGGTTGTACGGCAGTATAGTCCTCCTATTCGGATATTAGTACTCAAGACTGACTTGCTTCTTGCTGTTAGCGGGCATACCATCGGCATAGGTCAATCTAGTACAGATCCCGACAAGAGAAGCGTTGCATGCCCCCAAAAGGGCTAGGAGGGTGCCTCCAACCAGCGTAAGTGAATGCTTCATCTTGATATAGAAAAGTGCTGCGTTGAAAATCGAACTGTTGCGATTGTTGAAGAGAATTCAGCATTTCTGTCAGAACAGACTAAGTACTATTTATGCCTTTGAAACGGCCCCCATCGAGTGTGATAAGTTTGGGAGCCAAAAGAAGAGGCTAGTCATGTTTTGAGATGTAGACTGCTGCAAACTAGACATGGTTGGATATTGTCACATATACCCATCGCCGGGATTGAATAGCATGGGATCATATCATTGCGCGGGATGCAGCCGTATGGCCCTTGTCAGCAGGCGTATGAGAGCACATATCGTTATATACTGCTGAAGGTATGAGCCGGCATAGCAACCCAAGCGATAATCATGGTAGCCTCGAGGTGAAGGCAAGCCAGGGGATCCTTTCCCCTGCAGATCATGTCTGATCACGAGGTTAACCGCATTTTGCAGACGCTTTCAAACAACCAACCGTTCGCTCAGCCATCTCCATATCAACACATTGCAATCATATAAACTGTCGATACGACAAAACGCTCTCATCAACTCAATGATGGAAGGTTCGCAAGCCTCAAGGGGGAACACACGTGACTTGGCACCTGCCAACCTGCGAAACTTGGCCAGACTTCAGTGATTAAAATGGCGTCTCCAAACCATCACATCACCATGTCAACTCTTTATTCAATAATGGATGCCAATCAGAAAAGCCCTTCGAAGAAACATATCTTCTATGCTCTACTATACGATTGGATTGCCTAGTGTGAAAGCCTGAAAGAAGCTTGAGTACCTGCCCTATGCCTATTCATTCGTCTTGAGGACACAAGCTAACGTGTGGCAGGTAGCTGAAATAAAAGAAAACGGAGTAAAATGGGAGGCTGCGAGACAATTTCATCCATTATCTCTATGGCTTCCATGACACTGAAAAGCCAATATAGAGAGGCAGCCAGAAATGCTAGCCTGGTTTATTTTCGGCTCGGGCTACTCCACGAGTTCCGGGAGTCTAGGGAGCTGGGTGACCTATCCCACGCCGCAATGGAGATTCTTGAGGACGAATGCGGTGGAATAACACCAGAAGAATTCTTTCATATGTGTCTATACCAACCTAATAGATTCTCGACACCCCAGAAGCGGGCGACAGCCCAGATGCTGATAAAAAGGTGGGCCAGCCGTGAGAGAATCGAGAGGGAGTTTGGGCTCCTTGGAAGCCATAATGGGGATCAATTTGTACACAATGTACTCGGCCTGGAGAAAGAGTACCTTGTCGCTATTCCTCTGAAGCAGTGGATATCTGAATATCGACAGAGCCAAACTTCCACGCATTGGCTGAAATCGAGGATAACACCCGTTTAGAGGCGATGGTATCTGCTTGAATTATGTTAGTATCAATATTTCTTTGTGTTTTTCCATTCAATATGTATTTTTCAGATACAGTATAATAGGATACGCTTTCCTTACCTATACCCTACTTTACAACACAATGCTAAGCACTCGTATGGCTATGTGTACCCTTTGAGCTCTAGCACTAGACTCTGGCAGTGATAAGGGCCTTTTGATAGGGCCTTTAAGCCCAGGTTCAAGTCCTACATTTTGAGGCTATACCCAAAACGGCAAGCTGGCCTTCGCTGCCCACACACCTCCCATCACTCCCTCTCTCTCCCTCTCTTCCTCCTCCTCCTCTTCTTCTTCTCTTCTTCTCTTCTTCTTCTTCAAGCGTATTACCATAGCTTTCTTGCTCTTCTTCTTCTTCGGCTTCTTCTTCTTCTCTTACTACTACCACTACCACTACTACTTCTTCTTCTTCTTCTTCTCCCTCCCCTTTTTTTCTCTTTCTCTCCCCCCTTTACTCCGGCAGCAATGGCGCCAGGAGATCACCCGTAGGTGCCGACTACGCCCTACTACCTTTTTACCAAGCTAACGTGGCTGCTGTATACAGTAATGATAGCCGCCTCCGTACCCGATGGGTTAAATCCGAGGCGGTAAGGGAGTATCTTGCTCTAGCGGAAAAGAATAAAGGCACCGACGCTGCCCGTGAAGCGGCCTGTGGGAATTCGGGCACCTTTTCTTTGACCGCGGGGATAAGCACAAGAAAACGGCGTGGAATTGGTTGGAGCTTTTGTTGCTCCTTTTGACCATTCTTCCTCGCTGGAGACCACTGTGATAGGCAGTAGGTTTTTTAAGCAATGACCAACGGATAATTCGCTGAGGACAGTTTCCCCACCTTTCCAGTCCGTGAACTGGCCTTGATACGGGTGGAAGTCAGACTTTGCTCTGAAGCCGGGCTGTGAACCGGCGGTCATTGCGTCCTCGTTCAAGCGATGAATCCACCCCTTTTGGGCCGCAAAAGAGAATCGCCTCCACGTGGTGCGGCCTGGACACTGGTGATTTGTCTTGCGAGAGCGAGAGACACTTGCTAAATGATTCTCATGATGGGTGGTGATGCGGTGTTTCTATAGTAAGTCCTCCCCGAAGAGACGTGGGAGCACAATTCGATACAAAGGCCAGCTAACTCCAGTCTTTTCTATGATTTACGGGTAAGTCGTGGCAATCACTAGATGCTGCATTTGGCTGGCTCATAAGGGGTGAGTTAACTGGGTCGATGTAGCTCTATAATTAATCTAGAAAACTCGAGAATTCTGTAGGAACTTTTGTAATGAATATATCAATTGATTAAGCTATGTTGGTCTACCTGTAGTTATATATAATCAGTATCAGGGCTGGCGGACGTTAATGGCTCTGCCACGCAGTAAAGAATATATCAGTACAAGTATCAGATCTAGCTAGCGGCCGCCGAAGAGAAAAAAAGGGGCAAAAGAGGGGAGGCAAACTTAGAAGCAGAGAGCTCTGCACCCCCTCAGCTGCTGGCTGGTGTTGCCAGCCTTGAGATAAGCATCCAGCCCCTGACTAGATAAGAAACGGATCCACACCAACCCCAGAGAAGGGAGGGGAAGGGATCGGGAGGGGGCGTGCCGACAGTTGTGATTGGCTATACTGCCGCGGGGTTGGGGAAGAACTTGGTGAAGAAACATGGCCGACTGTCACATATCCTAAAATGGACATGGAATTTTAGATACCTTTAAAAACGCATCAAAACCTGGCTAAAACTGGGAAGGCCTATGGAACTTCCCCGCCCCATACGGTGATGATACAAGAGGGGTATGTAAGATAAGACATAGTGACAGACCGGATTCGGCCAAGTAGGAAGGAGGAATGCAGTCACATGTACAGAGTCACCCTATATAATCACCCTAAACCCCCAGTGCCATATTCCCTTTTCTCTTCTCCTTCATCTTCTTCTCAATGCCACATCCCCCTTTCTCTTCCCCTCAAAGAACCATTCATGCCACACTGTATATACGTCGTTGCCCTTGGGATGATTATCTGCTAATCGCTGATGCTAGCCAAATTGCCTTCAAATTTAGGAACCGGGACAGTTCTAGGAAAGGCCTGGAAAGAGAGTTCTCTGCCAACCCCCATAGGGGTGGCAAGCTGTGCGAAGCTTTGGAGACTGCAGCGAAGATTCTTTCGGAAGGCGGCTTCTCAATAGGCGTCAAATGCCTTCCAACGTAGGAACCGAGGAGATTCCAAGTGCGTGAAAATTAATAACTGACGATGTTGTTATGCCTAGAATATCACCAACAACGGCACAATTTATATCACCGGTTCAGCCTCCCGGCCCCGGCCGTCGAAAGTTGTCAAAGCCAAGGCCTCCAAGGCCTACAAGGCCAAGAAGCTCGCCCAGTTAGGGCAGAGGAAGGCGGCTTTTGAGGACACTGAATCAAGGGTGAGTCTAGTCCTGTTCCCATGGCGTTGATAAGGACCCAAGTTAACAACAAGAAAACTATTAGAAGAAGGAGATTGCACGGCTTAAAGCCGTGTATCAGCAGGTGGAGGAGGAGCAGAAGAAGAGGAAGAGGAAGATAGAGGAACTTAAGGGCCTGAATAAGGCCAGCGGCAAGAAGCCTGAGACTGGTCTTCAGAATCAAATACCTTACTTTCGCTTTGGTTTTTGCCTAGCACCAGCGCTAGCACGCCCAGTCGTACGGGCCCTGTGTACGACACCTAAGCAGGACTTGCACCTCTACGCGGTGCTTAGGACTAGTAGCCATGTGGCGAAGCAAAGCAAGTCATCCTTCGGGAGTTCAAGCACAAGGCCAGATTGTAAGCCTTCAATAAGCCGAGTCCATAGGCCTAAGTGTGCGGGAAAGATACAATATCAAAGGGGAATCTACACCCTTATGTGGTACATTTTTTTCCCTTAACTGTAATTGTCGGCCCTTTACACTCAGAGAACGTTACCTTCCAATTATCAGATGTACTTGGGTATCACAGCCTAGGCATGCTTGTACATAGTTATGGGTATCATGTATCTTCGTTGCATTCAATTTGACAGCATCGCTGCCCATCTCTGTTGGCTGTAAATTCCTGTTGTTGTTGAGGTGTCGTCAGGAACCAAGTCATGTGATTGATTTTCTCTATCACGTGGTGATAAGCAGATATCAGAAAACTCTTGGCATAATCAAACATTATCCCCAGCTCGTCTATGGGGGCGATATCGTTTTTCCACAGCATGATTGACGATTGCTGCTTTCCAACCAGCCGGAAGACGCATGCATAGTACGTATAGAGACTATTCACTGGCTCTGAGCTGGCAAGACGCTGATTGCCGGTCTTTAACCGCAATATAGACAGGGTACTGTGATTTACTTCCAATTTACCTGCATAGTAACTTAGATATCTGTTTATACGAACCATCTCCTCGGTGTGCTAGATTGATCGAATACGACGAGTCTGATGTTAAAAATCGATAGCCGGCAGTCGCAGGGATGAGGGATGATGATATCTGACTAGCAGGACATGACATGATTGGAATGTGGGGTAAGCACGCCGGATATTCTTGCGTAGTTAGTGTCAATGTTTAAAAGTATCTTTCACGTATCGTA
This sequence comes from Arthroderma sp. MBC 929, assembly GCA_030789285.1. Lineage (NCBI taxonomy): Eukaryota > Fungi > Ascomycota > Eurotiomycetes > Onygenales > Arthrodermataceae > Arthroderma > Arthroderma sp. MBC 929. The sequence continues at coordinate 119,625 of JARJUX010000002.1, read as the reverse complement.
TAAAAGCGCGTTCGGTTCAGATGGAAAGGAATTGACTAACGGAACAGAACAACGAGCCGGATAGTTCATTGATTAGATATAAGTTATTTCAGTATGAGTGCGAGTACTAAACCCGTGGACGATGCCTATGGCTACGATCTCGGTTCTTTCCATCGGCGTGTAAACACCAGCAACAGCACGGCTCAGACCTGGTTTGATCGCGGATTAACCTGGAGCTTCGCATTCAACCATGAAGAGGCAATCAGGTGTTTTGAGACTGCGCTTACATTCGATCCTGACTGCGCCATGGCGTACTGGGGGTTGGCATACGCGATGGGACCAAACTACAATAAAGCGTGGGACTCTTTCGATGAGAACGATCTAAGCGTGACTTTGACAGGGGCGCGGGACGCAATCGCTAAAGCCAAAGCGGTGATTATGCATGGTGATGGTGATGGTAATGGTGATGACGATAAGATCGCCGAGCGAGGAGCTGATCGTATTATTGAAGCCAAACTCATCGATACTCTCCAATTTCGATATCCCGCAACCGGTGCCGGGAAGGATTTCTCAACTTGGAATCGGGAATATGCTTCGGCCATGGGGCAGATTTACGAGGAATTCCCGGATGATTTTGACGTTGTGACGCTGTATGTGGAGGCTTTGATGAATCTGACACCATGGCAGTTGTGGGATTTGCGGACCGGCCAGCCGGCGCCAGGGGCTCGGACGATGGACGCGAAGCGAGTGCTTGATCGCGCGTTGGCGCAGGGTGGCGCGTATAAGCATCCTGGGCTGTTGCACATGTATATTCACCTAATGGAGATGTCGGGAACCCCTGAATCGGCGTTGCCTGTGGCGAATCATCTACGAGGTTTAATTCCGGATGCGGGCCATCTAAACCATATGCCTACCCATATTGATATTCTACGTGGTGACTATCAGCGAGCTATCGTCTCTAATTCAGACGCGGTCGTCGCGGATGAGAAGTTCCTGGCCCGGGAGGGGCCGATTAATTTCTATTCACTCTACAGAGCGCATGATTACCATTTCGTGATATATGCTGCTATGTTTGCGGGCCAGTCGAAAATTGCGCTGGAGACGACGGAGAGGGCAGAGGCGTCGCTCCCTGAGGAGGTGTTGCGTGTGAAATCTCCGCCCATGGCTGATTGGTTGGAGGGATTCCTCAGCGTTCGGTTGCATGTTTTGATTCGGTTTGGTCGCTGGAGAGAGATCATCGATCTCCACCTCCCGCTCGATCAGGAACTTTACTGCACAACAACCGCAATGATGCATTACGCCAAGGGTGTGGCGTTTGCGGCATCAGGGGAGATTGGGAAGGCGGATGAGCAGCGAGCTCATTTCCACGATGCTGTGAAGCGGGTACCGTCAACTCGTATACTGTTCAATAACTCATGTCTTGACGTCTTGGCCATCGCTGGTGCGATGCTGGAGGGTGAGCTTGAGTATCGCCGTGGGAATTATGGTGTTGCCTTTGAACATTTGCGAAAATCGATCTCCTTGGATGATAATCTTCCGTACGATGAGCCGTGGGGTTGGATGCAGCCGACTCGACATGCGTATGGTGCATTGCTTCTCGAGCAGGGCCATGTTGAAGAGGCAGCAGCTGTTTATAAAGCTGACTTGGGTCTAGACAACACTCTCCCTCGCGCTTTGCAACACCCCAACAATGTATGGGCGTTACACGGCTACCATGAGTGTCTGGTGAGGTTAGGGCGGACGGGTGATGAAGTTTCTGTGATCCACGAAAGGTTACAGCGGGCGGCTGAAGGGGCGGATGTTCCCATTATTGCTTCTTGTTTTTGCCGGTTGGGTGCTGTCGGGGAAGCGACGGTGGAAGAGTGTTGTGGCAAATAGTGACACCTTGTCACCCGCTGTAAACCCACACAGCATGCATATTTAAACCGTTTGCCAATGCGCAAACAAAAGAAATAAATAATTAGGAGAGAAATTAACCATTTCCCACCCAATGAAATCGCGAACGTGGTGTTTACTGGGCTGTCTCAAGATGGTTGTGGGAAGTAAAAACGACGATAATCATCGATCAAAACCCGAACACGAGTTAGCTCGATAGTGTGCAGGATGATGATCCCCGAAATACCGATCGCCCATTTTTCATATTTTGTTTTTCCATTGGGCTTCTTGAGTGCCACAGGGAGGCATGCAGTTCAAAAAGGCGCCAGATCTTCCGCGTCGTATCTGTGTCCCGTAAAGAAGAAAAAAAAAGAAAAAGAAAAAGAAAAGCTTGAGCGGATTCGAAATGCACAATGCAGCTGCAGTGGGATGGGAACACAGCCATAGATTTTTGGATGCAGCTCTGTCCCGCAGGGTGCATGGATGTTTAAGACATTGACCACTTGATAGGCAGGGGAGCTTTGTAGGATTGAATGTAAACTCCGTATATTATATGGTTGGAGAGTCGTGCCTTTCGAGTGCTAGCACGAAGGAATGCTGCAACGGCCAAGGCGCGTGCCGAGAGCTTGACGATCCTCCCATGCGCTGTCGGGGGGCTCAGACAAACATCTGATGCTTCACATTGTTCGGCCTGCAAGATGCAAGGAGATATGCGAGATGCGATATTAGCTGGTTGATGACACACGAGGGTTTGACAGCCAAGTGTTCAGACCAGGGCGACGCGCGCGGCTTTTTCTGGCGAACCGAGAGATATATGATCTTATTCCTTTGAGTATTGGGGGCGTAGATGAGGAGACAGACGGCTGGTCGCCTAAGGCCATCAACATCTCAAGTTTCGTAGGCGTGGGTTCGAACTCCACCAGGTGGGATCTTTGCTGTAAATCTTGCCACTGTCAATACGCCTCGGGCTATGCCACGAACCGAGATGTACGGAGTATGTTGTTGGAGGTTGATATCTTGAGCATTTCCGGCGTCAAAATGACCATCTCACCGGACATATATAAAGCTCGTCCATCGAGAGAGGTTGGGCATATGTATATAAGGCTGTGGACAAGCCTCCCCACCAACGCATCTTCATTTAATGAAGCCTACGGGCCAGGGGAGGACATATGGAGAAGCGTCCAGGCCTCCACGATGCCAGCTAAGGCGGTACTTAATCATTTATGAAACACGCAATTTCGACGTTTGCAGAGAATATCTATCTATCAATATCAGTCTCCAACACAGTCTCTTACTTACCTCTCTAACACGGTCTTGACCCGCAGCAAACGCCCATCGCATGCTATTAACAACCGCTATTTACCATTCCCATTTACACTCCATTCCACGATTCGTGCCATAAGCTGTAAGGAATATAAACCTGTTTCTGCTTTCCTTTCTTCTTCTTCCTTTCCCACCGCAAAATGTCGTGCTGCTGTTACCCCTGAGAGAGTCAAAAGAAAAGTATGACCGTCTTCTTTGCTTTTTCCTTGCGTCGAACCGTACACACGCTTCCACACATCCAGACATCGTCCAAAGCAGAAAAACAAAAAGTAGTCAGTTTTTCACTTCTTATCCCTGTATTTAGTCTGTAAAAGAAAGGTAAATTACCAGCTGTAGCCAATTGTACCGCCCACTTAACCTCCGGGGCTACGTATGTATGCGTAACTGAATTTTTCGTACCCAAGCAAGAAAAAAGATACTGAACTTGCATCTTTCTCAACCTGTCCGTCATCACCAACTTGCTGCTGTGTTTCTCTCTGTTTTTCTCTCTCTCTCTCTTTTGCTCTCCCCTTCCGCTCTCTTGCTCTCCCACTCTCCGACATTCGCTTCGCTCCCTTATACCCCGGGTTTCCGTCAATCGTTTAGTCTTCTCTCGCTCTCTTTTTGTCCTTGCCTAGAAGAGTACCCACTCCCCTCCGCTATCCTCATTGACGCTCATCATCCGCCCGCTATCCGCATCGTTGCATCCAAGTCGAGTTTGCCCTATCTCGACCTTCTATCTCTCCGTAATCGACCATCATACCTCGACCGACCGGCAGGAAGCATTGTGCTCATCTTTGATAATAGAATATCCTTGTTCCGTGCCCTCCCGCGCGAAAAAAAAGACGAAGAAGAGGCCTTTCGCATTTGGCTTCTCTTTTCCATCGTCGTCGTCATCTATCCCGCTGTAAACTGTCCTTTTTTTTCCTAGACGGACGAGACGCTCTCTGGTAGATGTGAAGGACCTGTTTGGGGAAAGGCAATATTTGCAGATTGATATTCAGCTGCGGGAAGTTCAAGACGGTGGCCGTAGGAAAGAAGGAAACAAACGGTTGAGAGAGAGACAAGAGGAAGCTCTTCTTCACCTCCTCCTCTTCTCCTCTGTTGTCACCATATACCCTCTTTCTCTCTCGTAGCTTGAACAGGACTATTAGCTTGCTGGCGCACAAAGTGCACTGCTTCCTTCCTCTTTTCCAATGGCCCCTTCGCCGCCGAGACTCCGCATACTATCAGGTGCGTGCCGGGACACTCCTCCCAATTGGGAAATCACACGCTTTTTCTTTTTCCTCCGCTGACTTTCTCTCTTTCACACGCAAAAACTTCCTCTTCACATGTTCAAAATTGCTCTTTGCCTGTTCACCTTCATCCATCATTGTTTTGCATTGCTTTTTGTTCCTTTGTTCAAGCCATCTGCCTGCTTCCCATCATGGGTATCATGAACAGGAAAAATCCAGGTGAAAATGCTAACGTTCTTGCAGTGGGTGGAAATGCTGTCTCTGCATTTCTGTCCTGGAGACTCCAGGCAACCAATTCCTGTGATGTGACTTTGGTTTGGAAGTCTGGATATGAACATGTCTCCCAGTATGGAGTTTCATTCAAGTAAGTTGGTTCTGCTTTATTCCTCACCTTTGGCTTTGAGTGATTGTTGACTCTGGTGTTGCTGGTCAGGTCGGAAGCATTTGGGAATGAGAGATTTAAACCAAGACATGGTAAGCATATATATCGAATCCAATCGTATCCAGTTGTTGTGTTTTAATGATGACGATGTACATTTTTTTGGCTACTGCCAGCGTGGGTTACGCGATTGCTGACTTGAACTTATTTGGCCTCCTCTAGTTGTTCGATCACCAGAAGAAGCTGCTGCGAGAGAGCAGGCTTATGACTATGTGATTCTCTGCGTCAAGGCTCTTCCAGATGTCTATGACCTCTCTGCCGTGATCGAATCCGTCGTCGCACCCCAACACACTTGTATCCTGGTTAATACCACCAATTCTTTAGGCGTCGAATCGCATCTGGAGCAGAGGTTTCCTACCAATGTAGTCTTGTCACTTGTCTCGGCTGTTGACATTGTCCAATCTGGAGTTAGCGAGTTCGAGCATACAGGTTCATCCGATCTATGGGTTGGCCCAGCCTCGAAGAATGACGCGATCCCAGCCGCGATACAGAATGATATGGCTGAGGCCTTAGCTATTACGCTAAATACTGCTCATGTGAACTGCAAAGTAGCTGCTAATATCCTACAACAACAGTATGAGAGGATGATAGGGTAAGACGCGCCACACTACCTTACACCTTTTTTTTAAACATAAACTAACATATGATACTAGACCTGTCGCTTTCTACCCTGCAAGTGTTTTATTTGAAACTTCCAACCATGCACAGCTGCTTGAGAAGGTCGGCCTACGTCAATTAGTGAACGATGTTATTGATGAGCTTATGGCGCTCGCTAAATCTCGGGGCGGCACCTTTCCAGAGGGCTTCAAGGAGAAGACGATAGAGACCATGGTAGCACCATCGGAAACTCCAAGCACGATGTATCAGGATTTCATGTCCAAACGGCCAATGGAGGTCGAGACGTACCTTGGTGCACCCATCAAACTAGCGACAGAAACCGGCATAAAAATTCCTCGAATTGAAACCTTGTACGCCATGTTGCATCATGCTAACATAGTTAACCAGTCCCGACCAGCACAAGAGCCCTCTTCTCCCGTGGCCGTCCAACCTCCTCCTCGTCTATCCTCCGCTCCACTCCCTCGGGGAATGTCGAATGGCATGCGGGGAGGCAGAAGCTATTCGCAGCAAGGCCCACCAAGGCGAGGACCACCACCCATGGGAAGAGCACCCAATGGGATGCCACCACCACGAGGTCCACCCCCACAGCAAGGCCTTCCACGCGACCTCTCATACGAAGCACCCGACCTCGACGAATTCAGTCATCTTGTATTATATGAAGACGCAGCTGAAGATGTCCAATCTCAAAACGGCTATGCTAATGGCGGACCAGGCCCCAATGACCTGGCTTTGAAGGAACGTGAACTTATGTTACGCCAAAAGGAGCTACAACTGAGGCAACAAGAGATGAACATGAGACGTGGGAATGGAAGAAGAGTATCCTCTGGTCGTGATGCGTTTGATGACGGCGACGAAGACTACTTCGACCCCATGGATGCTCGCGGTCCTCCCCCACCACACATCAACCCTGACGATCTCGATATGATGAGTGTAACTTCTCGGAAGAATAGAAAAGCACCCAGTGCAAGTCAATTTCGCAAAAATCCAGAGATGGCCGGCGGTGGCTCCCGTCCCCCCTCGTCGTTTAGCCGCCATTTTGGCTTCGGAAGAAATCGAACAAGCGCACGAATCATGGAAGATGTTCCTGGAATGCACGACTCGTTGTACGATAACCCAATGATGAGCTACTCTTCAAATAGATACGGCAGCGTGGACCGAAGAGAGATGCACCACGAGTCCCGTGCGAATTCCCTAACAGCAGCTCGGCTGAATGAAGCTGGTGGCCCAGGTCCGTACCCCCCAAGTCGACGAACAAGTCAATCCCCAGGACACCCCCCACCCCATGTCCGCGGGATGGGACCAAATGGAATGGCACCTAATGGCGTAGGACCGAATGGAATGGGACCCAATGGACACGGCATGGGCCCTGGTGGAAGACCATCTCCTCCAGGAATGATGAGAGCACCCGTTCCCAGACATCCTCCTGGTCAGGGCAACGCCATCGCACCGCACCAGGTCGAACAACACGCAGGGGTGAGAAACCACCCATCTAAACGTCCTTCAAATAACCGAATTCTGACCGGTAGTGCGAACACCAGCGCGGGGAGTGGTGATAGTGGTCGTAGCGCCAACATTGACTCCGAAAACTCTGCTCAGAGCAGCCGAAGTAGCCTTGAACCCCGTCACGGCATACCGACTGCGCGTTAAATAGATACATTGCCAACAACCCCGACCACTGCAGGTATTACGTCTTCGTTCGCCGCATGATTCTTGATTTAAGTCAATGGTTCCGAATCCTCCGATTTTCGGCCTCCACTTTATGATGAACTATAGACGCCTTCCTCATGATATCCCTCCTTTTTACGCCTTCTTTACGAATACCTCTACTCGAAGCTTCCCTTGACGACTTTTTTACTTCTCTAGACACCGTTTCCGGCTGCATCCAAACCTCACATTTCCTGAACATTCTCTTTTTTTCGGCTTCCCTGTGCTCGCCAAATCCTCTCATTCTATTTCTGGTCTTTCTTTCCCTTGTTTTTTTTGTTCCTTTATTGCTGGTGCGCCATCATAGTTGCCACAAAAGTAATCAGGCACGTGGGGGTTAGGAGGTTCGGCGTGCTACGGCTAATGGGATCACTCTGCATCATGGTCGTCCTTCGATCAGTTCATGCTGCATACATAGCTGACGAGGTGGGCCTCGGTTTTCGATGACTCGATACAACTCTTTGTCCGAAACCTTTGACCGAACATCTTCTTTTTCTTTCCTCGATCACTTTGTTTCCTGCTTGAACGTCGCTTCTCTTATTTTCTGCATATCAGGGGTAATTTGCGCTTTGCTTTCATGCCATTTCTTATGTTTTGTGTACAAATTTTCAACGCGAGTTTCAGTCTTTAGCATTGCTCTCGCCCCATCTGTTTTACAATTACACCACTCCCCCCAAAAAAACAAGGCCAAAAAGATGGTTACCGGAACGTTATGCGATGCCAGTTTCGGATGGACAAGGAAAGGATATTCTCTGGCGCATTAAGACGATACCGGACGGAAAATGGAAGGGGGCTATCTGGTAAGCAGCGAAGGCTTTATTGAATTTGAAAGAGAATAATTTGAAAGGGTGAAAAAACGAATGTGACCAAGGAAAACAAACGGATACTGCTCTTTGATACTCATTTTGATATCCCAGTTTCTCTCAAACCCATTCTTCAACGCTTGCTGTGCTTTTTTTTTTTTCTCTTTAAGGCGGCTTTTAATTGTCCTTGGTCCACAGCTGCATTTTTCCCCTATCCACTATTTAATCTAATTCTCCTCCGTTTTATTTCCTGCTCTTTGCAGCTCTATGTTTCCTCCATACTGGTTTTAATGTTATTTACACCCTTGTTTTGAGTCCATAAACAAAACTAGCAGCATGCACCGAATTACAGCTTGATCAGGCGCCATCTTTCTTCTCCTACTTTCCCACGTAACTGAAGAGCGTAGAGCTGGTGGCGCGTCGATTTAACATGTTCCACACGCGGGTTAATGTCATCTTCGGCACGATGCGATTCGGTTCGAAAGATTTGGCCGTAGATTTGCTTTCATCCTCCATGAATTCTCGATAATCCGTTGTTTTCCGCCAATGAATATCATCGGCTCGTCGGTTCGCTCGTTCGTTTCCACCCTCCCCCGATAAAACCGTAGCAATAGCCGTACGCAATGTATTCCAACACATAGGAGTCCCACCTACACTAGATCCTCACTCCTCTCCCTCTTTCTCCTCCTCGTCTTTCGCATCCCCATCTCTCTCCTTCTCCTTGCCACTCCCCGCCTTGACCCCCTCCTCGCCCAAAACCTTCGCACTAGCCATCAGCAAACCGCCGACATACCCGCCTAAAAACCGCATATCACTGGCCTGCGCACTCGTCATACGCATCAGATTCTGGGTATCGGCCAAATGCGCATTGAGCTGCGCTAGCTGCGAGTGGAGGTGTGAGTATTGTCTTGTCTTGGTCGGGGAGAGGGATGCTGCGGCTGAGGCCGAGGCGGATGTCGTTGTCGGTGCGGAGAGGGTGGCTGTTGCGTTGAGGTTTGAGTGGTGCGGGTAGTAGGAGAGGCGAGTTGTGTTCATTTTGCTGGTTATCCTGTTCTGCTCCGTTCCGTTCTGGTTTAGACGAGTTCTTGTTCGTGGTGAGGAGGAGATGTTGATGTTGTGAGCGTTGTTTGCGTTTGGTTGTGGTGAAGCTGAAGACGCTAGACGCTAGCGCATATCTTAATTTCTTAGCTTCATCGAACATCTTCAATTCAAAAAACAGCCGCGAGAGAAATATTTTCCAGAGTAATACTAGAAACATCTCCCTGTTTACTCGACCAATTCGCATTACAGATCAATTCTACACCATGACCATCTCCCCTAAGGCCAAAGGCGCCCTATTATCCAGCTTCATAGCAATAATCACAGCTTCCGGAGCAGTTTACGGCGCAAACTTGAAAATGACCCAGGAAGCAAAGGAGGTAATTAATCTACACCTTAGCCGGCGGGGTGCTTTTCTAACTCAGAATGAATAACTGTAGGAATCCGAAAAACGCAAAGCTGCATCGCTAGACGAGAAGATCGAATCCCTCGAAGGTGTTAGAGAGCGATTGGTCTCGAAGCGGAATACGATCGAAGCGCAGATTAAGGCTCTTGAAGCGAGGCAGGAAGAAAGGAAGAGGAATGGGTGAATGTCATTGCCGTACTGCTATGGATGAAACACACTGTTTGTCAGTCACGGATACCGGTCAACCTGCGCTTGAACTTGCTGCGGTAGATTTTGGCTGGAGATTGGATCTCTCCCTTGGAAATTCGCGATGCTCTGGGGGCGGGACTACTGGGAGAAGAAAAGGGAGAGAAGGGGGAGAGTGATTGGGTGACCTCTACGGAAACAATAACTTCGATACATACTCGGGACTCGGTGTTTGGATTTTATGATACACACCGTGTGGAAGCAAGGCCGGGCTTCACGTTGCCGGGAAATATTATTGACAAGAGGTGATATTCCGTCGAGCCATACGGCCGTTGGATGTCAGACGAGGATATTTCTCGATCCGTTAATTTTAGGGTTGGTGTGTGGATTGGAGCTTATATCTACACTGGAGGAGTTATTGGGCCAGGTTGGCGAGGGAAGGACATGATCATCGGTATATATATATACAAGGGGGCTATTAAGCCGTTGGTTTCAAAATTGATAGTATTATGATTCGGTTCTTGGGTTCTAACTGTCTTGACCTATATATGGGTATCTATCCAATCTATCTCCTCAATCACAAAGTATATCCGTATAGCCGAAATTCTGCAGAAAAAACCAACATAGGAATAAAAATGTAAGAAAAGTTCAAAGAGTGAAAGGAAGAGATCACCACCCCGCGAGTATAAAAAGGGTATATACATCGGCTTCTATACAGCAACTATATCAAGTTATATATTCATAAAGGGTATTGTGATTCGACAAACAAGGGGTATCAAAGAAAGCAAGGGGTGGGTATCTTTCCTATCACTCAAGAACGCCACTGGCCAGAACTGCCAAACTGGCCTCGTACCGCGCTGGGCTGTGGTCCCATATCATACCGGAACCGAATCTTATTTCGCGAAATCTCGATTCTACATCCCGGATATACTTTAGTTGGACGCGAGTTGCGGGTCGACCGAGACGAGGGTAGCCATCGCCGGTCAGGGAATCTTTCATGTAAGGTTCACGTTGGAGGACACGCATGGTCTCAACAACAAACACTTCGCCGGGCGGGAGAAGTTTAGCGGCCGTTAGGTTACTGCGTAGTGACTTGAGTGTATTCCAGGCCCATGAATCCTCGCCTAGGTCATCACCGGCATGAACAGATAAGGGTGTGTCCATGTGTAGCTTGTTGGCAATGCTCCGGGTGATTGCATCCCATATTCGGGCTTTCACTTGGGATCGGGCATCTGTCACATCGCGCTTGAAGGACTGAGCAACGGAGTGAAAATCATGTAATATTCCGAGAGAAAGCGTTGGGACAAGATCCTGTCCGTTGACTACGGTTGTTATCAAACCTCGCGTAGCTTGACGGAGGGCAGGGCACATTACCGCCGGAGGGCCGTAGGCGTAGACGTGTACCGGCCGGCTGGGGGGTAGGCAAAATTGGCCGGGCTGCTGTTGGATGTTTCGTTTCATCTGGTCCGCAGCGGATAATTTGGAAGACGAGGGCTGGTGGGATGCGGTTACAAACGACGGCCCTGGGAGAGCAGGATTCTGGGGTTGGGAGATTAATGTTGCAAGAAGTGCAGCCACTCCACCGCCCAATGAGTGGCCACAAAATATTACGCCATAGTCAGGGAATTCTTCTAGCGCAGTTTTGATCGTGGCCATGACATGCCCTCCTCCGCCCTCCAGGAGCCTCTTAGCGGATGCTAGCATCCCCTTGTGTACCTGAAACGTCCGGCCCATCCACTCTAAATCAGCATAATCACAGGTCATGTCAGTAAGAACGTCCTCGAACCCCCAGGTTCCCCTCAGAGTTAGGACCGCAGCTTTGGAGTCGTGATCTAAGGAGAGATAGTGCACTAATGGAAACCCTTCGGCTGTTTCACCAGCGGAGTTGGAACCGCCAGCGGGATCGACATATGACGACAGGAGAATGGCAGACGCTGGCATTCCAGTATGATCGCAAAACGAGTCGTGCTCATGGTACTCAGGGCCAGATGGTTGTCGCGGAGATCCGGTGGAAATGCCCATGACGCGTAGGAAGTTTGAACCGTATGAGGCTGATGAAAAGCGTGAGAACCGTTGTATGTTCCGCACCAAGTGATTGGAAGGGAAGAGGCCAGGGACTTGACCGCTACTCGATAGAGTGGAAATTGCTGTCTGGTCATCATAGGCACTCGTACTGGTTCGCGGTGCCAGTAAGAGTGATGTGTCCGATCCTGTGGCCAGAGAGTATATGCTTGGAACACCGGATTTAAACGAATTGCGGCGAGACATTACAGGAGTCCCAGAGCGACTCGTTACGTTTAGCAACATAGGAATATCCCGATCAGATTTGGCTCGTGAGAGAGAGCTGGTGCTACGGATATGATTCCTCGTACTCCTGGGTGAACCAGGTGGTCTTTCCTGTGTGGGGGATGAGTATGCATCCGTCTGAGCAACAAAAGACTCAGAACCTCGCTCTCTAATCATGTAGCCTGGGGGATGTCGTCCGTCGGAAGGCGTATGGCTGTGTTTAACATGTGCTTTATCGCGACCGCGGCCCTGTCTTGTTCTTCCTTTCTGAGACGTTCTATGGGTGGCATCTGGAAACCCCGATACCATCATACTAGGGTGAGAATCCTTGCTGTTCTTGTTTGGGCCTTTTGAGAGGCTGAAAACAGTATTTTTGGTGCTCGGTACACTCTCTTTATCTGGACCGGCGGATGTCACACCCTTTGAAAACGGGTTCAATGCTAACTTGCTGATCAGTTTATCCTCTGACTTCGGTCTCCGCTGGCGTGGTTTCGAACCAGTCTCCCTTTTCAGCGTGCTTTCAGACGTTTCAGAATCGCTGCTATGATCCCCGGAATTCATGGGGTCTCTAGAAAAGTACGATCGACTCGAAGGATCCAAGTGGTGAGATTCGTTGGGAGAAGCAGGCAATGACTGACCCAAACGATTATCAGGGCTCGTTTTTATAAAGTACTCCGGGGATGGCAGCAAGGGGCGAGCTGATCTTTTTTCAGGTGGTTCATCTCGAGTTATGGGGGTGGTGTGACGCAGCTCAGAATTGCGGGTTTGGTTAGATACTGTTCGAAAAACGACCGTGTAGTTGGGAAGTCTCTCCCCCACGTCATTAAAAATATGGTTTTGGTTATTGTGGTACATTTCCTCAACCTTAGTTGCTCCCGGGGGTGGTAGGAAGTTTACGCTGTCAGAGTCAAAGAGGTCAACGGTAATGGTCCTGGCCGTAATGCTATCGGTTTTTACGCTGGCACGAGATCCTTGTGGCAGTTGCTGCATGATATATCGTTTGATTTCCTCATCAGTAAGCTCATGTTGACGATCTGGAGGTAAAGAAACATGCGGAATAAATCGGCCTAGAAGGTTGGTGGAAGATGCTTCTTTTTCGGTATTCTCAATGCTGACATCGCCCCCGATTGTTCCTGGTAACAGAAAGGAAGATGGCCGCCTGGAAGAATTATCGGTCGTATCGGTATCATTTCCATAACTTGTTTGCTGGGTGCCCACAACATCGGCTCGGAGACCGTTATCCAGAATAACGACGTCCCATATCGTTTCCTCATTGCCGTTTTCTCTAATTGCTCGATCCGTATTTCTGCGACCCCATCTTTGCAACAACACGAATCCGATAGAACCAACTAAAAGGTCTGCGACTCCAACTACCTCCTCCCCTTTGGTTAGAGAATCAGGATTTCGAAACTCTCGCCTAATCAAGGTGACAATTGCGGCAATAGCACGAGAAGACTCGGAAGATCCCAGGATCGCGTTAAGAGTCGACAGGAGGTTTTGCGAAAAGCCGGAGATGGATGTGAGAGAGGCAGACGAGATATGGAAACCCGCGGAGGCTAGCAAAGATGCGGATGTGATTGTTGTATGCAGAGTTGCTAACTATTGGTAGGTCAGATTTAACTGCTATGCATATGAATGGTCTAAACTGGAGATTTACTCACACCTTTCTCTAGAAGCGACTCGGCCTCATTTCTCCCATGTTCATCCCTGGTACGTTCCATGACATCTTTTCCAGCTCTTATCAAAACGCCCTCGACCACAGCTCTACTCAACTCAAGGCCCGTGAGAGTAGTGGCCCTCGCACTATCTATTGCAAAACTGCCCAAATAAGTCCATAGTCGAAGGGAGAGCGACGTGGACTGTGTCAGAAGAGTGACGAGAGAAGCCACAGGCCTGGGGAGAAGTGTATTGCTTGACGAGCCCTTCACGTCGCCTCCGCCAGACGACGTCTCGATTGTCTGCCGTTTCATCACTGAGAAACATGGCCGAGAGCGATCATTTCCCGACATAATTCATATCTGGTCGGCCTCTCGAGATTTCTAAAGATAGATCCATTTAACAGAGTGTCATGATGCGAGTAATGATCGAAGTAGAAGAGAACATGGGAGCAAAGGAGTGGCTGACTGACTGGCTGGCTGACCTTCATCCATCGCCGCTCGCCGCCTGTGACGTCGCCGCCGCTTTCTCTTTCCGGGGTTCGTTTTGGTGGGCGGCCGAGATGATGACTCAGCATAACACTGGGCGTGGTTGGTGCGCGTTGCTCTTTCATGTGCTTCTCTGCGTGATTCCATCACACGCGAGAAATCAACCGCAGAGGCACGACTCGTTCCTTGATGAATATGAATATTTTAAATTGTCACACATAGTAGAAGGGAAGAATGATAATAACTAAGCAGTTAATCGATCACTATTATTGGGTCTGTTGTTATGACCAGCTGCAGCTATGGCTGGCTGCAAATCCACCAGGCGTCAGACCGTTATGATCGAATCAGTGAACAGCAACAGCAATTATATCATACGGACAGTCCATTGTTCAAGGCCAAGGATGGTCAGAGTTCCAGCCCGAGAAGTCGAACTCATCTGCACGGTCAGGATTCGAACACAGAGACTCGTAAGTGCTGTGTGACATCTGCAGCCTTAGTGTCATGCAATCACCCGACAAAATGCGGTGGGATCGCTGTCTCGGTTCATCATGAGCTATGCCTCGTATATCGCCTATAAGCCTATCGGAAGACTCGATGGACGCTAACGTACGGAGAGGCGCCAGATACATGAGATCGAAGAACCAACACCAACGAACAATCCCAACAATGAATAACCCAACAGACTGAAGGAGCTAAAGCTCCAACATGCCCTCCTGCATAGGAGATCTTCGATGAGGTCCGGGACATCCATACTCCACACGATATATGCAGAATTTGGCTTTGCCCAAATTCTTGTCAGCGACCCTAGCATGTCACACAACAGGGTCCGTTCAGCGCGATTTTTCATTCGCAGGTTGAATGCGAAAATATGTGCCCAACCATCTCCTCCATCCCATCTTCTGGAACCCGTCGAAAATCAAAAACGGCATATTGGAAGAGGATTGGTTCCTTTCTTTGTTGATTTGTCAATTCTTTATTCCCCGATCCTTGCATGCAGGGATCTTGTGCTCCATCCCCCCGGCCCTCTTTGCATAGCTTAGCACCATTTCTTCGATCTAATCCGCCACATCGTCTTTCATTCGTTCAATTGTGTTGACCGGAAAGAAATCCCAAAAGCCAAAGTTCTGCTCAAGGTTTCCCAGTTTTCGCTTTGCCCCAGTTCTGGAAGGCCGCCTTGCCCAAGAAGATGTTGATCTTCTTTACCACTAGCCTTTTCCGTGTGGAATCCTGTCACTATTCACCTTTTTTGTCTTTTTGTTTCTCTTCTTACAATTGCTCCGTACAGCTCAAAATGTTATTGGAGCGGCGAGGTAGTACCCCACAGGTGCTGTTCCTTATCTACGAAAGGGGAAGAGGATTCCCTGAGATTTCTTCGACAAAGGACTCAGTATTATATAAATCTATTATTAGTTGCATTTATTTCCGCCATCAATGACAGAGTTTGCAGTGAGCTGTCATATATTTTGGGTGGCTAAAGATCAGAACGGTTCCTGATGATGATAGCCGGCTATCCACTAACTGTCGATCTGTAATTCGGCGAGGGGTATAACTTCGCGAATAATAAAGATTAAACTACAAGCGCGCTCCTTCCATATTCTACGCCATTTTCTCTTCTTGTCTCAAGTCTTCCGCAACATGCCAGCATACTTGTCGGCCACTCAATGACACTCAAAAAACCCGGTCGACCCTCATCCCATGTGAGGCCTGGCGAATTACCACAGCGAGCCGGAAATCCAGCTAAAATATGGAAAGAATGGAGACGGTTATTTGCTTGGGATAAGCCGGACGCCCTGTCGTTTGACAGCATGGTCAACGGATGCACCTGTGCGGTGGGTTTTTTCTTCGACACTTACACCAGATTTCCCACACTAACAGGATCTGAAGCCATGTACACCTTTGGACTTTATGAACTATTTGATTTACGTCGAGCATGCGGCAGAGAATTTTCAGTTCTATCTTTGGTACCGGGATTATGCCCGTCGATTTGATCTACTCACCGCGTCGCAGAGTTCATTATCGCCTCGATGGACCGAGAAGCAGCAGCTAGACACAGAAAGACGCATTAACCAGCTCATTCTAAAGCCCAAGGCAGCTTCACGACGCCATTCGGCGAGGGCGGATCTGCCGAAGCTCTCAACTAATATGGGCGAGGTACCATGTTACACATATCTCACTACACCACCGGATAGCGCGCAGACCGACTTTAATGGCGACTCTCAATCGCCAAACAGCTACCACAATTGGGATGTAATTCCAAAATCTCTAGAAAGCTCAGTGCCAGTGAATGGAACATCGGCGGTACCACCGCAAACAAGCAATGGAAGTCTGCCAATGTGTATGTATCCAGCCTTCCCCATCCCCAAGTGTCGCCCAACTGAAACTGATTCAAAATCCGCTTTAGCCCCCAGCCAGCCTTTTCGCAAAGAATTAAATCGGATTGCTGCAATATACCTGGTGGCTGATGCGCCACGAGAGCTCAATCTAACATCTTCTGAGCGTGACTCCCTGTTACATGCGCTCACAACTACCACACACCCTTCAGTATTCAACCGTGTGTTAAAGGAGGTTGAGTGGAACTTACGGCAAGAGTCTCACCCTAATTTTCTCCGATGGGTCGCAAAAAATGGCAATAGCCAGCGGATTCTTTGCGTTCGGGCAGGAAGCTCCACTCTCATCCTATTTGGAGTTCTAACGGGGCTTCTCCTCGTACTCAGCACAGTAAATCGGATGTGGAGAATAATATCAGCTCTCTTGCTTTTACCAGGGCTATCTTGCTTGATCGCCGCGTGGGATGGAGCTTGCGTTGTAAGTTTTGAAGACTTTGAGATTAGGGAGGGGCCGCTATCAGGCACTAACATTGTATCTCAGTTTTTCCTTTGCCTTTATAGACGACAGTTATACCCCTGGGAACTATTCGTCGAGATCGATGAGCAAACAATCATCGAGCTGCAAAAAAGGGGTCAGATCTTCGACAGCTTCGAATCGAACTCCTACGAGGACGAACCGTGGGTGCCCAAATATGAGAAAAGGGGCTTCTTGCACAAGGCTTTCGGCCCGACTACGAAGATCGAAGACACGGGCCTTTGTCGGCTTCAGTCGATGATCTTGATCCGCGCTCTTATCGTCGGAACTATGATAACAGTAGTGCTGATATCGATCCTTGTGGCAGTCCCGAATGGGAATTTCTATTAGTAGTAATTTAGCTCTAATTCTGATCTCTAATGCATGAAAGTAATAGTCATTTTCTCTGTGCTATGGAGTATCCATCTTGTCCCCACGATTCTCATCACACACTTGACCAATTCTAGAATTGGGTTCATGAGTGAGTGATATATGTACATACTACAATAGTAAATCGCATTCAGGGGGATCGAAAAAGGGTCCAGGTAATTAACTCTTGGCATCCGCTCCGCGCCAAGACTTAACCGCTAGTGGCATGAACTCCCAACGCGACGCGTTCAAAGTGAAGAAGCTGAACCAAGATCACCCTCCACTCCTTACCGACATCGATCATGGCATCCGCAGAGGCTCACTCACGGCGTCGCCAGCGAGAGGACGACGTAGAATCAGAGGATGAAACGAGCGCAGACCGATCGCGAACTGGAACCCCGTTTTCGCAGAATTCCGACGGCAGCAAACGCGCCCGCCTCACATCGCATCTAAATGGGGCACATGGCGGGGATACCTCCGCAGAGACTTCTGAAGTAAATGGTACACCTGGGAGCAGTTCAACCATACCTCCCTCGTTCCCAAATACCGCGAATAATGGGCCCGTACAACGCCGCCATCGCCCCGGCGCGATTGTGAGAGTAAAGCTTATCAATTTCGTCACCTACACTTCAGTGGAGTGTTTTCCCGGCCCCCGGCTGAACATGGTGATTGGACCCAATGGGACAGGAAAGAGTACGTTTGTCTGCGCGATATGTTTAGGCATGGGTTGGGGACCGCAGGTACGAGACTATAGGTTTCTTCGTATATCAAAATGTATGTTGGATAGAGTCGGCGCTAATGGCTATGGCATATAGTACCTCGGACGGGCGAAAGATGTGGGAGAGTTCGTAAAACACGGCAAGGATGAAGCTGTTATTGAAATCGAGTTGGAGAAAGGGAACCGCTTTCGACAGAACCCGGTGATATGCAGGACGATTAAGCGGCAGGGAAACAAGAGTACATTTACAATAAACGGGAAAACCGCGACGAACGCAAACGTACGAGACCTTGCGAGGTCATTTTCAATACAGATCGACAACCTTTGCCAGTTCCTTCCTCAAGATAAAGTCAGCGAGTTTGCGGCTCTCTCCCCCGTCGACCTTTTACAATCCACCCAACGAGCAGCGGCTGGACCGGAAATGATCGAGTGGCATGAGAACCTGAAGACCCTGCGCGGTGAGCAGAAGAATATACTCAATCAAAGCGCCGGGGATAAGGAAATCTTGACAAATTTAGAGGGACGACAGCAAGTGCAGCGTGAAGATGTAGAAAGAATGAGGCAAAGAGACCAGATCAAGAAACGGCTCGGATATCTTGAAATGTTAAGGCCGGCTCCACGGTATAGACAAGCCAAAGAACAGTACGAAGGGTTTAATAAAACTATGCAAGCCCTCAGATTGGAAAAGGCGAATCTAGAAGAACGAATGGAACCAGCGCTGAAGGCGGAGAATGATAAGCAAGCGTATTACAGCAAGATGGAAGCCGTGGTGAAGCAGCACAGAACCGATGTCCAAAGAGGGGACGACATGGCGAAAAACATATCGAACAAAATGGTCGCCGCGGAGGATAAAATGAAGGAGGTCAACCGTAAGGTCGAGGCTGAAAAGAAGACAATAACTTCCCATGCAGAAGAAGCCAAGAAGCTGTCGCAGATTATCAATCGTACTCAACGCCAGATGGATGAAGAACCTGCCGAGTACGATGCTGCCGCCTTTGCAGAAAAGATCGTACGTCCCTACCAGAGGTATACCTATACTTTGAAGAACTGACTTTTTGCTAATACCTTTGTTTGTATAGCGTGATCGGACTCGCGAGCGTCGTGAAATTGAAGAAAAGCAAAGAGAATTCAAAGAACGCAAAGATGTTCTCACTCGTGAATTCCATACCAAGCGGACAAAGTTTTTAAAAGACGAAACTCGTCTGAAGAATCTTGCCTCTCAGAGCGGCCAACAGGAAGAAAAACTTCGAAATATGTCCAAGGATTCGTATGACGCATGGCAGTGGATCAAAAACAACCAAAATCGATTTGAGAAGCAAGTGTTTGGCCCTCCATGCGTGGAATGCTCTGTAGAGAACCCAAGCTATGCTAAGGGCATCGAATCCTTACTTCAGCGGAATGACATGATGGCATTTACGACTCAGAGCCGTGCAGACTTTAGGACGTTGCAGCGGATTCTAAATACTGAACTCAAGCTTTCTGATATCAGTATTAAGACGTGCACCGTGTCTTTATCACAGCTAAACCCGCCGATTAGTGACGAGGAGCTTCGCGGGTTTGGATTCGACGGCTGGGCAAAGGACTTTATAACGGGACCTGAGCCGGTTATCGCATTATTATGCTCGGAGAATCGATTCAACCAAACGCCGATTTGCCTGCGAGATATCACGGACGATGAGTTTAAAGCTCTGCAAAACAGCCGCATCAGCAACTGGGTTACGAGCAAGCAAAGTTACCAGATCATTCGCCGGCAAGAATATGGACCCAGTGCCACCTCGACGCGAGTCAGACCGTTATATCCCGCCAAAACATGGACGAGCGGTCCAGCTGAGGGATCCAATAACCAGGAACTTCAGAATGAAGTAAATCAAGCCAGACAAGAATTGACGGCTATCCGTAGTCGGCTTGATGAATTAGAGAAAAGCAGCGAGCGTATCAAGGAAGAGTGCATCCGTGTGGACAACGAGAAGGTATATGGTGTTGATTTTTATTCAGTGGCTTGGGTTGAGTAGATGCGCTAACATACCGTGCAGGCTGCGCTTGAGCGGGAGAAGCAAGCAAAACAGACTGCCCTGGTGAATTTCCGGTCACTTCCCACCAAACTTGGTAAGATAGTGTGTGACCTCTGTTCGATAGAGTAAGAGTCTAACAGAAACACATAGAACAACAAAAAGCGAAACTGAGCGCAGCAGAAGAGCGGATGAAGGGCGTCAGGGAGCGAGTCGGGAAATTACGAGACGAGCAGGATGAATACGCACTGCAGAGGGCCATGGCCGCGATTGAATATACGGTATGTATTAAATTTCCATCAACCATATACCAGGTAACCAGCTAAACAGGACCCCCTTTTCTGCAGAATGCGGTACGAGCAGTGCGCAAACTCCACGAAGACCTCATCAAGGTTGAACTCAGAACAATCGAAGCCCTCTCTGACTGGGAGACACTACGCGAGCGAAACACCGAAATCAACAAGACACTCAAGGCCAAAAACGCCGAGCTAGATACAGCAGCCACTGAGCTGATAGCGTGCAAAAAACGCCTATTCGCCTGCCGCGACGAAATCCGCAAGCTGCTGAGGGAAAAACAAAACGACGCGGAATTCAGCGCGGTATCAAGGGAAGTACACGACTTTGACGTCGACAGGCTCGAGGCAGAGATCGACTCAGAGACGGCACGTCTCGAGCTGACGCACGAAGGGAACGATTCCATCATCCAGGAATTCGAACAGCGACAGCGTCGTATCGACTCGATCAGAGCCAAGCTGGTCGAATCGGAATCAACGCTCGAGGAGCTCAGACAGTCCATTGCTGAGATACGAGGACAGTGGGAGCCCAAGCTGGATGAGCTGGTGGGGAAAATCAACGAGGCGTTCGCGGACAATTTCGCCCGTATAGGGTGCGCGGGGCAGGTATCTGTTGATAAGAATGGGGATGCCATCCCAGTGGACAGTGCCAATAACAACAACTCGGCAGCTGGCGGTGTTAACACTGCCGACAATGATAGTAGCAATGACTTTGACCAGTGGTCGATCCGCATCCAGGTTAAATTCCGCGAACACGAGTCTCTGTCGGTGCTGGACTCGCACCGGCAGTCGGGCGGCGAACGGGCAGTGAGCACGATCTTCTATCTGATGGCGCTGCAGTCGCTTTCGGCATCGCCATTCCGAGTGGTGGACGAGATCAACCAGGGCATGGACCCGCGGAACGAACGGATGGTGCACGGGCGCATGGTAGATATTGCGTGCGGGCAGGCAGACTCGGACTCGGCGGGCGGTCAGTACTTTTTGATCACGCCCAAGTTGCTGAGCGGGCTGGCGTATCGGAAGGGGATGACGGTGTTGTGTATCTTTAGCGGGGAGTATATGCCTGTTGACAGCAGGAAGTTGGATCTAAGGGATAGCGTGGGCAGGCAGAGGGCATTTCTAAAGGGGAGGGCGGATGCATAACACTTTACAATAACAATAATATTACATTTAATATACCATTTCTACAAGAATTCAGAGAGGGAGAGAGAGGGAGAGAGATAGTATGTCAGCCATGCTGTATTGAATATGTAGACACATCTTCACAAGATAATAATTACAGTTAAAAGAAAATATATATCCAAGAAAAATAAACCCGAGTACAGAGTATCAAAGAAGAAACGAAAATGTGAAGAAGGGAAAGACGAGTCCCGCTATGTTTCCCATGCATACAGTTAGGCATCTGGATGGTTTGGTGTGCTGCTCAACTAATCAAAGACGGATGATGCGAGGCTCTAGCACTATGACACCCCCTCTCATGTCTCTTCATATTACTCCTGACACTAAACGCCTTGCCACAGCCTAGATGAGGACATCGGAACGGCTTTTCACCGGTATGCGAATGCGAGTGGATTCGCAGACTTGAAGGACGGGAGAAGGCCTTGTGGCAGATTCGACAGATATATCTGTCGTGATTCAGAGGGTATGAGGCTGTGTTTGAAGGTGGGAAGTAATGGTGATGTTGCCAGGTGGAATTAGTCATTGAGGCCATTGCATGGTGGTGATCTGATGGAGATGTCGAGCCTGTAGATGCAGATGTGGGAGTTGAAGGAGCAGAAGACGCCGAGGGGCTGTTGATTGTGTTGGTGCTGTTGGAGTTGGTGTTTGAGGTGGTGATTGGAGTTGTGGCTGCGGTTGAGATGGCGGGAGATGGGTATCCATTGTCTGATGGAGAGAGGGAGAGACGGGAGGCGGACTGTTGATGAGGTTGCTGTGGTGGTATTGAGATTGAAGAGCGGGTTGAGTGAGAGAAGGTCGAGTTGTTAGAGGAGCGTCTTCGGTCGGATGAGTCTGAGATCAAGCTTGGTAGAGAGATTGAAGAGTGCGCTGATGAGAAGCTGGCTGAGTGATGGTGGTGATGGTCGAAGCTGGATCCTGGCCTCAGGGGGGGGGTTGGAGGGAGAGTCATTCGCTTGAATGGTTTCTCATCCCAGTCATCATGTCGAGGGCGTTCTATTGAGATGTTAGCATTTGATATGATATTGATAGATGTGATGGTGAACATACTGGATATAGGAGAGATGCTGTCAGCGGCCTGGAGGAGATGAGAGATGGAGGGCAGCGAGCACTTTGGTTTTGTTGGCTCGTAGTTGGAGACGAGATGAGCGAGGTCCATGATGTCTGTGTATCTCTTGATGTGCTGATATACTGATGTTGATATTGATATATGGATGGTGATGGTGTGTATGTGGTGATGTATGGTATGTGGTATATGGATAGATGTATGGCGGTGGTGTATGTGGTGGTAGGGGCGGGCGATATATAAGATAAACAGCAAGGCCCGAACGCGCAAAAAGCAAAGCTGAAAAGGGAGATTGCAGGGATGTTTTCTTCTTTTTGCAGCTCTTTTTTTAGGTTGTTTTGCGTGTTGACAGGGATCCGTAAAATACCGTATTGCAACATGACGGTATCCATACCGTATATACCGCGTGTGAGGGTTGGCTCCGCTTACCCTTTTAAGCCGAAGATCATGGAGGCCTCGTGGCAAGCCGTTGATAATTAACGCATTTCTCACCTGTTGATTGGACTACTCTTTAGCGAGCTCCTCTTTTAGCCTGAGTGTATTGGTACCGTATGATCTGCTGTATGGCGGTCCACGTGAGATCTCTCCCAGGGCCGTGGGCAGAAGAACGGAGCGTGGATCGGCGTTTCATCCTCGGCGATCAACTCTCTCTCTCTCTCTCCTTTACACAGTACATGCTCTGTAAAGTACGCTCAGATCGACAGCCACGCGACTCATCAGAACTTGCTGATCGTCTGTTGTATCTATTATTATTATTTCAGACCAGACTGGTACTTAATTTCCACATCTGAAGAAAAGCGCGTATAGACGGTAACATAATACAAACTGCCAAGGACGATCTTGTGTTTTTCCACCACGTGTGAAGGTTGCACCCGGCGAGATCCCCCATCCACGCACTCGGTGTTTCTCACACACTCTGACTCTTTCTCTCCAGGTGTCTCTCCAGGAACTATCCATGGTTCGTACAACCAGAGTTAGCATGTTCAGTCATGGTTTTTATCTTGCTTTCTGATATGTTCACTTTTCTTTTCTCTCTCTCAACTCTCCTCTCTCCCGGGCTTTGAATCCCGACTGGTCCCAAAACATCTCATCCCAGATCCTCCCCCCCCAGCTCCAGTACGGGCGTATCACTTTTATCCCTGTCCTCGCGTGGAACAGAAAGTATAGAAAAAAGGAAAGAAATAAAAAAAAAAGTTCCCCAGTACCATCTCTGTAACCCCCTCCCCGACCAATCAAAACTCACCGTGGGATTTCCCTTTTCAGCCTTCCACCCTATAATTATGTGCATAAGATGTACAATGCATATCCAGAAGGGAGAGAGTGCATGCACATGATTATCATACATACATATATATACTTATATGTATATGCAGCAGTGAAACCGCCTTCATCGACGGAGCATCCGCTAAAAGGAGCCACAACCCTTGTTCCTCTCTTCCTCGCACATCCCTGTCTCCACGCCCTTTTTTCCCTCTTCATCACCGTCGATCATGCCTTGATCCTCTCATTCGACAAAAGAAAAGTGCAGCTGAAAAACAAAAACAAGAACATCAAACGTGGGCCGGAAAAGAGATCCCTGGCAGTTCCGAGGAAAGACATAAAACGGTATCAAAATACATATAGGAGTTCAAGTAGGAGTTACTATGTACGGAATGGTTATATTCTATATATACTTACCATGGCTCAACTTCCCTTTTTGGGACCAACCAAAGTCTGCCTTTCCACCCAATCCCAGTCACACGTGGGAGGCTCTACCCACCTCCTCTCTTTAGTGCTCTCTCTCTCTAGTCATCTCTCTAGTCGTCTCTAGTCGTCTCGCTACTGTCCTGTCTGCTACGCTCCATCCGGAAGGCTGCGGGGTCTCATCGAGTGTCACACTCCATCTCTTTGGGGAAAGGCTGGGTTGCAGTGATCAAATATAATAATATATTGCTTTGTATATTACTACAGAATAAATATATGCCCCGCCAACTCATCGTGTTCTCGCTAAATACGAAGCTTAACCCTCGCCTTACTTTCTGTCCTTTCCGGCCGACAAGCTAAACGTTATGACAGCCTGTCGGACCTTTCCAAACCTAATCAGATTAATCTAGCCATTTATCTGATTGTTTCAGCGAATACAGTATATTACATATGTACCTACCAAATATACTACTACGGCGTAATATACTCATCATACTCCGTAAAGGAAATTAATATGATCGCCCCCCTTTTTCCTGTCACCCACGGGGCTAAGCATCCGTTCTAGGCACGCTTGCAACATTTTACGAGAAAAGGCGTAATTTTGAAGGAACAAAAACATAAAAAAAACCCAAGGAATGATTCATCTCCACTGGAATCCACTTGTACATCCTCGGATAGGAAAATCAACGCTAAGCGAGCGAACATCGCGAACATCCTCATCTCATCATCTCATCACATCACACATCGAGTTCGTGGGAGACTTCATACGTACTATGTAGTAGGGTGTACTATGTAAATGGTATGCTGTGTACTATTATGCGACGGCGATCTTGACGAGCTGCAGATGTACTCTGTATATGAATGTATTAAGATCCTATGCTCCTTATGCAAGGTTGACTGAGACACGCCGAGGGTTTATCCACGCCGACATCGGGCACATCATGTTTCCGCCCCCCCAGATCACCAAAAACCACGTGGAAGTTGCGGTTGCGGGCATCAAACGGCCACATCTAACCGCTTCTTGTAAAAGTATATAATTATGTTTAAGCCTCTGTGCTGTGGCAACGCTGTGGCTGACTGACTGACTCTGACCATTGAGATTCAACACTCTCCGATAGAATGCCGCGATGCAACACTAACAGTGACCTGCCATTGATGGAATAGTTGTTCATCTCACCCACTGTACTACTCCATACAGCCATCGTTGGGCGATACAATTTCATACTGTGGTTGGCAGTGCTTGGCACGACTCAAAAAATACGCTTTTCTTGGAACTTGCTGCTTGGATTTGGCCACGGTGAATCGCTTATCATTATTATTCTCTTGGGATAGAATAGTGGATTATTGTAAAAGTACACCTGTCCGCATGATCTGGTAATTACTATTACTCTTGTCGAGGCGACTGAGCAACCAACTTCAATCCGAATAATACACCGACAAACCCGTCTGGGGGCGCCGGTGACCATGCCAGACCAAACCACCGGCGGAGGACCCCCATCGGCTCCAGACAATAGTCAAAATAACACCTCGCCACAGCAACAGCAGCAGCAATACAACTCGGTAAAAGAGATACTCGCTCTCCTGACTCTTGCAAAACTGGCCACTGGCTCCCCGCTGGAGACGGCCCGGGTCATTGCCCTCGGACTTGCCCAACGCGGTCCCCAGCTGCTTCTCGGCACCGGCTTCAGTCCGGATCGGGATATCCCTGACCAAACCGGGAAGGTCATCCTAGTCACGGGAGGTTTGTCGACCTTGGAATTTTTTTTTACCACAACCCTTACTAACCGAGACATAATAGGTAATGGCGGTCTGGGAAGAGAGATAATCATCGGCCTGGCAAAACGCCAACCGTCTCGGATCTATCTTGCAGCTCGCAATGAGGAAAAGGCAAAAGATGCATTATCATATATCCACTCCCATCTCACCAAGCCAGTGGATATTCGATATCTACCCCTCGATCTAGCCTCTATCAAATCCATTCGAGCCGCAGCCGCCAAGTTCACCTCTGAATGTGACCGGCTCGACACTCTGGTTTTAAACGCGGGAGTCATGGCACTCCCACCTGTTATGACTGAGGATGGTTTTGACATTCAAATGGGTACTAACCACATTGGCCATTTCTTACTCACCCAGCTGCTCCTGTCTACGTTGCGCAAAACTGCTGCTGCTACTACTGAAGAAGGGGATGAAAAGGCAGATGTACGAGTTATATCTGTCGCGTCGATGGGATGGGTAATGGCACCGCCCTTTTCAGTGATGACATCGCCTGAGAAGCTTGCGGAATGTGATAGATGGGTGAAATACGGTGCATCCAAGGCAGCTAACATCCTATTCGCGGCGGAGATGGCACGACGGTATCCTGAAATCACCACCGTCTCTGTTCACCCTGGCATTATCCTAACCGAGTTGTATAGCCCGGGGAGAGAAACTAGTATGCTGGCAAAGTATGGCGTGAACCTCCTGACACCTTTTGCTTCCAGCCAGCGCCAGGGTGCGTGCAATATCCTATGGGCTGCCGGGTCTGACAGGACAAAACTGAGTAATGGGGACTACTACTCCCCAGTCGGCATCAAAGCGTGGGATAACCCCTTTGTGCTGAATGCAGAACAGGGTAGGATCTTCTGGGAATGGACGGAAGAGCAGATATCTAAAACAGAGACTGGAGATGAAGCATAGCTTGGGATTAATATCTAATAATAATATTTAATGCTCATACAGAGTCTCCTCTATACACATGATATAGATATATCCGATTAGGAAAAGAAGGGCTTAGGGCTTACCCGCGCCCTCGGAAAAATAGATCCGCCGAAAGCCCAGCGTTTCCCAGCTTCATTCAGGCCCGAAGCGCCTCACCCAAAAACATCGTCAGAATCTCGAATTATCGCCGTCATCAGCGGGAGAAACACTTCACGCCGGTCCTCTTCTTCTTCTACTTTTCGCCTCTTTCGTCGCTAGTCGGTAAGTCCTGCGTGCTGCGTGGTTTGTTGGAGGTGGTTAAAGACCACCAGTGTGAAGAGATGCCATTTCTCCCCACAAATAATCCTGATTGGGTGGATGAAGCTAATTCGCTTTGGCGCCTTTTTTCACCTGCGAAAACACTCGATACTTGAACCCCTCTTCGACGTTGTTCTGTTTAAAAGGTCGCTTTTTGTTGATTTATTTATTTATTCTTTTCTTTCGATCTAGGTTGTTAGCGTGTATCGCCGGTTTGGTCGGGTTGTTGTTACGAATCTAGACGAAGAAACGAGCAAAAAATACATTCATCATGGATCAAGCGAAGTTGGCTAGAATGCAACAGAGTGTGCGGATCGGTATGTTTCTGGAGTGTTGATTCATTGCTTGTTTATCGTATTTTGAATTGACTTACTAATTGTTGATATAGGGTATGTGCAAATTCCCTCTCTCTTCCCAATATAAGAAACCGCCCCGATGTCGTATATACCTCGCGCTAGATCGGATGAGCAAAAGCGCAAAGTGTGGAATGAATGCATGGATGAATTTCTCGAAAAAAAAAAAACAGCTGGCTAAAGGATGTATAATTCGTATAGAGGAAAAGGTACCCCGCGCCGCAAGACGAAGAAGGTCCACAAGTCCTCCGGAACCGACGACAAGAAGCTCCAAACCGCTCTCAAGAAGATGAACGTCCAACCCATCCAGGCCATTGAGGAAGTGAACATGTTCAAGGAAGATGGAAACGTCATCCACTTCGCTGCCCCTAAAGGTGACCAACCGCCATAATCATGCTGATATTTGGAGGATATAAGTATGATTACTAACGATATATGAAATGAACAGTCCAAGCCTCCGTCCCCAGCAACACCTTCGCCATCTACGGCAACGGCGAGGAGAAGGAACTCACCGAACTAGTACCCGGCATCCTCAACCAGCTCGGTCCCGACTCGCTTGCCTCCCTCCGCAAATTGGCCGAGAGCTACCAGTCCATGCAAAAGGAGAAGGAGGGCAAGAAGGACGGTGACGAGGACGACGATGACATCCCTGACTTGGTTGAGGGTGAGAACTTTGAGAGCAAAGTCGAGTGATCTTGTTTAAATGAATACAGTCAGTCCACATCAATCATGTTGCGGCGCTGCGGCGCTGTTGTGAATGAATTGCATAGTTAGGATGCGATGAACAAAAAAACAAAGCTATATTTATTTCAAGAATGAAACGTATCTCAATTATTTTCCTGTTTCTTTTGGGGCCTCTGTTTTTGGGCAAAAGTTGGGGAATATCATGAGATGAGGTGCAGGTGTATCTGGCTATTTTGGATGTGTATGATTCGTGAGTTAATGCCATAATGATACTACGCTTAAGTGAGTGAAAGAAATCATCATTCAATTGTCCAATCATCAGCTACGTTTATACCAAACTATCCCCTACCGCCTAGCATTCATCTGCCTATCATTAAACACCACCTCCTGGCTATAAAGATCTCTCTTGAAATCATCCGTCAAACCAGCAACACTGGCCAAATCCTCTCGCATCAACTTTCTACTCTCTGACATCGCAATGCCATGAGCAGTCGACACGATATTTCGAATCTGGCGTCCGTTGAAGATGTACCTGCGAGACCCCTCTCTTCTGACCCATTGCGTGATGGCGTTGTATTCGTCCACTTGATTTTTGGACTTGAGCTGATCTATGAAAGAAAGGAAGATGGATTCTCTTTGCTCTGATGAGAGTTCTTCGTATTTGATCGCTAGGTCTGCTGCTTGTTAGATATACAAGTTATGGCTGCTAGAATAGGACTGGATGGTAAAACTTACGGATACGACTCTGGACAGCGATATCGAATGACCTCATTCGGTTGGTTGTGAGGATGAGAATTCCATCGTAATATTCGAGGACTCGTAGGAGAACTAAAGCCGTGTTAGAGTATTTTTCCATGGAAGAACAAACAGCTAGTCGACAGCCTACTTACCTGAGACCATTGCATTCCTTCTTAGGTCATTCTCCCCTTCACCTCTTGCTTCAAGGAAGACGTCGGCTTCGTCACTATTCGAGAAAGTATTAGGTGATATATATATATAACCCGACAGCGGCAAGGTCGGACTCACAATAAAAGAACAGCCTCCCAGAGACCAGCTAGGTCAAAGACCCTTTGCAAGTTCTGCTCAACCTTCTCACCTTCAATACCGATATCAGAGACACCGACAGAAAGCAATGGCTTGCCAGCCATCAAAGCCACACTTTCTGCCGTCAACGTTTTGCCGACACCAGGCATTCCTTTGCGAAGATGGTTAGCATCAACCAAGCCGTAAATTGGAGGAGCAAAGCACATACCATAGAGCATAATAGTTAAACCTCTCCCCTTCCCTGGAGCGAAGTCTTCAAGTCCCACAACTCGTCCGCTTCTATCCTTCTGTTTACCTTGCTCGTGGGCCATGACGGAATTCTGGATAAGAGTTTTGGTTTCTCTGTCCAGCTGCAGCTTTTCGTTAAAGGTCTTAGAGTCTCTTTCATCCGGATCACTTAGATTCTCAATGAGGAACTGGCCCCATATTCGCTGCTTCAGTGCATAGCCAAGTAGGCGTGGCGGGCATAGCATGTATTGAGTTTCAGTCATGGGTTTATTGCGAGAGTGACCATCCCAATCAAAGTGGTACATATTTCTAAATACTTCATTCTTCCGTCTCTCAGGAGATATATACTCGAGGTCGCCTTGGGTCCGCAAGGGGCCCATTATGGACGACCTGGACGGTTGGTATTCGAAGAATGAACCAAAATCAATCATAACTGCACCTTTGACCTATCATGCTGTGAGCTCGGGGGACTCTTAAAGTAGATATCATGGTACGTACCTGTTTCCGAGTATCGGAACTACCAAGCGAAGACGCGCCTGCACGGGAGGCAGACATAGAAGCAGAATCATCGTCATAGCCGTCATCGTTATTATTGTTATTATCTGTGCCCGACCTATGGTGGAAGCTTCCGGCTGCCTTGTCAAAGTACATCTTGCCATCATAATTAAACATCTGGCTGCCCCTTTCTTTGATACAGAATTCGCGGTATTTTTTGCCTCTTAGAATAAGTCTGCTCTCCAGCTGCTGTCTTGACTCCTCCAGAGTCATATCGGGTAGTTTATAATATTCAAGTGGGTAGTATGGGAGTTCATTAATGCTCTTTCGATGATCACCCCAGGAGGTGATTTTCAATTCGAAAGGAACGCGATTGAATTCGAGCCCATTCCAGTCAAGACAGAAGCAACTCAGGTAAAAGTCTCGCCCAGAGCTGTGGCTCTCTACACAGAATATCTGTGGCTGATCAAGAACGGGTTTGGCCACAACTAGGGTGCCAGGAGGAAATAGAGACCAAAGACTCTCGAAAGTTACTGATCTCTCTTTTAGGAACGTGGGCCGATCTTTGAAATAACGGTCCACTTTTTCGTCACCTGAAGAAGTTGATATGAGTCTGAGAAGCTCCTTTAAATCAACGCGAGCTTGCTGGTCATCCTTATCCTCGACAATTCGCTGTGATTCTGTCAAGGCTTCCTCCCAAGACCATACCAAGGCGCCGTAAGGTGAAACGAAGGAGGTAGCCTCCTCTGGATAGCCCCATTTCATCGTTATTTTACCGAGAAGTTTAGCAAGCGGCTCATACTCAATGGAAACATTCGAG
Organism: Arthroderma sp. MBC 929; assembly: GCA_030789285.1. Taxonomy (NCBI): domain Eukaryota; kingdom Fungi; phylum Ascomycota; class Eurotiomycetes; order Onygenales; family Arthrodermataceae; genus Arthroderma; species Arthroderma sp. MBC 929. The sequence continues at coordinate 88,837 of JARJUX010000002.1, read as the reverse complement.
CCTTCTAATACATGATTGTCATGTAATTTCTTTAGGGTGAAAGATTTATTTGATTTGGGTTCTGGCCCGATGGCCTTTTCATTTTTTATATCCGCAGGCGTGTCCACATATTCAAGGCGGGCCGAGTCCCAGCTACTGATTAAAATGACATAGCGAGACTCGTCTTTATCAGTTGACTTATCCTAATACCAGTGTTAGCACTCTTCTCTACACTCCATGCATCTTACATACCTTGGTGCCTGCATTATCTGCCTCATTCCCTTTATCGGCTGAGCTGCTATCTTCTTTGGTCGTGGTTGCCGCTGCAGTATCATTAGTCGTATCTGTAGCGGGCTATGCTGCTGTTAGGATATTATAAAATTCTCCGGCCATAGCAGCATAGAAATATGAATTGCCTGCAACTCGATTTGCTGAAATAGTTGAATGGATATGTCTCTGACCTTGTCTTCAGCAGGGGCTTTTTCCGCTTTGGCAGTAGCAAGCTGTGATTCAAGGTCCGCAATCCTTGATCGTAAAAGTCTCATGTACTGTTGCTCAAGCTGAGATATAGTTTCTCTCGCTGAGCCCTATAATCGACGCATTCGTATCAGCGAGGTACTAGCTGGAAGGTACTTGTGGAGCAATTACCGTCTCTGGGACGTCTTCAACAGCGATAGAACCCATGGTAGTCACGATGGAAAACTTTGCTCGTCTAGGAGCGGGATAGACTATCTCCAGAAGGCAAGTTCTCGCTCAGGACATGGACCACAAGCGGCCTAGGTATAAAATAGAAAGCGTACTATTCTACCGCAAAAGGTATGCCAAATGGACGCGCTCGAGAGAGGGGAAGCTGGGGACGCGGGGGTATTTTAGAAATCGCACATCGGAGTCCACAGCATAGCGCCGTATTGTATCGAGAAATCAGCCCCAAAGCACTAGCAATGCAAGCCCGGCATGGCACCAAAAGGGCGGCTCTTCATGGCCAGGAGGATCGGACCCCACGAACGAGACTTATGAACAATGCCTCACTCGCTTGTTCTCTCGTGCACGTATCCGCCTTTCTTCCCCTCTACCCCTGCCATCATAACCCTTGCTGTCGGGCAGGATTCCCTAAGCCAGACTTTAGGTGTAACACTGGGGAAGGGGTTTGTGGAATCCCAGGGATCGTCCATGTTTATGGCTTTCGAATGGGTGGTCTCAATGACTCGTGGGAATATCATTTATCCCTCTAGACACAGAGAGGTAGATGTTCAGGACGGACAGCTTGAGTAAATACCATTCGCTCTGTCTGCATCCAAGCGAGTCTGCCGAAGTGGTGATGCCGTCGATACGATGTGCGGAACTCACATGACCCCCCCAACCCGACGCCAACCTTAAAGGCTCATCATTGCTTTTTGATCAACGACAGAATCGACCAAGATGAACCGATGAACTTCACATTTCGAGTGGTAATACTGAAGGAATGGACGGTGTTGAAAGGGCCAACTACAACCTACGGGAAATCTATCTGACCACTTCAAGGAAGAATCGAGCTATACGAATGAGTCGCGACGAAGAAGATGCCAGAGCGTGTGGGGGCCACCGTGAAGACAGTTAACTTATATTTCTTTTTCTTCAGGAGCAAAATACAGACTGATGGAATTGGATGGAGTAATTGAGGGAGCCTGCAGGACACGTCAACATACAGCCAGACCTTGCCATGTCGCACTTTGCAGGCGGCCCGCCGCTAGGCTAGTCAATTCCTGGACTTTCGCTGACTAGAAAACCTTCTGCAGCAAACATGGGCTTTGATGCTTCGGGGGGCCAAGCGAGAGCTTTGGGGAGACGCTGCAGGCTGCGGCTCTGCCTCGTTCACAGCCTCGCCCCTCAGAATTTCGTCAGTTTCAAATGCAGTTGAAAAGTTGAATCTAGATTTGGTTGTCAGCCAGGGTACGAGCTCTATTTTTGAGCATGTATCATCACCGCTGAACCCATCTATTATATAAATTAAACCTCACATGTTCCTCTCCGGTCTCCTTATTTGGTAATAATGACGGAGAACTCGAATCCGCAGTCTAGGGGTGGCTGGACGAAATGGTTCCCAGAAGGAACCCAGACGTACGTACTCCCCTGGACACCAATTGAGCTCTTCTAATTCGTCGAAGCAAAGAAATTGAGCCCGCGAGGAGTGTGCTACAGGACAGCAAATCTTTGCGGGAGAAACATCGTCAACTGAGGAAAAATGTCTCCGAGCAGCTTGCTCATATAGTCCGTTTTGGAAAGCCTTCCTCTAAGAATGAACCTCTGGCAGAAGATTTTCTAGACCAGCTTTCTTTAGAGCAATTGTCCGCGTATATCAAAAATGAAAGGGAAAAACTCGAACGCCAGGCCTCTAATCTTGAGGGAAAGAGGTCAAAAGGAGTGCATAAGGCCGCAACTTCAGTCAAAAAATTTGTCCTAGCCTTCGACCGTTTTCTCACTGGGTTCTCCGGTGTAGTCGATGTGGTGAAAACAGCAGATGAGCAATTCGGAGGCCTCGCAACCTCGACCCTTTCGATCTTATATGCCGTGAGTGATACTTGAGTAACTGCGGTGTAGCCTTTAAATATATGCTAATCTTTTCGTAGACTGTTAAAATCAAAGCTGAAGGCGAAGATGCGATCAATTCTTGCATGAACCAGATCTCAGACCGACTGCCTGACTTTAAAGTCTACGAGCGGATATATCCCGACTCGCAACTGGGCTCCATGCTTGCGGAGGCTTACAAAAATGTCATCATCTTTGCCAGAGAAGCAACAATTTATCTCCAAGGAAACACATTCAGTTCGTCACGAGCTCTCCAATCCTACCTAGGCTTCTTAGAAGCGTCTCCTACCCCTACGAAATATACTGACGTGATTAGCACGAACAATGCGCAGTGTAGGGAAAATCCAACAATTCCAAATCATCGAGCAAGGAATGAGAGAGAATTTCAGCCGCATAAGGCTGCGATGCGAAACCCTCCTAGCGGAACGAATAGACCAGCTCGTAAAGACAAACAAGCGTAAGTGCTCTAGTTAATTACTCCCCGAACACCGTATCCTGACACCCCCCCTAGAGTTGGAAGAAATGCAATATGCCGAGTTTATCAGACGTGCAAAAAAGGACCTTGGTCTGAAAAAATACCTACTTCCAAACGTACGTGACGACCTGAAGCTCTACCGCCGAATACTCGAAAATGTGTTCGAGCGAGACCGGCACCGAGAAAAGATGAATTACCAAACATTCGTATCATCCCACGGCAAATGCTGGGAAACCAAGGACTCGTTCCTCTTACTGCTAACCGGCCGCAATGAGGCTGGGAACATGGGAAGTTACTCCTGGTTATCCCCCGTTGCTGCCGAACTGGTCGAAAATTTACTAGAATCAGACCGAGCGGTTGCATACGATATATGTGATACCAACTCTAGTCTTGAAAGGCTGCTCTCACGCATCATATACCAGCTATTAGAGAAGCGTCCACCCATTACAGATTCCGGGGCAAGTTTTCGAGATATCCAATCCCTGATTATGCCAGGTGATCTAATGTTGGATGAGAGGGTTATCGCCCTCCGGGATGCCCTGCAATTGATTATAAACATGCATACTTCTCCTGTCTATATTATCCTGGACCGTCCTGACCTCGACCCAAACGGAAGCCAGGGTGAATACATCGAAACGCTTCTTTATCTGGTTAACAACGTGCATACGGAACTGAAAATCCTGGTTGTTCATAGAAGTGAATTCTGGAATGTCGACCAGAATAGGAGCAGCATCAGGATGAAGGGTATAGAGAAGAGTACATTCCGCGTTGTTCACTTGGATCAGAGACGTATTTGATCGCGTTTTCTTCGTTTTAGCGGGCGTTCATATATGTATCTGAGGATATAGTTGCTCTTATCAATCCTCAGGGGATTAATCTCAGACCTCGTCTAAAGTATGGCATTGTCTATATGCGCTGGCAGTATTCGGACTGGTTGTTACAAACAAGTCTCGTTGGTTTATTTGGGCATACGGAAAAGAAGTTTGGCGGTGAATCTCAGTCCCAGAATTTCATTATCAAAAAAGTAAAGAAAGCCGCCGAGGTGTATGGAGCAGGAAATGAGAAAGCCTATGATATTTTTGTGTGAACCCATCAAACATCCCCAATTCTCGAAGATACAAAGGAAACCATTAAGCAAAGAAATTCAGATGCCATGCAATGCACTGAAAATGGAGCCAGGAATCTGGCATCGTTTATCTTTAATCCTCCTTCTAGACGAGAGGAGTGGGATGGGGGAAACAAAGTAGAAACTCCTCGAGATAGCAATAGCGGCCTGGAATGGAAATTTCTTTAAAAAAACAACTCTCAGCTCCCACTCATCATTAATTGGATGCTCGTTCTGCATTGCCTTTACCCTGCACCACGCGATAGAGGGTAAAACATGAGGCAAGCCATGTACGGTACATACCCCCGAAGTGGATGAAACCAGCCCAGTGGCTTTGAAGCATGTAGTAAATAAAATGTAATACATATATAGAAGGGGAAACTGTATTAGAAAATGCAAACAGAGAGTAAACTAAGGTAATTCCTGAGCTGGAATCAGTGAAATAGTGGAAGAATGGATTGAGGATAGGTTAAGGGAGGAGGTATTGAAAGATGCGGTCGTGATAGTGGCAACGGGTGATTAAGAAGCCACTGCTAGGATTTTTGTTCTCGTTATTCGTTATCTGAATCGGTAGAGAGAAGTGGAGGGTAATCTCGATCGGTAAAGGGGGGAATTGATGGTAGGGAATGGATGGTACCGCTAGGATTCTTCATTTAATCCACACAAGTCGGTACCAAGGATTTTATCTACCATGTGCCAGAATCGCCAATAGGTATTCGACTTGTCATAGTCAAAAGAGCCGTCCTCACGAAGAGCCGGCCCATCGCCGACGATATCACCAGTAAACCAGCTCAGGATTGGAATGGATCGAAGAACACGTTCGGTCACGGAGGGCTGGGGAGGTAGAGCTTCGGAAGCTGGCCGAAGTACAGCCCGCCGTACGGTGGGAATGTGTGTCATGAATTCAGAATGGGACTGTGCTTCTTGTTGGGTTAGGGGTTCGGGCTGGGTTTGAGAAAGAGGCTGGCGATGGCGAAGTGTCGTGTTATTGGCTTCGATACCTGGTCCGGTTACTGTAGCCGAGCTGACCGTAGCTGTAGATAATAATGACGCTGCGCCGTCATTGTCCAGGAAAGGATCATCGGATGGACGTGGAGGGTTCATAGTAAATGTTCGAGGGAGGGTAGAATGATCCTCATAGTCTAAATCGATGAGGGGAGCCGTGGTAGACTGGGAGAAAGTGTTGAATTTGTTGTTTGCCTGGGGTTGTGCCTCCAAAGAATTTCTCGGTATCGGAGCATCTTGTAGCGGTCCCTGACCATGGTAAAGTTCACAATGAACGAGATAGCCATCAATTTCATGTGGCGAGAAAAAACAAGCTCTGTCTGCAGATGCGGGCGAGTCGAAGGTAACCTTGATCCAATGGGATCCTCCAGCATACCTCTTCGATTTCTTGTTGGCGTCAGCAGAGAGGCTGTGGAGAACAACATCACCGCCACTTAACAGCTGAGGATATCGCGGCGTCGTTTCTGGATCGGTGCGTGGATAATCTTCACAGATATATCCCTGGGAGATTCGCTCAAATCTATCAATCACTTTCCATTCGGAAGCCTTGTCTCGGTAGCCGTAAAGAATGCATTCTATAGCAGGTTGCTCAGAGGGCGTTCGATTATTATCAGAGGAATTAGAGTTATTTGACGAAGGGTGGGTGTTGCGCTGTCGTCCTTGTTCTTCCTGCTGAAGATTGAAGAGTCTGCCGAATTCTGCGACGTTTGGGTTTTCGCGTTTAGCAGGCGTTCCAGTGCGTGTTCCCGATCTCGTCGAGCTGTAACGAGTGTTTCTCCTTTTCCCAAATGGCCCAGATTCTTCTGGCGGTCTTCGTGGGTTGCGGGAGTCGCTAGGTGAGGTATTCATGTTAGCGTTACCAGGTGGAAATATCAAAGTCAATTTGGACACGAGGGACGAAGTGAGAGGAAAATCAGGTAAAAAGAGCACTCGACACTAATTCCCGCTATACAGTATAAAAACAAGACATAGAGTGCTGGTGGTGAAGCGAGACGAAAAGTCGCGAGTTCGGAGTGAGGTTGCGATGTGAAAAAAGTAAACAGAGGCCGTTGGCTGGGCTAACAGTGCTGTAGCCGCCGTAAAAACAAGGGAGCTTACTCTTTGTAGACATAGCCCCAAGGTAGGAGATTTCCCTTCTCATCGCGTGCGCGCTCCTCGAGAGGCACCGAATGGTATTCCATCTTCACGGATCAGCCAGCTTGCAGAGCGAAAGATATTCAGATTCTTTCGTTTGTTACCTGGAGATTTTTTTAATGACGTTAGGTCGGAGTCACGTGATATTTAGACGGCGCCAAAAACAACAAGCAGCTTTTTTGCCCTTTTCAATGATGCAGATGAGCTGGACGGAAGAGAATGAGTGATGAATCCATACTTACCTGCAGCTTGGGTCGTTGTAGCACCTCATAAAAAACCGAGGCAGTTCCTGGAAGGCGCATTGTAACTGCGCATTCTTTGCTGGCCCGTCAGGCAGCCTCTTCAGACGGGCGATAACATTCCATTGAGGAAGCGCTGTGACGCTGCGGCACCATCCTGCACACTGTAGGATCTCATTTAGGCCCCAATGACTGTGTGCCATCAGCTTTAAATGCCATTTCTTGATGGCAGCACGGAACAAATCCTCGTTTCCGTCAAGAATCGCTGCGGCAAAGTACTCCAGGAGTCGACCTTCCTCACCTGGAGGCTTGGTATATGGGGCTGGGCACATAGCAGGATATCTTTCACGCATATCCTGCATAAGAAGGTCTGGCTCCCAGTCAACCAGGAGGGATCCGGCTTTGTCTTGGTTACGCCCGAGGTATATATAGGGATGTCTGCCCTCTTGAAAATACATACCCACCAAGATCTCCCACAGACGGGGATGATGCACGGCCAGCCACAGTAGGCGGTTTATCCCTTCCTCAGCCTGCTCCGGCGTCCGATTCGGAGGAGGCGGCCTATTGACAGGCTCAACCTGTAGAGAGGACTTCAAAAAGTGACCTCGCTGTCCTAGACCTATGTCGACATCTTTAGATGCCGAGTTCTTTTGATATTCGGCTGTTGCCACCCAGTCCATCATCACGATACCATCCATCTCATCGCACTCCCAGTCCTCGTCAGGCTCAGAGCAAGATGAATCAGTCCCACTCACTATTTCCGCCTCCTTCCACTCTTCCTCCCACCGGGAGCCTGAAGTTTCTGATCCATAGCCATCATCCCAGGTTTCTATTGATCGTATTTTCCTAGCAGCGGAATCACTTTCCAGCTGTGAACGCCAAGTCCCTTCTGACAGCCTTTGCAAAAAGATCATTGGCGCGCTTGCACGACGGCCACTCTTTTTAACCTCAGGGCCTGGAGGCTGTAGGTTATACCCGGGCCGGTCTATACAGCTATGTATTAGTACATTGTGTGCATTGCGTGTGCTGATAATTTATAGTCTACTGCTCTATATCAAACCATCAAGGTTTGCAGGATGCAGCTCACCTTCGGCGTCTCCCGCAGACTCAATATAGCGTCCGGCCATATGCTAAAGAACTAAGAAGAACTAAGGAGGAGGAGGAGGAGGAGGAGGAGGAAAGAGTAGCGGAGAAGAGGGATAGAGAGGAAGTAGACTCGGTCGGTACTGTGGATATACTTATGAGAAACGTTGTGAGGACATGATACTGCAATTTTTTCGTTGAAAGTCGGCTATAGGGTAGAATAATTCGCTCGCACCCTTCTTGCCATAGATGTTACTTGAACTTGGTTTAAATACTTCAAGGGGAAGCAGAACAAAACTACAGCAGTATACGTTTGTATAGAGTCACTATCTGGGCGCTTATTTCGTAGCCGCCGATGGATGATGTACGAATCTATTTTTACGCCTTTTTTTTTCATGCCGACCAGGATTTTCTCGATCTTTCTTTGACGGAGGGTCTTTTACGCCAAGGAAACTATGCATTCCTGCATTTCCCCTGGACGAGGTCGTTAGTGATCATGGATAAGTGCTCTGTTCGTTGGAGGGGGAGTTTCAAGTATCCCAAAATGCTGCATTAGCTGTTTGAGCCCCATGCTTTGCTCTTTATAGCATAACCGTATAGGCCACTTTGGGACTGTAGAACGACTCTTCATTAGATCCCATCCCCTTGGTCGTTCTCGATCCCCAATGTCCAGAAGAGGGAGAACTCTCGCCGCTTTTGCGACTCTTAGCGTCAAACCAGCCCAATGGTGCAGTAACATCGCCATCAGACACTCGACAGAGACAAGCCTCGCATCCCGGTCGCCCACGTCTATAAGCGACGGTTTAAATTTCCGGCTGGTCTACCTCGGCGCATCATCACCACCTCTATACATGCATAGTGTACTCCGTACAAACATTATGTATCGCACAAAACTTTCGCTTGGTTGCGGTGGAACTCGCGCACTGACATAATAATCTGCTCAAACGCGCGCCGGCGAGACGCTTTTAGGCGCGACCAGCCATGGCGGGGAAAACACCAGAAGAAAGCGGTTCAGGGCTAATTTAAATTAGTTTTTCCCGTCTCCGTTGCTGCGAGTTGTCAGTCATGGATTTGGTGGTGAATTGATCTCATCCAGCTTCAACTCTCTCCCCAATACAGTCAACAGCATGGAGGCAAGGCATGCAGGACATCATGGTGGTGGTGCCATGGGCGGCACTATGCCCAGTTACGCCTACATGCAACAGATGTACTGGGCTGTTGTAGGTGCTGCCATCGCAGTTGCTACCATATGCAATATATTCAACAAGATAATAGCCATCCAGAGGTTCGACAGTCTCCTCCCTCCAGGTTATGAGATACCCAGCTAACACTGCTCCAGGTCTCGAGACTCCTCTCCTACTCCTTCGAAACCAAAGTCCTTCATCTTCCTCGCCTATGCTACAATCACTGCCATGACCCGCGAGGCCGCATACACTTCAGTCAGTCCAATCACACTAGGGAAGATCAGATTCCACCCGCCCTCGTTGGGAAAGCTGAGTCTTGTGCTGGCGAACCTCGTCGTGCTGTTGGTTCTCTGCTTCTATAAATTCAACACCCTAGACGAGTGGAGTTGGGAGAATATTGGCTACCGAACAGGGCATGTAGCCATTGCCCAGTTACCTCTGGTCTTTTTGCTGGCAGGGAAGAATAACATCATTGGGCTGTTGACCGGCTCGAGCTATGAACGGTTGAACTGGCTTCATAGATGGGTTGCCAGGACTCTTTGGCTCACCTCGACCATTCACATGTGCTTCTGGTTCCGTAGTTGGGGCAGATACAACTATATCGTGACCAAGATAAATTCGGATCCAACGGTCCAGAAGGGTCTCGCATCTTGGAGTATACTTACATTAATCGTCCTTGCTTCCATGGCCCCTGTGAGGAGATGGAGCTATGAAGTTTTTGTCATCTCCCATCTTCTCACATTCTCAGGGTTCATAGCCGCGATATGGTTCCATGCGCCTGATGAAGTGAAAGTCTGGGTTTGGGTACCCATTGGATTATTGGCTTTTGACAGGCTGGTTAGATCCCTATGGATATGCTACTCCAACCTGTCCATATTCCAGTCTAAGGAGCAGAGCGGAGCATTGCTCGCCAATTCCGCAATATTCACGCCACTTCCCGGAAATGTTACAAAGGTCACGATTAAAAACCCAACCGTTCCATGGAAAGCTGGACAACATGCCTTCTTGTCTTGTCCGTCCATGCTTCCTCTGCAAAGCCACCCATTCAGTATCGCTTCAATTCCATCCGATAATCAATTGGAATTCCTTATCCGTGCTGAGCGAGGGGGCACAAGGAAGATTTTTGACCATGCTACAAAGCACCACAATGTATTGGGCCGTGCGTCGAGCGACCCGAAGGGTTCAAGCACAGTCATCCTCGACGGTCCTTATGGAAGCATAAGACCGCTGAAGCAATTCGACAGTGTTATTTTGCTTGCCGGCGGTATGGGGGCAACATACACTATGCCCTTGATGCGTGATATCGTCCATGGCTGGAAACATCAAGATTCGACGAAGCCTCGACGGTATTTCAACTTTGATATATCGCTCACGAAGCGAATCCGATTTGTCTGGGTTATAAAGGCCCAGTCACATGTCGGTTGGTTCACAAACCAGCTCCAAACTCTCATGGATGACATCGACAGCCTTCGACAAAGCGATCCTAGCTTCAACAAAACGGTTGAAATCAGCATCTATGTCACCTGTGACGACGAATTATACACCAAGTCGGCTCAGCCCGATAATACCAACAACCAAGTACAACAACAACCCGTCAGCGAACCACTGTTTCCAGATGAAAAGAAGAAAGGCATCACATATACCGCCCAACCGACGCCGGCGTCGCCTGATAACACTGTGAGCACATCTCGCTGCTGTCTACCCGATGGGGGTTGCTGCTGTACCGATAAAATCACCAATGAGGATGCTCCTACACAACCATGCTGTTGTTCCGGGCCATCTCCTCCCGTAGCTGCACAACCACAACAGCAGCAATCGGATAATCCCCCAACCTACCCATCCGAAAAGCAAGCGCAAGGCCCGCTAGACTCACCTACCACTTCCGAAACCTCGTCTATACCACCTAAATATACGACCACTAGCCCCGGATCTCTCGATTCCAGAGTACGGCTCCTGTCCGGCCGCCCTGATGTCCGCACCGTCATTCGCAACTCGTTAGAAAAAGCCGAAGGCGAAAGTGGTGTGGTTGTCTGTGGTCCTCCGGGGTTAAATACGGACGTCCGACGTAGTGTGGTGTCGCTTTCTGACGAACGGGCTGTACACAAGGGTACGGGGGCGCAGGGTATATATCTTCATATTGAGGAGTTTTCGTTTTGATAGGAAGAACAGGTGTATATAATAAAATAAATCAATGATACCCATAGAAGAAATAAGTATGGAATGATTCTGAGACTGATAGCTACTTTGTTTCATTTCTGTTTCGTAATATGAGTGTATTGTAAGGGGAAGGAGGAAAGAGCCTCAAGTCCACCGCAGCTTTTCTGACCTCTCCATATCACTCAACCATCCACAAAGGCACTCACAAACAACAAAACAACTCGTAAATACCTACCCAAAGCAACATGAACGTGAAGAGTCCTGTTTCCAGGCTACAAACCCGTACAGAGCCGATAACCCCGATTGCGTTCCTGGTGAAGATTATGCCGCGATCGCTGAGATCCGAAACAAAGCGTTAAAGGGCCGTTCGGCTTATGCGAATCCTCCATGAGATCCCAGCTGGCTGAGACCGGGGACTTTCGGCCATGAAGAGCACATCTCCGAATGCGCTGCGGAGATGGTTGAGTTATCCCAACGGCAACAAGCACCATGCAGATTGATGTTGAGCGATGGGATGGCGAGATATATCACGTTTAACGGCCACAAAGCGAATTCCGTGCCTGTCCCTGACAAGCCTACATGGATTTACATAAGGAATTTAATTCCTTCCACCCGAACTTCGTCGTGCATTTGTGCATCGATCATGTTCTCGCCGGTGAGCGTCGCGCAACAGTTGAGTCTATACCCTGCGGGTGATCGGCATACCGATCTGGGGTGATCTACCAGGGATAATTAAAGAAAGTCTCGGAAGGATCCATTGCCGGCTTCTGTCATTGCGGATCAGCCGGTATATCGAATGGGCGAGATACATGGTTAAGACACATACGGTCCTATCTTGGTAGGTAGCAGGCGACCAAGCAAACCAATCCCTGGGGTCAGGGGAGGCGCTTGACCTGGCATGACCAGGAACCGACCAGGTCCCCCCTTCTGCCTTGAGAGACGTCGGGTTATCTATCTCCTGTCGCTCACTATTTAACTATCACAGCTACCTTCCGAATACTATCTGATAACCCCATATACCCTGCTATGCCGATGAAGTGTACCTGGATTTAACCGATTATGCACCACCAGCGCTCTACCGTCTAACCTGATTTCTATACTATTATCCTTGAACAAGCTTTTGTTCCTTTGTAAAAACCCCGGATTCTTCGCATAAAATTTCGGTTCTTCACGGACGAGATGCTTGAATTTATTTTTACTTCTCCTCTTTTTCCCCTGACACATATCAGATAATGGAATTGCCACCATCCGAATCTGTCAGGAACGTAACGACCTTGCAGCTTATCCCACGACTTCGGACTTCAGGATGCGCATTTCCATGGATATTCGCACGCAAGAAATGAGGATTTTCACTATTCCAAAAACGAAATGTTTCATTCGGGCTCAATGCGACGCTGAAGAGGGTAAAGGCGTTGGCGGGGGTATAGAGTAGAGCGGAGGGTCGTATCTTGCGAGAACAAGCTTTGTGGCCCTACTTAAGAGGCGTCAGGCCCAGTCCCCGTCCTGTCATGATTGGAAAGTTTCCAAGACAATCCGACCACACTGCTAGTTGTTCAATATGAGGTCTCCCTTGACGAAGGCCGCTTCGTTAGCGGCGTTTGGGCTTCTCTGCTTATCAGGTGCAAAGGCAGCGCCCTCCAATTCAGATTTGTTCATAATTGAACCCACGGGCGATCCCGTTGTCACGTACAACAGCGAAGAAATATTCTTAGATGGAGGATATATCGTGGAGTTTGACAGCAGCAAGAAGGCCAAAGTAAGATTGTGGTCTACCTTCTCATCGAGTATATATCTAGATCCTAACCATTATAATAGGTTCCAGATTTCTACGCCGCTCTTGATAATGCGGGAGTTCAGGCTACTCGACGATATGACTTCAACCACCCCCTTTTCTCGGGCTCGTCTTTCACGGTAAATGCTACCGCTGATCCGCACAAGGTGATAGATGCAGTGAGGTCGGTTGTCTCGGTTCAGGATGCCTGGCCTCTTAGACTCATCTCACGCCAGTCTGGAAATGTGCTAGCAAAGAAAGGTGGAGCTTCAGCGAAAAAGGGAGCCCCAAAAATTGCGAAGCGTAAGGCTGAGGGTGACGAATGGTCGACACATGTTATGACCGGTGTCAACAAGCTGCACGCCGAGGGACATACTGGTAAGGATACACTGATTGCCATTCTAGATACTGGAGTGGACTATAAGCATCCGGATCTCGGTGGTGGGTTCGGCGATAAGTACAAGGTTTCCAAGGGATACGATTTTGTGGGCGACAACGGAGTGAGCGATCCTACCCCTGATAGCGATCCATTCGACGACTGCAGCTTGCACGGCACATACATTGCTGGTATCATTGGAGCCAACGCAGGTGAACTCAACTTCAAGGGAGTAGCTCCGGATGCCAAGCTTGGAGCGTATCGTATTTTTGACTGCCAGCTCTACACTTCCGAGGATATCATTATCAGCGCATACCTAAAGGCATATGATGATAAAGCCGATGTTATCGTAACCTCCCTAGGTGGCTATACCGGCACCAATGACGGTCAGTATTAAGCAAGTAGTATGAATACTTTCTTGAATGACGCTGATCAATGTGTTTAGATCCCACATCCCGCGTTGTTTCTCGAATCGCGGAGACTGGCATCGTCTGTGTCGCAACAGCTGGTGAGCTTGGTGGCCCTCCATTCCAAGCCTACAGCCCTGCCACCGCCCAGGGTGTAATTTCGGTCGCTTCCGTTGAAAACAGCGTGAGGCCCATCTACCGACTTCTCGGCCAGTACAAAGTAGGCGAAGCAGACCAAAAGACGTTCGAGTACGAACCAACGGACGTTCACTTCCCTGCTGGCACCAAGAGCGTATGGACTTGGGATTATGAGTTTGACTTCGACCCGTTGGGTCCAAACTGTCCTAAGCTACCGGAGGAGATTCCAGATATCAATGAACAGGTCGTGATGGTGCCCCTTTGCATCCAAACCCTCCTGGACGCTGCGTTCCGCGGGGTGAAATACCTTATGGTCCATGACGGTGGCAGCATCCTCCAGTCGGTCAGCACTCGTGACGAGCAAGACATCATCGCTGGACTTGGAATAGTGGACCGCAAGCAAGGAGACGAATGGAAAGGAAGCGTCGTGAAGGGTGAGAAAGTTGAGCTTGTCTTTGCCAGCGTCGAGGACGAGGAGTGGAAATATCGTGAGGAGCCCAATGATGCAACGGGCGGTTCCATCAACCTGTTCAGTGCGTGGGGTCCAAACATGCAGATGGACCCTGTTCCCATCGTGGCCGCGCCTGGTGGACATGTCCTCTCTACGCTGCCCGTGAAGGATGGAAGTTACGGAGTTCTTTCTGGTGCTGGTGCAGCTGGCCCTTATGCCGCAGGTGTGGCTGCTCTCCTTAAACAAGCCAAGGGCAAGGACTTTGATCCGAAATCATTGTCTGCCGTCCTCGAAGGCACCTCGAAGCCCTTGAAGTACAACGACGGTAAATCCACCGCCGACTTCGTTGCTCCCGCCATTCAACAAGGTGGAGGTCTCATCAACGCACACTTGGCCGTGCACTCGCAAACCCAAGTATCTCCCTCCCATCTCACATTCAAGGAAAAAGCCAAGGCGACATTCAAGATTAGCAACACCGGAGATAAAGAGATGTGGTACTCGCTATCTCACGAGGGTTCGCACACGGCATACACCGTCTTCTCCAAATTCCAGGACCACCCATCCGTACCCGAGATGGACTCTGCCAGCTCCAAGGTCACCATCAGCCCAGATAGGGTCCTGGTCCCGCCCAACTCGAATGCTGAGGTTGAGATCGAGCTTACACCCCCAGGATTGGCTGCCGAGCGTGTCCCAGTTTACAGTGGGTATATCGTCGTAAAGCCCGACGAAGGTGATGAGACATCAGTCTCATACTCAGGCACAGCTTCAGACCTGAAGAGCATTGAGCCGTTCAACAAGGCAGCGACCTTCCTCACCAGCTCGGTGAACTTTGGCGAGCAAATTGACGATGGCTTCCTATTTGAACTCCCAACCGATATCGACGATCCAGATGCGGAGGGACCTGAGGTCAACCTCCCTGTAGCCCTGATAAGCCTTGACTTCTACACAAGCGAGATCATCGCAGAGCTTGTTCCCGGTGAGCCTATTGAAGGGTTCAACGGACGGCTTGGCACAGAAGATCCATTCGGTCCCTTCCCGCCTGGTGCGGCGTTGTTCATCCCAGTTTGGGGCAATCTGGCAGATGGGACTCGACTTCCGGCGGGTAACTTTTCTCTTTCATTAAGCGCGCTCAAATTCACCGGCGAGACAGGTGATGATGGTTCCTGGCACAAGGTGACCACGAACGCATTTAGCGTGGCATTTCTCGAGGCGTAGATTATAGTCTAGGCAAGGCGGGACGGGATCCCCTTTTCTTGGCAGCTTCATGTCGTTGCACCACGGCAGTTTTGACCTTCTAGCATCTTGTCTGATTATATTGAATGTTTTATTTTTCTATCCCCAAAAACCCCTAAAGTCTAGTCTGTTCGGCCAGTCATTACAATATCAGTCTATAAGTTATAAGTTATGAGTCTACATAAGTTTATATTTTATAAGTCTGTCTTGCCAAGCCACGTGATCGTACAGTAATAATGTGCTCAAAGTGTCTCCCTGCTATTTTTTCCCCACCGATAAAAAAAAACTGGTGAGGCCGAAAGACGGTCGATCGGGGCAAAGGGAAAGTTGCCGTCTCAGGGTGTTTGACGATGTTGTAGGCTTGATATATAGTGGCCATCCCTCGTCTATCTGTCACTTGTACTTTAGCACTCTACCACATTATATAGAATCAATCATCAATCAATTGACCATATCATCATAACCTCATCTATGGATATGCTCTTCCCTCGCCATGAGGGCCACGAGATGCCCGCTGCATCCTCTCACGATGACTCGGCAGCCATGGCCATGACATTCTACTCCTCAACCACAACTCCTCTCTTCTCGACAGCCTGGGCCCCTCACTCCAGCGGCGCCTACGCAGGGACATGTATCTTCCTCATCTGCCTGACCATGATCGGCCGATTCCTACTCGCCTTCAAAGCCATGATGGAACAACGATGGCTCGCTGCAGCCCGATCGCGGCGATATGTAGTTGTTGCGGGCCAGACTGCGGCAGCCGACACGGAGCGAAGCAGCGTTGATACAGATGATTTCAAATCGGGAACCCTGATCAGTGCCAATGGAGTGGAGGAGAAGATCAAAGTCGTGAGAAGTGCTGCTGGACCACCTGTTATGCCTTGGAGGTTTAGTGTGGATTTACCCAGAGCTGCGCTGTTGACTGCCATTACGGGAGTTGGATATCTACTGTACGTTTCACTCTCTCTCCTATTCTGCTGCTTCTTTGGCGTGAACTAATGGTAGTTATAGGATGCTGGCTGTTATGACGATGAATGTGGGATACTTCCTATGTGTCCTGGCCGGTTCCTTCATCGGAGAACTCGCTGTCGGGAGATATATTCACCAGCTGGAAGAACATTGATCACCGCCATATTACCACCATATTACCATCGACAGATTTACGACTTTCTTCATTTCACCTGCATTTATGAATACCCATTTTCATAATCTTCATGCCTGGAGTATACGGGAGTACACGGTGGGGGTTTTTGTCTTTTCTTTTCTTTTTCTTGTGGGTCGGCGTGGCGTTTTTGGCGCGCGCATATTTGAGCAGATTCAGCAGACTTTTCTTCGTACATATCAACAGTCTAGCCTTTGTACATATTAGCTCTATGGAGTCATACATGGATACTTACATCTCCACAGCAGTTCTACTCTGATACGCCCAGCAACCTGGTACTTTGCTCCAGTGGTATGACTACTCCCAGTCCCTCCCCATCGCAATATCAACAAGTAAATTGGCCGCCTCTGCAATAGGAAGCGTACGAGATGCCGTCGGCTCTCCTACCCTCACAACAGTAACCTCCTTCCTCTCCTGCCACCCCTCAGCATCAAACCATACACATAGACTCTCATGAAACTCCCCATCCCTCCCAGCCACACGAGAATGAACCCTCGCAACCTCCTCAACATCATCACCCCGTAGTAACTCATCATCATCCTCGCCACGGACCGGCCTAAGCCCAAACCGCTGCCTCTCCACCCCCTCCAACGCCTTGCGAAACTCCGCATCCATGTCCCAGAAATACTCCTCCCTCTCAGCATCTTCATCTGTACCCTCCTCGAATGATCCCCGCGTAGCATATTTGGCGAAATATCTATCCCACTGAAGCCCGAACTGGGCATTATCCAATACTTCGTCCCAATCCGTTTGGGACACAGCGATACTACCCAGCGGTAATGGCTCGGAGGTAGTATGGCGCATATACTCGACCTTCCATGACGGGTCGCAGTATACGTCTATATTGGCAATTAGGATGCCGTGTTTATGGAAATCTTCCCGGTCCGCAATCACGAGAAGGAGCGGGTGCACTTCGGGATCTGGTGTGTTGCATTGTTGAATGTGGTGGTTTATTATTTCCTGGGGTGCTGTCCCTGGTGGGAATGTATGGGGTGATATATGTAAGTCTTCGCCGTCTTCGAGCTCGGATAGGAGTGAGGCGAGTGTGTTTGGGGAGATGCAGGAGTAGATTGCGAATGGTTGGTAGAGGCCTCTTCGCTCTGGGTTTCCGTAGATGGGGTGCTGTGGGTGAGACATTCTTCCAAGGTGATGTTCAATATTGTTGGTATATGGTATGTTGTCTGTTAAGATGCAGACGATGGTGATGAGTTAAGAGTGATAGATATAAGGTGAGATCGTCATGGCTGCGTGTTCGTGAGGCTGTGATGTATATAAATAAATTAATGCATGTCCCTCGCCCCGCAGATCACCGCTCAAGCTCTGTAGTAGAAGAAGCATTTCTATCTACCATCTACTGTGTACGTATATAAATTTTTCGGTTGGGAAAGCTGGATCATCAGGCGAGTATCAGCCTTCGGTGTGGTAACAACGCCGTGTATTACGATTCTGGCATTTCAATCTATATAATATATTGTATCACCCCGTAGAGTCAAAAAGAGTGTACTGGTATGCTTGTTGGTTAGAGACTCGATGTCTTCTTCCAGCCTCACGATGCCAGGCTTCTTAGGCTTCCGGCAGATCTACATTCGGGTGTTTATTAATTCTGCAGATCAGCTGTTGTTTATGTACATGGTAGTGCATTTCTCTCCCTGGTTTGTATTCCTACAGTCGTTCCTAGCTTATACACCGCCTGGAATGCATATAGATCCGTAGAGGCAGTGTGACAAGGTCAACAGCCTTGGAAATCGGGCTGCTGGCCTGGCACTATCAATTCTCGCCGGTTCTTCGACAATGAGGATAGAGCATAAAAGGGAGGATATTCCCAATGGCATCAAGATAATCAAAAGGCATACCTACCTCTCTCGCCTATTATAATCAAAGTCGATCATATCTAAACACCCTGTTCTATTAGCTCAAAATGCTCTGGCCACCTTTAATTCTGCTTGGACTCGTCCGAGTCTCCCTGCAGCAACCGGGAATTGATATGGTGGTATTCGACTGTGCTGAAATGCCTGGTATATTGCCTCTCCTCGTATATATATATATGGTCTGAAACCCCCAGTGAACTTTGAAGTGTCTTTCGGCAACCCTGTCTCGGAAAACTTGCTCGCTTTGAGGCAGATAGTCTTGATAACTGGGAGAGGATTGATGATACCCTCGTGGAGAGATATCATTAGCGGTATCAGGGTATCATGTCATGTTCTTAGAGTGTTTGACTGTTAGTCCTGCAATTTGAGTGTAATTTATCCATCGTCACGTGCTGAAGCTTGACAGATAAAAGCGGCAAGTGCATCTATGTGGGGCTGATATTTGGCGCGCGCATGTTTGAGCAGATTGTTATACCACACTATGGGGAGTAACTAGTAGAAAGCAGAACCAGGGGGAGGATGTCACGGCAGCTATTATGGGGCTCGCTTAATTGCCGAAGATTAAATTTCCGAGATGCGTCAATCTAGAATCGGGAATCGGCTGTTGTAAAGTAGATATAACCCTCATCCCCATCTCGATATCTCTTCACCCATCATATACCTACCTAGTATACAATCATTCATCAAAATGCATATCCCATCGCCGTCCTCCCTCCTCCCTCTCGCCCTCCTCTCTCTCCCCCTCGCCACCGCCCACTTCACCCTTGAATTCCCTCCTCCCCGCAAAATAAACCACGACGACCAGGCCAAATTCCCATGCGGTGGCGCAAACTCCCCCTCGTCCTCTCGGACTGAAATCTCCCTCGACAACCCCAAAATCTCTATCTCTTCGGAAATGGGCCACGACCATGCCGCTTTCCAAGTCCTATTAGGCCTAGGCAACAACCCAGGAGAGAACTTCAACATCACGATTCTCCCAACAGTCAACCAGATGGGACTGGGCAAGTTCTGTTTACCGGATATCAGCCTCGATGAGGATGCAATTGGCGTCAAGGCCAAAGAGGGCATGAATGCCACTTTGCAGGTTATTACGAGTGGAGATCCAGATGGAGGGTTGTATCAGGTATTTATCCAAATCTCATTAGCAGCCCTTCTTCTTCGAGGTTGAGATATTAACAGTGTTGTAGTGTGCGGATATCACATTTGCGAAGATCTCCAAGTCGGATGCACCAAATGAATGCACCAACGGTACAGGTATCACCACTTCGCCGCTTGAGGGAGATGCGGCCGGAGGCAACGCGAACGAGACTTCTTCTCATCATGGCGAAGATAAATCTGGAGATGATAAGTCTGGAGATGATAAATCCGGAGACGAGAATTCTGCTATGCCAGTGGGTACTGCTGCATGGGGCCTGCTGAGTGCTGCTATTGTCGGCGCCATTACCTTGATGTAGGCTAGCGATTGGTTTGATACCCGGATTCAAGTTGTACGAATGATGATAATGCTGCCATGAGCAGGAGAAATAGACCCATATATATATATGATTATGTCTTTAACCTAAGAATATATATTAGTTTCTTTTCAACCTGTATGTGTGCACGGGGAGTCTCTACAACCATATCAACTCACTCTCGCTGGTGTTTGCTGGTAAAGTCCACCACCAACACCACGATGGCATCCATCTGTCATGTATGAGAACCTGGTGGTGACGGCCAGCAACAGTGACGGCTTCCTCCACAAATCTTGGTTTGTCGAAAGATGTTCTTTCACCTCCATGACACAATGGTTTCGATATGTGACCAACAGATTCGATAGGCACAACATGTTCCAACACAATTACAAGCTGCACTTCTCAGGCACAGCTTGCAAAGATGGGCTTTATAAGTTCACCTGGCAATGACAGCTCAAGCTTCATTCGTTCCATCCACATACCTTCATCCTCTTCTGACTTGTCAATTATCCTCCCATCATCGTCTACCAGGCACAAGCACAAAGCCTGCTCAAGTTCCACACCATGCCGATACCCCTAACCGAGCCTGCCGGCGTCAAGAAATCAAAAGCGAAACCCCCTTCCAATAAGACTCAACCTCGGACTCAGGAGGCGCTTGAAGAAGCAGTTGAAAATGCATCCGAAGTCCAGTCCTTGAAAGATAAAGAACAAGAAGAAGAGAAAGGACCGGCCAACACCAACGAAGCCCTTACGCCCCCGATTCAAGACTCCGATGGCCCATCCGAACCAGCTAAGCCTAGCCAAGACCTCGAAGGCATGTTGACATGGGTTGAAATCGAATCGATCCTCGAGCGCATGTATCAGGTCCTCAGCCGTGCCAATCTCGACGTTGAAAGTGTCATGGCCGCGCTGCAGGAGACGCGGAGGTTGCAGGAGGAATTGCAGGATGCCATCAAGGATCATATTGAATACCACCATGTTGATATTGACGACCTGGACTGGTGAGTTTGACCTATCTGACGCATGATATAATGCCGTTTTGTTAACTTGCTTTCGTACCTTAGAAGTTGATGGTTCTATGGTTGGGATGGGTTGGGTTTGGATGTATCGGTCGGTGAATTTTGACAAAGCTCATTTCGGTGTTATCATGGATATTATCAGGTCCGGCGACTTCGTTTGTCATGACCAGTTCAGCTAGTTTAATTCATTCACGAGACAGCAAATGAAAGTCGAGAAATGTTCAAAATCTGAATTAATAATGCATGAATCCAAGCTGAACTAATCCGAAAGGAGGACCGGAATAGCTCGAGCTATCTCGATCCAATGGGCCATTTCCAAGCAATATGGAGATCGTTCGTAGGAGACCGAGAGCGAGAGTCTGTGTGTTCCCCAGGTGTGGAGTTGATCTTCAGAAAGGCTGGACTTTTCTGGTTGCTTTTTAAATCTATTCACGGCTCTGTGGATACACAAAAGTCGCCCCCATGAGGTGATCCTTCTGTCGGTGGCTCTGGGCAAAGGCATCAAAAGGCGGGTATATCGGCATTAACGGTCTTAACGCGGTGTTCAAAGAGACACAGAGGAGATGTGTTGGCGATGTCTCCGAAGGCCATCTCGACTGTGATGACGACGGCGAAAAGAATGCCATATAAATATACCAATTTCTCATATTTTTAAATGATCATAACCAAGTCAATCATAACATCATAACCAAAACCGAGCTACATATATACATAAACCGGAAAACATGTCTCTCCCGAAAACATACAAACGCGCCGTCTTCAAGGAGCAAGGCGCCCCTTTGACTATCGAAGAGATTGAGCTTGCGCCACCAAAGAGTGGCGAGGTATTAGTCAAGGTCGAAGCATGTGGTGTTTGCTACTCGGACAAGTACGCCCAATACAATGCGATAGGGGGTGGATTGTAAGTATATTTCGATCTCCATTTCGACAATGTTGGCCGTACGGCTGAACTAACGTCTCCTGCTGCGCAATGCTAGTCCGATCGTCCCTGGCCATGAAGCAATCGGACATATCGTTGCTGTTGGCGACAACGTGACTTCGTGGAATGTCGGAGATCGAGTTGGCGGCGCATGGCACGGAGGGCACGACGGTAGCCCGACCCAAACCGCATCTTTCTCCGTGAAATATAACTGATCAAACGAACTACAGGCACCTGCAGCGCATGTAAAAAGGGTCTTTATCAAGTTTGTGAAATAAACTGCACCAACGGCATAACAAGAGATGGAGGGTGTACGTCAAAAGCCTTCATTCTAGACCAGCTGGGTTGATCTTACTAACGATACCATAGATGCCGAATATTGCACACTACGCGCTGAAGCCGCAGTCCCAATCCCGGAACATATCGACGCTGCGAAATATGCCCCCATCCTCTGCGCTGGTGTTACCGTCTTCAATTCTATGCGCAAATTGAACGTTCCAGCCGGTTCAACAGTCGCTATCCAGGGCCTTGGAGGCCTTGGACATCTGGCCCTCCAATATGCGAATAAATTCGGATACCGCGTCGTCGCCATATCTCGAGATTCGAAGAAAGAAGAGTTCACGAGAAAATTGGGAGCCCATGAATACATTGATGAGAGCAAGGTTGATGCGGCACAGGCGTTGCAAGCCCTTGGGGGTGCGGATTTAATCGTCACAACAGCACCTAGTGCGGATAAAATATCACCACTAATGCAAGGACTAGCTCATTTGGGCAAGCTATTAGTGTTGTCGAGTAAGTTTGCCGGCGTTGTGGGCTAACTTGGGGGATTGAACTGGCGCTGACAACTATACTTAGTCCCCGGAAACTTGAGCGTGGATATCGGTCTGATGGTATGAATCGCTTCACCAGACGTGCAAGAGCCTTCAGTGCTAACAGTTGTAACCCTAGCTCAACCGTGGTCTTTCCGTACATTCCTGGCCCAGCGGCCACTCAGTCGACACAGCAGATGCCATCACCTTCACTGAACTCCATAATGTCGACTGCATGATTGAAAAGTTTCCGCTATCCCAGGCGAATGAGGCATATAGTAAGGGTCCCCAGTGTGTTCACGATAGCCCATGAGTAACGACTAATTTATTTTGCAGACGCCATGTTGAGCGGTTCAGTCAGGTTTAGGGCCGTTATTACGATGGGCCAATAACGTGTAGCGATGGGACCGAAGGTTATCGAAGGCTAGAGCCAAGGACGGTTCTCAAATACCACCTGGGAGGGCAATAAAACCAACTCCCAGCATAAATCAAACATATATATGGCAATTTAATAATGAATTACTTTTAGTAAAATAATTCAATTATAGATCGCTGGGAGCAAAAATATCAGTTGCATGGCATAACAAGATTGGGAGCCGAGTAACGCTTATGATTGATAGAGTAATGAAAGTTCGAAGAGCAGCCTTCCCTGGCTCCTCTGAATGGGGGAGCTAGCGTGCGAGCTCCGGGAATAAAGTCCACATTTCAAACATGTTTCCAGGATCTGGAATAATGGGGTCAATGCCGCTGAAACAGTCGATATTAAAGGCAACGTTCATCGAGTCATCCATCAAATACCCGTAGTCGATTTGTGTGGGTAAGTTAGGCCTAGATGTGATGGCCATCTCAACTGGTTGGTTGTTGTCATTCAAACTTGCATTGTTAACTGGTTGATACGCGCTGATATCGTTGGTGGAAGGGTCTGTAGTCGCTGGAGGAGTACTGATACCCTGCTGGCGACGCTCGATAATGTAATCAGCTTTATATGTGAGGTCATAAGCGACATTTACCGCGCTAGCGGCAACGGCAAGGCTTCTTCCAAATATTTCTAGGGAAGCGATGGCCTTACTGATCGCTTCGCGCACAGAGGGTGTGATCGAGCACAGGGGATAGGCCAAAAGGTATCCAATCAGGGTGACAGTCGAATTCCATTGCCACTGATACACCTCTGGCCACCCGCTTAGAGTATCGGTCTCACTGAGGCTCTGGTAGATTATGTGGGTAATTGTTATAGCATGGCTGACGGATGATTTGGCGTTTTTCTCCGCCAGGGGTGTATTGGGTGACGAAGAGAATGAGATGAATGGCCGATAGAGGTTCATGGAAAGAATATGGTACAGGATCTCCAGGTACAGTCTTTGTCGTTGCAGCCACACGGGAGCAAAAGTTTCAATATCCAGTACCGCTTTGCCGGTCGAATAGGGTTCACCTCCGCTGACCCTCTTTGTTTTCAATGCCTCGGGGACATCCCGTGCCCAAGAATGCAAGTATTCCATCCTTGATAGCAGAAATTCGGCACATTTTTCAAGGGACTTGCTGTCATTGTAAAAGGACTGCCCGCCATTAGTAGAGAGGATATCCGAACATTTCTCATAAAACGGGACATGAATAGCACGAGCTGCAAGTATAAGCCTGGTATTATGCAGGCTGTACGAAAGCCAGGTAACATCTTTCCCCACAGAGATAAAGTCGGTCTTCAGGAGCAGAGCGTTCTCGCGATCATCGGCTGGTAGGCTGCAGGTGACCTCTGATAGCTGTACGGACCAAGACCTTCCTAGCTTCATACATGTCTTGCTTTCTATAACGTACAGAGCCCACCATAGTCGCTTTCGAAGCTCTCGTTGGGCCTGTGGTATATCCTTGGCGGGCTCCAAATGAAGACCCAGGGTTTGCGCAGTCCGGATAGCTAAAGCAAGAGTACTGTGAGACATGTTATGAAATGATGCACAGCATAGGTAGGTAGCACTGAGGAGGAGGCACTGCAAGGTTGTCATTGACGGGCTTTCCAGTTCATCTGTGATAGCTGTTTGGGATCTGCGATACAGCCAGCGACCCGCGATGGAGGCATCATTATCGTCTACGTCGGTTTTCAAGCCCGTACTCGTTTCGTTTCGTGGTTTAAACGCAATACCGCACTGCATGCAGAGAGCAACTACGATGTCGACAAGCGGTGATGCCTGCCTGGTAGTTCCGTCTTCCGACCATAGCGACTTGTAATGGGCCCAGAACTCCACTTCGTCGACTACCTGCAGAAGCGAATGGAAAGAGTTCCAGAAGAGACTTATAAAGTAACCTTCTTGTGCAGCTGTTAATCCTTCTCCTGTTATCGGAACGTCCGCTGTGATCGGGTTGGGATCGGAAAGAGCTTCTCCTGGAGGACTTGCAAAGTATTTACTGGCGGTATTTGGCAGTATGTGGCGCTCGGTGCATGGTTGATCGAGCGCCGAATTTAGATAGGAGCTCATCCGTCCGATGAAGTAGAACGAGGAAGCAGGACCGTAGGATTGAGTTCTACGTGATTGCGCGGTGCTCGTCTGGATTCCTTCCCAGTGTTTCTTCTTTCCACCATGATCTGCCAATAAGTCAAGATCTCGGGGTCGGGGTGATGGCTCCAACGAAGCATGGGAGGACTCCGCTCCATCCTGGTTTGTAATACTAGTATTTTGTAGTTGCTCTTCAAGTTCTTTAACCCGCCCTCTGAGTTGTTCTACTTCCCTGAATCAAAATTAGCCTGGTTGTCGTTTTCTTTCGAAGAAAACACCATTCAATTCTCACCTAAGAGCCTGTGGGAGCGACTGGATTTCGTTGCCCCCTTTCTTTGTACAGTGCCCGCCTCTACGTTGACAGTTGTGACAAGGGTAGCTGTTGTCGCATCGTACGCGATGAACACGGCACCAGTTACAGGCCCTGGCAACTTGATTCCGCTTTGGCCGCGCCGATACCTTTGTCGAAGAAGCAGACGCCCCAGTTGGGGCAGCGAAGGTCGTGAACATGAGTCGTGCGACCTGATTCAACTCTTTGCTTCGTAGGGTGGCGGAAGAACCAAGGTGCCTCGCGAAGGAAAAACTTTCTCGTTATAGCCGCGCCCTCCTACTGAGCGCACCTTGATGCCGTATATATACGCTTAACAGACGTGATCTTGCGGTTTCGATCATGAAAGATTTGCAGTTTTGATGATTATGAAGCATTCGGACATATCTTGAAGTTATGCTGAAGGAATGTCGATTTTCTCCACCGACCCGGACTTTAGTTTCTTCGATTGTCTAGCGTTCTTTGAACGCTGCAAAGCCTCAGTATGCCGGCGAAACTTTGAGGCGTTCGTACCAAACCAGAGATGAGTTAGTCGCTGGATTTTTCTCTTTTGCCCCAGTTCTCCGTAACGCGGCCAGGATTGGAAGAATTTCCACGAGGTTCCCCCACATTCGACACGCGGTTGGCAACGTGTTGTGCACGATCAGATGTTTTCTGTATGTCTGGTGGAGGAGACTTCCAGCGCTGAGGTTCAGGTCAGGCTACTGCTTGGGACCGTCATGTAGGACCAGAGTATGGAGTATCTAGCGAGTCGGTAGAAACAGAAAACAACAGAGTAGACAAAGCCGAACAAGAAAAGACTATAAGTTAGTAGACATCATCACGATCGTACTTCTTCGTGTCGTCTTCACTTGAGATGTCGTTCTCGTCGTCCCCAACAAGTCTGCAGAAGAATCTCGCGCCAAGCCATTTTCTCCATCAAACGCGACCGCGACGATTTCTCCCCGCCTCGGCTGCATCGAACA
The DNA here is from genome assembly GCA_030789285.1 of Arthroderma sp. MBC 929. Taxonomy (NCBI): domain Eukaryota; kingdom Fungi; phylum Ascomycota; class Eurotiomycetes; order Onygenales; family Arthrodermataceae; genus Arthroderma; species Arthroderma sp. MBC 929. The sequence continues at coordinate 62,531 of JARJUX010000002.1, read as the reverse complement.
ATCTGCACAACTTCTTGAACTTCTGACATCGTCAGCAAATCAATTGAATATTCACTAGCAAAGATGGCTGCACCCTATGTTGTACCGGCTTTGACGAGGCACACCGCCACGGTGATTATGGCCCATGGGTTGGGTGATACGTGAGTCTCTCTGTCGGAGCATCAAAGAGAAGCCGGAGACTGACTAGCTGTATAGCGGAGCAGGATGGTATGGACAGAGCCCATGAATTCGTTTTCCCTTCTCCCTTACTCGAAGATTCAGCCGGTGTCAATTTAACACTTGTGGGACTTCAAAGGATGATGCTTGCGCAAAACTGGCGTCGGCGTGGAATGTTTGATCAGGTGTCATTTATTTTCCCCAATGCGCCGTCGATTCCAATTACAGTGGTACGGAATACTTTAGATTTCCCTCTCAATGCTAAACGTTGCAACTAACAATGGCCGGGCGTAGAATTTCGGCGAGACCATGCCAGGCTGGTATGACATCAAGAACCTTTCCTCCAACGTACGAAACGCGACCCGCCCAATACCTAACACTTACACAACTTATGACTGATCTGCTGAAACCGCTTTCCATGTCTAGTTGACGATTGAGGAATTCATGGACCAACAAGATGAGGCAGGCCTCCTCAAATCCCGCGATTACTTCAACGGTCTCATCAAAGCTGAGATGGATAAGGGCATTCCTGCATCCCGGATCGTAGTTGGAGGTTTCTCTCAGGGTGGAGCCATGTCGCTTTTCACCGGGTTAACGCACAAGGAGAAACTGGGAGGAATTTATGCTCTGTCATGCTATCTGCCACTTAGCCACAAGTTCAAGGAACTCCTGCCCGAAGGATTCCCCAACCAGAAAACACCCGTTTTCATGGCCCACGGTGATATTGACCCAGTGGTGAAATATGAGTTTGGAAAGTTTTCGCATACCTTCCTCAAAGATTTGGGTGCGGATGTGGACTTCAACACATACCGGTACGTCTTGAACAAAATTAACGGCTCCCATTCATAAACATTGCCTTGCTAATTGCTTTTCTCCGTTTTATAGAGGACTGGGCCATTCGGGCGACCCGAAAGAGATCGAGGACGTCGAGAAATTCCTTGACCGAGTCATCCCTCCGCAGCCAGAGAGTTCTTCGGCCGGTCAATGACTCGTTGGAAAAAACAATGGCAATTGGCTCCATGCCATAGGTATTGCTATTGTGACTTTCATTCTCTTTAAGATTATATACGGTAAGCTTTCAAGGTATTGGCTGCCAGAGCGACGGGACTAGACTACTTGGCCGTCGACTCATCCCCGGCTGTCAACATTTGACACAGACACTAGATAGTTGAAACTATTCTCAGACGATAATTTCAGCTTTTATTGTACCAGGTAACCCAAATGCTTTAATATACATATCAGATATTCACAAAACGATCAATTACACCGACGCCGTTGAGTAAGCGGAGTAGTTTTAATCCAGCACCCAAAAAGTAGAGAAGCATCCACCTCTGAGCCCTATTATTCAAGCCTCTTCTTCAGCCCCGGTATCATGAAGTAGCTTCAGTATCGCAGACTCATCCGTCGCGATAACTAAAATAGAAAAAGCCAGTCAGCAACCATTCCCCACCATGTAATGCATTCCGTAACAAACGCTCAAGGTCATCTTACCTGCTTTTCCATTTGTCCAGTCAACAGCCTAACAGCACACATACACATTCCAATTAGCAATCCATATCCTACCCGTAAAAGGACATCACAATCTCAACTCACCACCGGGCTAGCAAAAGTGCTCCCATCTTCCTTCAACCTCCTCAGCGCATCCAACCGGTCCAGCGCCCCCCGCACCAGATCTCCCGGTTTCCCAATCCCCGGTGTCCCAGGCGCTGCTTCATGCATATAATCTAAAATCAACTTCAGCTGGTCCGGCGTAGGCGGAGCCTCAGTAATGTCTAGCTGGAACTGTTTTGTCCGGATGGGGTTTTGGGCCGAGTGGTCGATTGCGTTTTCGGAGGCAGCGGTTGAGACGCGCTGGAGGATGCTGGCGGCTGTTTTGGAGGCGGGGAGAGCCGGTTTATGGAAGAGGGTTATTATGTCGAGGGGTTTGTGCTGTTAACTTGCGATTAGCCACTGGGTTTGGCTACCTGGATAGCTATCCCATGCTCTTTGTTGGTGTTCTGGGACTGAAGAGGGAGAGGGGCGGGGAGAGAGGAGATACGTACAAAGCGAAACATCGTGAGACGGGTAGAGACTGAGTCGTTTTGATATCTTTAGTTGTTTTGGTTTGGTGTGTTGAAATGGTGAAGCTCATGCCGCAAGAACTCCCATGCACGACTAACTAAACATGGTGAGGTCATAGGCGGCCTAAGGAACGGGATTTCGTAGGTCCGAATCACAAACCGCGTTTAAGCTGGAAACAACGCCAGAGATATTCCCCTTCAGCAGTGCATTTAGACAGAGAGAGTATGATATCTATTCTATTCTATGGGGGCGAAGAATAACCTTTAACTGCTTGACGAGTACCTCGAAGACAAAACAGCTTAAGAGATGTTGGCATAACTGTCATTAATGATATTAAAACTTCTATTTTAAAGTAATCAAACATTCAGCGGATATTTGAATAATGGGTAATAATGAACCTGGGACAGCCGGCTAGTGATGTCAGCGATTTGCTTGCAGAAACGGTGTTAAAAAAGTTCCTTGCCAAAGGTCCCGTCGGTTGGAATGGGCTTCCGGGGGCTATTCCGTCCGTCATTATCGAACGCGGGTTTCCGGTGTCTATCGAATGATTGTTTAGTAAACGCGATTGTCACCATGAAAGGAGTTTGGGAGATAGAAATACCTGAAGGTGAAGCCAACAAACAAACCCTTGCCCATCCGCTCTCCCCGTTCCGCCATTTCTTCTAGTGCCTTTTGCTTCTCGTGCACCTCCTTGTATTTCGCCATGTCGGCTTCGCTTCCGAAATCATCAAAGTAGCCTGCATCGGTTTCTGAATCCAGGTCTGGGATAAAAGGTGGCTTCTGTTCCCTGAGCGCATTGAAGTCAACCTCTGCGAAATAGTCGTGAACGTGGATTTCTCTAATATTTTTGAAACGTTCTTCCTTTGAAGCCACCAGGCGACAAATCAAGTCCCAAGTGCGGCGTGATAGAAAGTAGTTGGGGTCCTCGTACTGCGGCTTGCGCAATATATCCTTCCACTGTTTGAGATTTTGCCAGGTTTCGTCCACAGTTGCTCCTGCGAACGGTGGATAACCCGCCAATGCTTCAAACAGCATACATCCCAAACTCCAATAGTCGACGGTGAAATCATATTCTTCGCCATGTAAAACTTCCGGAGCCATATAATCCGGAGACCCGACGATGGATTTTGCATAGTTCACTTCTCGTTGTCGCAAGGTCCGATACCCCTCACGCCTCTCTGCTGCTGTCCGCTGCTCCATAGGGCGCCCAAACGGAACTGGCGTCTTGCCGACTTGCTCCAACTTAAGGCGCATAGACTCGATTTTTATGGGGTTCAGCATACCCGCTGCCAATCCAAAGTCGGTCAATTTCACGTGGCCGGTCGAGTCGATAAGGAAATTCTCAGGCTTTAGATCTCGGTGGATATATCCAAGCGCATGCAGGGAGTCCACACAAGTTACCATTTCTGCGATATAAAAACGCGCGTGTCGGTTATGCAGAACCCCAGTGTTGTTGAGTAGCGTCCGGAAATCGCCACCGGGGACATATTCCATCGCAAGATAAATTTGCTGATCATCCTGGAAGGCATAAAGGAGCTTTACCAACCAATCACTTTTGGAGTTCGTCAAGATATCCCGCTCCGTCAAGATATGTCTAATCTCGTCCAATTTGAATAACAGTTTCTTGCTCATGACTTTCAAAGCGCAGACCTCTCGGGTGTCCTTCTTCTGTGCTAGGTATACTTGGCCATAGCCGCCCTGCCCAACCTGTGTAAGGATCTGGAAGTCTGCATGGCGCAGCCTAGTTCGTCGCTTCCGAAGATTTGCACGCTCTCTTCCCAAATACTTGTTAAGGGCGGTCTCATATTCTGCGGACGGGGTGGTAGGTGGAGGAGGATATGCGGCTTTGAACTGTGAGTGTCGATTTTGGCGATTGTGAACATAACTCAAGATATCAAAATAATGATCAAGGAAGTCTAAAAAAAGGGTAATCCCAATGTCAGCAGTTGAAGCATGGATATCAATCATACGGGTCGCGGCGTAACTTACATAACTGCGTGACGTTGGCCAGTCGTTTTACATTTGGAAGCTGCAATTTCTCTAGCTCTTCTGCTGTAAGGCCTCGCATCTGAGTTGGCGCTTTTCGCCCAGTTGTTGGTTCGGTGCGATCTCTGTTTCTATACGGTTCCTGCCGAGACACCGCAGCGTGGCTTAGATTTGTTCCGATCTCCTTGTTGATCCGCAGTCCACCAGTAAGTGGTGCATTTTCTTTATTCGACCGTCGTGTAGGCGAATCGGGCGCTGAACTATCTTTGTAAACAACATTTTCGGTGTATGGAGCCCAGTCGTCGGGGTTTTGGGTCTTTCCAGGCGGGAAACTTGGCTGGCTGAATCCAGACTTTGTCGGCGAAGGTGTAAGTCTCATCGCGTTATCAAAGACATTTGGGAGGTCTGTAGCGCCAGGTGGTAGTCGATTTTTGCTGGGACTGCCTTGAGGCGTGTGGACAGGGCTCGTAAACGCATGTTGCGTGGGGGTTTGAGGGCGTTCGCGGAGCTCATTACCGGATCGCGAATGAAGAAGAGGAGGTAGATGAGGCGTTCTTAGCTCCTGCTTCCCCAATGGCGATGTTGGCATATTGACAGCCATAGCGTCCTTTCGTGCGGTGTGTGGTGAGGAGGCGGGCGCAAAGATGATTATCGCGGCCCAGGGAAATACCCCGCTGGACTAAGCCACAAAAGCTCTATCGCGGGTTGCGGTTGCGTTGTCAATGGCTTCAGCACAGTAAGACGCGATGGGATGAGAGTTTGATTCGGAGTGTTCAGGTGAAAAAGTAGATGTTAAACCAGATGTTTTTGGGGCTGATATCTTGTTGTTTTTCGCCCCTGATCAGCTTTGCCCAAGTATTTTCTCAGCTCGGGCTTCGTCATCTGGCGCTTCTTAGATGGGCGCTTGCGGCGTGTTGCCGCGGTAACTGGCTGACTCAGCAGCCCTACGAGAGCGCAATCGCGGGCCACAGAAGCAATTCCAGAGATCCAGCTGCCTTGGACCATGGTTCCATGCAACACTTCCCGGGCAATTCCATGGAACGCACCTGAAACTAAGTTGGGCAAAAGTTGGGGTTTTACACATGGCGCCGAGGAAGAGGGCCAGTTTAGTTCTTGAAGAGTTATAGCTGTACGCATGAAAACTACCCAGTGAGAATTTTGACATGATGGCTAATTCTGACAGTATCAAATAGAAATGTGGACTATGACCGTTCCACGCCTTCATCCTTCCTGCTTACATGTAGCCTTAAATACGCTCCTATTTTAGGCTTCGCCTTCCGCTCGTTGGCCGGTCTGTTATGGTATCGATCGGACGTCAGACTCTCCGCGCAAATATACACTTCTTTCAGGCGACACTTACATAAAACGCTAAGCCATATGATGGCGTCGTGAAGGTTATTTTGGCGCCCTTGGGAAAATAAAATACGTCTCCCGCAGTGGCCTGAACCTTCTGCCCTGTCTCATCGGAGATTTCGAATTCGCCTTCCAAAATAATCTTCATCTCGTGGTAGGTATATGTATATACCAGAGGGGTACCTTTTTCTAGACGATAGAACCCGCACGAAATGGGCTTATCGGGGTCCTTCTTGTCACTTTACAAGTAAGAAAAAGAGGAGCAACAATTTAGCTTCTATTCTGGTCATTGATAATTGGTTGCTGAGATATATGGGAAAGCGGGGCGATGGTGATATATAACGACTCTCTACCTACCTTGAAAAGACGTCACCAAGAAAGGCATTATCGTTGGCAATCAACGGTGGTTTGAAATCTGATTGTGCTTTGGCATAATGTTGAAGGGGGACAGGAGTCGACATCGCTAAGTGTATACTGGATTCAAGAGGTACTCTGGCGTATTGCTATCTGGTCCTGTGAAATATGGAAAGTTTCCATCTGGTTTACAATTCTGAGGGCAACTTTGGACTTTATATGCCATGTTCCTACCTCCACACCAGCCACCATCAGCTTCAATTCAATCAACAATAAATGAGGGGTTACACCTTGTCTTCGAGATCGGGTGTATATCCAGAGTCCGATGAGGGGTTAAAGCATGCGATGGCCTTTGAATAACTGGAAAATGCGCACCGAAAGTCATCTCCAATGTCCATTGCTAGCCAACGACCAGAGCTCATAACTTGGCCAACAACTCGAGATTGCCACACAAAACCGTTAGCAGGGACAGTTTTGCCATACTAGGAAATCGAGTACTTTGTTGCCAAAGCTGGTTAGTAGCATTTCGTATCACGCGACAAGCCACAACCGCAAGGATTCTAGTTGGAGACAAAACGCGCTTTGTTCAAAGAATTAAAGGGATGATTTCTTTTCTCCTCTTTGTCCAGATAGTCCCAGTGGTACCCAAATGTTCATGACTAGATACTTCAGGGCGAGATTTGCCCCAAATTCAGGCACCAAAGGATATCGCCGTGAAACGCTGCCCAGCTACTTGTAACCTGCAGCGCAACGCCGAAAGAGCGTCAGAAGGATCCTCTAACACTCCATAGCTGGTGATTCCCCTTCAAGTTCTAGTCGTTGAGGGGTTTGTCTATTTGATACTAAGCATGAAGTACGACCAAGAAAAATCCCCCCGCCTGCCATTTCGCTGCCGCTCCTCGTTTATGCCTAGATCAGGGCAGCAAAATTATAGATGAGAAATAAAAGCATCATTCATTCTTGATATTCATCGAACGTTCCATACCATATAACAGCTTTAATACAAGGTGGCAGACTAAGCACAAATCATCAATCATTAAATAGGTCCCTACCATCCCAATCGTTTCCTGAAACCACTATTCCCCAACTCCAATGATGGACTCCGGTATATGTGAAAAGCATAGCCAAACATGTTTGGATTGTAGTACACGGACGAACAAAGGTCCAACATGCCATTTCAAATTTCAGCCGAGGAGCACTGCAAATACATTCAGTTAGCAGTTGGACTTCAAATCAGTTGATAACAGATCAGAAGCACATACCTTCCCAGCTCCAATCCTTCATGACACCTATCCAATGCAAGCGGCCCCGGACAGTCTTTTCATACTCAATATCAATACCACCATACCCATACTGCTGCCCCATAGTTTGTGGGCAGGTAGTAAAGCTAGGCGATACAGGAGATAATACAGGCGAAGCAAACAAATCCAGGTCTTCTGACTCGAGCAAATGCTGGAAAGAGTCTTCCGAATTCTCTCCGTAACAATCGAATTCCGCGCTCTGCGGCTCCTCCTCAGGCGCGAACGTATTTATGCCGTTGTCAAAATGGCACACGGGCGCGCTGCCGACTGTGTCGATCGGGACAACGTACGGAGCACTGTATTGGCTCTGGAGATTATACTGATCTCTTCGAGCCCAAACCTCACAAATAACTTCCAGGCATCTATCGATGTTCCCAATCATCAGCCTGGATTGCATCATCGCCCATCTGTCCCGCACCCAGAGTCGATCCTCTTCGCTATTCACCTCGCAACTAGCGCCTAGCAATGGGAATATATGGACTATTGTTGTTCGTGAGCTGATCGGGACGGTGGCTAGTAAGACTAGTACACGTCTGGAAAGCTGCTCTGTAGACTCGGAGGGTATTTCCGGTACAGCTTGATGTAGATGCAGTAAAGTTGCCCACCGGTAGGCCTGCGCTGTCTGGAAACTATGTTGCACCTCGGACGTCGGGTCTTCCGGTGGCTCAAAATACCGTGGCGGGTTCCATCGTTCGATTTCGGTTTTCAGTTCAATGGCTTGAGATATTATCGCGATGGAGTTGGTTTGTGTGGTTCGCACCTTTTGTACCAAATTTGCAGTGCGGCTTATAAGAGGGAATAGCGTGGTCGCGCATCCCATCAATGGGTCAACCTTGTGTATGCGTGTGTTTGGAGAAAGGAAAGGAAAAGTCGATATCAGACCGAATCCCGTATCGTCGAGGGATGTAAGCTGCGCCATGACTGCAGTGTAGACCCAAGTATTATATAAAAATTGAAGACGTGCTATATCATCACGATTTGGAGCTAGGAAACGCCGCTGCTGGGTCAGCGCTTGATCAAATAGCATCTTTGCCCCTCGAAGGTGCTCAATTCCGGTCGAGATATGTCGGTCCCATGACTCGGAAAATGCAAGAGCAAGTGTCGTCGCGAGTGCGGCTTCTATTTTCATGTCTTGCAAATTAGTTGCTAGTTCCTGAATACTTTTTCGCATGTGATCCATTCCGTAGATTCGCAGTCTGGGGTTTTCCTTTGAATTATGGAATGCCGCAAGTGAACATATAGCATGATATACGGCAGGCGATTCAGGGGCCAATGGCCATATCAATGTTCTCCATGGGTTCTCAGATACTCCGTCCTTTACGGATAGGATCCCGCAAGTTCGGCGATCGAACCGAGCAAGGAGGACCTCAGGACTCTCAATACCAAGGGCTACCTGGCTAGGTATTGAGAGCTTATCATCGAAATTGGGCAATGGACAAGGCAGTGCCTTCTGCATTGTATCCTCCAATTCAATATCTCCATCGCGAACGATTTCTTCTATATCCGCATCTCCGATCTTTGCCAGCGGAGAAGGGAACACAGGAGAGAACGGTGGCGCAGATAGATTGAAGTCAAACGAATGTATATTTTGGGTTTCAGACTGCGGCTCTTCTGAATGACCTAGATTCTGGCCACTGAGCAAGGAGGCTGTGTCGGGTATATCACTGGCTGTATCCGTTCCATTCTGAGGTTCCGCTGGAGAAGTAAAGGTGCCCGTAGGGCTTGCTGGATTGTTGGCTAGAGATTTTATCGTTGTGGCTGGTGAAGGTAGAGGGCATTGAGTAATAGTTTCCTTGCTGTCGATATCCCCGGCTGTTTCAGATTCTGATACGCTTGCTTTTCGCTTTCCCGAGTTGATATTCGTTCGGGCCGTTACATCAGGGGTTATTGAGGCTATAAAAATCGCAAAACAGACGGTTAGTAAATGCCGGCCGCAGTCCACAAATCATGCGCCATTTATCAAATATGTGATCGTACCTTTCTTCGCCTTTAATTGTGTTTTGGCTGCAAAACTGAATCCTTCCAGCTGCCTCCATTTAAAATCTTTTTTATATCCACCACAAGAAACATTCCTTTTGTGGCATTGACGGCAGGTAGGTTTTGTCTCGTCGCATTTCAGCCGTTTAGCCTTACAAGTTACGCATCCTATCCAAAAGTGTCAGAGCCTGCGCATATTTCCTGTAATCTCATCATGAATATCACATGTGATAGATTGGAATGGGTTGACAGAAACTCACCATTTCGGCTTTTAGATTGCTTAGGTTTAGAGCCTCCGACAGCTGTGGTTGCGGCTTTTCCTTCAGCACTTGTTATATTCTGTTTCAGATTGCGATCGGGGCTCTCGGGTTCAGGTTCAACAACGCTCGACGCAGTGGTTGAAGATAATGAGCTTGTTGATGTGTCTGGAGCAATCTCCATACCAGGCTGCATGTGATGCCTATGATATAAGGCCCGTTCATTCAACAAAAAGAATATCTCAAGTGTATCCAGCGTCAAAAGGTTCCCAGAGAAAAGGGCAAATAATTCGGGATATAGGCCGATGCGGCAACAAGGGGATCAGGTCTTCAAATCGCCTTCAAGTGGTTAATGATATTTAAAATGGGACCAAAGAGTATTGGATCTATTCTTCCGACAGGCAGGCAGTGAGTTGATAAGGCCTGTGAGATGTGACACAGGGCTGGAAGGGCCGTGAAGAAATCAGCAGATATCAGCCCAAAATCCTCATGGCTAAAGGCAAGAGACAAGAGACATCACCATCTCAGTGTGCCAACCGGTAGATGCAGCAAGGCCGAGATGAATATAGAGAGAAATGAAGAAGACCAGCTGCCCAGACGGTCAGACGTGTGATGCTGCTTCGGTCTCGCCAGCCAGTTGATGATGCAGAGAGCGAGAAAAAGAAACCATCAGCAGCTCTCGATTGGCCGGATGCCGGCCGTGGTCTGTGCTTCGGGTAACTTCCCACCGCCTGAAAAACGGCTTGGTCTCCGCAATACCGAGTGTTACAGGTACTCTTTTGGTACCATCACAGCAAAACTTATATGCGGGGTTGGTTCCTTTTCACCCGCTTTACAGTACTAGCCGTTCTATTTGCTGTTCTATTCTTGGCATTATAGTTGAGCCACGTGAGCGGAGACTTCACAGGACAATTTCTTCGATTAACGAGCTGTTGATAGTCACAAACACACAATTTCCTTACAACAAGCCCATAGTAAAATCAAAGCTAGCAAACCGTACTATGAATACCTTTTGCCATGGGGTGGGCAGGACGTCCTCCTTTCTTTGACTTGGCTGCCCTTCTTTGACGCGGCCTCTTCACCTTGCCAATCCCTCGGCGTTCGAGTCCTGTCGGGCCTGTCTGCAGCGCTGCTAGATTTGTAGGTCCCGTTTCCATGACCTTTTCAGTTATGGCGACTATGTCCGCGATCAACCCGTCGATGATGCTTGCCGGCATGCTTTCACGAACCACAACTCGTAGTATCTCGGTCTTCTCTTCTTTCGGTGGCAGCGGATAGTCTAAGAGCAGGATTTCACGTCCTCGTCAGACCTAAGGGTTCAGGCAGACTAACGGGTGTGGATATACTCACTCGGAATTATATACTGCTTCGCTCTCAGCAACAAGCTAAGACTCTCCTGCTTTGCTTCTGGGTAATTTGCCTTGAACGCATCCGAAAAGCGAAAGGCAACCACGGGGAGGCCAGGGTTATAATCTGCAGAGGTTTCACCCTCTTTGTGAGGTTCGATTTGACCCGTTCTCATGTGGTAAAAATCACCTTTCTTGCGGTGGATGTCACTGACGCAGACGAACCAGCCCGTTCGTTCGAGCGCCTTACTCAATAGTCTTGCGTTTGCAAGGCATGTCTCCATGATATCCCGATACCCTGAGAAGCCCAAACGTATAAGATTGTAGTACTGTCCAACGACCTGCAGACCTGGACGAGAAAAGTTCAGTGTATACGACTCCTCTGTTCCTCCAAGATAATGAAGCTCAAAAATGAGGTCCTTGGGGAGGTACGCGCGGTCACGCCAGATAATCCAGCCCAAGCCAACATAGACAAGGCCGAATTTATGACCCGATACATTAATCGACTTAACACGGGGCAATTTGAAATCCCTAAATTGGTGTTAGTGAAAAGGGGCAATAGTCTGTTTTCTTCCAGCTAGGGGTAGTACCCACCATTTCGGACCTCCAGCCTGTGCTTGAGTAAATGGTGCTATAAAACCACCACTAGCAGCATCGACATGTATGGGGACATCCCAGCCCTTTTCGGCTTGTATCTCATCCAAGATATTAGAGACCTCCTCGACCGGTTCATAGTGACCGGTATACGTGCTGCCCAAAATCACGAAAATGCCAATTGTGTTTTCATCCACATTTTCCTTCACACGACTAGGGTCGAGCCGGAATTGGGTCTTCTCCGTGACGTCGAGAATGCGGGCTTCGACATCGAAGTAACGGGCGAATTTCAATAGGGCAACCTGGGCATTGGCTGCCATGATAATGTTTGGGTTCGATGTGTCCTTACCCTCTGCCCTTCGCTTCTCTTGCCAACGCCGCTTCATTGCCAGGCCACCTAGGTGTATACCCTCTGAGGACCCTGTGGTCGCAGACCCAATTGCCTCTTCCCCAGCCTGAGGATGCCATAGATGCGAAATCATGGAAACGCATCTCGCGTGCATTTTCATGAGAGCAGGATATTCATCAGCATCTGCAAGGTTCTTGCTGATATTTTGCAGAATCAGTTCGCTCGCTTCTTTATCCATGTATGTTCCCACGAAACTATATTTATTCAATTAACGCCATTAGACATCAAATCTACCAACGGGAGGAACCCCTGGAGAGGATTAATACCTAGCCATGTTCAAATTCGGGATACCGTCCAAATTCAATTCATCGCCCAGCATTCGCTGCACAGCTTCAGGCCTAGCTCCAACTGTCGGCACCTGGAATTTGGGAATCTGCTCTCTACTTGCATAGCGGGTCGAATATGGCGTTCCAGTCGCAACGGCGTTTACGGTAAAGACGTCGTCCTTCTGGCTCTCCTCGGGATCGTCCCTAAGCCCCCTTGTGATTTCATCAGGGTCAACCTGTGGGTTTACCCCGGTCAGCAGAATTAAACTAAGTCGACATAGCAATTTGAGAATTCGATTTCAGGAGCAATGGGATCAATTGACAGTAACTGGAAGCAGTGCTTGCAGGATACTCAAAATCCACTTACATGGCTTGCGAGAGACATATTTGATCAATTGGTGGTATGGGATGCAATGAAGATCTCTGTACAATGTCAATTGCTTCATTTATCTTATCGGTTACTAGGGATGCATATATATCCTTGCGATTGCTGCGCAGTTCCCGCTAGGTTTGGCATCTGTCCAAGATTCGCTGGTGTCGTACATATAGAAATACCTGCTTTGGTGGTGAGACATCTACCCCTACGTCATACCCTAACCCCGTCACGACTGGAGAAGCGTGGTTTTGTGTTTCGTTAACTCTTTGTTCCACCTGTGGCATCAAGAGTAACAAAGAATTCATCTATCAGCTAGATAATTCCTTCTAATCCTCATCGACTGGCTCCGCATGGTACATCAGGTCTGTTCGCATAGTATACTTTACTCCGCCCGTGACGTTCTGGCCACTATGAACCAGCTCGTTATGCTGAAATACTAGAATCCTCCCAGTTTTCGGCGCAACGTGCATTGTGCCGATGTCCTTCATTGCAGGGGAATCCTCCCAGTACGGCATGAAGCCGCTGAAAAAGGACGTTGCTCCGCCTTTGAGCGGATTGGTCGGACTGGCTTCGTTCAGGTACAAGTGCAGAGTGAAGATAGTCATCTTCTTGCGGTCGGATTCAGGCACGACGTACGGTCCGTCAATATGCGCTGTATTTGCGTTCATGGTTAGTAGACCGAGAGCCAAGAACAAAAGACAGGACGAATGTAATCTGGGGAGACGGCCTTTAGGTGCCAGGTAGGGTCCAAGGCCAAGGTCAAATAAAACCTACGTTTAAAATATTGCTCGTCCTCATATCTCAAGAACCGCATTCGCTCGTTGAGGCCCTGGCAAACCCATCGCTGGGGTTTCTTCCTCCACACGCCGAGCGCCTTCGCTTTATCCCCCTCTATCACACCAATTCCCGAATCATGTAAAATGCACCTAGTATTATCATCGTCTTTGTCCTCATCACCCTCAAATCCAATACCCTGCAAGGCAGAATCTACAGCAGCTTTGCTCTCCTCCCATGTTTCAGACCCTTCGTCGAATGGTGCTGCCTCGTCACTCAGTCGTGACTCCAGATACGGCTTTACTCGATCCCAGATTCGCTGCGTGACGACATGAGAGTCCCAAATGATACGACCACTATTCCGGACCTCCTTTGCCATCCTCTGTCTCCCCCCGCCGGTGTTCACCATAGCTTCTTCCCATTCTCCATTGTTAGTTGCCTCAGCGGCACGTAGGAGCTGATCACATTCTTCGGAGCTGAGGACATTATCGAGAACTATAGCGTAGTAGCGAGCGTAGTCAACAAGCGGCGTCTGACCGAAATGGATTGGACGAACGACAGGAGGAGACGGGAGAGGCTTGAGGAGGAAGTCCTGTGGTAGAGCAAACGGTTCCGATGCCATGTTTATTTTCGTAAAAGGATTCGATTGAGCGTAGGTGTGCACATTTCTTTGAGTCAACTTCATCACCCTTCTTATACTTAAAGGCCAGGAGGCTCTGCGGCCCCCAGCGGGGTTAACGCTCAGCCTCAAGCTGGCGAAGGGCATTAAGGATGCTTGCAGAGTCATGGCTTCTTAAACCTCACGATAGCATCTAGCATATCTAATTGCCAGACCCGGTGGAACATATTCACATTGTGACGAAGGAGCAGAGCTGCTAAAGAAATTCGACTACACTTTCCAAACGTCCAGGGTTCATTCCTCCATAGGAGAGGCTGAGTCGTAAACATATTGCCGACGCGCCAAGCGTATCCTGCGCGATTTTAGATGTTGCGATGGGTAAAGGCCAAGAATGCTCCAAACGGCACCACAAACCCAGAGAGCTTTAAACAAAGGGTCAAGCTGGACTCTTGATGGTGCTTTATATCTTAGCGGGTGTGTGAAGCTCGAGCATGATTCGCCCGGCTCAAGATATTGGTCTACCTGGAAAAACTATCTGCTCCCAGATCTTTATGACTACGAGAGCTGCGCTCGTCGAATCCTCCGACCTTTCTAAATCTTTCTTGATTATAGCGGGAGCAACTAATTGATATTCCTTACCAGCAGCTCTAACATGCAGGAAACACGTCCTGCTCAGCACGGCATACGCTGGGCAGATAATAGCTCGGGAGAGTTGGATCCTGTCTGGACTGTTTCACCAGACATCACAGTCATCAAAGAACTTGCAATTCAACATCTCCCTGACAGCTTAAAGAATTCCGAGGTTCGCTTCTTTGCCGAGGGAGCTTTCAATAAACTATACAATATCTCGGTACCTTCCCATCCCCAGGAATATCTGATGCGAGTATCTTTACCAGTAGAACCATTTTATAAAACAGAAAGTGAGGTTGCTACCATGGCATACATTCGCAAGCACACTACACTTCCAATCCCTCAGGTCATCGCATATGACTCAAGTCCGGAGAACAAACTCGGTTTTGAATGGATTCTCATGGAAAGGATTCAAGGCTCGTGCTTATACGATGTCTGGGAAGAGATGCCTTACGACTCTAAAGTCGAGTTGACTCTCCACGTCGTAGAGCTCGTCAAACAACTAAACGGCTTACGTTTTACGCAACTTGGAAATTTATATTTCTCTACTGTAAAAGCCAGAGTTGGGTGCAAACCACATGTTGTCAAGGTGGGTGATACCAGCGCAGAGGATGTCGATATAGACATCGGGAATGAATTCGTTATTGGCCGTATGGTATCGCCATGGTACTTTCGAGGCAAGCGGGTTTGGCTGCCTGGTGACCGCGGTCCTTTTTCTTCCTCCTGTGAACTCATGCTAGCAGAAACAGACATCCAGATTGAACGAATCAAAAACTTATCCCCATTACCGACTGATGAATATTATTCGGAAACTGACGAGGAACTTTCTGAGGACCAAGAAGCTATCCTGGAAACGTGCAACAGGTTAAAGGGACTAGTCCCAGCCATTTCCCCCGCCGTAAATTCTGAAGCGAGTGTGCTACACCATAGTGACCTCTCCGGTGGTAATATACTTGTGGACCCAGTTACACACCGTATTACTGGCATAGTGGATTGGGAATGTGTCAACATTCGTCCAGCCTGGGACGTGTGCGGCTATCCTGAATTTTTGACCGGCGTCGAAGTACTGGAACCGCCACCACTGGGGGCACCCGGCATTGATGAAGATAGTCTTCACGAAATTAGAAAGGATTGGGAGAGAGTGCTCTTGAGGCGAGCGTATAAAAAAAATATGCCGGATACTATCAGCTACAACACTTCTATACAACCTACTGAGGAAACCCTATCTGATGGCGAGAGGAATACCATCTTGAAGCGACAATTTGCAATAAACTTGGCGGAAATAGAGATGAGGTGGAAGGCGGCAAAACGGTGGATGGACAAGCTCGATTTGAGTCCCTAGACAACTGCATAGCTAGCGCTTAATTCCCTTACAGTTAGCCTACGGTTTGCTTCCAGCTCTGGGGGTCAAAAATATCTTGGTGCCCGAATCTTAGGCAGTATTCTACTACCATGTAAGGGCATGTGAATGGGTGATAGCTGTACGCTGCGATAATGCCTCTGGTTATCCTTTTAGCACGAGAAAAACCATTCTCATACTCCCCAGTCAGCTGTTCACTTCTTCTCATGGATCTGCACCCTCTACAATACTCGCTTGCTTTATTAAAGCACATGCAACCTTTTTTAGACGATGAAAACTCCCGTGATGTGCTGAAGGACAAACGTTGTAGCGCACGATACTGCACTCAAGTCGAACTAACTGCAATGCATACTGCGCATTCGCTCCGGTCATTTAATGTCCCTGATGTCTACCTGAGGTATTTCGCTTGGGCTGAACCATGGTTCAGTAGAACAACTGTCGTCAAACAGGCATGAAAAGATAGGTCAGAAAGAACTGGTCAAATTTGATAAGCTGGGTAGAAGCACAAGTGCGCAACCAAAGAGCTACTTTAATGAAGGACAAAACGGGAATATGAGTCTAATATCTAAGTCTGAGGAAGAATTTTATTGGATTTTGGCATTTTATTTTCCAGCTAAGAAAAAAGGGCTCGGCTGGCTAACAACTTAGTAAGAGCATGCTGAAGCGAGAGCTTTAACCAACTAGACCAAAAAGCCTGCAGGACTCAATGATTTTAACCATCGAACTTTGATATAACAAGGCTAGAGCAAGCTAACCCAACAGAGTATGTGTTCAGCTATCAATCGGTACATGCATCTTGAAATGTTGTTCTGGCGAATTCGCTCAAACCCGAAACGGATTACTCGCCACATTGCGGTTCCTCCTATCCGGCGGTCAACGCTTGGTTCATGTTGAAGTCTGGCGCTGTGCTCCATTCGGGGGTCGAGGCTTGGTTCATGTCGACGTTTGGCTCTGCGCCCCATCCAGCCGGAGCTTGACTTGCTTCCTGCGACGTGCTGGAAACAGATTGCATGGCCTGCTGCACGAACCCGCTGAAGACTACAGCCTATGTTAGTATTGTAAAGCACAAAGTAGAATCTAGTAGGAGATCCAACAAACTTACCTCTAGGTAACATGAAAAAAAGATGGTCGTCACCAATGAGCTTTCTGGTATAAGCGACTAGGTGTGGCTCGCGTCGACTTTGATGGTCTCCATCATGCACGGTTGCAAGTTGGCAAGGCAGCAGTGCGATGATGGCTGACTTAGCTCGCATAAAAGCAACATTGCATCTGTTTTCATCTTTTGTAAACCCAAGATCTCGCGAGTCCGTGACAACGAAGTCAGTTATCACACAGTCATATTCAGATCCTTGCGACGCGCCTATCGTGGCGACTAAATGATGATGTTCTTTGGGCAACAGGCCAAGATTTGATAAATGAAACAAGACCTGGTGGATCTTTGTTTTTTGGGCTTTGTAGGGGGTCAAGACGCAGGTATCGTTGCTTGGATAACCGCCGGCCTCGTAGTTTCGAAAAACAATCTCGGCAACGGCAAGAATGTTTTTGCATTCTATAACAAGGCTTTGTATGTTCTTCCATTTCACAGGTGGCGCCCTCGGCATCGATAATCACTCGTCCCATATCAAAGGATGCGTTCGGTGCCTTAAGCCAATCTTTCATCATCGCATCGAACTTAGCGTTAACTTTGATATCTTCGGTGTTGCTCCCATTTTTCAAACGGTTTTGATATGTTCGACGATTAGGGAAATCTGAAAGCGCCGGTCGCATTCTATGTTGACGGAACAGATGTTTACCATTATCAGTCTTGACATCAAAGACATGGTCAGCTGCGATGCAAATTCATTGATTTTTAGATTGGCAGAGTGTGAGATAACAGCTGGCTGGAGCTGCTTGTTGTCGCCTGATAAAGCAACACCAGTAATTTTATGGGAGTTGTTAATTTTTGTCAGGCCAGCCCATCCACGTGATTCCAGTTCCTTAGTATCTTCATCCCTGAAAATCACCATGGCTTTTGCCTTTTCACCAAAATACGGTGCAACGAGACCACCGCCTGGGTTATTGTTGGTCGAGATAATTAACTGGGCATCCTGTATAATGCGTTTGCAGACGTACTGGAACGCGAATTTTAACTAGCGTATGTCCATATCATCCCGGCGCTTCGGTGGTTTCCAGAATTTAAGGTACCGGTTTAGTTCAGCAACCATGTTAACACGCCTTTCGGCTGTCGGTTCTTCAACAAGAGGGTTTCCGGAAACAACCTCTTCCATAGTGGGTTGCTCAGGCACTCCAACGGCCGGATATGCAGCCATGATACTCAGCGTAGTATCTTTGGCAAACTTGACAGCCATGGTTTCCACTGACTTCGTGCGAAGATTACATTTTGACAAGTTCAATAAAGAGGTCATTGCCAAAGAGATTTGGTCGACTTGCCACTCCTTCTCTGCATATTCTATCTTCTGTTCCCCTTGTTCACATAGTATGCGGTCAAGTCGGTTTTCTTGAAACAAGGCCTGCAGTTCGGTAACCTCGCTGTAGACACGAATAGGCGTAATGGGTTCCGTATTAATCAATTCCTCAAAACGTGAGAACCTGGTGCATAATGTATCCGCAGCTGCGTGGGTTGGAGCTGCTAGGATTACATGCAATCCCATAAGAAGAGAAAACTTGGCCATCGCTGCAATGGTCAAACTCTTGCCGCACCCAGGCACCCCCCGTACAATAAGCAGACCGCCATGCATAGAGACACATTGTTCAATGCAAATTTTCTGTCCGGGGTTGAATTGTTCAGAGCTCAAGACCTTCTGCATAGTAGTTTCTATCTCTGATGGCTCAAACTTTATTGAGTTCATGGGGTTAACAACTGGTTGGTTGGAGAAGTGGTTTAGAAAAACGGACTGCCACTTGAAATTATCGCCTCAGACACCACGATACGCAACTCGAACTCAGCCACACGATTAATCGCATCTACCTGGCGCTTCACTCCGCTGTTGTTGATTCGGATGTTGAGGTGTGCCTTCAGCAAGCGGGGTGTGGCTGACATTGACGTCGGCAGATTACCGAAGTATTTAACTGATCTGCCAACGATGGAGAGAATCGTTTCTGGAAACGGAAGTCCAAACATGTTCGGAACCACTATACTCTTTGCGGTTTATTTTTCGTTTTGATCATGCTTCGCAGCCCACTTCAGCTCGACTACGGTTCCTTCTTTGAGCGAGAGGGTTTCAAAAACATCAGGGAGGTTTTCAATATTTAATCGCAGCAATGCAACGATGTTTCGCTTTGCAATGTTGACAAAGAACACCGTGCGGTCGACTGCTAAGAGCTTTGTCTAGTTCCGACTGATGGCGATGCTCCAGCTCCCTTCCATATCCTAGTGCAATTCTCCCATGGTTGAGTGATGAAGAATAATGCTGTGGAGGGTAGCTATTTACTCCAGCAGAGGTATCTTTTCCACGCTTTTCCTGGTAACGAATTGGCCCGTATTGAGTCACGGGGGCGGCGCTGCTAGATGTGCTAAGACAAGGAGCCCAGCGAGAAAAAACCGTAAAGTTTGGGAGATCTTTGATTGCGTCCTTAAAAATTTTTGTTTTCCCAAAGCTTGGAGGCGCGGAAGACAGCGGATAGATTCATCTGCTATAAATCTGCACCGGCAGCTCGATAGAGTGAACCCATGTATTGGAGTATATCGATTGTTTCCTAGTTGAATTCGGGATGTCGGTAATCCAAGCCACAACCGATCCCACCATATGTGGAAAATGTGATATAGTAGTCAATGCAGAACTTTTCTATACCGTGCGCAGTCCAAACAACACGCTGAAATTGTTCTGGGTCACATCTTGAAAACTCGAGGTATTCTCGGTGCAGGACTTTCCCCTCTCCATCTGGGCTTGTTGTCAACTCCAGTTTCGAGGTGTGATTCTGTTAAATATTCGCCGTTTCTGAGAGTCCAACTTCTAGGATCATCGTGAGTGGTTCTTTGTCTTGCAGCGCCCAACAGGCAAAGTGCGATTTTGCCTCCATGGAGCCAATTTTAAGTGTAGCGTTGCACTCTCTCGATTATGCGCTAGGGTATATGGGTATAACAAAGGACTGGTTGGGCCTCTTAACGCAAATTGAGCAAATCTCCATGTCGGGTCGACACACTGTTTGTATGTCTCCGGACAGAACTTTCTCCTTTATATTCGGGCTATTAACAGCCAATTCCAGTCTCAGGCAAGGTGCAATTTTTCCTCCATAAAACCGAAAACGTAGTGTTGCGCTCTCTCAATTATGCGCTAGAATATACGGGTATAATAAAGGGCTGGTTGGATCTCTTAACGCAAACTGGGCGAAACTCCATGTCGGACCGACAAACTGTTTGTATGTCTCCGATTTTGAATCTGTTTTATTCGTTTGATTCTAGCGGAACTTCAGTGACACAGGTTGTGGTCTCTTGTCTTTCATGGTCGGAGTTCTTTCACTGTCTGAGAGTCAGTACGATGAGCACGAGTTTAATATTGGGTTTACTTACCAGGTCAGTTCGCTTATAAAAACTGAACAGGTCCATTCCCGCTTTATCCGTTCTTTTGGTCTGCAACTGAGACCTTTGGATGCAAAGGCACTTTCTAATCGTCAGGCGCCATATTGAACCTCTGAAGGGATGGGTCTCCGACAAAGATAAGGCTGAAAAATAGTTAAAATAGAGTACGAATTAGAGGATAGTAAGATGAAGAATTAAGAAGACGTACCGACAGCAATCGAAGAATCGAGCTGGCAGAAGGACAAAGAAGAAAGGGCGATTAAAATATATATAAATATATAAAGACTGCAATCAAAATCGATTCTGCTGAGAGGATGTCAGAGGAGAGAGAGCATGAGAGAAAGCAGGAAAGAAGGGGGAATATATAGACACGGGGAAACAGTGGAGGAAGACTAATTTCATAAACTAGTGATATTTTCACGCGGAATATTCAACAAGCTGCGAGTCATCACTGCACTTCGATTAACTTGCTCATGAATGAACAGCTGTAATCACGTCACAATCTTGAGCAGCGGCAAGCCCATACAGCGTAGCCTGATGATTTCCGGTGAAGTTAATGCTTCTCTTCACTATGGATGGAGCATTCCAGCCTCGAGTCCATCATTATACAGCTGCTATCGGGTGACTATGCCTGGAAATTCCTCAGCAGGTTCTGTGAAAAGGCTTCATTCAATTTGGGTATCAAGGTATTTGGCGCAAACTTCACAGGAGGCTTTACGTATTCAAGATCATTTGCAACTGATTCAGTCACCCGGTAGCAACTTTAGATGAGCTCCCCGCCTCTAGTGATAGAAATATTTCTCATGAAGGATGTTTCCTTGACCTTCACGTATTATCCAGCGGTGCAGGAGAAAGACGTGAGGTTGAAAAAAGTGTTGCCAAGGCTGGTGGAGCCCCATTCCCATAACCAAACAGGAGGAAGCCCCCAAGTTAATTATCCACTTTCACAGGTAGCTGGTTAAGTCCTGCCGTGATAACTATAGACCTAATGCTCGATTTCCAGCAAACGAGCAGATAAGACAAGGTAGGAGAGGGAAGCTCAACAGTCTTGGGTTTAACCTCCAACATCTATCCAGCAACCCGCCCCAAAGGCATGGGTGACCGTTATTGCTCCCAAAGATTCCGAAAAACCACCTGCAGAACTAATAGTAGTATCAGCAGTGGGCATAAGGGTGGTGGATTAGCAGGATTCTACTTTTTTCTTTTTTTTCTTCCTCCCGTAAACAAGGTGGCTTAAGGGCTGTTATTTCGCCTTCAAATCCCTACCTGGGTATATCAATCTACTACCTGGTTGAGTCGCGCCTCCCTAACACTGTGACCATGAGCCTGATGCTCACTTTCCTGTTTACTGCCATCCTGTTTATGACTTGTTTTATGAGTCATTCCTCATCGTTTATAAATAGCCAAATTCCGCTACTGTGTCAAAAATACCCTGACCGGAAGATCCCATCTTTGAGAATAATCCTCGGAGTCTTCAAGCGAAGAGGCAACGCACATCCCCTCATATTTTATTATTACCATTTTCCAGAACCGGGCTTGGGAAATCTTGAACATCATTGCCTTCAACACTTTGCCACTGTCACCCTACCCAGAACTTCCAGAAAAGGCGGCGAGTGTCATATTAAACAGTATGAAGGATACTCCACTCGATCAATCGACCCAATATGGGGGGCAGGGAAACCATAAGGGCCGCGGCATTCTTGCTGATCTAGATCAACTGCGTGAAGATACGGCACATCTCACGAAGACAACTGAGTCAATGAAAGAGGATTTCAAAGCCACAAACGAGGAGTTGAAAGAGGAGTTGAAAGCCATAAAAGAGGAGTTGAACGGCATAAATCAGGAATTGAACGGCATGGAAACACTCCTCCACGCTATGGACTCATCTTTCCTCGCCGTAAAAAATCGCTACTTGGAAAACTATCGCAAACGTATCCTGGGATGGCCCAGCGATTACAGGCTGATAATTCAAAGCAATGATGCTGCCCATTCTGGCGACGCACTATACGATGCGATGATGTATAGTCGCGGCTATCGTCAAGATCAACAATTGCTTCTCGAGATATACGGTCTGAATCAAGAGGAAATTATCGAACTAGGTAAACCCCGTCAACCTCTCTGATAATTAACATGACTAACTCGGAAACTTTACAGACAACGTCGGGGACACTGAGTCGATAGCCGTTCTTAACGCACGAGCTACTTTGTGAGCAGACACGCGGCGTAACGTTGGCGAAGCCCTGGATATCGCGTGGAGAGATTTCATTGCGGTCCTAAAATCCAACTGGGGACAAAATATGCATGCAGATCTGATGTCAGATATTACTCGGTGTCGTGCTGCGTTCTGGAAAATTGCTACCCAGTATGGCGAATTCTTCCAAAAATAGGCGGGCGGTGTCGCTTAACAGCCAGGATGATTAGTGTTGAAGCGGAAGGTTTTCACCACTAGACCAAAGAACCTAAGCAGGCTTCTGGCTAGGGGCCAGTGAGCTCTGCTATGCGAGACTGTAGTTAGCGAAGTTTCCAACAGTTAGCTTTAAGAATGTATTATTAGCGATCATAATATGACTGAGAATCGCATCTCGACTTGACAGGGCTAGTTAGTAACGGTAATCTCACCCTGTTGCAGGCTAGTTATTCCTTATAGTAAGGGTGGCGGATTAGCGGAATCCTGTTCTGGTCTCTCTTTTAATCAAAGTGACTTTAAGGCTATTATCCTACCAACTTTCAAATCCTCGTTATTGCCACTCTTTTCGCTAGCATAAGCAATATGGCGGATGCTAAAAAGAATAGAGGTAAGGACAAGGAGTCCTCTCAGGGTGCAGGTATCGTCAAAAATACCAAGGTTAGTGCTACCTCCACGCTGCATTGACAAGATAACTAGCAACGCTGACCATGATCATAGGAGACAAAGCAGACACAGGAGGCATGGAAAGCTTTCTTTTGATACTCACGCGACTAATGACTAACACATCTCAATCATAGAAGTTTCAGCAATGGGCCAGTCAGTTGGATCCTCTCTTGTGTGCCATTGTAGCAATATACTGATGTTATTATAGAAGAGGCTGGATTTTCGCCCAGCTTTCCTCATGACTTTATCCCCAAATGGCCATTGACGCGTCTGGAACGTATACGAGAACTCGACTTCTTATCGCAACACTACAATAAGGTCGGCCAAGAGAAGAATATAGATGCAGCCATATTATGGCACCGCCAATTTCCTCCTAACGAGATTATCCCAGATGAGATAGTTATCTTTCAGGATGGGAAAATGGTCAAAGAGTCAGAACTTCAACTCGAGGGCGGTGCTATTTGGGAAGAAGTAAGTAAATGCCATATATCTCATGGTGGGATTCCTATTAATATAGGTAATACATACTAGGAGCCTCCTTCGGATGATTTTCATGACCAGCCATGGACAGGGTATCTCGCATAATCTCGCGCCGCCAGAATTAGGCCTACTCCGAGCGGAGGAGTGATCGCCATACAGAGGTATAACTTTCAGATATTTCTCCTCATACATCCGCCTTTCTTTGAGGGTATTTGTGGACTACTGGATAGCCTAAATCTCCACATATTGCCCCATGCTAATAGTCCTTAACTACTCATAGAAGCACGGGTATTTATATGAGAGCATGGAACCGGCCAGCCCTCATCCTAAACGTTGGCTGGGACAGTGGTTGCCACTGGCGATTCCTCTCAGAGATCTCGCACCATGCATGACTCGCGATGGCTCCAATCACCTACGCCAGATAAGCACCAACATAGCTGCAGGTCGAAGTACTGCTCTTTGTGCGCATCTGAAGATCAGAGAATTGTGTCACAACGGGATACTCATTCCATGGCGGTTTGTTCGCTGCAACCGGCAATGCCTCAGCCAGATACTCGGGCTTCTCGGAACAGAATTGTTCAGAAGCAACTATCCTTGGTTGTAACGCCTAATGCTACCTGTGTAAAGGCACTACTTGGTAGATGTGGAAGTAACAACTTGACTAGGTGAATTATGAAAAAGAGGGATTGGTCGTGGAGAAGGCTGTAGCGGGGATAGCACACACTATCTTGGCGCAAGCGATACGGGAGGATAGGGGCCGCGAGACGCTAAGCGACCAGGTTCGCCCTATTGAGCTCCACACAACGGATGCCTAACCAACTACTCCGTAGCGAGCTAACTACCCGAAGGAAGCTAAAGGGCTTCGGTCTATGTGTCGCGAGAAGCCCAGCTTGGCGGCTAACCGGCCCGGTCGGTGGAGAGGGGCCAACATAACATTTGTACAGAGCACAATAGCCCAGGGTGCAGGTTAGAAATGCAAGTGCCATGCCAGCATCTACATCCTTACAATGTCTTTCCCATGGATGGTGCAGTACGGAGCAACCCTCCAATTCATAAACCTGGTGCGAAGAATAAGAGCCGAGCAGTCTAATACCTCAACGGCCCATTCCTAGAGTCAGGGAACGATTTTATGTTCATATTACATTGCAAAATAAGCCCGAATACATAGCTGTATAGTTGATATAGCCAGGTAACTGGCGATTAAGTCAGTGGAATGATAAATGAAATATTTATTGAAACTAAGCTATCATTCAAGCTTCAAGTAACTACTATCTAACGCTGCGCAAATTCTTCTATCACGCTCTTCGGCTGCACATACGTTCCCAGGGGAGTATATTTGATATTCTTATACCCAAATGCTCCTGGGCCTCCAATCTCCAAACCCTTAGGCGTATCTGTCCAGCGAGGCGAGCATGCGAGACCGAGAACAGTTACCATGACACCGTACCGAAACTCGGGTACGCCAAGAGCGCGGCCTGACTGTGTGTCAAGGACTGAGATAAGATCCGGGACCATGGCGATATACTTCTCTTCCCCCTGTTCAGAGATATGTTTCGCGTAGATGTTTTCGTTCTTGAAAGGGATCTTGAGCACGCCCCCCACTGCCACGGGAATAGAGGAGGGATTCTGCTGCTGCCTTGTGTTCCCATTCTCATCTCCATTTTCTTGCTCATTCTGCTGGATTTGTTGGATGGTTATTTCGCCGTATGAATGGCCCTTAAATAATCGTCGCTCAACGGCGATAATTTTACCACGGAATAGGATCTTGGCGGCATTTGGCCCGCCTGTCTCTTCGATCATTTGCTCTGTGACGGTGCTCACGGTATTGTTAGCGTGGGCGCGCGCGATACATCTCCCAATGCGCCAGGCAAGCGACATGGTGTTGAGGACGCCGTAGTTTTGCACTCGGTCAGTCGTGGTTGGTTTAGCCGCCATTCCTACGCGCGAGCCCATTTCGGAGCATGAAGCGCGCAGCGCCCTATCGACAATCTCGTCATCCGTCGTTCGTGTCATAATGAGCGTTTTGCCGTCACCCGAAGCAATTGCGCAAGGGACGAGCTGGTCGCTTTCATATACGCAGAGAGTTGTCTGCCAATAAGTTGGATATGCACGACCTACGATACTTTTATCAGCTTTCATCACTTGCAGTCATTTGGAGTGTACGTCGCATGATGCACTGGCGGATTATAGTAACTTACCCATCCAGTCGGCATCAACAACTGGTCTGTTGTGATTCTTACTCGACCCTATGGCCAAGGGCTGAAGTCCATTGGCACCTCCAATCTCGAGACCCATCACGGCATCGAAACTATCATGCTTCAGATGGTCCATTAACTCTAAGAATGCCTGCTCTGTTTCGTCGCTAGCCAGTCGTTCAACCGCTACAGCTGGAGATCCCATATGGCCACCCCCTAGTATAATGTTAGCACATGCATACGTTTTTCAAGGAGATGAGTTTTTGGAAGGACAGCATACAGTATATTCTAGCATCTTTAGGTAGAGATGATGAATCAATAACACGTATCGTATGGCCCTGTCGGAGCTGGTCTCGTATGCGAACATACTCGGCGAAAGGAGAGCCGCCACCTGCGCAGCCCAGCACATAGCATCCATCCGCAAGCCAGGCTACATCAGTTTCAGAGATGATCCATTCATCCACGCCTGTCTCCGGGTTTTTGACAACTTTCGGTCGGTAAGTGTCAACGTCAACCTTTGGTGTATCCACCTCATTTAAATGGGCGTCCTGTTTGGCTACCTCGTTGTAAACTTGATCATCATCCTGTTCGTCCTCCGCGTGAACGCCGTTCGTCATTGGCACACCCTCTGGAGAAAGTTCTCCAACAGCTCGCACAATAACACGTACTTGGTTTGCCACATACTGAAGTGGAATTGCATCAACCTCTGCCAAGTACACGGTTTCACGAATAGCCCCGGATGCAACTGCCCGCTCAATTGCTGTGGCTTTGGCTTCCTCAATGACTTGGGAGACGGTTTTCTCCTCTGTACTTTGGATCATGTCAATGGTACCCCCGACCTTGGACATCGCTGCACCCACAGCATTGGCGACAGAGTGGAAAGGAGGGCAGATAACTTCAGATACGCCATCAAGCTTCTTTGGCGCTAGGACAGAGCCACCGCCAACCAGAAGGACAGGCAAGGGGGCTGGGGATGTTTTCATAAGGTCGATCACTCCTTCTAATAGCGATTTTATCTGCAGTTGTGCTCTTGCCACGGTGTCTTCGGAAATGTCCTTGACAAGCTCCGGGTTGCCAATGTTTCCTCCTGCTGCCACAGCGATATCAGTTGCGGTTAGTGTATCACCGCCAAAGACAAGGGCCCTGTTGGCCAGGTCATGTCCAACCGAGTCTGGCCCAACTGTGACTTTGGAGTTGTCTAGGCGGACGATTGAGCCACCTCCGAGACCAATGGATTCGAGATGCGGCATCCCAAAATTGATTTGGACTCCAGCAACCGTGACGTAGGCAGACGCTTGACGGGGGAATCCAGAGGGTAGAAGGACGCCAACATCGGAGGTAGTGCCACCAACATCGACGACAATTGTTGCTGATTGTTCTTTCTTTGAACCATCCGAACCATTAAGCCCCAGGTATGCGGCGCCTCGCATGGAGTTCGTAGGGCCTGAAGAAAACGTTCGAATGGGAAGACTTGTAGCAGACGGTGCATCGATAAGAGTACCGTCGTTCTGTGTTAGGTATAATGCACAGTGAAGATCCAATCGCTTCATGGCAGCTTTGAACCCACGGATCGTTCGACGGGCAAATTTAAGAATCGACGCATTCAAGATCGAAGCATTTTCACGCTCCAGAAACCCGATTTGCGAGACATCTGACGAGCAAACGATATCTACATGTGGCAGTTCCCGTCTAACTATTTGTCGCACCTGGTCTTCCTGGTGGAAATGATCATCGATGGGGGAGAAAACACCGGATATAACGATTGAATCCAATCCCTTCTCCTTGATGATTTTACACTGTTCCACAACCTGAGCTTCGTTGATAGGCGCTTCTTGGGCACCATCAATATGAAGTCCACCGTCAACGTAGCAATAATAGCCATTCATTATGGACTTGAGGACTGGTGGGAAGTCAGAAAAAGGCGGAACTTCGCGCGTGAAGCTTTTCGATAGGCGGATAATCGCCACTTTGGACAACCGTCGGGCGTCATGCTCGATGATGGCATTTATGAAGTGTGTCGTTCCGATGGTCAGACATGCGATCTCGTTTCTGGGGACTTTTGACTGCTCCAGAACACTTCGAACGGCAGTCTCTATTCCATCGGTAACATTTGGGCTGGTGGTAGGAGTCTTTTCCCAGGCGACAACTCCGCGATTCGGTTCGTTCGTGGCGCGGACATCCAAAATCACAGAGTCTGTGTTTGTTCCACCAACGTCAACTCCCACCCGGTATGGAGTGGCCAAATGCCCCATCTTCAACAACGGACCAGAATTTATACGATGTCTAACCAATGATTACTGGGAAGATAAGAGTGGCGTCAAGCAGTCAAAAAAAAGTCACAGAGAGGGGACATTCAGCGGGTTTGAAGTGAAGCAGTGAGAATAATGCTTCTTGATATTCATACCAACCATCCGACTATAAATATACCGACGGAGTCCTCCGTACACGTCAAATACCCGAGAGGGACACGGATTAAAGGTTTCATCATGGTGAACGTGATGGACTCCTCCTCTTAGCCTGATGAAGTCAACGGTCCATACAGCAGCTGTCTTCCCCGAAACAAAAGTCTGTTCGCAGGCACGCCTTGCACGAAGAAGAGGGGAATGATGTATTTCATATGGCCGAACGGGCGTCGGGGAAGTCTAAGGGACTGATAAGCTGATAGGCGTAGGCCGAAGCCAAGGTTGAGTGCTTGGGCATCGCCAATGAAAAAGCGCGCTTGCCGGTCACAAACTCGGCGTTCCAGCAAAAAGGAGAATGCTCTCGCCCGACGAACCCCAATCTTTAAGACACTCCACAGTCTTTTGTACCCCAGAGACAACTAGCCGAGCTGCTTAAGAGTCACCAGGACAGTTTTCGGTGCTCTGGACTCCGCCATGGACTTGTGATTTTGAACGCCGTAGCGCCTTGAACCGCCGGCTGCATACATATCCGTCCTGCGCCAAACCGCACGCGATGCCCCTGCCCCGGGTCGTGCATATGTACCTTACCCTTAGCGTGTCCTGACGAAAAATGTTCATAAGCTGGAGTTTCACCAGGTCCGTTTCAACAACACGCTCTCTCACCATTGTCGTTTGAAAGCCTCTCTCTCATTATGCCGTCCCGCCGGCTGATCGAATACCTGTACGTTCCGACGTCCAAGGAAACCACTTCTTCGGTATGGATTAACGACGACATTCGTCCTCTACCTCCTTCGAGAAGGACATGGAGCCGCTCTGCCTTCATCTCGTTTTGGGCTATCAACCAGATTGCCATCAGCAATTGGCAGCTTGGGTCATCGTTGGTTGCCACCGGGTTGAGCGTATGGCAGACCGTCATTGCCATTATGATCGGGAAAGTAATCACTGCTGCTATTGCTGTCCTTAATGGTGCTGTTGGTGCTGAGTGGCACATCGGTTTCCCCGTCTTCTCTCGAGCTGTTTGGGGGATATACGGTTCTTATCTGGCACTTTTGCAAAGAGTCTTGCTTTCGTTGGTCTGGTTTTCCGTTCAATCGTGGACGGGCGGACTTTGCATGACTGCCATCCTCTCCTCGATCTTCTCAGGCTTTCACACGATGGAAAATCGATTTCCGGAATCAGCGCATTTGACAACGAAGCAATTCACGGGATGGGCAGTCTATAATGTTATAAGCATACCTATGCTCTACTTGCCTCCGGATAAAACTAAACGCCTATTCTACGCCATGAACACGATCTCCTTTGTTACCCTTGTTGGAATGATGATATGGGCCTTATCCGCCGCTGGGGGTGGAGGTCCTTTGCTTTCACAGCCCGCCACCGCAAAATCATCCACTGACCTTGGCTGGTCTGTTGTGCACGGGATCACCACTGTGGTTGGGAGCATTGCCGTAGGGCTCACGAACCAGCCGGATTACTCCCGATTTGCGAAAAAACCGGGTGACCAGGTATTTGGCCAGTGGTTCTCCATTATTGCCATGGGATCCCTTATGCCTACCTTTGGATGTCTTGCATCATCCGCCACGGCTGCTGTTTATGGAGAGGCCATCTGGAACCCCCCAGACATTGCCCTTAGATGGCTGGAAACAGATTATAACGCCAAGTCACGAGCCGGTGCATTCTTTGCTGGCGTGGGTCTCGTCATCTGTCAACTAGCTATCAATACTATCGACAACGCGTTCTCAACAGGTATGGACCTGAGTGGTGTATTCCCAAAGTTCATCAACATCAGACGAGGCGCCTATCTAGGACTCATAGTCTCTATTGCCATGTGCCCATGGGAACTCCTCTCCTCCGCAGCCACATTCATCAATGTCTTATCGGCATACTCTGTGTTCTTGGGCCCCATCTGCGGTATCATGATTTGTGAATATTGGGTAGTGCGACAACGGAAGCTCAAACTAAGCGATCTCTATCACCCACGCCCCGAAGGCACATTTTATTACTGGAAGGGAATAAATCTCCGTGCCTACTTAGCCTGGGTTGTTGGTTTTGCGCCTCAGCTCCCAGGATTCGTTAACGCAATCAACCCTTCCATCAAGGTGCCTAGCGGTTGTGTTCGGCTGTACTCCCTTGCCTTCCCACTAGGATTCGTGATTAGCTTTCTCCTCTACCTAGCCCTTAATAAAGTCTTCCCACCACAAGCAGGTGAGATTGACGGGGAGGATGAATACGGCACATTCACTTATGATGAAGCTATGAAGCTCGGCATCAGGCCCCGTGAAGGTGAAAGCGGAACGACCCCATCTGATGACGGATCGAAGGGCGATGAGGATGTCGAGTATAGCAGCCAGAGGGAGAATAAATCCTAACTTCGCGACGCTTGTGGCTTGCCAACATTTCTACCATACTTTCTTTAATCTATCACTTTTGTTAAATTCTTTATTATAGCTGTTTTCCGGATTTTTGAAACAAATATAATTATTTGACACCTCTTTGTAACAAATGCATTTCCTAAAGGAGCCTCATCATTTAATTACATGTTTTGCCGACATTAACATCTACCCATCTACCCCTTTCAATGGACTCGAACTCGACTGCTTTCAGCTCCCCAGTTGTCACCCGTAGGTGTCCTTACACAAAGGTTAAGTCTACACTTCTTCCTGGGCCAGCATGCTAGACCTTTGCCAAAGTCATAACCGTACGGCTTCGCGGAGTCCTTCTGGACTGAAAAAAAGCCCTTTTTTGACAAGTTGTTAGCTGCTAGCTTTAGTTCCATTATAGCAGAATTCAATGGCCCATTCCATTGAGCTTGGTCAGGTTTTTTGGCCGAGTGGTCAAGGCTCATGATGGAGAATTCTGGCGTAACAACGTTTAAACGGCGCAGAAAACAAGGATTACCTAGCCATAGCGCTCATCGAATCATCGTTAAGTCTCCAAGAGATGTATGATGCGATAGATCGTTTGGTCAGATGTAAGTCTTAGTGCTCTCTCTCTCTATATATATATACATATCCGTTGCTAATCCCAGCTTCAGTCAAGAATGGAGGTGCAACAGGCCCTCATAAAAACACCACTGGCTCAGGCTATGATGAAAAGTGAAGAAGTGGCTAGGTATCTCGACAAACTCCATGAGGCAGTTGGCAAGGTTCGCGCTCGCTTGAGGTCGTCATCCCCGAGCAAGCAGAATCGTGCATCTCTACCATGACGGGGCCATGGGATATGGTATTAGGGAGGAACAGATGTGGGCCATGAACTACACACTCACTTTTGTATGTTATATCAGTGTATTAATAAGAAGTTACTCTAAATCTCATGCTCTCGAGCGGTCTGAGGAACCAACGAGTGCGACCAACATGAAAGCGAAGAAGCCATGTACTCTGGTTGGAAAGCTGGTGTTTCCCAGCATTTGTCTTCCCGCATATGCAGGCCCGATGTGATTTTCACATTCCTTTTTGCATATTCTTTATTCTTCTGCAATAGGCTATTGTTACATATGGGGGTCTGCTGATACCCTCCAGCTCGCCACATAACTTGCTACCTCCATCATGGTTCCTTTATGCCACGCTCAGCTTATGCACATTCCCTGCAGCGCAGACCCAGGAGTCGACAGGGTCTCCTGGTGGTCTCTTGCCACCGTACGCGGGTTGGTGCATGGTTATGAATAGGCACTGTGACAATCTAATCCTATTCATCATGTCGATATCCTCTTTGCTAAATGCCGGTGTAATCTTTATGATGAAGACCGCCATTAGCATGGCCATTGTGTCTATATATCGCCGCCGGTTTCCGGCCATGCTAATTGGCGGCGTATAGCATCTTTCATGTCAACTTTTCATTGCAATGATACCCTCATCCCTCCCCTTACTATACCTTATAGCTAGCTTTGCTACCGCCTCATCCAATCCCCAACATCTCACCAACATCAATCATGAAGACCCCAATGAGAGAACATTTAATTCCTCCATCTCATCTGGCCCTACCCAAGTCCAATTCCTCTCCGGAGAATCAGGGCTAGACGGTCCGAAGCTGAGTTCCGTGAACGCCTCCGTGTTCGACTGGTGGTACTTTGACGCCGTGGCAGAGGACCGAAACTCCTCCTTTGTCATTGTATTTTTCACCAGCTCTTATAATGCCTTCCCGTTTCTCCATCGTGTCGATAATGTATTGCCGGTTTATATCTGGGCCTCATTCCCCAATGGGACTGTCACAACTCTCATAACTCACGCGGGGAACGCGACGATTAGAACCCGAGGAAACGGGTCAGAGGGCCAATATGAGCCGGTAGGAATGGGCTGGAAGGGATCTGAGGATCTCTCGAAATATACGATTATTATTGACAATAGCAATCTTGGTATCAAGGGAGAATTTCACATCAAGTCGGTAAGGCTGGCTTGGGGGATTAGATAACAAGGGTTGGCGCCGGTGTTAATTCATTTAATCAGACAGCACCACCGCACTATGCCTGTGATCCCATGGGGCCAAATAAAAATATGGAAATAATCCCGAACGCTGGCTGGGCGAATGCCATCCCCGATGGGATCGGAGTGGTTGATATGGTCGTCCACGGCTCGAGGCTTAACTTTGAAGGCTCAGCATACCACGACAAGGTAAGGCAGAGGTTGTATCACGGGAAATACTCCTTCTTGGGTCCTTTGCTAAACGCGTTTCTTGTCATGATCATAGAACTGGGGTGACCGACCATTCGCTGAAATCTCCAAAACTTGGTATTGGGGCCATGCACGTATCGGCTCTTATTCCATTGTCTGGTTCTACGTCATCACTACTCAAGGAACAGAGCATGTGAGCGCTTATATCTCGAGCAAGGGGAAAATTCTCCGCTCCTCATGCTCGGGTGTGAGGGTGCGGCCGTTGGGTCATGAGGATAAAAGTCGCATTCGGCGGGAAGAGGACGATTATGACAGCCCGCCTATTAGCAGCTTGCCCACTGGTTTTCACGTGGAGTTCTATCGCGAGGATGGGAAACTAGGCAGCAGTGAAAAGACGTTATTAACGATTGAAGTAAAGCCAGACCTGATAGTCGCGTGGGCTGGTCGTTCATATACGCGATGGATTGGGAGCGCGACCGGTTGCGTCTTCGATCAATGCGGACTCCAAGGAAAGGCTGCGTTTGAGCAAATCGTTCTCGAATAGTAATTGAAGAATTGCCCATTCCTATCCATCATGCAACGCTCTGGGCGATTCATTTTTTTCTTTTACCAAACCTAGAACTCTCGGGTGTAACCTCGCGGTGTCGATGCAAACTGCCCAGTTCCTTGGCCCAGCAAGCCTCCGAACTGTGTAGATTCAAAAAAGAAGGGAAAAAAAGCAGAGTGCAGGTTAGAACGGTATATGGATATCAACATAACGATGGGATATAAAGAGTTCCGTATTATGTATACTGCATGTGCAAAGGAGTAAAAATTCAACCAAAAACACCGTAACGACCGTCTTTCCCGAACTTGAGCAACGCGTAGAACATCCAAAGACAAAAAAACTAGCAGGGATGTGTCGAGATATGTATAATCGCAATATTAAAGACGAAAAAATCACACGCTTAAATAGAGTAATTTGAAACAAAGATAAAAGAAAGGACAAGCCCGCCTAGGGAAACCAAAGTGCAGCAGTGCCACATAATTGAGCGCCATTGAACCACGACAGAAATATGATTATAGTAATATGACCACAAGAGGGCCAGCAAGTGTATTAACGTCGCCCGTCCTGATTAATCAAAGCCCAGCTCCGCTGCCTTTCCGTGAGTCTTGTCCGGACGAAGGAGTTCCTCTATCGCCACCAAATTCATCATCCCTCGAATATTTTGATGCAGACAGCGTAGTCGACGAAGTAGACTGGCTACTTCCAAGACTGTCGGCCTCAGGCTGTCGACCCTTTCCACATCCTTTGACGATGATGTGTCTCTGCACATGGGTTAGCATAGTGTACAGATAGAGGGTTAACAGGGTTGGAATTTTAAATTTTTACCTTGAGAGCATCCTTTCGCGAGAACGATTTGTCACAATGGCCACAGGGGTAAGGCTTCACGGCCAAATGGATTCGAGTGTGGCGCTTCAAGTCGTGGTTTCGATTAAAACTTTGTGCGCACGTATTGCATCTGAACGGACGGTCATTTGGCTGGGAAGTAGATACAGTACCGTGCATGTGATGAGGATTAGAGCCTGGATGCCCACTATACATCTGTTGGATACTGGCCGCGTGACCACTATTGAATCCAGGAAGCAGATTTGTTTGCATATTTCCCACGAGCGCCATCTGGTTACCGGGCTGGTGTATATTGCTCATCACTGGCCCATTCATAGCTGGAAGCGAGTACGACGGGTAAGGGCGGCTAAATTGCGGAAGTGGCTGTTGGCCTTCACCCAATGGTGTCTGGGCGGGTGCAACATTCATCCTCGGAGCCCCGCTGGCAGTGGATGGGTGCATCGATAATGAAGAATTATGATAAGATTGAAAAGCAGCCTGCTGTTGTGGTATAGTCGACTGATGCATGCCGCCAACATAGCGTAGGCGTTGGCCGTAGGGGTCTAGGCTAGTCTGTGGTACAGTAGGAGAAGCGGCAGGACCAGAGCTTGGCTGTCCGTTCATTAACGGATGTGTCGCTGCCAAAGAATGCCCGGATTGTTGGGGCTGAGAGACCAAACTCGACTGGGACTGGTGGGGTTCCTGGGACTGCTCCACTGTTTGTGTTTGCTGAGATGGCGCGGTTGTATGTGTCGATGGGCTAGTGGAGGTTGCATATGGTGCAAGTTGACCATAAGGAGACATATTATCTGCCATATTTGACGGATGGGAATTACGGCCTAGTCAAATAATGAGAATCATGAAAAAGGTTAACAAAAAAGTATGGGGCTTTACCAGTGTTATATCCATATGCAGTCCCTGTCCAATAGGCCGGTAGGTTCTGCCCGGAGGCAGCTGAACTGGAAGCCACGGTTGGTGAAAGTGAAGCTGTGATCTCAGGTATGCTCGGATCGCTTAAGACGTTTTTGAACCGCAGATCGCCTATCGACGGCTCCAATAATGGGTTCAAAGGTGGATACTTCGAGGGATGCGAGGATTGGGGTTCTAATTGGGATGGATTTTTCGAAAGTCCGAAGCTGGGTATGGTAGACTCGATTTTGAAAGGCTGATGTGTTTGAAATGCCGCCCCCATTCCGGGCGGGGAAAGAGCAGTAGCAGCCACGACGGCGTGATATTTCAATCAGCACAGGCTCGTACTGTTAATTTCTCCAGGGTAGGTGGAGTTATGAAGGTCCAGGAAGGAAGAGCCAGCTCAATATTAGGTGTATAAAGATGAACAGCGACTCCTCGAAGATCGAAAATATGTATGGACTGAGTTTTATAAACCTTTGAGCGCAGGGGTCAGAAAGGTCTGACGTATTGCAAGGAGGCGCTCCCAGAGTGAGGTTTTCCAGAGAACTTCAAAAGAATTCGAGGCCAGATATCCCATATAATGGTCAAGTATCCTCACGATGCCTTTCCAACGACGTCAGAAAATGATTGAACCTCCGCACCAAAAATCATGACCATAGGCGGGTGGGGTTAGAAATGCCCACAACTGAATTTAAAAACCAGAAAACGTAACGGCACAAATATTTCGATGGTACGTGAATGTTGCCGGATAGGGAAAGGCGATGTTCGCACACACGAGGTCCTAGTTCGTCGATGTAATCATGACTGAGCAATTTGGATTCAGAAGGAATGAGCGCCTGGATTCGTCTTTAGTCAAGGGCGAGGTGGTCGGATGACAACTCAAGAACACGGAGGAGAAAAATCTGGTTATCGGAGGGACGACAATGTCGAAGGGATCGACTCTGGCAGCGGACAAGGGTAAGATGTACCTTGAGCTTCGTCGGATCTGAAAGCTGATGAAAAAGACGGGAGAGTGGAGTTGTGGAACGACGATCACTTGGGAGCGGGCCTACTCTTCCCTGCAAGTTGGGACAACAACAAATACAATTGAACGAATCAAGGTGGCAAGGTAGGCTGGGCAAAGTTCAATTTTCCAGTGAGCCTTTCAGAAAGCTCAGCGCAGAGCCCTCCTTGGTAAATGATACCTTTCTGTTTATCTGCTCCTTGCAGGAGTTTGCGACGTGTCTAGTAGGACAAGCCCTAATGCGCGGGTGGCAAAGGCCTGCTGCTCGGGACAATGGAAGAAAGACAGAACAGCAATTCTGGGGTTTGACGCTCAAATAACTCAAGGTCACGACGCAGATGCACGGGGTCAACAAGAATTAGAAGAATCAGAAGAAATTGTGGGAGACTGAAGAAATAGCGGAGGGTGGGGAGACGTCCGATTTTCTACCCAGAATTAATTTGGGCCAGATTG
Source organism: Arthroderma sp. MBC 929 (assembly GCA_030789285.1). Classification (NCBI taxonomy): domain Eukaryota; kingdom Fungi; phylum Ascomycota; class Eurotiomycetes; order Onygenales; family Arthrodermataceae; genus Arthroderma; species Arthroderma sp. MBC 929. The sequence goes on along the minus strand of JARJUX010000002.1, from coordinate 25,921 downwards.
TGGGTAAGAAATAAGCAATTCAAAAGGAAAGGATAAATCACAAAACTCAAGGCGATTGGGAGAAATATAATTCGAGGACAAGGGTCATTCTTACCCTCTTATTGCTCTTTGAGTATGCACAGAGGGCGAGTCAGAGTCCAGAGAAATGGAGTAATGCTGTCGATCCTCTTGTTTGTGAAGCTAAAGGCTTCCTTTCACTGGGAGAACGGGTGTTTGTGGGGAGACGAACGAATTTACTGGCAGATTATGGTTATCGCACACAAGCATGTCCAAAAGAAAGCTCTTTTTCGGTGAAGAATTTTCTTTGAGTTGCGATACTTCAAGAAACCCTCAAAAGGCCCCAGGGCTGGGCGGATAACCCCTTTTCGGACGCGGCGGAGGGCTGGATAAGAAGATACGGGGGGAGGAGTGAGTAACTTTCCATCGCCAAAAAGAAAAGAAAGGGATTTCACACGCGATAAACCCAGCCCCAGTCAGACTGGGACTTTGCTTGATCCTTGCGATTTCAGACATTTGGTCTCCAATCACAGCGGTCTGGTTTTTCTGTCAAGAAAGCTCCCGACCCTCAGGGCCTTGGGCGCGACGAGAAGACCCGTTAAAGCGGCATGGTATTTAAGCTAATATAGAAGCGAAAAGATATCTTGGGCCGGTCGACGGTTGGCCAAAGGGGAGCCAGTGCGTCGAAGCATGTCTCTGTGAGGTGCAGAAATGGAACGGATCTCATCCAATCTTCTTCCACTGGTGTACGGAGAAAGATGCGGCTGCATATCCCACTAGTCAAAATAAACGTAAAGATTTTGGTTGTGTGACACAATGCTTGACTACTGCACCTTCGAAGGCCCGTACGCTCGTACTGCGCGATGGTGGTGGATCCGTATTTGGCAAAAAGGGAGAGACTAGGCCTGCATTGTCACTGCAACAAGGTTCAGGGAAAGGATAAGTCAAGGCGGCCATCGAGGACTGGTCTCGATCCGCAACCAGCCCAGGCTGATTGAGAAGTCTTGGCTCCAATAGTTTGGGTCTATCCATGACCATTCTGATGATGCTTGACAGGCATCAGTGACCTAATATACTGGCTATAATTGGAAATGTACAAGGCGAATGAGCGCCAGCTGCAAGATCGCAAAACATTCTGGACCCTAAAATGGAATTAAATCCATATCCAGAAGAGATTCCCCGATCGAGATAGGCATGACTGCTTACCGGCTTCCTGGTGGAGAACAGGAGCTAAGAGGATGCCGGCTGCAATCCCCATGCACTAAGGAGCCGTCGATCTCCGAGGAACCGGTCAGTGGAAAGGGACTATGAGTTTAATTACCGCTCGTTTCAAAACCGCCAGAGAGGAGGTGGAGCGGTGTTATAGGATGGTGATATAAGTTGGGATGAAATGATGAAGAAGAAGACAAAAGTTGAAGAGGAAGTGGTTGGCCGTTGGGTTTCCCAAAGTGGCAAGTCTGCTCATGTGACGAGCCACATCCAGGCTTTCTCTACGACCTCAAATACGGAGTTCCTGCAAGATCCTCACCTTCATCCTCCTCGACAAACATGCACTGAAAGGAGGAACTAATCTATAACCAGGTTGAATCCGCCAAGCGGCTCTCCAGCTGACCATTCCTCTGTTTGTTAACAAGGTAGAAGACGGACGGAGAATAAGCTCCTCTCCGCATCAAGACAACCTTAGCTACGTGCTGATATCCAAAGACCACTAAGATTAACCGATAACAAGAGCCCAACCAGCATGTCATCCTTCACCGCTAGATATCCAGATGCATGCTCAATATTTGCTCTCACCTGTGGCAAAACATGACAAACCATACCATCCACAAAAGGCACAGCCACGCACCTCCCGAGTCCCTCGGCCTCAAGTGCTATGTACAAATGGAAGGCCTCTCCCAATATCCTCAAAGTGTCACAGTTCATGCACAAGAAGCTTGTTTTTAGCCACCAAAAGCTTTTTCCAGCACCAGCGAGCGGGAATGATACATACCAGGTTGAGATCTGACCTGCATCTTTCGCACCATAAGGAGGAATCTCTCGCTTTATTCGGGCCGGCAACCGTTGAGATAAAGCCAGCATAGAACAATGCATGGGATTGGATTCATCCATGACGCTGATTCCCCCTTTAACAACGCGAACAAGAGCCATCGTTGAACCCGAACAATCCTACTTGCAGCCCACCGGCGACTTCAACCAAATGCCGAAACGTCTCTTCGACAGTTAACCGATGCTGTTATCGTTATCAGTCAACCACATATGTACCATTCAGTCATTGTGTCACTTCGCTCTATTATTAAAACAGAGAAAGGTTAAACCTGTGCAACAAGAAAAAGGGGAGGACGACCATATCCAGCTTCCCAGCCCAAGTGGCGGAGCACAAGAGTACGGGTCCTATATTAAACCACCTTTAGACCTGTGTAACCAACGCGTCAGCCACAACGAGGCACACGGCACGCCGCAAGTACACTTTTTCTTTGACAGGCAGGGAGCACGGATACAACTTTTCGATAGCGCGATGGTCATCTTTGGGGCGGGCCCGGCCTTGTGGGCTGTGGGTTACTCGATTCATTTCATGCTAGTGTACCCACCGGTATGATTTTCTTTCAAACCGTTCCTTTATTATTGAGCGGTTGGCTGTTGATCTATTGCTTGTTTTATACCCCCTGATTCTTTAAAGGGATGATTTTCTATCAAATCCTGCTTTGGCGAGAAGGAGAGCGTAGTATGGACAGGAATAAATCGGAACCATTAACCCTCATACAGCATGACCGAACCATCCATACTACATAGAATGCAATTCTTTTTCCTTCCCTCCTGCGAGATCAGGCCCGATTCCAAACAGCCATTCCGATTCCCACCAACCCAACCGGAGCCAATAAACCAACTACTCCATACCCGATGCAAAAAGCGTATCGGGACGTCTTCCGAGGAGGGAATACGGAAAGAGAAAAAAAAACTATGATTAAACTTCTCCCGTCCCCCCCCCCGTCCCCCCTCCCATTTACCGGTTCGATTCCATCGATCATTGGGTCGATGTACTGTAGATCAATGCCTAAGAAACAAATAACAATGGATGAATGAATGCAACGGAGAGTTTTGGAACGGGGGTTGGTTGGCTTTCTATTATTTGTTTATTCGAGGCGTTAAGCTAAAATGGGGATGGATGGATGGGGATAAAGCTAAATAGATAAATAAATGCGAGAATGAACAAGCTGCAGACAATGAAGATGGGATGGTTCAAAGAAAAAAAAGGGAATGAAACCAAGGTTGATACCTAATCAGATGAAATCCCAAGAAAGCATTGCAAGACAAAGGCAGGATGCATGTCGAATGGAGTAACACACACATGACATGAAGACACATACGGGCTCGTTTTCATTCATATGGCAACAATGTATGCAAAGGTAGACGAAGGAAGAGGAGAAGCAAATAACAAAAGTACTTTCGGTCATCAAATATATGTAATTCATGATTTACTACGTCGAACCAACGTCAGCCAGGGAAGGGGGGAAGAGGAGGAGAGGTAAACAGGAACAGGGGGTGGACGAAAAACGAAAAAATCAAAGTAGCCGAACAAAACAGGCGAAAAAGCAAAAACAAACTGCGCACTTCTGAACGACTGCCCGACCGAGTCAAATAAAATGTGAAAAAGGTGTAATAATAATATATATGAAGATGGTTTTGGTTCGGGCAGTCGAACAGACGCGATTGTATCAATCGATCAAAAAAGCAAAAAAGCAGGAGGCGTCTGAACATATCATAATCAGTAACAGCAATAACAATAGCAAAAACGAGAACAGAAAAGGGATCTATAGGGGAGGATCATACAAGTTAACCAACACCAGAGCGAGTAGAGGGGGAAAAGGGAGAAGAAAAAAAACCTGACGAGAAAAGCATGGCCGTTACCCATTTGCAGGGAAAGAAAAAGAGGCATCAAGGAAACAAGCATAACGCTATACCAGTCTTGAGAGACGAAATTGGGGGAGAAGTGATATATGTTCTCCGTCTTCCCATATAAAGGAGGTAATTATTGTACTCCCTGATCAACAGGGAAATACAAAATGCAGAATAATACCACCCGATGAAAAGAAAACAAGTTATGAAAGCCCATGCGCACTCGCATACCAACCGGGGGGTTTGTTTGCCGTGCTAGGGGGAAAAACAGAAAGCCGGGGCAAAAAATACCCTTTTTTTTTTTCCCAGACGAAAGCGTCAGATCCTCCCAAAAGATTAAGCGTATGTCTGTCCCACACGGTATGGGAGGAACGCAAACAAGCACATAATCTGTTATATGCTGAGATAGTCTATATGTTGATCCACATCAAAATTGTCTCGCCCCAATTAAATTTTTTTTAAGGGACTAGGACGAAGTCGTAATATCCAGTCCGCCGAGATGATATTCCCGCATGTTGACGAATAGATGGATGTAAGAAAAGAAGAGAGAAAGGAAGAACGAAAAGGGGAAAAGAACAAGAAATAGGGCTCGGCCGTTAAATGAGGAGGCTGTCATCCATTTGCATGGAATAGAAAAGGCGTTTCCGAAGATGTGGATTATAAGCTCATGGTCAACCATTCCCACTCTTGGCTGTTGCCAGTTGTTGATCCAGCAGCAAGGCTGTGGTGGGCAGGGTTGACAGCCGCAGGAGGTTGCCGACGCGATGGGGGGACAGGGCCGACTTTAGGTCTATTTTGCGCCGCGGTCATCTCTACCTCCGGGAATGGTCTAGTACTGGAACCGGAACCTGAAAGCATTTCGGACATCGGACCCTTATCAACCCGCCGCGGGCGTTTGGAAAGAAGTTGAGGCGGCGGTGCACGGGTTGCTGGTAGGGTAGTGGGTGGGGGGTTTACCGGGGCCACTGGTGCTGCGGTAGAAACGGGCTTTGGTGGGGCAGCGGCAATAGGTACGACACTGCTTCTTGACGGGCCAGTGATTGGGATGGCGTTGTTACTCGCACTGGTGGTGGTGATATTAGTGGTTGAAATGGAAGGTTGGGAGGGCGCTGTTGACGGGACCTTGTTGCTGCTATTGTTATTGCTTGGGGCAGAAGTTGTAGCCACAGGAGGCTGCTGGGTTGAATTTTTCCGTGAGATCTTCTTGCCCGCTCTAACTGCACTGACGGCCACATTGTTGCTCCCTCCTCTATTGCGCTTCTTGATCACATCGGTCTTTAGAGACAAAGGCCGGACCACACCGTGTAGTTTGAGGAAAAGCCCACAGGCATTGCAAAGCGGCTGGCCATCGGGGTTACGTCGCCACAATGGAGTGGTGCGAGTGAAGCAATTCGTGCACGTCTGGTTTGCATTACCGGACTGGTCTCCTCCTTTCGAATTTCCGGGGCTCGCTGGCCGTGAAGGAGCGTTGCTGCTCAGGTTGGATTCCTGAGGTGAATTGGGTGTGGTGTTGGGCCTATTTTCACTCCCTTGGTGGATTAGCTGAGCGGCATTAGGGGTTGAGATCGTCCGAGGAATCTTTTGTTGCCTTCGATCTTGATCGTGCTGCCGTATATCACTGACTGATGCCGCAGAGCCATGTCCACGGCCGAGACTTCCGCCTTGACTCCAATCCCCATTACCCGAAGTGTTGAATTCAGGACCTCCGATTGTAACATGTTTACGATGATGGCTGCTATTGTTGTTGTAGTCCGGCATCGAGTTGAAATGGTTGGCGTACTGTGCGTCCCATTGAAAATTGGAGCTAAAATCCAGCGCCGAGTCGTCGATGGCAACACCATAGTCACTCGCAGGCAAGTCCATGTTCTGTTCTTGCATCGTGTTGGAACCGTCATCGTCGTTATCAGAATCTCCTCCAAAATTGAATACGTTTCCCCTAGTCACCGGTCTTCGCGCAGAAGGTGGATTGAGCTGAGTGTGACCTTGAGCACTATATTGCTGCTGCATGGGAAACCCGGACGGTAGAGGATGGGAGTTCCCAGTCGCGTAAGATTGGTCATTTCCGTGATATAAGAACTGAGTGGGGGTTGGGTTGAAATTCCCCATGGAGCGTTGGGTTTGAGTGTCAACGGACGATTGATCAAAGTACATGGAGTGATCTTTATCGAGACCAGGGTGTGGGGTGGAGACGGCGGATTGATAACCGGAGGCGGTTGGAGAATAGAGATCTGTAGAATTGAGCGATGAACCCATGGGAGTGTGGCTGTATATGTTTTGGAAATTACCAGCAGCGATGTGCGGCGACTGTGTGGGGGAGAACGCGAAATTCTGAGCAAACGAAGCACTGGTGTTCATAGCTTGGGTGTCGCCCATATGAAAATTGCCGACGTTCATGGAAGAACCAGCGATATTATTATCGAAAGCAAAGGAGGAAGGGTGCGATTGGTCGAGGGTGAAATGGGCCATGCCAACGTCCGGGTCTGGGTCATGCGAGATAATCAGGCCGTTAACCTGTGGAGATGAATCAGCGGGACGTTTTCGAGCCTAATAAGAATTGATATGAGTCCTGTCGATATGCATATAGATAAGGACCGGTAGGTTTAAAAAAAAAAAAAAAACTCACGATCCGCTCATCCACACTTGTCTTTCGTACCCGTCGCTGCACATAGCCAAACTCATTATTGCGGCGCTGCTCTTGGGATGGATAAGGAAAGGAAGCTGGCATAACAATGCCGGCTGGGGTTTGATCCTGCTCCTTGATATTTTTGATGGGAATGGCGGAAGCGACAGCATGATCGGAGATATCATCGGTGGAGGGGCGTCCAGAGGGAGATAGGCCGGAAGGAGAGCCAACAGAGGAGGGAACAATAAAATCATCCAGGTTCATTGGATCAGAGGCATGGTTGGAGTCATCCAATTCTGAAGATGACCGGTGGTGTGTGATTCCACCTTCATCTCGCGATTCTTGTCTACAGACAGAAAAGCTGTCAGCGATTGTATGAAGCTGGGATGAGAAGACAGAGGACATGGACATACTCCTTTTGTTCCCGTTCCTTGCGTAGACTCATGGCCATCATGCGCCAGGTCAAGTTCTCCATCCGCTCCTGGTTGGGAAGCCTGGACTTTGTGCGACTGTATAGCTTCCATATCTGAGTCGCTAGAGGGTCTTGCTTCTGCAGCTCGTCTGGATTTTCGCCGTCCCTTGGAGCGCCATCTTTCCAATCGGCGAAGACGGCCTCGCGCAACAACTCCCGGCGAGCGATACCTTCCTCTCGTGCCGGCTCCAGCTTGCCGTCCTGTCGAAGAACGAAGCGTGAAGGAAGGGATGTATAGTTTTTTTTGTTTGTCCAAGAATGGCCCTTTTTTTTATATATTTAAATATAGGTTTCGGCGGATTATTTTTTTCGCTTGTGGTGAGAAAGGAATGGAAGGGGTGTACTATTGGTTGGAAGAAGCTGTGGCGATTAGGATGGAAGATATGAAGAGATTTGGGGAGGGGTTAAGGTAGGGTGGTGACAAATGAAGATCCTGGTGGAGAGAGGCGAGGCAGGGGAGGGAAGAAGAGACGACAGTGCGATGAACAGATGATAACAGTTGATGATGGCATAAGATGAGAATAGATGATGATGGAGATAGTTGGTGATAGTTGATGGTTGATGAGATGAAGTGAAGTTTTCTGTCACTTACACGCTACAAGGCAAAAAGATGACAACCACCAGCAGCCGGCAGATCAGCAGCTTTTTTGGGTGGGTTTGTGGGTAATGAAAAGGAGCGAGTCGCCTTCGTATGGCCACTTGGCGTCTGCATGTATAGCAGATAGCAGCAGATGTACAGATGAGAAGATGAGATGAGAGAGACAGACAGACAGAGATGGTATGAAGAGAGATGAAGAGATGAAAAGAGAGAGATGAAGAAGTGGTAGAGAGACTTCAACTTCAACCGCTGTGTGGAACCGGGTGGACACCTTTGCATATACATGCCTGCCCACATATCTTACTATTATACGATGGCAGAAGCACAGTAAACCTATCCAAGTTAGAGAGACCGACCTAAGCTCTTCTTCATAGTCAAAGATATCGTCATTCTTCTCAGTCCATCCTGCACGCCATCATCATAACTCGCTCCTCTGATGGCTGCATCTTATGGAGCTTGGTGGATATAATACGCTGAGATGTTTCCTGGCTGTAAAGTGGCGTAATATACCCCCAAACCGCCGTGTGTCCGGGTAAAGTAGGGTAAGCCCTTGGTAAAAACGGCCCACCGGAATTCCCCGTCTACAAATCGCGCATCTCAATACGAGAGACTGAGTATGTATGAAGAGTATGAAGAGTATAAAAGAGTTGAAAGAGAGGTATGAAGGTAAAGAGTCTTTGTCTTCTTTGTTAGGGGTTCTCTAAGTAAGTACGGACAGGCATACCCTACACATAACCCGGGGTAACCACCACTAACATCCTCCATCTCAACCACCACCACCCTTCTTCTACTTCTACTCTTCCCTCCCCCCTAAGCGAGTCGTGGGGTGCTGCAATCCCCAAACTCTACGTTGATCGCCTTCCGCGCCACCACCACATGTGCCTCTCCCTTGGCGTTCTACCGGCTTCTCTGACCCGCCCAGTCCGTCTGCTTGGCGCCGTCATAGACAAAGTATCACCCAGACATAGAGAGTTACGACGAATAGTGTTAATAGCACCAACAGTGATCCAATGATAATATCACCGACGGAATAACGGCGGGAAGGCAAAGGTGAGACTGACGGAGAAGGAGGGAGAGGAGGTAAAGGAGGGGGAGTAGATGAACGACAAGATGAACGAGAAGGTGAAGGAGAGATCGCACGGGAGGTTGAAGGAGAGGTTGAAGGAGTAATTAAAGGAGAGGATGTACGAGAGGTTGAAATAGAAACCGAACGGGTTGAGGGAGACTCTCCTCCCACTATCCCTTGACCGTGTTGGTGAGTTGAGGTTGTAATTGTAGTTTTAGTGGTCATAGAGGTGGGAGTAGCTATAGTAGTAACGGTGATAATTGTTTTCTTCGTAGTAACTGTGATTCCGGGGCCATTAACAGCCGCGATATCTGTAGCCATACTGGCCTTAACCCTCCTTAACATACATCCACCGGTGAATTCTATAAGAATAGTCTACGGAACTGCTCACATTCTACCTCTTTTATGCCTGGCTGAGGATATCAGATAACCTGCTTGTTGCCTTGAAATAGCCTGCTAAATCAACTCCTTACAGAATCCAGTTTTACTATGCGGTGCTAAGAAGCTTATTAACTCCTATGGCGAAGCTTACTTTCCCATCCCTTGCTTTCTTCAAGCAACAGACAGCATGTCGAGAGACCGAGCCGGATATCGGAATGTTCGCCTTTACGACGCTTCCACGGGTGACGCTATTGGAGGGTTTCGCCAGAATGGCTCTATCACAGAAGCAAACCTCATTTCCATCTTGAACAATGTGCTTCTCATTATGGAGGACGTAGGTAGTTGGACTATCCAGCACAGGATACCAGGTCGAAATATTACACCCTCAGCCCAGCTTGTTGAGGCTGGAGACTATGATATCTACCCCACAGGTGTGGCATCTGAATTCTGATGAACACAGCATTCAAAGCCCTAGCTAACTAACTCCTCGAGGATCCATGCGAGTTACCGACGAACCCTGGGTTCCCCGGCTCATAACCCACTCTGCCTCGGGTGGTAGGGAAGATCGATTTCGAGACAGGGTCCGCGCCAGAGATGGAGGGTGTGTAATAACTGGACAGGGGAACCCCGGAGCCCGGTGGAATGACTGGGTTGGGTTGCACGCTGCACATATTTTCCCACTCGAAAGAGAGAGTCTCTGGACCCAGCTCAGCATGGATGATACCGTGGGAGTGTCAAGAATCAATTTCGTTCAGAACGGATTACTGATGTCGAGCACTATGCACTCTCGTTTTGTCCAATACTTGTTCTCCATAAACCCCGACGTAAGTGCCCACCGCCACAATCTAGTTTCTTCCCATGCTGAATCATGCATAGGACGGCTACAAGATCATTGAGTTCGGAGCTGGACCCTTGGGAGTTGATGGGAGAATACTGGATCCCGTTTGTCGTGACCCGAACAATGAAAGCAGTGTCTCAGACGAGCTGCTTCGGTGGCATTTCCGACAGTCTGTCCTCGCTAATATGCGAGGTGCAGGAGAGCCTATTTTTGAATCTGACTTCCCGCCTGGATCGGACAGGATGGCGACACTTCGCGACGAACCCTACGGCGAGGAGAGATTGGAGCTGGAAATGGCGTTGAGGCTACGACGTATGGCCGGTGATTAGCCGTAACACCAGCAATGATGCTCACCCAACTCTTGACAGGGTGAACATGAAGGGTTTGCTTATACGCTTCTAATAGTATATTGCTCTGCGGAAACATCATATGGGTTAGGTACAACGCACTAACAATGAGGGTGATTGCCTTTACATACAATATGAACCACGGGTATATCTACCTACGCCTAATCCTCCTACATTCAATCCTGAGACTCATGTCCGCGTCGCAGCTCTGAGATTCTCTTTCGCAGCGTAGCCCATGCCTCCTCCGGCACAAACACCCGAGCTCCCCTTCCACGCTGAAATTGGTATATATAATCAAACACTGTTTTCGCGTCCGCCCAGCCGTCATTCTCCTCCATCTCCGCCTGCGTCTGGTACGTAGCATGCCCACAGCGCGGCAATCTAAGATACAACGCACAGTCCTCACAAAACCCAAATGACCTCCAGCCACTCGCCGAGGAGAGCGGCTTGAGTTCTCGACACCGCCGACAATAAACCATCTGCTCCTTCGGGGTAGAAAGGATGGTTCCCGGCTCCCACCTCTTGTCTCTAACGCCACACGATGCGCAGAATCGCTTACTTGCGTCAGCGTGTCCCTTTGTTCTGCGCTGCGTGAACTGCGTGCCCGTGAAGTGGGTTATATGCTTTCGTCGAAAACAGGAATAGCATCTCAGAAAGAAGTTTTTCTCATCTGACTGCTGGTAATCGTTGGGATCAGGAGACATGGAGAGAGATTGAGCGTAGGAAACCTCTTTCCGCTCTTGTTCGACGAGGGTTTTGACGTACGCCGATCGGCTGCGGGAGATGTCTAGGTCAGAAGGGAGCTGGCGGAAATAAGTATTTGTTGCTCGTAACATTTCAAGATCAGGGTATTCAAGAAACGATATTAGCTGGATATGTAGATCGCTTGGTAGGTCCATCAGTGACGGAGGCGCTTTTGCCTCTCCATCATCGGCTCCTTGAGCAGTCCCGCTCCTGATGTCGCTCTTATTCCACCTGCCGTCGTCCACTCTCATCTTGTTGGGACACCTGGGGGACCGTCCATATGCTCGATCAATGCTACATATCAGCAGGGAACGGTGTGCTATTCCGCATTGCTCGGTTAGGACGTATATAGGGGCGAACTTCTGCTCTCGGCTCCTGGTGAACTCTTTTAACTCATCAAATTGCCGAATGGTGAGGTTAAAAGCTAAAGAGGCTCAAACCCGATTACGTCATAGGCCTTCGGCGTCTTCTCGGAGAATTTGCTAGCCCCAAGCACCAATCTAGCAGTAAGGGCTACTTACCTCTAGCTCCGTGTGGCTCAGGACATGGAGGATTCAGACACTAAAAACAGACCATTACCTGTTTGACATGGGTGTCTCTAGCTAAGAATACGTGCGGGGAACCAAAAACGGAATCCACCTCGATGATGCCACCTTCATGGATGCCTCGTTTTCATACAGTCAACACCGTTGGCTTAAAGGAAAAAGCTTGCAGCTTGGTAAACAAGACAGCATGCCCTGCCGACGGAGTCTGCCCAACCGTGAACAAGCAGCTCTGAAGATTTCTTTAGCTCCATCCAAAGGGATTGCTGTGGGTAGCCCTAATAGCGCGCAGTATTAAAGCGGGACACCGGGTATAATTCTAAGATATTAATTCCAATGGTGATATCTGCTAGCATGGAGTGCAGGGGTAAGCGTATATGTTGGATACCGTATCCGGTGATGGAATGTCAAGTGCGTATTAACCGAGAGTCAACAGTGCGAATCAGACGCAGCACGGATGTTTTAAACCCTGTTCCGTTTTGCAGCCATACGATGATATCTTTGAGATCGCTATGCTTGGGCCAAAGAGACACTGCATGTGCTGCATGTAAATGACCTTCACCACGGCTCGGGTATCGTATTTTGTGAAACTCGTACTTTATCAGCCTTCCGGCTGACCTAGCACGACTCTCGTCTCAAGCTGATTTGAGAACCTCAGAGACTCCGGACCTATAAAGTGCCCGACTTGAATCAGCGCCCAATTTTTTCGTCGGGCACCTAGTTGGGGGGTCCATGTATACTGGAGTCGTAGGGGATAAGAAGCCAGGACGTAGACAAAAAGTTGTCGGGTGCATGCTGAATCTGAAGGGATCCAAGGCAGGCAGGGAACAGCACTTGGGAATCATGACCAAGACAAAAGCGGCCGAAATCCCATCAGATCAGAGCTTGGGTGTTAGTTGTGGTCTCCCATTTCGATGAAAATGGAGAATCAGCACCAATACGAACATTCTTACCATGTATGAATGATAGGTTGGCCGTATAATTTGGGTGAAGCCTCGTAGTCGCAAGAATATATTCGAAATCGCCCAATCTGTGTTTGGACAGGAGAACCGAAGGTAGCCGCCCCGATTCGGCCTTTGGGCGTCTTTGCCTGAGAGATATGCACTCGGCATCTGAAAAAACTAACGATAAGACAAACGTTGGAATGCAAGGATAAGTTGGAGCCGGTTAATATAGATCATTCGATTCCATAGGTAAACCTTCATGCAGCTTCCATTGCCCTAATTAACCAGAAGGTCTTTTTAGCCGTGGAGTCTTCGTCTCCGAGGTTGAAATCTCCCAAAATTGCATTCCGACTGCATTGTGACACTTTCCACCCTGTTGGTTGTATGGTATGTATGAAGAGCACCGGATCCTTGAGACAACAAGATTCGGCCAAATGCCGTAGCCTCGGAAGAGGTGCCTTGTGTAACGTGAGTTTGTGGCACATAGAATCGATTTTGAGTAGTTACAGAGGACTCTGAATGTTCAGTAATTGAAAGGACTACGTATGTTGTGTTCCAGGCCGCAGATTCTTCCACTGTACGTACGGCTTTAGCGCAAGTATACTCCTGGCCGCATTAGCTCCGCCGTGCAAATGGCCAAGACACCTTCGGCATTGGACTCAAGCATCCGTTGGTTTTTAAGGTATCGGAAGATAAAAAGAAAAGAACCAAAGTAAGCAGCCATCTTGGGCAATTTGATACAGAGGGACTGTACCAATCAAGCCCAATAATTTGGCAAAGCAGACGAAAAAGCAAGGAAAGGACAGTGATGGATTGAAAAAGAAGGGTGGATCAGACTGTCCTCTCCTCTGCTGGACAGTCCTCGAAAAGTGCTGATCTTAAGTTCGAGAACGACATATTCTTTTTTACGACAGGACAGGCACAATTGGATTGAACTCGTGGCCGGCTCCTCCCTCCCAATAGTAGGATCGTCTTTTTTAAAAAAAATTCCCAATCCTACTCGCATTAACAAAAGAGCGTTTTGCTTGCGATGGGGTGCGAACGGCCATGCGGGCTGCCATGGATGGGAAAAAGCATCACGCCATCAATACCAGCATACATACATACCCCCAATAATCAGTCACGCATCCTGGCGTTGAAGCGGGGAGCAAGCATGCGGAAGAGAGTTTATCAAACTGCCCATTCCTCAAGTCGAGCTTGCAAAATATCAGAACGTGGCGTGAGAGTGGACATTTATTACCATTCTTTCTCCTGCTTCATCGGCTACGCCCGTTTCTGCAGTGACCTGCTCGGGAGCGCCGATAAAATAAATTGGGCGTTGGGAAATGAACTAGAGAAGTGCTGTCGGGTCCATGGGCCAGTTGGTAGTATGTAGGAGAGGAGGCAGGAAGGCATTACGAAAACCTAACGACCACTCCTGTTATGATGAGTCGACCAGTTGGAAAACAAAGACATGGATTGCCCAACGGTCTGCCTGTCTGCAGAGCCTTGAGGGATGTTTGATGTCAGACCAGGATGCGGGTACCTTGTTTATCCTGCGATAAGCATGGTCTTATTAATAATCCTTAATTTAACGTTATTTGGCTTGATGGGCTTCCAATGGTAGGGTCCCTTAGCGAAAACCAAAGGGGGACCCATCTTGCGCTCCTGCACAGGAAATTGCGTATTCGTCAGCTCTTCGTGAGCAAGTAAAAGGTACATTCTGGAGATTCTCACAAAATAATATATTTATTTGTTGGATGTAACACCCTTTCATACACCTAGAATCGGTGTTTCGTATGGTCGACCCACCTGCAAGAGGCCTTGAGCACGCGCTTTCTCGAAAAGGGGTGGTCGAAGCGCGATACGCCTCCAAGGTTCGACCGCCAACATTTTCATCAAGCATTGTGGACTCGTATATGATTAAATTCCCCGCTCATGGTGCAAAGCATGTGATAAATAATCGCGAGCGTCTGGAGAAGCTCATTTCAAAAGGCGCATCTGAGAGCTCTCTACATATGTATTGATGTGAGTTTTGTGGCGAAGAATTTTTGCAAGAGTAGATTCGTCCGTGCTCACCACGACTCCAGCTACGTATTCTTTTTCTTTTTTCCATTGAAAAGCCATCATGGTGGTGCTGGGAGAGTCTATTGTGTGATTAGTGTCTCGAAAAGAAAGCAGCTGTCCATCCACCTGCTAGTGGGCACGATGAACTCTGTTTCGGAATCCAGGCCTTCTTATGGCATTTAAAGATCTCTTGGTATTTGAGCTTGAATGGAACTGACTTGCACGCATCGAGGTCAAGAATATATGGGAATGTGAGGCATTTTGCGTGATGGCGACCGAGGCGTCATCATGGTTTGGAAAAGAGATCGGCTGGAAATTACCAGGCACTCCATATGCATTTCGGAGTGAAAGAGCTGAGCAATTGTCATTCCCGGGCTGGCGGTGATGGTGGCTGGGGGTTGTGAGATTAGCCAGAGTAAATGTCAAGGGCCACGAGATTGAGCCGTTATTATTTGAACAGCCAGCCCTATCACATCGGCTAGCAAGGATAGGGCGATTGACCCTAGATTCCGAATATTGACAACAAGCCACTATGAAGCAAGTCACTTCCAATTCCCTGAGCTTTGGAGAGAAGCCAGAAGCGGAGCATGCCGATATACTCTTGGATGTGACGATCTGTCTTGCTGAAGTATTGATCTGGGTTGTTCGTTAAAATCCTCCTTCCTCGTGTAACTATGTATTAGCTGTGATAATGTAGACGATATCGCCGGTTGATATATTGATAAACCGCAGCTGGTCCTCCTCTTCTGCATACGTAGGCCCCGTCTCTCCGTGCATGTGAATACGCAGGGTGTATGTAAACCTCTCTGCATATACCTGTACATACTATTATTATATGAGAGAGTAGGGATAGCATGCATGTCCAGACAGATATCGTACATCCCTACAAAAAAAAACATCCATCTCGATGCCCGCTGCACGGACCTTTGATACATGTGCATGCTGACTAAGGCCCCCAGCTTTTTAGCTTCGGAGAGCGGGGCTGACTAACCATGCTCTTTTTGCCACTTCATTGGTTCCTCGCTAAAAATCTCAAACGCGCTAACCAAATAAGGCAAATAATCAGTTTCGCCCAAACAAAGACAAGTGACTTTGGACCTTCTCCAAACATCCACAACAACAACAACGACATTGATGATAATTAACGACAAAACAAAATGGGATCTTAGCACCAGCAGCACCCTCGAGGTCCCTATTTCTAAATACTACCATGGCATAGATACTCAACAACGGACATTAACTAATCTCGGAGCAATAGTGTTTTTCCTGGTTGTTACACTCTTCTTGGGGGATCAACGACGCATGGTTGCGGCATCCACAGTTTTGTATACATCTGGGACAGCTTCCAGTCTGTGCTTCTGGTGGCGAGTCAACTTTTATCGCGCTCGGAGAGGCCTGGTTTTTATGCATCCTACCTGGACGGAGTATCCTGGGGCGCATTCGCTTGTTCGCCGCGGAGTCCAAATTCCAACTCCACCTCCACAGCCCAAAAAAGCTCCAGCACAACGTCTCTTATCAACCTGACTTCCATGAAAAAGGGCCAAATAAAGTTGGCACTATATCACGCCGTACCAAGGGGATGTTTACCCGAAAATGCTTGGCGTCAGACACAACGCTCTTTGATGTTTCAAGTTCCCAAAGGGGTTTTTATCAACTTGCAAATTTGCGCCGGGGATAGGGGTTTCCCCTCGAAATCATCTTAGCGCGCAGGCCCTGGATTTGTCTAGCTCATATCGCCATCGTGACGACTACAGTCCCCCGCCCATGCTCGTTTCCATTCTTCCTGGTGGACTTCTACCCAACAATATACATGTATCATTTTATCGAATATCAGGCTATCTCCATACATAAAGAGCACGTTCGAGATTTGGGGGTGTCCACACCATCCACAGCACCCAAAGTTCGTTTCATACATATATATATATATATACTTCCGACGCAATAATGGCGTTGGGCCACTTCCGTTCCGGCCCTTTAACGAAACCATGGTACAGGGAAAAACTCATATACAACAAGTAAAATTAATCTAATGGGATTGCAACCAGAGAATTTTGCAACTTCTGATGGCTGTAAGGCTTTCGTGGCGCTTGATTTCGAGCGGTGGCGGACAGCGATGCTAACGTCCGCCAGCGCGCCCTTAATAAAACTGGGAGCTCCTTTTGTTCTACGCCACAAACGGGCGTCCTTCCGAACATGGCTTTCTCTTCCATGTGGATAAAAGAGGCTAGGAGGTACCGATGCCTTCGGACGTTGTCGAAAAAAGGTCAAAAGGAAAAAGCAAAGACAATTCCGAGAGATCAATAATGATTTAAAAAAATTCGCTTATAAGGTATTTTGACATTCGACTGGGGGCTCCCTTTCGCAGATCAGCTCAAGAGGCTCATCCGAGAATGGCTAGAATCCCTTGAGGCAGCCTAGGATTGCTTGTTATATGTTTGATCGGCTGCTCCATATCATACTTACACCAATGGCAGTTTTGACTCTGGGACCTCCGAGGGCTGCTGCTTGCCTTCGTTTTATCTTCCCTTTAATTTTCTTTCTTTTTTTTCAAAACTCTTTGCCTTGCTGCTAGCGTTAAACATCATCCAAAGGCAGATTTAGCCTAAACCTGTCGGCACCCTGAGCAAGTCTGACGACTCCTACAAGGCTCTCCTGCTCCCCTTTGACCAGAATAATTTGCTTTTTACCCTCAGTTTATACTTTAGCCGCAACGAAAAAAGAGGGCCCTTGGGAAAAGTCTTGGAACGTTTCACCCCACGATTAGTTTGGTTTGCTTCAACTCCTATAATTGCGGGCCGGGAGTTATTTATGTATCTCTTCTTTGGTTCGGTTCCATCTTGATGGCTGCATCCCCTCATTCTTGACATTTCTTTTTTATCTTGTTTGGATTCAATTGACTTCGTATCAGCAGAGTTTTTGTCGAGGTTCCCTGGTCATCAGCTATATTCTAGTTGCTCCATCCACAGTGGCGGATACACATACCTACGTTGTACCTCCAGTGTACTTATATTATTTGACCCCCTCTAAATCATCAAATCCCCTCTCCTGACAACGTTCGTGGGGGGAAATGACACCAGGACCGTAACAACTACTTGCAAAGAAGCTTCTCTTCATGGTCACCTTCTCAGAATAAAGTGTTACTTTGCCCGGCGTGGAGCATCCCCCAGATCTTAGTCGAACTTTGGAGGATGGCTTGAAGTCCAAAGAGTCAAAAAGAAAAACTCCAGTTCCCGATTCCACTCTGTGTGTGTCACATGGAGGCAGGAGCTTTTGGGTATTCCTATCGCATTTCCTCTGCTTGCATCTTTACAGCCAGCGCAGCCAAAGTTCCCCCGTATACCGTTGCTACTCTTGAGCGCCTCGGTTCCAGCCTACGGATGACCTGGGGAAGCTATGCATGAAGGAAGCCATCGATCTATCGAACTAGAAAGATTGACAGAGCTTGGCTATGGACAGCTCGACGGGGTCGGCCGCGGACAAAAAGCGAAATAAGCTGGGCTATCATAGGACTTCCGTCGCATGCGGTAAGCAATCACATCCCTCGTTCTATTTCCCCAAGAAGAGGCATGCAGTTCGGTGCCCACCGCACTTCTTCCTTCTCCTACTCTCTCGCTGTTGGTTCCATGATGGAAAAGACACACACACGCATCGCAATGACGCCATCGCTTACTTATCGCGTACGCAGTCCACTGTAGGAGGAGAAAAATCCGATGCCTCCTTGCCGCCAATGATGCCCAGGGGAGATGTGAGAACTGTATCCGGCTGAAGAAGGAATGTCATTTTTACCCCGTCGATCAGCAACCGGCTGTGGACAAGAGGGGTCGGACAGGTACAAAGATAGATACCGCGGGGGCGGAAGTGGCTTCGGCGACAACGCCCTCTATCTTAGGTGGCACCCAACTAACTGAACAAGGGGATTCCTTCATTCAGTTTCCTGGAATGCCGATAAATGCAAGTCAGGATGGCACTCCTTTGACTCCTGGCCGCTTCGCGGAGACACCCATGGCAGGTCTCCCCTCAGGTTCGTGCCGCTGAATCTTTTGACTTGGTATAGAGAAATCGTTCCAACTAAACCCTTCAATCTATAGATTCGTTACCAGTATCTCATGTCGGCACGGCCCCTCCTCTCAACCAACCCATATCTTGGGATTCGAACTTCTTTGGTCAACATGGGACGGGAATTACCTCAGGAACACCATTGAACGCCGGCACAGATGGAATAATTCAGCAAGAAGCACCACTGGCCGTCTCCCTTTCCTCGACATCCCCCATCGTCATTTCACAGAATCCTATCCCCATGGTTCCCTCGAATATCTCAGCAGGACAAATCTTTAACGCCCCCCAAGAAGCAGTGGCTTGGGGAATCCAAGTGTCTGGGCCAATGAGTGTATCAGACCCCAGCGGAGCAGCTCCATCGCAATACGTCGGACCGTTACAAGCACCTTCCCCGATAGGCGCAGCTGGATTACGGAGTCAAATGACCAGTCCAGGCACAGCTTACACCGCACTTAATCATCTAGCTCCTGAACCACAGCCTGCGGGTTTAGGCGCTTCATTTGTCACTCAAGCCCCTGTCATGGCATACCAAACATGGAATGGCCTTCCCGGAGCGACTGCTGAGGTACTCCACTCAGGTCAAATAATTGTTGGAACGGCCCCGGGCTCCTTAGCAATTCCTGGGTGGTACCAGCATGATGCACTCCAGTACTCGGGAATGCCACCAGATGAGACACAGATTATGGAAGGCCATAACCAAGGATCGTTTGACGCCGGCGCTTTACACAGACAGGGTTGATAACAACAACACAAGTGGTTATTGAATAACCAAGTAATGAGAAAACACAACCATCTCTCAAAAAGACTAGGCTTCTCTTCACTTTCCGCCAGGCCAGGCTCTATCTAGCTCTCTTGTGCCACCTATTACACAACTTTTGATACCCCGGAGGCGCTTAAAATCAAACCCCGTAGACCTTTCTTTCAACTTCTCTTTTCTTTTACGCAAAAGGAAATACTTGCTTGGATTTCGGCTCTTATCCTAACTCGGCGTGGAACAGTATTTATCGGCGGCGCAACTGCAAATAAAATCGACATCTTTTCCTACTATCTCTCTTCGGCGAAAATACCTTTCTTTTAGGCTCCCGGATCAATTTTCTGCACATATTCTCCCCCATCTTGATATTGAATGTTATCTTCGAAGCGCTCTTTTTGTGCTTTTAGTTTTTATTTTTATGTTGGCGCTGCAATTCTTCGTCATATTGTCGCCCTCATTATTTCTCCAAAATCCACTCTCCTGCGGCCCAGTATAGGGCACAATGGCTATGTTATCTACAGACAACGCCTTACCACATTTCTTTGTGCAGGGGCATTCGACGGTGAGGAATGCCCTGCCGTTTTACAATACCCTTACCTTTATCCATCCACCGCTGAGTCCTACTCTTATTGCATTCTTTTTCTCCATTTTTCGACACCGAGGTTTTGGCCCGAATTATCTCCATCCGTTTACTCGTCACTTCTTCCTGTTTTCCTCGGGTAGTTCGACCTCCGCTCAACCCACCATACATGACCAAACAACGTCATACACTGCACCCAGGCCACCAAGCCCATTCATACTCTACGGAGAAAACCTGCTCGAATGGATAAAGGCCGTTCTTTACCTTATTCCCTTCTCCCATCCAGGACCCGACTACTATTGGCCCCTGAAACCGTACAAATTGGGACACCTTTTCTAGTCTACGAGGATACAATTTATAAACCTGGTGGCCTTTTGCATGGAATCATCTCCTCATACTTATTTTCCGGTCTATTATTTCCTCATTTTCATCGGGCCTCTTTCTGCCTTAAATACGTTCTACCTCACTCATCTGTTTCTATGTCTGCATCTGTGTGGTGTGTAAGAGCGTCATACTTCCTTCAAATACTAGAATAAAGAGGAACATATGCAGCCAAAGAAAGCTAAGCGCATCGTCCAACGAGATTCACGTAGATCATAGAAATGTAGTCGTTGGTTGACTGACAGAAACCTCGGCGAGAAGCTCGGAATGCCGAAACGACGGGAAACCGATGACGAAATAACGTGCCGGGTTCTTCTCCACACTTCGGTCTGACAGGCTTGAGCCCCTCCTCACAGCCAAAATCAACAACATCAACAAACAACAACAACAACATCCTTCTTCGTGTCGAGTGTCTCGATAATTGTACAGTTAGATCTATAAATATGTCGCAATTCACCAAGGCTTGCTGCTCGTATGCCACGCTTATGACCCCCTTTCTAATCCTCGTTTGTTGTCTGCTCTAACTCATGTACTCTCTGGCAGAATCCCTCCAGTGGTTGGAGCGGGATACGAGCCCAAGGGATCTTATACTACCATCAATGGCTTGAAGACATGTAGGTCACTTTCACACACACAACTACACCCTGTGTCTATATCGGATGCTGATTGAATGATAACTAGATGTCACCGGCCCAGAGTCAGCCACTGACGCCATCCTCGTCGTATACGGTAAGCTGCATGAAACACCACAAAAACAAAAGAAAAGAAAACAGTATATCTGACAAAAGACATGTAGATATCTTCGGCTTCTTCCCCCAGACCATCCAAGGAGCAGATATCATTGCCACCTCCGACCCGGACCGCAAATACCGCGTCTTCATGCCCGATTTCTTCGAGGGCAGCCCCGCAGACATCGCCTGGTACCCACCCCAGACAGACGAGCATAACAAAAACCTCGGGAACTTCTTCCAAACCAAGGCTGTACCGTCGCCCACCCTCTCTCGTGTCCCTTCCATCCTGCAAGAGGCAGGCGCCAAATTCAGCCCGGGCGGTTCCGGCTTCAAAAACTGGGGAGTCGTCGGATACTGCTGGGGAGGAAAAATTGCTTCGCTCCTTGCTGGTCCCGACTCACTGTTCAAAGCTGCGGTGCAGTGTCATCCCGCCATGATTGATTCCAAGGATGCGGAGAAGGTGACTATCCCCATGGCCATGTTGCCGTCGAAGGATGAGGACGGCGCTGTCGTCGATGCGTATAAGAAGAGCTTGAAAGTTGCGCATCACTTTGAGACTTATCCTAGCCAGATCCATGGGTGGATGGCGGCCAGAGCGGATTTGAGCGATCCGGAGGTTAAGAAGGAGTATGAGAATGGGTACAAGACTGTTATTGGGTTTCTCCATGAGCATATGTAAGGCTATATTTTATTTTACTGTCTCCTACTCTTTGAGTGGGTGCATCGTTCCGTGCTTGTGAGGAGAGAGTAGATCTTGGTGATGTCTGCCATCTATGAGATGCAGCAGAATCGGTGGATATCTTACTTATTGTTTCCTTATTTTAGGCCCGGAACAGGATCCAAGATTTAAACTACTCGAAACAATTGATATGAACTCTCGTCATATTCATCCGTATTATATATCAAACTTCATTAGTGGTCGCTTTTGCTATTAGCCTAGTAGATGTAGATTAAGATACAAACATTAATATACCTGCATAAAATGTAATAAATGACTGTGAATAGATAAAACGGTTGAATGAGGATATCGAACAGTATGGCGAGATGAGTACCCTACCTAATCAATCCCACTCGCACATGACCCAACACGAATAACTACGTCGACATCGACAGCTTTAGCCTCGCGAATACTACAAGCCAAACAAGTTCGTCCTACACGCGCAACCACCGCATTAATACAAACGGCAATGCACCAAGCTCTCGCAAAAGCTTCTTTCTCTCGACTGCCCCGTGCGTCGATGATATATGTATGATTCCTGCGCCGGCGCCGATTAAGAAGCCCCTGGTCTGGGCGGAGTGACCGAGGGTGGCTTGGATTGTGTGCTCTAGATGAAGGCGGGGTTACTTCTACATCAGAGGGTGGTGGAAAGGAGGTGATGTTCGGCAATAATTCGAGAGGGATGTAGCTGTGGGGGTAGAACGACGTGTGGAGCGGATGGCCGGGGAGGCGGTAGAAGGTGCTTGATCTTCGTTTTCTGCGGCGAGATGTTTCCGACGAGGAACGCTTGCTGTCGCAGGTGTCGTCGAGGGTATTGTCGTCGAAGATTCTTGGGAAGAAATGGCGGTGATATCCGGATTGGCGGGATCTCCCATCGGCCTCTTCGTTGTTATTCTTATCGGTATCGGTACCGCTCGCTGCTCCTCCATGCTTGTAGGAGTGTGCAGCATATCCGGTTGGCGGGAGACAAGTGAACGAAGAAATGAAGTGGCAGTTATTAGCGAGAGGGAAGACAACTTTGCAGGAAGCGGATTTGTGAGTATCGGTAATTGTGAAACTGGCGCGTGCTGAAACCTTTTGCGGGAAATGCGTGCTCGGATCCTTCTGCTCGGTGTGAAAGGACAGGATAATATTCTCGAAGCGTACTTCTGTCCTTCTAAGGCTTTCAACGTCAGGGTCGTCCATAGGGAGGGAGAAATCGTTGGGTGTGAGTTTTCCTCCGCCTCCCAATGGAGAGGATTCGTAAAGCACCCGTGTTGTTTGATATATGCGAGGGACTGTTCGGTACTGGGGATCGCCTTTAATATCGATTTCTAGCCATTGCTCGGAAATCGGCTCCGCAAGCTCATTTAAAGGCACGACAGGGCTATAGACCCATCCCATACACAATTCAGCCCCCTCAAGGCAGCTGAGGACGCGAGAAACAACGCACATTTTGCTCCACCAACTTTTTCCCTTGTATATAAAGCCTCCGTAGAGATTTGAGATCGGTCCAAGGGTATGTAGAGCATCTGGGTCGTTTTCGAGAAGAGTAGCCATCAGGCAGTCGTTGACAGCTTCACCCGGAAGTACAAAACCGGTAATCCAACTACGGGATATCCACCCTCCGAAGAAATTTGGCGTTATTTCTTCGGAAGCGGGACGGGGTGGCTGCAGCTTGACAATATGAAGAGTTTTGGAGTTTTCGTAGTTTGCAGGATTATTTTTTGGTGGATCGTCCATGAGCTGGTCAGCGTATAACGGGGTAGAGAATGCTTGAGCCATAAAAGCCGGGTCTGACCTTGCGAGGCTAAGTTTCTCCTCCAATTGACTTTTGAGGCGGTGGAAATTAGGCCACTTCAGAGTGTTTGCGAACACGAAAAGGCCTTCCAGCTGCATCCCAGGGGCACGTGGAATGGTGGTACAGTCCCAAGCCGACTCGGTCTCTACCTTGTCTTTGGGTTTAGTGTGCGTGAACTTCTGTCGAAATTGAAGATATTTGTTCGCTTGCTGTTCCCGCCCTGGCTGCCCACTTGCCTGGGTGGGCGAATATTTAAAGATGAGAGCCTCAGAAGCTCGACGAAGACAGATAATACCCCAATCCATCTGGTCGGTTCTCATGTCATTCAACTGGTATATGTCTTGCTGTGTGATGGTTAGAGCTTCTGATCGAGACATGACTCCGAACTTCACTGCCGCGTCAAGCCGCGAGATCAATTCTGACAACAACAACATTTGGATTAAAAGCCACTTTCTTTCTTGGCCTGGATCAACATTGGGGCCTGAAAAGTCCCCAAAACCACCATCTTGATGTGGCGGGCATTCCCATAGAATCTGACCCGCTCGAATTCTGCAGTCTATATGGCTGAAGTCAAACCATGCGCCTTTGACCGCCAGGACCTTCATCAAGATTTCTATCTGCATCTTTAGACTACAAGATTTGTGGTCATAATCCAGGTGATCTGTAGGCGGGTATAGAAAGATTGAAAACAGCGTTTGATGGAGATCCAACACGGATTGTTTTTCTAGCAAGTGGACCGGTTTGGCCTCAAAAAACATTTCATATCGCAGGTCAGCGAGCCATTCTAGCCGTTCGCCGAGGCTTTTTATGGAGCAATTACGGACTCCTAACCGCTTCCACAAAGTAGGCCCTTCCTTGAGCAACTGATCCCGATCCAGCACCACCCCCGGACGGCAGGCTGAGTATGGTTCACTCAGTCGTTTTAAATGTAGTCCGTGGTGAGCTTCAAGACTAGACAGGTCCGAGGTATGCCGATGATCGTCCTTCAGTTTTGGTGCGATAGGCATTTCAAGATAGTAGCGAAATCCAACGCAGCCTGGTTCCTTGGCTCGAGAGGCGAGCATGTTCGGGACCTCGAACACACCCATGTCAAAGGATGGCCGCTTTGCGGGCTTATATCCCAACAAGTCCTCCACATCCATAGGCTCGCCTGTGGAATTCGATACCGGAAGGTGTGCATGAAGAGTCGAGAGACCGAAAGAACAATGCTGGAATGGCCTTCTATCCCTTAGGTTCTGAATAGTTGTAGTTTCATCCCACGGAAACACAACGTGAGGAAACCATTGCGCCCGCTGAGCCCTCTCAAGAAGATAGTGAGGGGCCCCCGAAAAGATAGTCTTTAATTCTTCCTCGGATAGTGGGGCATCTGGAGGACGGGTGACGCCTTGTATAGGTTCTGGACGACGCTCGGTGGCTGCTGCTTCGTAGGCTTCCTGAATATCAGCGGGAGTGTTTGGTAACGATAAATTCGTCACCTCCGTACGACTAGGGGCGGAGGCATTCTGCTTCTGAGCTTCCGAAGAGAGCTGCGGCTGGAACTACAAGACCGGTCAGAGAAATGGTTAAATCAGCTTGAACATGAATTCTGCGATAGAAGACAAGACAACTCAACCACGCGGCAGTGCTAAAGTTTTGGTTTACCTCTCCTTCTTCTTCAAGATCCTTTGGATCAGAGCGTCGACGGGCTCCGAAGAAACGCGGGCACATACCAGACCGAACCTTCCTTCGGCGGGAATCCGGCGGCATAGCTAGACGATAGATGGCGGATTTGCCAGTCCAGACAGAAGAAATAGCTTTTAAACTGACATCTGGTCGTCTAAACGAAGAAGAAGAAAATAAAAGAGGTCCATCTAAGTATCAGATGGCTTTCACCGAACATCCTTAGATGTAGAGCGTTGGGAGTCCATGAAGTCCAAAGAGACTTTCATAACCTTCGTGCAACGGCGGCCCAGGCTCTTCGTGGCTTCCGTTGCCTCCGAGTAACGTTGAAATTAAGCATCATCCCGATCGATCATCGAGTACATAGATGGCTACATATGTATTGCCACTATCAGTCGTTGGTAGAAAGTTGAACGAAACCACACTTTTATGCCAGAGACTCGAGCTCCGTGGTGAGGGTAGCGAGAAGAAACTTCCTGTATTACCGGCGCTTCAAACTAACCAAGGAATCGGTACCAAGATTCTAACCACCTTTGAAAGTACTCTCCGCAATATCACAGATCATTTGCCGCCCACATCGAGTTTTGATCGAATTGCGATGTGTGGCGGTCGTGTGCCCTGGGGGCGGACCTGTATATTAGGATCGACATGTTCGAGACACTGCACGGAAACCCTCGGTTGCAAAGAGATTGTCGAAAGGGCAGCTAAGGAGAGATGCTTCACAGAGCTAGATGCGATGCAGCGTGAGAATACTATATATATATATATAT